>CM028136.1:422085000-422685000 GCA_016271365.2 Neoceratodus forsteri
GAGCTCCATCTCTGTCCTCGTTAGAGCTCCGGTGGGCAGTTTCACCTCTGGGCCACTCCTATGGAGCAGGGGGTTTGACTTTCCTGTTTTTCCTGGCTCTGGTCCTGATTTCGGGACCTTCCGGCCTCTGAACCGTTGGACCGGAGCCCGGTCGATTGGATCACAATGGCGAGGTGCCCCTTGGTGCCTTTGCCATCGTTATCGACCCTTGTGCTACCCCTCTCCTTTTCCATGCAGGGGCGGCAGGCACCACCTTTTCCTTCTCCCTTCTCAGGATTTTATTGACATTTTCCTTGAGCGCCCGTGGTTTTGGAGCCGTGGCTCGGTGCCTTGGTTGGCGCCATGCCTCAGTGCCTTGGTCGGCGCTGTGCCTTAGTCGATGCCATCGCTCTGTGCGGTGCCGTGGGTGCTCTTGTTGCTGCTGTTGGTTGTCGGCACCGTCAGTGGTGCCGCAGGTGTCTGGGTGGCGCCATGCACCCACGTGCGGTGCTGCGCGCACCCATGGGTTCCAGGGGCCATGGGTGGCACCGTGTGCCCATGGGTGTCGCCGGGTGGTGCCGTGGTGCCCCACAGGGTGCCATGGGTGGCACTGGGGGCACCCATGGGTGCAGCGGGTGGCACCACAGGTGCCCGTGGGTGCCACTGGTGCTCTCGGGTACCATTCTTACCATTGGTACCATGGGTGTCGGGGGTGCCCTCAGGTGCCATTGCTACGTGGGTGCCAGGGGTGCCTATGGGTACTGCCGTGGCTGCCCTCGGGTATCGCCCAGGTTGGCATAAGCACTGCTTGGTGCCCTCATATGCCACGAGTGATGCTGGTGCCGCATGGGTGCTAGTGGGTGCTGTATGGCAGAATTAGAGACACATTTTTCCTTTTCGTACTTCCTTTCCACAGAACTTGTGGTGGGATGTTTATCGCAGAATGAACTCCTGTTCTGCGGATTATTTTTTCCACACATCTTAGTGAGTGGCGATCTATGTGGGAACTTGTGTCATTCAGCAGTTTTCTGCTGATGGAACTCTGCTGTACTGCTCTGCCAGCGGAATCTCATTCTGCTCAGCACTTTCTCGGCTCCCTATGTGGTACCAAGCTCCTCGACTTCCTTCCTGATGGCGGAGTCTCTAGTGGCTCTGACCTAGACCTCTCTTGGAGGTCCTCCTAGGGTAGAAGTGCGTCTAGATGGGTCTTTCCCTGTCCTTCTGGTCAGTAATACAGCGGACGACTCATTTTATATACTGAAAGGCACGTACTCTCTATCATCAGAGTCTGTGATGGAAAGTCTTTTCAGTAGTTCCTCAGTAATGGGATCCACTACAGTATTTCATGCTGCGTCTGTGGACCATACACTTCTGCTTCTAGACTTTTTCAATCGTCAAGACAGTTACACTCTGTGGAACATTCTAATTTAATGGTTGGGAGCCGCTCTGCCTCTTCCGCTCCTTTGATAGGGGTATATAGCCCCCTTGTGATATTGCCTCTTCGGTGACTTCTTCGGCACAGGTGGTTAACATATCTCCAGTTGTGATTTTTATTCCGGTCATGATTTCAGTATGTATGCTCAGACTCCTTCTGCACTCAGATGGAGAACATCTTCGTCATTTTGTAGCAAGACAATCCTTGCGAAATAGCAGCCTGAAAGCCTTGTTAGGCTCGGACTAAAAAAAAAAAATTTTTGTCACAACACAGGGCCTAGCCGAAATTACCCGATACCCCCCTTTTTGGATCTGGTCAGGTTCCGCCTCAGCCCCTGAGGTGCTCTTCTCCATAGTACAGTAAAGAGTACCTGACTACTTCTTCCCCTAGGGGGAGTCCGATGCGGTGGTATGGGACATCTTCCTCTAAGAGAGATTTCTCTCATTCAGAGACATTTCCTAGACCTAAGCTACTGCCCAGTCTGTTAATTCCCCTTTCTTTTTATCAGGCTTTCTTCTCTTGAGCAGAGCCTTGCAGCAGCAGAAGCGACTCTCCACCGAGTCAGAACTCAGGTTCCTACTTCCTTGCTTGCTTAACTTGACATGCCGTTTTCTCCTCCTTGACGGAAGGTCAAGTAGGTCTTTTTTCTGAGGTAGCTTCTCAAATATTCACACCTTCGGTTCCTGCGCACTGGTCCATGCCAGTCGCTCACAAAGCTATCCTCTTCAAGTGCGTGTTGGAGTTATGATATTTGTTTTTCAGCAAACAAACTAGAATCCTTTCCTACTCCCTTCAGGGAGGCCAGAGTGGGTAGTGCCTCACCGCATTGAGTCACTGCCTCTTTCAGTCACTTCAACAAATGGGTTAGCCCTAACTTGGTCCTGCTGTGTCCCTCCTCGATGCACATCTGCCTCTATTTGCCTTAGAAATCCAGCCTGTTTTTTTCTGTCGGAATGTTTTTTCCGCAGTGGACACGTCCTCCTGTACACTTTTTCCTTTCTTCCCTGAGTTCAGAGACTGCTACTGCAGTTGTACACACAGGGGCAGGATGATTCCTTTGGAATATGCAGTGGGTAGGATCTAGTTCTACTAGACCACCACGAGAGGCTTCTAAGTCGTGCTTGGCCTTCCATCAAGAAGGTTCCTGTGACTAAGTGGAGACCATTTTCCTTGATGGGCTAACCCCACCTGGACCCCCTTGTTCTCCAAGTAAGGGGTTAAAGTGCTCCTGGACCTGTTGTTTACAGGTCAGTCATACTTGATAGTGGGGGTTTCCATCTGCACTTTCCGGTCTACCCTGAACCAGTAGACTTTACCTCCGACTCTTTCAGTTCCTGAGGTCCCTTTGCGTTACATTAGTACATGTCTTTGACACTATTAATTTTGGTCCTAGACCAAATTATGAGACCAGGTTCTTGCCGCTCTCCTAGAGTGGTTGCAGCTTCCTGGCAGACTTTCATTTTGTGTCCATTGCAGTCGTCTGCAAAGTGGTGAGTTACAACTTGAGCGCTTATCTTGTAGACACTATGTTCTGGGTGCTCTTTACAAGACAGCTCTTTTTATTAGCAGAACAGTCCTTGGCTGTCCTTTCTGAGTGAACCCTATCTCCTACCACCCTACTCAGGGTTGTTGGTTTTAGCTCGGTACTGTCCCACTAGTGTGAATGAGTGATGGAGACTTAGTCCAGGAAGATATGGAAATTACGTACTTACCGTAATTATTGATGATCTTGGATAGTCTCCATCACTCATTCACACGCCCACCCACCATCCCCTGGGTTCACTCGTTTTCTTTCCCGGTCTTCATGGTCCTATGGTTCAGACTGTGAGGACATTATTCTTTGACCTTTCTTGCAAAGGCCATCTGGGCCCTCTCAGGCCCAGAAACTCAGGATGAGTTATTCTCATTAGTTACATTGCACCTCTTCGGTCGAAAAGGTACTGAGGCGGTTGGAGGGTCGACACCAAGATAGCCTACACTGGCGCGAACTAGTCTCGCGCATGTGTGGTCCTGTCTCGGCGCTGACCCTTCAGAAAATTTTTGGCCCCCGCTTGGTCCTAGCGCCTCTGGCGCTATCCCACTAATGTGAATGAGTGATGGAGACTGTCCAAGAAGAACAATAATTACGGTAAGTACGTAGTTTCCATTTCTTAATCTTTCTGTGTACTTCACCATTCATCACTGAATCCCTCCCACTTTCCCCTCACAAGACCTCAGTCCCTGAGACATGCCGCCTCCCTCTTGCCCCCGAGTTATTCTCTGCATCCTCGACAGGCGTCTGGAGGGGGGGTGGGTACAGGCGTGTGTAGGCCCCTTCGGGGTTGTTACGTTCAGGTCTTCTGGGGGGCCCCTCCTTTATCCTGGATCTCCTTGGAATGCCTCAATCCCTGGAGTCCATCTCCAGTCCAGGATGGGTGGCTTGAGCTGTCCAGGATTCCCTTGCCCACATCTTTCCCTTCCATAGGAGGAGTGTATGTTCTAGTGGGTCCCCCCCATCCCCACCTCAAAAATTATTTTCTCCTGGTGGTTTTTGCAGGGGGAGGAGAGCGAGGAGTATCATATTCCCCTGGGTAACTGGGATTGGAGCTGGGGGGTGGCCTTCCCTCCAGAATTCTGGTGGTGTTGAATCACCATATTTGCTCCTGGCAATCTTCCCTCAAACCCCGACTAAATGGGTCCAGGCCGCTTCCTCATCCCATCCCTCTAAAATTCTCTCTGTTGCCTTCCTCTCCTCTCTTGGTCGTTCAGGGACTGGGGCCTTCTGGCCCGTAACCTTTAGGCCCCCTTTTGTTCTTCTCTGTCCTCTCTTCGGCATAGTTTAATTCAGCTGCTCCTTTTCCTGTCCCTTGGGCTCCCTTGCCCCGCCCTTCTTTTCTATACTTCCTTCCTTCTGTCTCTCCAGCGTGCAGAACTGAGGTAGAGGAGGTCCCAATGCCATTTCTGGCCAACTTGCGAGCACCACGCAATGCGTCGGCCTCATGGGCGGTGCCAGCCTCTCCTCCTCCTCCAAAAAAAACAAAAACAAAAAAAAGGTCTCCCGTAGGGTGCCTGTCTCCAGCAGACACCCAACAGTGATGAATGGGGAAGATACACAGGAAGATCAAGAATTACGGTAGGTACGTAATTTTCAGTTCTAGGGATGTGGATATATTGTTCATCCACACTTCTTGGCATGTCCCTTTCCCCTTTAATTCTTGCCGGAAAGTCTTAAAGCTGGATCCTTCCACTCACCCAGGTGGTATAACCCTTTACTCCACCCCATGCTGCCAGATCTTCCTTTCTGCTAGAAGATTTAGGTTGCCTCCTCACCACTCCCGTGTTCTGTAGACCCTGGCTTCGTTTCCTTCAGATTCTTTGAAGATTAAGCTCGTTCGAGCTAGCGATTGCAATTGTTGTTTCTCGATCATGGAAGATGAATCCCCCCCCCCCCCATTTCCATCTGTGCCCTTGCAGCCAGAAAGTGTTGCGCACAGATCCGCATTCCTCGTGCGTCTACTGTTTGGGTGTCAGCCATGATACGCAGGAGATTTGTCTTGCTTTTCACCCGAATGTTCTCGACGAATCGTCTCGCACGACTCAAGCTGGACAGGCCCGAAAAACGGAATCCACTGGTGAAATGAGGCCCGGTTGGTGGTCTCTGAGGCTGCGGGGTCCGCTGAGCAGTTAAAGCAAATGCAGACCTTCGAGAAAGAGATGGCGCGGGCCACGGAGCTCTCCTCTCAGCTGATTTTTGTTCCACTCAGTCTGGGCTTCACCTTCTCGGGCTCCTTTTGGTACATGTGCCAGTCTCTCCCCACTAAGGGCGAGGGACCTTCGGGCGCGCATGTCTCCCGATCCCGTAAAAAAGACAAGGAACCGAGAGATTCTTCATCTTGGCGAAGATGTTCTTTGGCTCGAGAGCGATCTCTATCCCAAGGATTTCCAGTCTCGACTTTGGTCGGGACTGCTATTTTGGCCGCCGGCTTCTCGGCTTTGCCGACTGGTCAGCCAGTTGAAGTCTCGATCGACGTGGTGGAGATTACTGTAGACCCAGTCGATCTGTTGATGCCCGACGAGGCCAACAACTCACTTACCAGGACTCCGGTGCTGCCTCTTCCCGATGAGACCCAGCCCGCTGGTAATCCTATCGAGGAAATGGTCCCTGATCTGGGAAAATCACCGATTTTCCCCCAGTGTCTCCCAAGCGGCCCGGTCGGCCAGCCCGATCGAGGTTGAGGTCTTGGACCCCCTCGACCGATAGGCCGAGGAAGGCGCATAAGCACTCAAAGAAAAGGTGACGTCAACATTTCGACGGCCTCTGATGAGGAGAGGCTTCAACGGAAATTCTGTCGACGCTACAAAGATCTCGTGGCAACAACTGATCTTGTCCGGCCAGAAACTGGCTTCAATTTCCACACTGGCCATTACTTGGCTTTCACCTTCTAGGCCGAAGCAGGCTCCATCGAAACCAATAGTCTTGGTTCCTCTCCCCGCGCATTTGGTAGAACCCGCCCCGGTTCCGCCAAAATCGACCTCTCCACCGATTGTGGTGGAGCTGCCGCCTACACAGCCCATGGGAGGGGCTCCTTCGAAGGAAGCTCAGACTGTTCTGGTTCTTCCCTGCAGGATTTCGGTCACCCTCACGCCTGACCGCCCCAGGCGCGTGGAAGGGAACCTTGGTGGCTGGCCGATTTTGTTATCTGGATACTTCAGATTCTGACGACTCCGACCTACACTTTTATCTACTTGACGAGTCAGTGGGCAGTTTGGCAACAGTGGAAGGTCCTTTGTCCTTTGTGGGATTCTCCTCCTCATCTTCGAATCCACGGAAATGCCCCTGGAGCCTGTCTACCCTCTTACTGACATTCTTAAGAGAGGGGATACCCCTACAGAAGCCTTCTCAGTGGCCAAGGCCATTGTTGGTCCAGCTTTAGTGCCCATTGGGTCCCTCTCGGGGTTCACTGAACAGACCTCAGTGGAGGGGTTGGTGATTGCTTCTGTGTTCAGAGTCACCAGCAGTTCTGCTGATACTGATCGACATCCAGACAAGGAGTCCAAAAAATTGGACCACTCTGAGAAGAAGGTTTATTCCTCTTCTTCACTAGGCCTCCGTCAGGCAAGCTCGGCCGTCGTCATGACGCACTTCTCTCATGTCCTGCTGGGCTCCTGGATGAGGTTCTCCCGCACCTCCCCGTGGATCTTCAGACTATAGTCAAGCAGGTCTGGGACCAGGGCCAGGCCGTTGCCAAACAGCAACTTCAGATGGGCCTGGACCTCGGGGACTGATGCGCTCGTCCGGTAGCAGCTGCAGGGCTTGGCTGAGACTTTCCACCTTCACGGCGGATACCCAACACAAACTCACTGATGTTCCTTTCCTGGGCACCGATCTCTTCAGCCCAGGTGTGGATGGTCACCTTCAGCGAATCGAGCAGTCCAGTGCCACCTTGGACTCTGCTACTTCTGCTCAAAAAGACGCCCCTGACACCAAGAAACAGCAGAAGAAGAAGCCATTTCAGCACCCTGCTCCTGTGGCCAAGCAGCCCTTCTTCCAGGGTGGGCAGCAATAACAGGCACAGGCTTGGCGCCCTCGACCCAAGTCCAGGCCTCCAGCGGCCCGCAGAGGAGGTCGAGGTTCAGGCAGCTTCCAGTGTGGACCGTCTTCCTCCAAGCCTGCCCAGTGACGGGATAGGGGCTACCACCCCTATTCCTGTCACGCCAGCTCTGGGTCCTCCCATGGGGGGCCGGCTCCGACGCTTTCTTTCCGCCTGGTCCTCTGTTACCACGGACAGGTGAGTCTTAAAAGTGGTTGGCCAGGGTCTTCCTCTAGAATTCGAGCAGTATCCTCCCAGCTGAATCCGCACCCCATGGGAGGAAAGGATATCAGTCCACACTCGGTCAGCTCTGAGAGACGACATAGCCCAGCTCCTCCTCCTCAAGGAGGTAGTGGCCCGAGTGACACATCTCCAGTCAACCCAGGGTTCGTTTCCATTCTGATTCTGAAGCGGACAAGGGGCTGGTGCCCCATTCTTGATCTGCATGACCTGAACCAGTTTCTCAGGCCACACACTTTCAGGATGGAACTCTGTCCCAGATCATACCATCCCCAGAGCAGAACATGTGATTCTACTTACTGGATCTCCAGGATGCTTTTTTTCATGTCCCAATCCATCCATCTCACCAGCAGTTCCTCTGCTTCAGAGCAGAAGGAACCCTGTACGAGTTCCGAGCTATGTCTTTTGGCCTGTCATTGACCCCACAGGTCTTCACCAAATACAGTGTAGTGGTGGCAGCCCACCTCAGGCATTAAGGGGTCAGAGTCTACCCCTACCTTGACAATTGGTTTTTAGCGGGTTCCACCCAGCAAGAGGTGGAGAGGTCCAGGGATCTGGCCCTCCAAACCTACACTCAGCTTGGCCTCCTGATCAATGAGGCCAAATCAGAGCTCGACTCCTGCCGAGCCAGAACCCGGTTCCCAGTGGACAGGGCAGAGGTTCTCTCCTCCTTTGCCCAGTCATTTCTGGTTGGGCACTTGCGCCCTGCACGGGACTTTCTGCGCCTTCTGGGGTACATGGCGGCGTGCACCACTGTGGTCCGATGGGCCCGGTGGCGTATGTGCCCCCTTCAATTGGAGCGGGCCACCCAGTGGACTCAGCATCAAGGTTATTTCAACCAGCTGATCACTGTGACCCAGAAGATGTGGGATGCTCTCCAGTGGTGGATTGTCCTAGATCATCTGCAGGAAGGGATCCCGTTTGTCCACCCTGAGCTGACGGTCGTCCTCATGACCGATGCCTCTCTCATGGGCTGGGGAGCCCCCATGGGGAACAAGACCTGTTTGCCTCCAGGGAAAACACCAAGCCGAGGCTGTTACATGCCCGCCTCCCTCAGCGGGGCTCACTGCAGGGAGATGCCTTCTCGAGGCTGTGGACCCCTGACCACTTATACGCCTTCCCTCCATTTCCCTTGATCTACAGGGTGCTTCTCAAGGTGAGGAGGGGCAAGGTGCAGGTGATTCTGGTAACCTCAGACTGGCCCCGGCAGTTCTGGTATCCAGATCTCCTCAGCAACAGGCTCCCGAGGCGTCTTCCAGCACGCCTGGACCTCATATCGGTCAGTCAGGGTAAGGTATTCCATCTGGACCTTCAGTCCCTGCGCCTGACAGTCTGGTACCTCAGCGGCTTGAGTTCCAGGTTTTGGGTTTCTCTGAGGATGTACTCACAATAGTGGAAGCATCCAAAAAAGAGTTGTCCAGAAGGTGCTATGCCTTCAAATGGAACAGGTTTTCCATTTGGTGTCAGGGCAGGGCGAACCTCTGTCCTGTCCAGTGGCTAGCATCTTAGACTACCTTTGGTCTCTGTCCGGGGGTCTTCGCTCTATGACCCTTAAGGTGCACCTGGCAGCCATCTCTGCTTACCGAGCATGGGCTGGTCAGCAGATGGTGGCACAGGGACGACGGTTGCAGTAAATCCACAGTTTACTTGTGGAACAGAGAGTTTCTCTGTTGGAGAACAAAGGGGCTCGTTCCAAGGGCTCCCTCACCTCAGGGTCTCGTTCTTGGCAGAACAAGGAGAAGGAGACACCCTCCACACACTCCCTGCCGTATGTCGACAGTGACTTCTTCCACCGTCGACGGAGCATTCTTTTGTGCCTTCCTCAACACTGTTCTGCCATTGACAAACGCTTCCATTTCTTCGTCGACTACCACTGTATTTTCTGCTGCCGAGCAAACAGCTGCTCCATCGACAGGGGCCCCTTTCTCATCGATGGTTTTTTCTCAATACAGTGCCAGTGTTTCTCCTGGCTCGTCATCAACAGGAGTTCATAGGGGCAAACCAACATCATTTGCCCTCCTTCACACCCCTCCACCTTCTAAGGTGCCTTCCTGTCGGGGTGCTGCTGATTTATAGAGAGACCCAGGTCTATATTTTCCAGTGGCACGTCCAGCTACCTCCCACCGGCCGGTGCCCTCTCTCACACTTATTATTTCAAGTAACCAACCTCAGCAGGTGGCTATCCCACCGTCTCAGGTGCCAGATATTTAAAGGATTGTATATACAGTACTACAGTCTGTGAGCGATAGCCAGTCTCCTTCTCAGACGCTGGCTCATTTTCCCCAGCATTCTCCCTCCCCTCCACCTAAAAGGCTTCATACTGACCAGGATGTTCCGGCCTGGTCTCCCCCACCTCCTCTGTTAGAGGATTATTTGTTGGAGGAACCCGACTTGGTGGGGTACCTCCTGGAGGATATTTGTGAAGGGGACTTCTCGAATTTTGACCTTCCAGACCCAGATTTCTCCATTTTCCATGGTCTCTTCTCTGGATGAGGATTTGCTAGGTCCCTTAGCCGTCTCCCCTCCAGACGACCCCTCTTTTGAAATGATGATACAAATCCAGAAAGTGATGGGGGTTTTACACCACGGAACAGGATAAACAACATAAAGGCATGGCTGACTACCTTGAGTTACCCGAGGAGCCTATCATGGTCATTCCTCCATTTGATACCTACTTATCAAAATGCCATCTCTGACGCATGGCGCCAGCCTTTGGCTGTAACGGCCATTTCGCGTAAGGCTGACTGGCTCTACCAAGCCCCTTTGAACCATCCATATTTGTCTGCTATTCCTACGGCTGACTCTGGTCTTCACGGCCGCTCATGATCACACTTAAAAACCTAAACATATGAGCTCTTTACCTCCGGATAAAGAATCTCGGAAACTGGATTACCTGGGCAAGAAGGTCTTTGCCTCTGGCACCATGAACATAAGAATCTTAAACTGTATGGGCCGCATGGTTAAATATCAGCGCACCTTGGGGGCTTCAGCTGTAGACATCCTTAATAAACTACCTCCTTCTCCAGAGAAGGAGCAATTGCTCCAAACCATGTCAACCATTACTTCAGTATCTCGCTACCTTCTCAGGTCAGGCTACGATGTGGTTGATACTTCCACTCGTTTATCCGCCACTGGTGTCACCTTGCGCCACCATGCCTGGCTTCAGGTATCTGGCCTGGCACCAGATATCCAGCATAAAGTAGTCAGCGCATCTTTCTGTGGCGACAAGCTTTTTGGCCCCCATACCCAAATTGTTTTGGATGACCTCAAGGCCTCTGGGCATACTCTCCGTACGGTCCAGGGCATGTACCATGGGCCCAATCCTCATTCTATAATGAGAGAGGTAACCGTTTCAAGTACTCTAACCGGGGTAATTTTCGGGGATGCAGTCAAACCACAAGAGGCAATTCTGCCACCACACGTCCCTCCCATGGGGCCAGCACCTCCAGTTCTCAATGACTCCCTAAGGCTCTGCCCTCTCCTTCTCACCCAAGCCTCGGAAGCGGTGGGGGGGTCGTTTTGCCCTTCATTTGGAGGCTTGGCAACAGATAACGACAGACGCATGGGTACTCCAGATTATTCAAACTGGTCATACACTGGAACTAATTTCTTTACCACCTCCACTTCCTTCTTGGATGCTTCATTATCCTCAGGAACACTTTCCTATACTCCAGCAGGAACTGACAGCCCTCTTAACCAAGCAGGCCGTTGTTCTGGTTCCATTGTCTCAACAACAGGGATTTTATTCCCACTTCTTTCTGGTACCCAAGAAAACTGGAGACCTCAGACCAGTACTGGATTTGAGAAACCTGAATCTGTACATCCATTTTCAGATGGTTACCTTAATGTCTGTCATGCCTCTACTGCACCAAGGAGATTGGATGTGCGCCCTGAATATGAAGGATGCATATCTTCATATCCCCATTCCTCCAGCCCATCAAAAATATCTGCACTTCCACCTGCTGGGCCAGAATTACCAATTTCGGGCTCTGCCCTTTGGCCTTTCTTCAGCCCCATGGGTTTTTACCAAATGCATAGCGGTGGTCGCAGGGGCATTGAGAAAAAAGGATCATTTCGTCTTCCCCTATTTAGACGATTGGCTGACAGAAGCAGACACCAGGGAACATCTGCTGTCCTCCCTCTCGGAGACCCTCCAGTTGTTTCACGATCTTGGGATTATGGTAGACTGGCCCAAGTCCAACCCTCATCCAACCCAATCACTCCAGTTTATAGGGGCTATATTGGATACGAGCGTCACCAAGGCCTATCTGCCCCCTGCTCGTCAGGATACCCTGATTGACCTGGCCTTACAGATTCAGTCACGAAAGATAGTCATGGCCAGACTCGTGTTGTGCCTCCTAGGGCACATGGCAGCGGCCACACAGACCGTGGAATTTGCATGCCTTCAGATGCATCCCATCCAATGGATCGTACAAGACCAGTGGTGCCATAAAACTGGGCAATTCGAAGACCCTATCAGGGTGACCCCAGCCCTCAAGTCTGCTCTCACCTGGTGGACGCTCCGCTCCAATCTCGATTGGGTCATGCCCTTCTGCACCTCCCCTCCTCACCACGTTCTAACAAAAGATGCCTCTCTAGAAGGTTGTAGTGCCCATCTCAGTCCGTATCGGACCCAGGGCACGTGGTCCTCAAGCCACAGTCACCATCATATCAATCTTCTGTTAATGGAGGCAGTCCTTCTGGCGCTGCATGCTTTCAGTCCTTTCTTGACTTCAGGTCACCTACTGATTCAGTCAGACAACGTGACCGTAGTCTGGTACCTCGACAAACAAGGAGGAACGTGCTTTTGCTCCCTTTGCATGGAAGCGAGCACGATGTGGCGCGGAAGCAACCAAACAAGCGTTCACGGCCGTCCATCTACTGAGCCATCACAACCAGTTAGCGGACCTCTTGAGTCGCCAGTCCTTGGCTCACGAGTGGACACTGCTCGACTCGGTCCTTCAGGATCTCTTTCATCTCTAGGGCACTCCACAGATAGATCTGTTTGCATCCCCAGACTACAACAGGCTCCCCAAATACTTCTCCATTATCCCGAACAAAAAGGAAAACTCTATAGATGCCCTTTCCCTACCCTGGACAGGACTCTTCTTGTATGCCTTCCCCTCACTCCCTCTTCTTGTCCGCACATTAATGAAACTACAGATGGAGCTAGCCACTGATTCTTATAACTCCCCTATGGCTTCATCAAGCATGGTTTCCAGTTCTTCAACAGCTGTCGATTACGGACCTAGTTCCATTGCCGTTCAGGCCAGACCTCTTGACGCAATGCCAAGGCTGTTTCCTGCATCCAAATCTGAAGACCCTCCATCTGCATGCCTGGCTTCTGAAGATGTCTTCATAAACGGATTACATGTGTCTTCTCGGGTGGCTGATATATTCTACTTGCCTTTTGGAAAGCGGGCTACCAGAGATGCTTACAATTCTAAATGGAAACGTTTCTCCATTTGTCAGCCTCTCAATCCCTGGACCATTATTGCTGCCCTCTCTCGAAGGTCCTGAACTATTTGGCCTGCTTGTCATCAGAGGGCCTTAGCTGCTGTTCTATCAGAGTCCACTTGGCTGCCATCTCTGCCTTCCATGAACCATTGGATGGCAGACTTCTGTATCAACATCACCTAGCCAAAATGTTTTTGAAAGGCATATTAAATCTGAAGCCTCCTATTCACCATCCCATTCCCCCATGAGACTTGAATTTCATGACTGAAAAATTAACAGTGGACCTTTTTGAACTGGCTACCACTCGTGCCCTGTGTTTTCTCTCTTGGAAAACGCTATTCCTTGTGGCCATCACTTCTGCTCGACGAATCTCAGAGCTTCATGCCCTTATGTGCAGGGAATCTTTCATAAGGACAGAGTGGTGCATCGCACTAGCCCTTCCCTTCTGCCTAAGGTGGTTTCAGAACAAAATTTGTATCAATCCTTGGAGTTACCGTTTTTTTACCGAGTACTCCAATCCCGGTGAACATATTTTACATACTATGGATGTCCATCGCCTCCTCCATTACTATACTGATCGGACAGAGTCTTTTCGCAAAACCTCACAACTGTTTGTCACCTTTGCTCCAGGTCGTGAGGGCCTTCCAGTTGTTAAATGCACCCTCTCTTGCTGGCTAGCACATTGCATTACATTTCGTTACAAAAAAAACAATAAGCCCTTACTGGACCATGTCCAAGCTCATTTCACTAGAGCCATGGCAGCCACAGCGGCTTGTTTCAAGGGTGCCTCTATTACAGATATATGCAATGTGGCCATCTGGTCTACCATCTGTACCTTTACCAAGCATTACAATCTGAATGTTGCCTCGAGACGCAGAACGGCCTTCGGCCGAGCCGTCCTACAGGGCATCTTTTCATAATAGTCCTCCTACATGGACATAACTGCTGGGAACTTTCCCAGAAGTTATGACCTACTACAAGAGACCATTCCGATGAAGATAGTGCGGTTACATAAAAACTTACTATAACAGTAGGTCTTCAAGGAATGTCTCTTACAGTAGGTCCGATCCTGCCCTCCGTCTCTCTGCCTTCTCTAATGGAGAAATTTCTGATCCAAGGACTTAGGTTTGGGACTCACTGGTACCTCGGTTTCCCTTGGTCCTCGCCTTTGCGAGCGGAATCCGGCAGGGAAAAGAGGATACCAGGGACCACCCACGTGTATATAAGGAGCAAGGAGATGATGTCGTGGGTGGGCGGTCCTTGGTAAAAAAAACTGCTAAAAGAAGCTGCCTTGTGACCGTGCCCTCTGTTGGAACCTCCCAGAAGTAATGACCTACTGGAAGACACTCCTCGAAGATCTACTGTTACAGTACGTTCTTACGTAACCACACTTTCTAGGAGTGGTATATGTTGTTCATTCACACTGACCCACCTGACCTCCCCGGCTGCGGCGCACAGCTTGGCTTCCAGCGGGCTACGATCTGGCGTCATGGGGTGGAGCCGAGGGTTATAGCACCCGGGAGGGTGGGAGGAGCCAGCTTTAAGACCTTCCGGCAAGAATTAAAGGGGAAAGGGACATGCCAAGAAATGTGGATGAACAACGTATACCACTCCTAGAACTACTGTTACAGGTGAGTAACCTGTTTTTCTGTACTCCTCCTGTATTGGAAGATTCCCCGCCCCACCCTGTTTATGCCTCTGAGGTACTCGAATGTTTCTACCATGTCCCCTCTCTTCCTCCTCTGCTCCAACGAGTGCATGTTGAGGTCCCTTAATTTCTGTTTGTAAGTCTTGTGATGCAAGCCATGTACAATTTTAGTCACCCTTCTCTGGACCACCTCCAGCCTGTTAATGTGCTTTCGAAGGTGCGACCTCCAGAACTGCACACAGTACTCCCATGTAAGGTCTGACCAGGGTTTTGTATAACAGCATCACTACCTCACGTTTTCTGCTGGTGATGCCCCGTGCTATGCACCCCAGCATGCCACTGGCCCTCCCTGCTGCCTTTGTGCTCTGCTTTGACATTTTCAGGTCATCTGAAATAGTAACTCCCAGGTCTTTTGCTCTTTTGTGACTGTCAGCAACTCCCCCACCCCCAAAAAAAAATCCTGTAGCCCTCCTTAGGGTTACTGTGTCCCAGGTGCATAATTTTGCACTTTTTGAATTAAATCTCATATGCAAGTCTGCAGACCATTTCAAGCTTCCCCAGGTCCCTCCTCATTTTCTCTATCCCTTCAGGAGTATCCACCCTGATACAGATCTTTGTGTCATCCACAAACAGGCAGACCTTTCCTTTTAGCCCTTCTGCAATGTCACTGATGAAGACATTGAACAGAACTGGTCCAAGGACTGATCCTGAGGTACTCCGCTGGTCACTGTCCTCTCCCCAGATTGTATTCCATTTACCACCACCCTCTGTCTCTTGTCCATTAGCCAGTTCCTAACCCAGTTTACCACCTTGTCTCAAATGCCCAGACTACCCATCTTGTTAACCAGCCTCATTTGTGGGACGATGTCGAAGGCTTTGCTGAAATCGAGGTAGGCTACGTCCACTGCGCCCCCTTGATTTTTTTTCCTTTGTCACCCAGTCGAAGTCTATGAGATTTCTTTGACACGACCTACCCTCTGTGAGCCCTTGTTGCCTAGGGTCCTGGGCATCGATGGCTTCTAGATGTCCCACTGTCCTTTCCTTAAGGAGTGCCTCCATGATCTTCCCCACTACCGAGGTGAGGCTAACCGGCCTATAGTTGTCCGCTTCCTTCCTACTGCTTGATTTGTGTAGAGGGATGACATGTGCCCTCCTCCAATCCTCTGGCACAACTCCTGTGTTAAGTGAACAATGCTGCCAGAGGTTCTGCTAGCTCTCTTTGCAGCTCCCTTAGTAACCTTTGGTGTATACTATCTGGTCCCATTGCTTTGTCCACCTTCAATTTAGTGAGTTCCTGCAGGACTCTCTTCCCCCATGAATGGACTGTTGTCCACCTCTTTCCCCCCTTGGCATCTTGAGGGGCGTTCCATTCCTAATTCCAACTCCAACTCATATTCTGACTTTGGATGCATCAGTATCTGGGTGGGGAGCACACCTGGGCCTTTATCAAACCCAAGGGTCTTGAACCCAGATGGAAGCCAAATTACACATAAATGTCCTGGAGATGAGGAGTTCTGCAGTCTCCAGGTTGTCCAGGAGCATCTTACTCGGGATCATCTGGTAGCACAGACAGACAATGTCAGTGTTATGCATTACTTAAACAAGAGGGGCTCATTTCTATCCCGTGTTGGGAAGCAGTGAGTGTGTGGTATTGAGTGCTAGATCATTACCTGGAGTTACCAGCAGTGCATCTTCCAGGGGTCCAAAACGTCGTGGCAGACAGGGTAAGCAGGTCACAGTCCAAGATACATAAATGGGACTGCTGACCTCCGTGGTAGATGACCTGTTTTGCAAGGTGGGCTCGTCCAGAGTTGGACCTTTTTGTGTCCCCACACAACACAAAACAGCTGTGTTCCTGCTCACTCGCTCCAGGGCATGGAGTTTTTGGTGAGAGGCATTTTCTGTCTTGGAAAGGAAGGTTTCTGTATGCATTCCTCCCATCCTATTTGCACTTCTGTGGCTTCAACAAATATAGTAACCGCTGCTGCAACAACTAGCAATGGATCCTCTGGTACCCATACCTCTGTGTAGAGGCCTGTTGTCACAGGACAAAGGGGTCCCTGGTCCATCCAGACCTGAAGTCCCTGCACCTGCATGTATGGCTTCAGAAGACATAACCATAGCATGGTTTGAGGTGTTACCAAGAGTAGCTGATGTATTAGTTGCAGCCAGAAAGCCTTCTACCAGACATGTATTCTTTAAGTGGAGGTGTTTCACTTTGTGGGCCTCTGCCAAAAATATGGACCCATGTACCTGTCCAATCGATGCGGTCAGGGCTCCAGATAAGGGGAGTACCGACCTATTTTACTCACCTCATTTTAGGAAATACTGTTCAGAAAGTTTTCATATTGAGTACCAGTACTCTCCCAATATTTGTAAATACTCCACACACCAAAGAATAGTGCTTCATAACATAACTGGTGATTCAAAAAGGAGCATTTTTTCCAGAGTTACACCACTAGTACCCATCTCAGTTTTGTTACTCCTACCTGACAAAATTATCTGGAGCATTGTTGGCACCTGATCAATTCTTATCTAGAAAACAAATTGCATTGTTTTTTATTTTATTTGTACAATTTCGGATTTACAACCTTTGAGCCAGAGGCTGGTTTACAAGGGTACCTTGTCACAGAGAGGACAGACAGAGTTACAAGTTTATAGAGTTCATGAAAGTAGTAGACAAATGTTACACAAATGGTTTCATACAGAGAACAATTTTAAACATGTACTCCTCATTCCACTCCGTCTAGACATCTGTACGCATTTGAATTTGGTTTTACTCCCTTCACGTTCAAAATGGGGAGTACGGTACTCATCCCAAAAAATCTTATCTGGAGCCTTGGATGCGGTACTGGAGCACTTGCTGTCACTGTCATACTCCGGTCTACAGTATAACTCACTGAAGGTGCATCTGGCAGCTATGTCAGCTTTCCATGTCCTGTTGATGGGTGTACTGTTGCTCAGTTAGAGGTGTCCCGTACCTTTTTGAGGGGGTGTTCTACATATGAAACCTCTCATTCACAATGTGTGCCCCGCCGTGGGACCCCGGTTATGCACTTGAGAAACTTTTTTTTGATTCCTTTTGAGACAGCCACAAGATGTGGCTTACACTTTCCTTCATGGAAGACATTATTTTTAGTTGAAATCACTTCGTTGCTAAGGAGTTCAGAGCTACAGGCTCTAATGTGCGAGCCTCCTTATTTGATTTTGCATAAAGACAGGGTGTCTTACTAATCCCAAGTTTTTGCCAAAGGTGGTTTCTGACGGTACACTAAATCAAGCCATCCACCTTTCAGTTTATTATCCTAAGCATGCCAATCAAGGTAAAGCACTGCTCCATACTTTGGCTGTACATAGAATCCTGAGATACTATCTTGCTTGCACTAAGGACTGCAGAAAGTCCTCTCAGCTTTTTGTCTCATTTGCCTCTGGGAAAGATGGCATACCTGTTTTTTCAGAACAGTGCTTATCCAAATGACTGGCGCATCCTATTGCATTCTGTTATAGGATGTATGGTAAGGAACTTCCTGGTGCGGTTCATGGTCATTCCACAAGGGGCACGGCCACATCTTTGATTGTTTCAGAAATGTCTGAGCTGCAGCCACCTGGAGTACTTTCACACCTTCACCGAACATTAGTCTGGATACAGACTTTGTTTCTGGTAGATGTGCAGGCTTCGGCCTTGCTGTCCTACAGGGCCTTCTGTCATGAACAGACTACACCCAGCTCCCATTTAGCTTTTGGGAGTGTTTGGGACTCGTTCCAAAGGTGTGGCCTAAGGGAAGAGCGATACCTGAAGAAGATAGAACAGTTATGTACTTACCGTAACAGTAGGTCTTCAAGAGAATCGCTTCCCTTAGGCAATGCTGGCCCTCTCTCCTTCCCCAGAGAAGCTAGTATAAGCTCCTGGTTCCCCAAGAAGGGAGTCCTTTAAGCACATTCTCCGGCAAAGGAACTGAGGAGAGAACGAGCTGCCCACGTTTATGTAGACGCTGATGCGTGACGTCGTCGTGGGTGGCCCCTCGCTAACAAAAGATCTTACTTCAAGAGGGCTCTTGCAGTAGGTATTCACAAGTAGGACTAAGCCGCCAGGCATCAGGACTCCACGGAAAAATCTCTTGCTAGCAGTCTCTGGCAGGGACCGCCCCCACGTCAGGTGACCAACGTTAGCTGGCGATGGGTATAAAGGCGGCCCGGCGTCTACTCAGTTCTTTCCCTTGCCGTCAGCTTGTGAAAGTACGCTAACGGAAGAACAGTGCTCGCTTCTCTCGCCATTTTGGATAAGTATAAATCTTTTCGACAATTTAATACCTTTTTCTGATAATTGTGTTACTACCTTGCTGTGCATGTCGTCCCCGACACCATCAGAATCGCATAAGAACAAGTGCGACTCGTGTGGATCCCAGCTCCCTCACAAGGACAGCCATTCCCTCTGCCTCTTTTGTCTGGGCCTAGACCACTGCGTGGATGAGTGTGAACATTGCCGAAAATTCAACCCTGCTACCCGGAAATGAAGGCAGCAGTCCCTTGGGGCCCATTTACTCAAAAAGAAAATGGCATCCATGGAAAAGAAACTGAGGCAGGCATCAAATTCTCCCGAGGGCCATCATAAGAAAAAGAGGGACAATGAGAAACACTGGGATTGGGACACATCTTCTACAACAGCCGTGACTTTGGCTGGAGTCGAGGCTCTTCAGGTAACTTCCCCTCGAGGGGCGTCAGCCAACCTGCCGCCTTAAGTGGTACCCTAAGCTGGCATCTACCACCCAACTCCCCGTTGGGCTTGAGCTCGGGCCCGCTGGGAGCACTCCCGCTACAGCTTCTAAACCCAGATAAGAACCAACGTCCGCCTGGACACGGCTGATAAGTCGGACGTCGCGGTGACCCATCGACAGGCTCTTCCTCCACGCCTGACGCCAGGGAGTCACCGCAATGCACACCTGTTGTGTTGCCCACTGAGGTTCCTGCGTCTCCTATGACTCATCCCGAGGAGCTTACTCCTCCCTCCCCGGCTAGAGTCGGGGGTGCCTCCACGCCGGACCCACGTCACCTTCCAGCATTCCGCTTCCTGACGATAGGCCTCCAACACCATCAGAGCCATCCGGGGCTTCTGGACCCTCCTACTGGTCTCCCCCCTCGGGCCCTCGTCCTCCGGGCTAACACCTGACCTGTCCGTCCACCCATAGGGCTGACACTGACCTCGACCGCCGGAGCCCCGACACCAGCATGGGCCCGACTGCAGTATCTGGCTTCTCAGTACCCGACACCGCAGTACCTAGCACTGGCCTCCCACCGTCAAGTTATGATACTCTTATTACAGGCTTCCAGGTTACCAGTATCAGAGCACCCTCTGCCTCTCCACCTACCTCACACAACCTCAGATTGACTTGAGGGGAGGTCTTATTCGTGATGGGCTGAAGCTAAGATGCAATCACCCAAGAGGTCAAGAAATGCCTACCGACGCCGGATTCCTCACTGCCGGGCGAAGAGACTCCCCTACCTCTGCCTGACACTAGAGCTGAACCAACTGGTTCTCCGGCCAGGGAGGACACGCTCCCCCAGGGAACCCCCAGAGAGGGCGATCCTCTTCCACCTAGGGAGAACTCTTCTTCTTCTTCTCCTTCTTCATCGGAGTCTTCAGACTCAGATTTGAACTCTGGAAGCTCTGATCTAGAGGACGAGTCCCATACTCCAGATAAACCCAGGCCGCAAGGTTCTCCGAAGTCTCCTCCTTTCTAAGTCTGCAAAAGAAAATTCAGGTCGCCTGTGAGTGGCAATCAGTGGAGCCAGATCCCCAGCATAAGAAGTTCGCAATCCATCTGGATATCCCGGAGACTTCTCCCACCCTGATTCCACCCTGGATAGAGCCTCAGGCGGATCTTGTTTCCACTATTTGGAAGAGACTTTCCTCGTTAGCCCCCCTTCCTCGGAAGGCAGACAGGCTATATCCGGTTCCTGAGGGGAAGGACTTTCTCAGCCTTCACCCCAAGACTGACTTGGTGATTAGCACTGCACACGACCGATCAGCCAACCCAAAGCACCTCCGCTCGTCCCTCCTGACAAGGAGTCCTGTCTTCTGGACCAGTACTTGAAGAAGATTTATGCTTCTTGCACCCTGGGCATGAGGGTCCTCACTGTGGGCCTCATAGGGGATCACCAGAAGGCCATCCTTACTCATTTGGAATCAAAGTGGACCCCCCCCCGATTCCCAGACCAAGCTGGAACTGGAAGATCTTGTCCGCTCCATGCCTGGCTCCAGTGTCAGGTCTGGCCCCTGAAGTGCTGTTGGCCATTCACAGTGCTCCCTTCAGAGGGCCTGTACTGTTCGGCGTTGATGTCAAAGAACATCATCACTTTGTTGCAGGAGAAGGTTTTGCAATAAGTCTGTTCAGACAATGTACAAACCTCTCTAAGGCAGAAACTGTCCTTCGGGTGCCCCAACCGCCAAAAGAACAAACAGACGCAAGCCAGACATCCCAACAAATGTAAAGCCCCATCAGCTGTCAAGGCTCCCCCAGCAGGAAAGCTCCCGGAGCCTCGGCTGCTTCCCTGCCCTCCGCCTCCTGACTCTCCCACTGCCTCTGTCTAGTTCAGAGGAACTGGTAGAGGAGAGATTCTCCTCCTATCTTCCGGGTTGGGAGAGGATAATGGCAGACGCTTGGGTGCTCCAGCTGATTTCAGCAGGACACTCGATAAGAGTTCATTCAAAAAAACACTTGCAGACCCCCTCATCATACTCCCACACTCATCTGCAGTTGGTACTAGAAGAAATCCACTCTGTTCTTCTGAAAGAGGCAGTAGAACCCGTCCCCTCCCATCTCCAGGGCACAGGTTACTACTCACACCTCTTCCTAGTACCAAAGAAAACCGGGTACCGGAGGCCCATCCTCGACCTCAGCTCCCTCAATCAGTTCGTGGAGTACAAACGGTTCCGAGTGCTCTCCCTCCCGAGCCTTCTGCCCATGCTTCGGCTGGGCTTGTGGCTATGCGCCCTGGATATGCAGGATGCCTACTTCCATATTCCCATTTGCCACTCCCACCTCAAGTACCTCGCTTTTGTTTTCAGGGGTCCTACTACCAGTTCAGGGCCCTCTCGATCAGTCTCTCGGCCCCAGTATTTACCAAATGCCTGGCAGTAGTGGCAGCTTTCCTCACGTACCAGGGTCCATGTCTTCCCTATTTGGACGATTGGCTTCTGGCATCTTGTCCAGGAGGAACCTGGGCCCCTTTCCTCACCCTTCAAGTTTTCTCCAACCTGGCGTTACAATCAGCCTTGCCAAGTCTCATCTGATCCCTTGCCAATGGCTGCAGTTCATCGGGGTTGTGTTGGACACGTTCCTAGGCAAAGCTTTTGCCCCTGGACAGAGCCAGATGTTGTCAAACCAAGCTCGGTTCTTATCAGGTCTCAGAAGGTCGGAGCCAGGAAGGTCCTCCGCCTCTCTGCCTAATGGTGGCTGCCATCTCACTGTCTCACTAGCTCGTCTCCACATGAGGATCACTCAGTGGACCCTAAGGACTCAATGGGCTCAATCTCAGGGCGACCTGGATCACGAGATCCTCGTATCAGACCCAAGGTCAGGGACTTGCAGTGGTGGACGGTTTCAGAACACCCCAATCAGGGGACCCTGTTCTGTACTGCCCCACCCACCCAGACCCTGATGTCAGATGTGTCAGGGCATGCTGGGTGCCCACCTCGAGTCCCACGGACTCTGGGCAGCTGGTCTCGGTTCGAACAAAGACTCCACATAAACGTCCTCGAGCTGAGGGCAGTCCTCTCTGCTTTCCAGGCTCTCCTTCCAGTTGTTCTTCCAGTCACTTCCTCGTACAGACAGACAACATGTGTCTTGTCTGGTACCTCAACAAACAGGGGGGAACTCATTCCTATCCCCTCTTCAGGGAAGCAGTGAGAGTCTGGTACTGGGCATCCCAGCACAGCCTCCATCTGACGGCTGTCCACATGCCAGGGATGGAGAACATTCTTGCAGACGCCTTAAGTCGCTCGTCAGCCGAGTCTCACAAGTGGGAACTCGACCAGGTTGTGGTAAACGACATCTTTCAGCACTGGGGGACTCCTCAAATGGACCTCTTTGCCTCCCCCGCCATTGCCAAACTTCCCGTCTTCTGCTCGCTTGCTCCAGGGCGAGACGTTTTTTTTTGGAATGTGCTGTCTCTGTGCCGGAAGGACAAATTTGTTTACGCCTTCCGTCTGATCCCGAGAATGCTCAACAAGCTACAGTCAGAGGGAGCGCGGATGATCCTCATCGCTCCCTTCTGGCCGAGGCAAGCCTGTTTTTCTCTTCTGCAACAGTTTTCCAAGGAACCTCCTCTTCCTCTACCACTGTCGCAGCACTTGCTGACCCAGGATCCAGGGACCCTAAAGCTCGCTTCGGAGTTTCCCCTGCGGTAGCAGACATCCTGGTGGAGGCCAGAAAGCCTTCAACCAGGTCCACTTACGCCATGAAGTGGAAGCGCTTCACCATCTGGGTGGGTCCTAGAGACCTAGAACCCTTTTCTTGCCCAGTCAACAAAATCTTGGACTACCTTAGGCACCTGTACGACTTGGGCCTTAGTTACTCATCAGTGAAAGTACATATGGCAGCTATTTCGGCCTACCACATCCCTTTTGGAAGCAGGACGTTTGCTTAACTAGAAGTTTCTTAAGACTTTTCTGCGCGAGGTCCTGCACCTAAGACCCTTGATCCGCAACCCTGCTCCCCAAACTTCATCTTAGAGAAGCTTACTCTGCCCCCTTTCAAACTTGCAGCTGAGGCAGAACTAAAGTTCCTTTCTTGAAAGACATTATTTCTGGTGGCCATTACCTCAGCTCGGAGGATTTCTGAGCCACAAGCCCTAATGTGCAAAATCCCCCATTTGATTTTCCACAAGGTTAGGGTGGCCACGCGTACTAATCCCACATTTCTTTCAAAAGTGGTGGCTGAGTCTGTTCTGAATCAGTCCATCAAGCTTCCGGCATTCTTCACAGGGCACTGCAATCAAGGAGAGTCCTCCTTCATACCCTGGATATACATAGAATTCTGAGATACTACACTCACAGGACTAAGGATCTCAGAAAAACAGACCAACTCTTTGTGTCCTTTACCCACAAGACAGAAGGCAATCCTGTTTCCAAGCAATGCCTTTCTAGATGGTTGGCCAATTGTATCACTTTCTGCTACAACGAGTATCACAATATCCTTCCGGGTCAGGTCAAAGGCCACTCCACAAGAGGGGTTGCGGCCTCTGCTGCTTGTTTTAAGAATGTGTCAGCAGCTGAAATCTGTGCAGCCGCAACTTGGGCTTCCATCCATACCTTCATGAAACATTACAGTTTGGACATTGCCTCTCGCTGCAGGGCAGGCTTCAGGCTAGCTGTTCTACAGGGACTCTTCTTGTGATCCCTGTTTAGAAGCTCAGCCTTTGTGGATGGTGTTTCCTCCTCCCACTTTTTTTATTGTTCCAGCCTGCTTGGGACTCAGTCCTACTTGTGAATACCTAGTGCAAGAGCCCTCTCAAAGTAAGATAGTACAGTTACATAAGAACTTATCATAACAGTAGATCATCGAGAAAGGCTCTTACAGTAGGTATTACCTTCCCTCCCTTCAACCCCTCAATTTCTTCCGTTTCGTATATGGGGGCATATCCTCTTCTCTCCTGTCAGACCTTTGGCTCTTAGCGGGGAAAAGAACTGGGCGGTGTCAGAACCGGCCCTTTATACCGGCGTCGGCAGATGTTGGTCACCTGACGGAGCGTCCCCGCCAGAGACTGCTGGCTAGAGATTTTGCCGAGTCCTGACGCCTGGCTGCTTAGTCCTACTTGTGAATATCTACTGCAAGAGCCTCTCTCGAAGATCTTTTGTTACGTAAGTTCTCACGTGAACTGTATTTTCCTTGTGGTCTTAGCACTGATGTGTGTAATTCCAAAGGTGTGACCTAAGGGAAGAGTCTCTCCTGAAGATCTATAGTTACGGTAAGTATGTAACTGTTCTTTATTTAACTGTTCCCCGCACTGTCGGTTTTCATCACAGATCTACTATGTAGATTTTTCTAGGGGGTGGATATATATAGTTCACTATCCACATTGGCAGTTCCATTAGAAAGTGCTAATTTGCTGAAACATCTTCAGGCTAAGCTCCTCCCACCAGCTGGGCGGAAATATTCTCCAGCTTTGCCCCATGACATCAGATCTCCTTTCCTCTGGAAGAGTTTGGTCTCCTTCTTCACAGTTCCGCAAATTGTAGGCTACCAAGCGTGCCACTGGCAAGTTTTGCTTTTTAACTCTGATAGTTCAGATTTCCTCAACCCTTTCTCTTCACAGTCAGTTCAGCTCCAGCCGCATAGAAGGAGGGTAGAACATGAGGAAGTGAAGCACTTTGAATTCTGCATCACGTGCCACTTAAGATGTCGAGGATGGGACCGTCACATGTCCTACCTCTACTGTTTGGGGGCTGTATACGCTGTACCAGGCTGTGGCCTGTGCCAGGCGATGCTCCTTTCCTCTTTGAAGGATCATGTGGCGCAGTTTCTTCTTGAGTGGCCGGCCAGTAGGGACCCAAAGCTTCAACCAAAAGGCCACAAGAAGGCCTCTGCTGCGCCGGTGTCTGCTGCCCAGCTTGCGGCCGTGGAAGAGGTGGTGGCTACTGCTGCAGCAAGCACCTCATCAGCCTCAGTGCTGCTTCTGGCTGGGGCCAGCATCAGAGGGTCTGGTTACAGGCTCGCTTTTTGGAAGTCCGGAAACCAAGGGGATATGGACAAGTCCCCCAGACTGAGTTGAAGAAGCTTGATCACGCAGTCAAGAAGGTCTGTGCTACCTCCTCTCATGGCCTCCATCAGGCAAGCTTTTCCGTGATGATGGCCAGCTTTAGTCTCCCTGTGGAGAGTGCTGGATGATTTCCTTCCTCACCTACCTTCTGACAAGCAGCTGCAGGTGAAGTTAGTCAGAGATCAGGATCACCTAAACACCTGCTCCAGATGGCCTTAAACATGGGTGACTCCTGCACCCATGCTATGGCAGCAACCGTCACGATATGCGCTGGGACTGGTTGAGGCTCTGTACCTTCATGTTGGCCAGTGTTCCTTTCTTGGGCACTAACGTCTTTGGCCCAGGGGAGGACGGTCATCTTACCAGGATTGAGAAGTCCAGCTCCATCCTGGACTCTGTGGCTTCATCCCAGAACGGCTCAAATGTCCAGAAATGGAAAAAAAGGCCTTTCAGTTTTGGTCCTTTAAAGCCACAGCAGCCTCGGCAGCAGCCCCAGCAGGGACAATACCAAGGCTGGTGCCCCTGGATCAAGTTCTCCGGCCAGAGGCCAGAAAGAGGCTGGGGTAAGGGAAATGGTGCCCCTTCAACCCCAGTGGCCGGTGCCCCCTCCAAATCTGCCCAGTGACGGGTTGGGGGTGTTATCCTCCTGCTACTGTGGTCCCTCACCCAGCTTCCTGTGGGTGGGTGTGTTTTTTGGGGGGGAAGGGGTCGAATTTGTCACTTCTGGCTACACTGATCTGTCATTACCTTGGACAAGTAGGTTTTCAAGATGGTAGACAGAAGGCTGCCTCTCTGGATTTTGAGTCTCTCCTGCCTTACTGATCCCAGGCTCAAAAGGAGTCCTCAGTGTCACACGGCATGCTGTGCACACTAAGGAAAGACATTGCTCAGCTCCTTGCAAGTGGGACTATAGCCCATGTCCCAGACACCACCGCAAGTCAGGGGTACGTTTCCAGGTACTTTCTGGTCCTGAGATTGGGGGGGGGGGGGCAAGAAAACTTTGAAGACGGGACGGCCCCCCATGCGGGCGTAAGTTCTCCATCACTGACCAGCATGACCGTTGCCTCGTGTGTCTTGGCCCACTACACGACATTGGATTAGTGCGACGCCCGCTTCTCCATGGTCCGTCGTGTCATCAAACAACACGTGTGGAAAGTTGGACAAGCTCGGCCGACTTTCGGGGGACGGGTGCGCATCCGCCTGGCTGCCACGCTCTTCTCTTGCCTTTCCTCCGGGTCCCTCCTGGCTTTTATATGGACCGAGGAGGAGGGGCTTGCCTCTCATAGCCTAGCGCGTGGCAGAGGCCCCTCCACGGTGCAGGAGGCCCAGTTCGTCTACCTCTGGGGATGAGAGGAGGCACCGCTTGGCAGTCGCCTTTGGGGCGAAGGCTCCCCGGTGTCGTACCTTGGCTCGGAAGGCCTGCGTCCAACGCCATCTTGGGCTCAGCAGCGCCTTGGGCCGTGACAAGCATGTCATCCCAGCGCCCGGTCCATTGCTCGGCGCCATTGTAGCTTGTCTGTCTGTCATGGTGCCGAGCAGTTAGTGTCAGAGGAGGCCTACAGCTGCCTCCTGACTGTGTCTCGCCCGCGCTCTTCCACGGCGCCATGGTTGAGCACGGCGCCAGGTACAGCTCTGGAGCCGCCACGGCTTCAGGCGAGGACACCGCGCTGGGGGTTTTGGAGCTCGTGCCATCCACGGGGCCGTCCTTCAGTGCCGCTCTCTGTCCTCGGTGCCACCAGGTTTCCGACCTCGGCGCTGAGAGCACAGTTGAGCTGTTGTTGATGCCGTCTTGGCACCATGGTCCGGGACGGCACCGTGACAGGCTCCGGCTCCGAGGCTGCCGCCATCGTTGGAGCCGTGTCTTCTTCTGGCACCGTTCGCAGTGTGGCTGGGGATGTCGGCACCGACTCTGGTGCAGTCTCTGGTTCTGGTGCCCTTTCCAGTCTGGATGGTAGCGGGTGTCCATGCACTGTTTGGCACAGACAGGCAGTCTGACTCTTTGGAGTTAGCTGCTCACGTGGACACCATGGTAGTGTCCTTGACAGGCTAGGGCCAGCCCCCCTCAGAGGAGCGGACAGTGACTCCCGGGACCAGGACAAGGGGTGCTAACCAGCAGACAGTGGTGCAGGCCACCATTGCTCTGCAGCCTGGTCTTGGGGGATTCTCTGACCCCTCAGTGGTGATACCCCCTCATGTGGTGTGCCTGGATCTCCCAACTTTGTGGCCGATCGGAGCACCCATGGGATAGCTCCTTTGGGGGCCGACAGCTGCCTAAGCTGGCTCTCTCAAGGAGGAGGGCACTCTCTGATTTTGAGAGGTATGGGGTCTGTGTGGCGGCCTTTTTCCGGGGCCCACCTGGGCTTTGGGAGAAGCTGTAGCTCGGATCTCCGCCCTTCCCATTCGGTTTCCTCGAGAGGGCCCCGTTCTTTGGAGGTAGGGGACTCGTCCTTATGGACTGTGACGGCCCCAATCACCTCACAGGGGAGATTCTTCAGGGCGCAGCCTAGGCAGTTCCAGTTTGGTTGATCAGCTGTCAGCTGTGGAGTTTCAAACTGCTCCTTCCCTTAGGGCTCCTGATGCGCTCCTAGCCCAGGCAGAGGTCACCGATTCCTGCCCTGCTCTGTCCCCATCCTCTGCCCCATTCTCCTGTGCTCCCAGGTATTCTTGGTCCTAGCAGTCCTCTCTCCTGGGAGCAGTTCAGAGTAGTGGCTGCTCAATTTCCTGCTATGTTAGGGGCTATGGAAAGACAAGATCTTACTTGAGAGACAGCTCTTGCAGCAGGTTACACCATTAGGACTGAAGCCGGCAGGCGTCAGGACCCCACGGAAAACTTCTAGCTAGCTATCTTCAGTGGGGACCGCCCCCGACATCGGTCCCGCCTCCGACGTCAGGCGTAGTACATAAGGGGGCGGTCCCGACAGATTCCCCAATTTTTTCCCGCTGTCGACTTGCAAGTCTTGACCCTTTGGTTTCAATTCTAGTGCGCGACGCGTGGTAAAGTTTTTCCTTCGCGAAATTCATTTTTTCTTTGGTCAGTTTATTGTCTGATGTCCTCTCCAACCTCCGGTCATTCTTCGAAGTGCGCCTGTGGGAAGCAGATCCCTTTTAAGGATCCACATTCGGCCTGCGTCTGGTGCTTAGGCCCAGACCACGACACCCGGTCCTGCTCCTTTTGCCTAGGTTTCAACAGCAGAACCCGGATCCGTCGCCAGAAGGCCCTACAGGCATTCCTGCTCGAGGAACAACTCAAGACCATGGCATCCAAGGAGGATTTTTCAGAGAAGGCCTGCAAACATTCGGAGAAGCATAGGGAGAAGGCCCCTTCCAGGTCCCCGTCTAGGGCCTCTGATTCTCATAGCTCCGGCTCCAGGTCCGACCGCTCGCCTTCCCGGGCCAGTTCTCAGCCTCCCCCTGCTGTGGTGAGAAAATCTTCGGGCTCCTCTTCTCAGGCCAAGTCTGCCAGGCCTCCTTCGTCTTCCAAGGCCTTGGTCAAGTCGGGGGACCGCCACCATCACCACAAGTCGGGTTCCCGCCATTCTTAACCCGACGTCAGGTCTGCCTCCTTGCCTCTTCCTCCCCAGCAGAAGACCAAGGAGCTCACCTCTTATAAGAGACCTTCGGACCCGACATCGGCCTCTCGCCACAGGTCCCCAGAGCCGTCGACCACCAGACAACCGTCGCTGGCTGTTGCGACGCACTCGACGCCGTAGGGGGGGCCCGCTGCCTGTCCGGATTGAGAAGAGGACCTCGACGCCCGACCGACGCCGGTGAGGAGACCATTACAGAGGAGGAGTTAACACAGCCCAAGGACCAGACGGGCGACCCCGGTCCTGTCGAGCCTCCCAGGGAACCCTCCCCGCAACCCGAGGCCCCTGTGGAGCCGACGCCAGATCCCGACAACTGACCACCGGCACCCGGTCCGTCGTCGGGTCTTTCTGTCTCAGAGGTTAAGGAGCTTTTTACTTACTGGTGGGATACCATCAAAAAGGACGTGGTCCCCACTCCACCTCCTCTTCCACCTCCTCCTCCTAGGCCGGTTACTCCTCCGGTTCCTGCGCCCCTTCTTCATCCGGGTCTGCAGGCCGGTTACCTCCTCCCTGGGAGCCCAGAATCCCTCCAAGGGGGAGACCACATAAAAGGAGACCTCCGTCCAGATCCTCTTCTGGGTCACCCAGCCCTAAGAGACCCAGAAGACGCCGCCATTCGCCTTCGACGGAGGACACGGGATCAGAGTTTTCAACAGGATCTGGATCCCCATCTCCCCTCCACATCCCTTCTTCGGACCCACGTGAGCTTCCAAGGTCTCTTCCGGATGACCCTTCGTCTCGGACATCATGAGACACATCCAAGAGAACATGGGATGGGATGCGGAAGAGTTAGACCTCAAAGGCTACGCCTAGTGAAATATCTTCGGCAGAAGGACCCTAAGCCTGTGGTGGTGCCACCCTTGGTAGACACTCTCGTGATCGCCACCAAGGCAGTGGAAGCTGCCCACATTCACTCCCGGGCGATGCTGAAGAAAGCTGACCGCCTGTACAAGGCTCCAAGGAAGACCAGTACTTGGCTCAGCATCCTCAGGCGACTCTCTGGTCATAACAGCTCTCATGACCGGTCTCAGAGACTGCAACATTTGAGCACTCTGCCACGGACCCGAGTCCAAACAGCTGGACGCTATAGGTAGGCGCACGTATGCTTCCGCTACTTGTGCCATCAGATCCCTGAATTACTTGACCCACATGGTGCAGTTCCAAAATGCCTTGTGGGAGCAGGGTCTGGATCTGGCTGAGAAGTTACCGGAAGGTGAGCAGAAGGAGGAGATGTTGCAGCTCCTCCGGATGGGTTCGGACGTGGGGGCCCAAGTGCTACGAGCCGCATATGACTCCGCAGATTCCTCGGCCCGAGCAGCAGCTTCAGATGTATGCCTCCGGAGACACTCTTGGCTCCGTGTCTCCGGCTTTACCCCGGACGTCCACAAAAACATCATGGACGCCCCATTTGAGGGAGAAGTTCTCTTTGGTGAGCCCTCTGAGAGGGTCATCACCAAGCTTCAAGAGGCCGGGAAGGCGGTGAGGTCGGTCCAGGCAGTGTACCAACCAAGGCTTAGTTCCTTTCAGGAAACCAAGCTATTTTCGTGGACGGCACAGAGACAACAGTCTTGCACTGCCTACAACAGAGGGGCTCCAGCTCGCAGAGCCCAGGTTAGACAGCCTGCTGGGCTGAGGTCAACGCCCAGCAAAACGTCCCAGCCCGCAGGCCCTTCCGCCGCCACAGCATGACTCCTTTCGGCCCGCCCTCAGGATCAACGGGACATCAAGGTCGGAATCGCATTATGGCACCTGCCAGGATGGCAGTCCATAACCACCGACCGTGGGTTCTTCAGTTGCTTAAAGAGGCCACTTTATAGAATTCGCAGAAAAGCCACCCTCGAGGCCTCCTCTGCTCTCCCGTTACTCGGGTCAGCACAAGCCTCTGATCAGGCAAGAAATACTGCAGCTCCTGCAAAAGGGGGCGACAGAGTATGTCCCAGAGAACCAGAGAGGATACGGGTACTACTCCCACTTCTTCCTGGTTCCAAAGAAAACAGGGGACCTCCGTCCGATTCTGGACCTCAGCGACCTCAATATGTCGGTCGCCTACAAAAGATTCCGCATGGTGACTCTTCCGGGTCTTATTCCCATGCTATAAAGAAGGACGATTTTAAGGCCCCTAGACATGCAGGATGCATACCTGCACATCCCTGTAGCTCAGGCGCACAGGAGGTTCCTGCGCTTCCAGTTTCTCGGCCACCACTTTCAGTTTCGAGCACTTCCATTTGGACTGTCATCGGCCCCCAGGGTCTTTACCAAATGCATGGCAGTCGTGGCCGTGTCTCTAAGGAGACAGGGCCATTATGTGTTCCCGTACTTGGACTATTGGCTTCTCATGGCCGCCTCCAGAGAGGCGTTGTTACTGGCTATACAGAGTACCCAGGCTCTGTTTTGGCCTCTGGGCATCTTGATCAATTACCAGAAGTCTCTCCTGGTACCGTCGCAGAAACTGCAATTCATAGGCGCAGTCCTGGACACCGTTCAGGGAAGAGCATTTCTTCCAGACGACAGAGCGGAGCGCATCAGATCCCTCATCAGGGATCTTTCGTCGAACAAGACCGTTCCAGCCAGGTCGGTCCTTCGCTTGCTCGGACACGTGGCTGCGGCCATTCCGACCATCCCTTTCGCAAGGCTGCACATGCGGGTAACTCAGTGGATGCTCAAGGTGCAATGGGACCAAAGGCAAGACCATATGCAGCATCCGGTCAGAATCACGAATGCCGTGATTCGAGACTGGCAATGGTGGCTAGACCCAGGGACACTCTCTACGGGGGTCCGTTTATAGCGCCGTCCCTGAGGTAATCCTCACCACAGACGCCTCAGGGCTAGGGTGGGGAGCACACCTGGACGGGGTGAAGTCCCAGGGAACGTGGACCCCTCAGGAGGCTCACCTTCATATCAGCGTTCTGGAGATGAGGGCGGTCCTTTATGCCCTGCAGGCATTTCAGTCAGAGATCCTGCCGAGTACTCTCCTGCTACAGACAGACAACACGGCGGTGATGTATTACCTCAACAAACAAGGAGGCGCACACTCCTACCCCCTTTGCAGGGAGGCTATGAGGGTGTGGGATTGGGTAATTCGACACGGCGCGAACCTGATCACAGTACATGTTCCCGGGGTGGACAACACAATTGCAGGCGGCCAGAGTCCACGAGTGGGAACTTCTTCAGGAGGTAGCAGAGGATCTGTTTCTTCAATGGGGAACTCCAGAATTGGACTTGTTCGCTTTCCCATCCAACGCAAAACTGCCCAATTTTTGCTCGCTAGATCCAGGGCCTGGTGTTTTCTGGCGAGACGCGTTGTCCCTCTCCTGGGCGGACAGATTCCTCTATGCTTTCCCTCCCTTCGATCCAGAGAGTTCTTCTCAAACTGCACAGGGAGCATGCAACAATGATCCTGGTGGCCCCTTTCTGGCCCAGACAGATCTGGTTCCCTTTGCTAATACAGCTATCCCGGGAACCTCCGCTCCCGTTGCCATTCAGCTCCTATCTCTTGTCTCAGGAGGAGGGTTCACTGGTCCACCCAGACTTACGCCACTGAACCTGCATGCATGACTCCTAGAGACATAGCCATTTTGGCACACGGGTCTCGCAAGAGGTTGGGAAGTTCTTCTGCAGCCAGAAAGCCAGCAACGATAGACGACGCCATGAAATGGCGCCATTTTTGTCTATGGTCACAACCACGCCGGCCTTCCCTTTAGGTTGTCCGGTGAAAGCGGTGTTAGAGTACCTGCTCTCCTTTTCCGTTCGGGTCTCGCCTACTCCTCTATTAAGGTGCACCTCTGTGCCATTTCTGCTTATCACCCCGTGGACAGCGACAGTGGCACAATTAGATGCCTGTCGAGAATTCCTGAGAGGGTGTTGCACCTTAGGCCACCCATTAAAGACCCAGTGCCTCCATGGGACTTCTCTTTGTCCTGGAGCAACTCGTGCTCCCCCCGAACCTGCCGCTGATTGCGAGCTCGCGCTTGTCGTGGAAAACGCTTTTAGTTGCTGTTACGTCAGCGAGAAGAGTTTCCGAGCTTCATGCTCTCATGTGTAAGGAGCCTTATTTGATTTTCCACCGGGACAGAGTATCCCTGAGGACGAATCCTAAATTCTTGCCTAAGGTGGTTTCCACACTCACTCTCAATCAGGACATTGACCTGCCTGTCTACTTCCCTAATTATTCTAATAGAGGAGAGGCGCTGCTCCACACCCTGGATGTTCACCGCAGCTTAAGGTACTACCTGAGCAGAACTAAGCAGCTTCGTAAATCAGAGCAACTTTTCGTTTCCTTTACTGAAAGGATGATGGGCCAACCAGTATCCAAATAGTCCCTTTCTCACTGGCTTGTCCAGTGCATATCATACTGTTATGATATCAAACAAAAGCCCCTCCCGGGATCAGTCCGGGGCCATTCCACTAGGGGAGTGGCCACCTCCTTTGCAGCACTTCGAAACGTCTCCACCTCTGCCATTTGTGCTGCAGCCACTTGGAGCTCTGTACATACCTTTATCAGGCACTATAGCCTGGACATCGCTTCACGGCGAAGAGCCGGCTTCAGCCTGGCTGTGCTACAGGGTCTCCTGTCCTAGAATCAGGACCTGGAATGATCTTTCTAGTTTCCTCCTCCCAGAGTGTTTGCAAGCGCTACTGCTTGGGAAGCAGTCCTAATGGTGTAACCTGCTGCAAGAGCTGTGTCTCAAGTAAGATAGTACAGTTACGTAAGAACTTACGTAACAGTAGATCTTAGAGAACAGCTCTTGCAGCAGGTACTCCCGCCCACCTTCCCCTTGGAGGAGGCATGGCTTAACATTTTCAACAGGGATTTATACTTTTGTCTTCTGACGGTGGATCCTCGGTCTCCCATTTCATGTCAGCCTGCGGCCGGAAGTCTCCAGCGGAGAACTGGGAATCTGGCAGGACCACCCCCTTATGTACTACGCCTGACGTCCGGGGCGGTTCCCGCTGAAGATGGCTAGCTAGAAGTTTTCCGTGGGGTCCTGACGCCTGCCGGCTTCAGTCCTAATGGTGTAACCTGCTGCAAGAGCTGTTCTCGAAGATCTACTGTTACGGTAAGTTCTTACATAACTGTACTTTTTTCAACCTTCCCCTGAGCAGCCAGCTTCTGAACTCTTGAGGTCCTCTAACTCCTCATCCCTCTCTTCTGGGTGAGAGGAGCAGTCTGTCCACATCTCTCCTGCTTCTGATCTCAGAGTATCAGCGATTCCTCGTGAGGATGTTGGAGGACCTGCACATTACTCCACTCACTCAACACAATCCAGAGCACTCAACGCGCGCCTTCCTAGGCGATTTCAGTGCAGACACCCTTGTGGTGCCCTCCTGGACTGCTCCATTTCGGGAGGCATCATTGTGTTCCTGGCAGATACCCTTTTCCAGAGTCCCAGCCCCTAGGGATCTCTGCCAGTGGTATTGTTCGCCCCCCCCCGGATTCTCCAGGTTCCATGCCTCATCCTAGCTCAGGATTCACGCAGTTGGATACTCCCAGTGGGCTTCGCGCCCTGCACCGTGACCAGCCCCCAGATCAAGATTCCTTGGATTTTGACTTCTGGGGGAAGAGGACATTCTACTCGGCACGGTTGCTGCTTTCTGTTGCAGCACATCAGGCCCACTCATGCAACCTATGACAGGTTCCTGTGGTCCAGGCTAGGTCAACTCCCTGCTCGATGCCCGACACAAAGGAACCAGACAAGCCATTGCACTCTCTGCACATGGCCTGGAGCTAGTAAGTCACCAAGCAAGGGCATCGTAGGATGCCAGTGAGGTAGCTACCAGGGTCGTGGGGGCAGGGATCTGCACTAGCTGGACGGCATGACTCTATCTCTCCCGGTTGTCACCCTTGGCCCGGTGTAGGGTGATTAACTCCACTCACCAGAGAACCTATCTTTTCTCCTGTAGGGTAAGACGGCGTCTGTTGGGGCAACTTCCTACCCCATCCGGGCGGTCCCGCCTCACTCTCCCACTCTTGGGCCCTCCAGGCCCGTGAAGGTTCTCCTCTAGTGTATCACCCACTGAGAGCTAAGGGACTCAGTCCCTGAGGGTTAAACCCCTTTGGGGGATGGGGGTTGGGGGCTCGGCACTCACCCAGAGGTGATGAATGATGAAAATTGACACAGATAAGATATGGAAATTATGTACCTACCATAATTCTAATCTTTCTGTGCATCTTCACCATTCATCACAATCCCGCCCTCCTTACCCCTGGGGCCTCAGTCGCTGGGTCCCCCTCGCTCTCTGTGCCCATTCCTCGCCCCCCCCCTTCTGTTTGTCAGGAGTGGGGTAAACTGGGCACATGGGGGATAATTTTCTAGGGCAGAGTGGTCAGATGGGGGCACTCCATCTTCAGTAGCTGCCCACCCCTGTGGGGTGGGGTTGCAGTTGCCCTTTTCTTTCCTTCTCCCCGTCAATCCTTTGATTTCCTTGTTCTTTGGACCTCAATTAGTTTAAGAAACTAGGTTTCTTACACCAAAATTTCCTTTTTGAGAGGGGGAGAAATATCCCTGTATCCTGTCTTTCTTCCAGAATAGCAGATTCTGCTTTTGTTGGATTTACTGCCGGTGATTCTGTGCCTTGAATTCTGGCAGTTAGCCTCTTGGCTACTCCTTTGCAGTTCCTATACAATTTGGAGACGGGTCAAGGTTCCAGGGTATGTTTTTCCAATTTATCCCCCCTCTCACTCTTTATCCTTATTTCTAAAATCCTTAACCAACCCACCCTCCCTCCCTCCTTTTCTACTTCCAGAGATTAGGCCCCTACCCCAATCACCTTAGTCTTTCAAACTTGTTCTGTCCTCTCAGTCGCTTTCTCCTTTTAGTTTATATATCTTTCCTTTGTCTGTCCCTTGGACTTCCTTGTCCCACCCTCCCAACCCTTTTTCTCACCTCTGTGGCAACTCAGAACTGGTAGGAGGGTGGAGTCGACAACACTAACGGCCAACCCACGAGCGCCATGCAGTGTGTGCCTCGAGGGCGGCGCCATGGTGTGTCGACCCCCATCCAAAAAAAAGCTCCAGGGTCATGACCTCTGGCCAAGTACCCAAAGGTGATGAATGGTGAAGATGCACAGAAAGATCAGAATTATGGTAGGTATGTAATTTCCATTTCTGGATGGTCACTTTGAACCAGATCATACCATCTCTAAAGCAGGTCATGTGGATCTTCTTAGAGGGAATCTCTTGCAGCAGGTTATGCTCTTGGGTTTCCGCTAGAGGGTGCTCTCATCGGTAGCTTTTATCAGCAGTGCTGACTGGGGGCCACCCACTGTGACGTCACTATGTTCAGGTCTATAAATACGTTGACGGCCCCTAGCGGCCTCAGTTCTTTTCCTGTCTCCCGTATCGCTGCATGTTGTAGTGCTCACCACAAGCGTATCCAACACCGTCATCGACGTGGAAATGGATCACAGTTTGTTTTATGTTTCTCTACAACCAACATATGTCTTCGGAATCGTTATTTCAGAGGTGCCATTGTGGCCAAAAAATCTACCAACACGAGACACTCATGCTCATTGTCTGGGCTGCCCATAACGCTCAATCCTGTGCCCACTGCCAGGACTTCAGTCTGCTACTCATCGTCAGCTGTCAATGATTACAGGAGTTTATACCTTCCTTAATGAAATAGAAGGTTGCTCTTCTTGAGCAGGAGGTTCACTCCCACCCACTGACATAGACATCTCAGACCTCATATTCCAAGCATTCTCAAAACACAAACGTAGAGAAAAGACAGATCTTCTACTCAAAGTAAGACTTCCTGTTTGTCATGGCAGCCGCCTCTTCTGTTGAGACTTCTGAAAAGGCCATTTGGAGAAGTGTAGGCCTTCATCAGTGGTGGCTCTGCCAGTTCTCTCGCCAACGTCTTTGAATCAGGCCTTGTCAGTTGTGACCACATCTGCTCCTTCTTCATCTACGGGTCACTTGTCATCGACAACCTGGTCCTCGGCATGGACCAGGGTACGTCATTGACAGCTAGCGCTTTCCAACATTCCTTCATTTTGCCTTTTCAGTCTCCATCGACAAAGTCCTCAAACATGGACAAGGGATATACTGTTGTAGACCAGGATTTCTCTGTGACGGTCCTACTGAAGTTACTGCCTCCTCAGCCAGCTAGCTGTCAAGGCCCAGTAGACGCGTCATGAGATAATACCCCTCACAGTTACGGCTCTCGGCCACATCCACACTCGCGCCTGAAGCCTTCCCTGTTGCCTCCTCCCAGTAAGGGTACTCCCGTGACCCCAGCCACGCCCTCCGCAGCCCCATCGACGGCTCCTTCTGTCAACGTAGCTACTGTGGCACAAGTTTTCCTTGAAGTAGTGAATGGCCTGCAGCAGACACAGCCTCACACTCAACCTCAGCCTTCCTTGTCTCCCTCGCCGCCTCCGCCTAAGAGGCCTCGCCAGGACCCATCTCCAGTCCCTCACAGGGATCCTCCCACACCTTCCTTCCATTCTTTGGATGGTGAGTATCTTCCAGATTATGAGGAAGACCTGGCTATGGGTGATGGCCTTCACCTGCCTTCCGGTGCATCTGCTGTGTCCTCTGTGGAGGAGGAACTAGGTCTTTACACCCCCTGTTCACCTTTTGATGATCCAAGCTTTATGGACATCATGGCACAGATCCAGCAAGTAATGGGGTTCAGTACCACAAAACAAGATCAGCATCACTGAAATATGGCGGATTACTTGGACCTGCCTGAGAGCCCTGCCATTGTAGTGCCTCCATTGATACAGGCTTACCAAGATGCTGTTTTGGTGACATGGCACTACCCTTCATCCGTTCCACCTGTCCCTAGGAAGGCTGATTGCCTCTGTCATGCCCCAATGGAATATCCCTTTTTTACTGCTGCACCACAAGCCAACTCTGTAGCCATTAATGCATCCCATGATAGGATAAAACGTTCTAAATATCTGAGCTCCCTCCTACCGGATAGGCAGTCCAGGAGATTGGATTTAATGGGCAAGCAAGTATATTGGGCTGCCACCTTAAACATGCGCATACTTGATTACATTGGCCATATGCTGAAATACCAGAAAACACTCTGGACTGCTGCTTTGGAGGTGGCTAACAGGTTTCCAGAACCAGCAGAAAAGGATCAACTGCTTGCCATTTTCCAGAATGGCACCAGCCTTTCCCGCCATCTCCTTCGAGCAGGAGACGATGCTGTTGACATGTCCACCCAGACTTCGGCCATGGGTGTGACCCTCCTCAGACATGCCTGATTAAGGGTCTCCAGTTTTACTCCTGGCTACAACCAGAGATAATGAATGCCCCTTTCACTGGGCACAAGCTCTTCGGCCCAGACACTGAAACCATCCTGAATGACCTTCAAGCATCAAACCACAGACTGTGAACAGTACATGGTATGTATCACACTTGACAACCTGTGAGTCAGCGAAATATCAGCTCTTCAATTCCATGAGGGCTGCCTGTCGGCAGCCCTGCTGCTGCTTCTAAGGTGCCGGATCACCCACCCCAAGCGACAGCCGGGCGCCAACCAGTCTTCTTTTTTTTTTTTTACTCTCTCCCCTCCCTACCCTGTCTCCTCTGGCCGGCCTGGGAGGCTGTGGGGGGCGGATTCTCTCTTCATTTAGAGGCTTAGCAACAAATCATGACAAACAACTGGGTCCTACACATTATAAAGACAAGGTCATGCATTGGAACTGACTTCCACCCCACCGACCCATCCACCGAGGTCCATGACTTACCCACTGGATCATGTTCCAGTTCTCCTCGAAGAATTACTCTCATCCAGAAACATGCAGTTCAACCCGTGCCCCACGAAGAACAGTGGCAGGGTTTTTACTTCCATTTCTTTCTCGTACCAAAATGCACAGGGGATCTGTGCCCTGTTCTGGATCTCCGAGACCTAAATTTGTGCATTCAGTACAAATGCTTCAGAATGGTAAACCTAGCCACTATTTTTCCTCTCTTAAACTGAAGAGATTGGCTTTGTGCCTTAGACTTGAAGGATGCTTACCCTCCCACGTGGGGTCAGTCTCTTCTTCCATACCAGCCCTCCTCCTGGGCTCCCTGTGGACAAGCCTTCTGCCATTATTTCCATGGCGGGCAGTGCTTGTGCAGGACAGAAGGATTCCTCCACCGTCCCGCAGCCCATGTTGCTCAGGCCAGTCTTTTGCAAAAGTCCTGAGACAGGTGGCCAGGTTTGTTCCTTTGGTATTCTTTGGCTGTTTCCACCCTCCTGACCTCGGCGTTTTCGCTGGACTCTGCTTTGGGGCCCAACAATGGTCAGTTAGACCAACGTCCACTGTCACCTTCTAGGCTGCAGCCAGCATCTGTGGAGCTTCCGCCCACAGTGCCTTCAGCTTCTCAGCCACTGCTGGTAGTTTCCTCTCTGGACACTCCCCACCAGACACCGGTAGAGCCTGCTGACACCAGTCTTCCATCTGCGGACCCAAAGCAGACCCACTGTCTGGAGCCCGAGGGCCCTGCATCTCCGGGTCAGACGTCCCCAGACTCACCACTGCCAGTAGTCTCCTCGTCCTCACCAAAGCGGTTCTTACCTCGGAGCCCTCGGAGTTGTTGCCAGCAGTGTGCAGCAGCCAATTATGATCATGGGTCAATCTTTTGAAACCTTTGTCCAGGGCTTGGACCTTCAGTTCAGTGCCTTATGGGCATTCGGGCTTGTCAGGCCCCATTTACAGCCTCCTGATGCTCTTTTGTTGGAGGTCAGCCGACTATAACGCTCTTCTTAATGCCTCGTAGGCATCTGCCCAAAGGCCGAATCCTACTCAGTTACTGGCTTCGGCTTCTCCTCCGCAGAGGGTCTTCCATCCACCGGGTTCGGAGGCTTCCCCTCCTGATCTAGGCCATCAGTTGGGTGCAGGTATGGTCACGACCTCAGGTATGTTGCCTCTGCCTCAGATTCTGAGGGGTCATTACATGTGATCTTGGACTCCTTGGAGTCTCTGACCTCCTTACCGCATTCGCCCCTAGGAGAGAGATGGATCCAGGACACCTCTAAGTCTCCTCCTGAGGATCCCTCATTCCTGGCGATGATGAAGGCCATCCAGGCTTCTCAGGGCTGGCGCACTGCGCAGCAGGACCCTCACAGGCGCTGTCTGGTGCAGCATCTGCACCTTCGAAAGGTTGAATCCGTGTCCCCCCCCCACTTGGTGGGTCCCACATGATGATATTTCCATCATACAGAGTGGCAGCAGCCAGTATCCATCCCTGCCACTGTGCGGAAGGCCAACTGGCTATATCATGCAAGACTCACTTTGACTCCCACCCCAAGGCTGATCCTCCATGTTTCAGAGGTCCAGCTGGAGTGCGAAGGGTCCAGTCATTAGGATTACCCACCGATAGGAGTCCAAACATTTGGTCATTTTGGGCGTGGAGGTCTCAGTGCTTGACCCTGGACTTGTGAGCTCAGAACTACCTGGCACACTTGCTCATGCACCAGAAATCCTTTTGGGCAGATAGAGATCTGTTTCAAACCATGCCAGAGTCCCCTGCTCAGTCCCAGATGGAGCAACTCCTAGATTCTCCTCTGTCAGTTTCACGCCCTTCGCCCTTCATACGATGACTATCGCGCCACGAATGTTCAGCCTTTGCCGCTCATATCAGGTGTCACGCTTTTCCATCAGACCGACTTTACTCCAGTGGTTCAGGCTTCCATTCTGAATGCACCTTCCAGGGCCCTGTGTTGTTCAGGGAGACATTCAGGCATTGCTGTCCTCCCTGCAAGACTAGCTAACAACACTGCACTGAAAAGGGTCACCACTGCATTTAATAAGGCCTGTTGGCATGTCCTCAGGGCTGACAACCTAATGCTCATTTGCCTGCTTTATAATCAAACAAACTGGCTCAATCTCAGTAATAGGATAACATTTCAAACCTGCATCCTAGGAAAAAAACCAATGCTAGGTCTCATACCACCCTGCATCCAACAAGTGGTCTGGACAACAAGCTCCCAGAACAATATCAGGGGGACCTCACATTGCTCACTTAAGGTACCCTTCAGAAGAACACCCCAAGGGCAATGCTGCTTCTTCTATAAGGCGCCACAATGGATGAATGATCTCCCTATTTTCCTAACTGATGCTGAAACCCTGAAGATCTTTAAAACACTACTGTTGCAGCACTTCAACAACTTCTCCATCTGCAACTGCCTCATGTAACCGACTTCCATTTCCATTTCCCACACTTACGAGCTGCACTAGCCTCCTATCTCTGACACCCCTTTCCTAATTAATTACCTTCATCCACCGCACCTGCCATGAAGGACTCTGTTCCCTCTTCCCCCACCCCCATCCTTACTAGTGCATGAGGGCCCATCTCATTCTAGCTAAAGGTCCACAAACTATGCATGTTAGACTGTTTCTGTGGCTCTGCAAAATATGCTTTTAGGCTGCTCCTCCCTTCCCCTCCTCTCTCCTACACCTCCCCACACACTATTTCCTCGTCCTCTCCCCTCCCAACTCTCTAAACACTCCATCCCCCTTTCCGACTAGCTATCTAATCTACTTACTTCTGACAAAGCCTACATCTGGCAGCATTGGGCTCTCTTACCTGCTCTGTAAGTCTTTATCTTCTGTCACGGTCTCACTAGTTGGACTTTCAGTATGTCTTACCCTAACCCTTTAATGTCCTGCTGATTATACTACATGTATATAACAAAGTTTTAATTTTGAAACTGTGTGTAATTATAGTATGTATTTTGAACTTTGCTTATGTGATTTTGCAATCTAATTGTGACCTTACTATGTGTTGTACTGTATGCTTTACTGTGTCGTGGTACCTTGGTAAATGAGCTTCTAGCTCAAAGGTTGTTTCCAAATAGATAAACATGAAATTCCGTAACTTCCATTCATACTGGCTCCCATGGTCACTTGGGCCGGCCAGTTCCCATGGTCATCTGTGCCGGTCACACCTCACTTCAGTCTGCCTTCAAGAGCAGCAACCCCAGCGTCCTCAGCTCTCTGGGATGCGGGGCAAGCATCAGACCTCTTCGGCCCTGGCTGTTTAGACCCATAGGGCAGAGGTAGTGGCACCATCGGCATCTGCTACCTCCTCCTAAACACTGGCAACCCTCTCTCCCCTCCCTTTTTCGATGGGTTAGGAGGACAAGGGGTGGGTGAAGAACCAAACAAAGAGGGGACACTCCTTCTTTTCTTTGGCATTTGTTCAGTTCTCCCTTTATTGTTTCCCTACTAGGGATGTCTCTCTGCTGGGCATTGGCCCAAGGTGATGCCGGGCGCCCGGGCTGTCTTTAGTTACATTTTTTTGGGAGGGTCGGGCCCTGCCCTCCTCCTTCCACGGCCATCGGGCATTATGCTCCTCTAGCCAGGCTGTGCGCACCCATCGTTCAGCCGAGATAGGAAAGTGGGCCTGCTGGCTTCGGGCCTGTGCAATTTGTCCCCCGTCTTTGCTTGAGAGGGATGGCACCGCCCTCAATGAAGTTTAGAGCTGGAGTGAACCCCTCAGACCTGGCCGGGGTCTCCCGTTTCTCCAGGCACCTACTGACCTTTCTTAAGGTGAGTTAGTTTCTCTGGTTTCGGGTTGGGACCCGGCATTGGCTTGTCATCCACCTTTTTTTATTTGTGTTTGTCAGGGCAACGCATATCACTCCTGAGGTGTTGAGCTTTTCACCTTTACGTCGATTGTCTTTTTTATGGGCAGCGGCAGTCTTTCTTAGACTTGTGCCTGATGCCACTGGTTGGGGCCACTATAGGACCCCCTTTCCCCTTCAGGCTCTCCCTCCGGGCCTCCAGCCTTGGCTCTAACCAGCTCTTGGAGTTATGGTTATGGTTCCCCTAGGTCTCCTTGGCTCCTCCTCTGCATGGACATTCTCCTGTGTTAGCGCAGCTTCGCCTGTGTGGGCCTTTTTGAATGTGCCTCAGGTGGACCTGGTCGTGAGCAATGGCCTCAGTGTCCACCCAAGTCAGGGAGTGCCCATCTTGGGTCCATCTGCTTTTTGTGCTTATCGGCCCTCCTGTCGCCAGAGGCATTGGGCGGCCTGCCGACATCCCCTGGTTTTTCAAGTGTGGGGTGTGTTCTTCACAAGAGCATCCTTGCGTCCATTTGGATCAGCTGGTTTCTCTTTTCCTCTCTGGTGTTTTTTTATCCAGACCCCTGTAGGACCCCCATCCCATTTCTTTTTTTTTTCCTTCAGGAGGACTCCTCGAGGTTCGCTGATCATGAGCCCTTCGATCTTGGCCTGGGTCAGCTCTTCCATATATCGTCAGTTTTCCCTTATGTTTTCCCAGATACTACTTGACATGGAGAGTCTAGTGGGCGTTCATGGGGCTTTACTGTCTCTGTCTTCACGGGGCGAGCCCCAGATGGCCTGGACGGTGAGCAAGGGCCCCAGATCCCCCTCCGAGATGCGCCTCACCCTACTCTGGCCCTCTGTGTTGCAGGCCAGCCGATTTATGTCTTTAGCTCTAGGGTTCTATTCATGTACACCGCCTTCCTGCTGATGTGCATCAGGGCGTGCCTGCTCTAGACCCCAGGGGTTTCTTACTGGCGTAGGTGTCTCTTGCTTGCGTGCCCCCTAAAATTCTGTGACAGCTTGTTGCCTTATCCCACTCAGGAGTTTTTTTTTTTTGGGTGGTGGCCTGAGAGTGATCCTCAACTCTCTCCTTTAGGACGTGTCACCATATTGCCCGGCATTCATAGAAATTGATAGCAGATAAGGACCGCAAGGCCCATCCAGTCTGCCCATTTTTTCTACCTTTTGAATGTGCCATAGGCCTTTACTCTGTCAATGGCCTGTCTATTCATGCTCATCTGTATTGGTCCCGTATGCCTATCCCATGCCTGTTTGAAGCCCTACACTGTATTCATATCCACCACTCTTGAGGTAGGCCGCCTTGCATCCACCACCCTTTCTGTGAAGAAACTTCTCACATTACCCTTAATTGGCCTCCCTCTTATCTCATGCTGTGTCCTCTTGTCCTGCTATTTTTCTTATATTGAAACATGTTACTCTTTCACCTTAATGCCCTTAAGATGTTTGAATGTTTCGATCATATCGCCTCTCTCCCTCCTTTACTCTACGGTATACATATTGAGCTCCGTTAATCTGTCCTCATGTTTTCTGATGCAGTCCCTGCACCATTTTGGTTGCCCTTCTCTGGACTGCCTCAGTTTTGTTATTGTCCTCGTGAAGGTATGGCCTCCAGTACTGCATGCAGTACTCCAGGGGCCTAACCAGTGTCTTGTAAAGAGGGATTATTACCTCCCTCTTACGACTTGTGATGCCCCTGCTAATACACCTCAACATCTCTCTAGCCTTACCTACTGCTTTAGTGGTCTGCTTGGATGATTTCAGGTCATCTGTGATGATGATGCCCAAGTCTTTTTCTTCCCTTGTGATTGCCAGCAACTCCCCTCCCAACCTATAGGTTGATTCAGGTTTCTCTTCTATGTGCATGATCTTGTACTTTTGCGAAACCCCAGTTGCCACTCTTCTGACCATTTTGCCAGTTTATCCAGATCTCTTCTCATCTCTGCCCACCCCATCTGGATCACGTACTCTGTTGCAGATCTTGGTGTCATCTGTAAACAGACAAACCTTACCCTCCAGTACGTCTGCAATATCACTGATAAAGATATTGAAGAAGACTGGCCCCAGGACTGATTCCCTGAGGTACCCCACTTGTGACTTGCATCTCTTCAGACTGTATACCGTTTACCACCACTCTCTGTTTTCTGCCTACCAACCAGTTTTTCACCCAGTTGACCAACCTCTGACCCACTCTAAGCCTACCCAGCTTATTAATCTTCTATGTGGAACAGTATCGAACGCTTTGCTTAAGTCAAGGTAGGCAACATCAGCTGCACCCCCTTGGTCCACCACTTTGGTTACCCAGTCAAAGAAATCTATGAGATTAGTTTGACAGGACCTTCCTGTTGTTAAACCCATGCTGTCTTGGATTCTGTGCTCCTATGGATTCCAGGTGTTGCACTATCCTTTCCTTAAGGAGTGTCTGCATAATCTTGCCCACTACTGAGAGAAGACTAACTGGTCTGTAGTTCCCTGCCTTCTCCCTGCTGCCACTCTTGTGGGGCGGAATCACATGAGCCTTTCTCCAGTCTTCTGGGACCTCTCCTGTGGTCAGATTCATTAAACAGTTCTGCTAATGGCTCTGCTAGTTCTACCCTTAGCTCCTTTAGTACCCTGGGATGTATGCCATCAGGTCCTATTGCTTTGTCCACCCTGAGCTTAGCGAGCTCTTGTAGGACCCTTTCTTTTGTGAAGGGACTTGTGCAGACCCCCCCACCACCACCACCACCGTGTTCATGGTGCTGAGCTGTGGGCCCTGCCCTACCTTCTCCTCAGGAAATACTGAGCAGAAGTATCTATTTAGGATAGATGCTTTTCCTTGGTCCTCCTCCACACACTCCCCTTATCTCTATTGATCTTAGCAATACCTCTGGACTTTCTCCTTTCACTAATGTATGTATAGAAAGTCTTGTCCCTTCTTTACTGTTTGTGTTAGTGTTTCCTCAGTTTGGGCCTTTTCCTGCCTTACTGCCTTCCCTTAGGGAAGTTTGGTGTGCCTCCCCATCTTCGTCCCACTACGTCCCCTTATATTTCCTGAAGGCCAACCTTTTGGCTCTGATCTTTTCTGCTACTGTTTGAGAACCAAAGTGGTTTCCTCCTTCTTTTGCTCTTGCTTTTCTCCCTAACACAATGGGATGTTGCTTCAAGTATTGCATTCTTAATGCTTGCCCACTTTGCCTGTACCCCCTCACCTGTATTTCTTCTTGCCAGGGCTAACTTAACTCTGTTGGCCATTTTATCAAAGTCAGCTCCTCTAAAGTCCTATATTTTTGCCTTAGAGTGGGATGATTTAGTTCTAGTGGCAGAATTGAACCATACACAGGTGACCTTCTACCTGGAGATCTCATGATCCTTTTCCCCATTAGTCAGTACTAGATCCAGGATAGCCCTGTCTCTTGTGGATCGTTGTACCAGTTATTTGAGGCCCTCCCCCTGCAGGGAATCCACTGTGTCTAGTTCTGGTGAATGTTCTTGCTGGTATTGACCATTCTTTATCTGGCATGTCGACGTTTCCTATTATCAGAACCTCCCCTTTAGCTGTCATGTTTTGTTTATCTTCTAACAGTAATGTGTCTGTGTTCTCCCCCTGGTCTGGAGGCCTGTAGACATCCCCAGTTCGTATGGCTATCCCATTTCCTGTTTCCAGGGTGACCCTCAGATTTTACTTCGAGACACAGCTCTTGCAGCAGGTTACACCATTAGGACTGAAGCCGGCAGGCGTCAGGACCGCAGAAGGAAAAATTCTAGCTGCTATGTCTTCAGCGGGGACACTTGACGTCGGTCCGCCTCCGACGTCAGGCGTGGATAAAAGGGGCGTCCCACAGACTTCAGTTCTTTCCGCCGTCACTGGCTTGTCTCGACCTTCTTCGTTACAGTCTAGCACGCGATGTGGTTTAGTGCTTCTCTTCGAGAAATTTGATTTTCTTCAAGCAAGACCTTAGCTGATGTCCTCTCCACCTCTGGTCACTCCTCCAAGTGTGCTTGCAGGAAACAGATCCTTCAAGGACCCCCACACAGCTCATGCTAGGTGCCTGGGCCCAGACCACGATACCCGGCCTGCTCGCCCTGCCAGGGGTTCAACAGTCATACCCGGATCCGGACGTCAGAAAGCCTTCTTCAGGCTTTTTTGTTGAGGAAAAGCTGAAGACCATGTCCTCCAAGGGGAATCATCTTCAAAATCCCACAAGCACGCTGGAGAAACGAGGGAGAAGGCCCTTCCAGGTCCCTCCAGGGCTTTCGAGTCACGCAGTCTGCCCCAGGTCCCACCGCCTCCTCCAGGGCCAGCTCAGCCTCCCCTGCCGCGGTAAGGAAACTCTTCTCAGGCCAAGTCCGCCAGGCTCATTCTCGTGATCCTCCAAGGCCTTGGCGAAGTCCGGGGAGCGCCACCATCATCATCACAAGTCGGGTTCCCGCCTTCGGTACCCGACGTCAGGTCTTCTTCTGTGCCTCCTCGCAAGACGCTGGAGCTCACGCCTAAAGAGACCTGTGGACCAGACGCTGGTACGACCGCCGCCGCCGCCGTGGTCATACCTCCCTGAGCTGCCGCCGGCCAGACCGCCGCCGCCAAACCATCACCTCAGCGGACGCCGGTAGGGGGACCGACGTCCGCTCCTCCTGAGAAGAGGGCCCTGACGCCTCCGACCGACGTCTGTCAGGAGACTTTAACTGAGGAGGACTTAACGCAGCCCGAGGACCAGACGAGTGACCCCGGTTTCGTCGAAACTCCTAGGGAACCCTCGCCGTTACCAGAGCCCCCTGCAGAGCCGTCGTCAGGCCTTTCTTTAGCGGAAGTGAAGGACCTCTTCACCTCCTGGTGGGACACCATAAAGAAGGACATGGTTCCCACTGTTCCTCCTCCTCCTCCTCCGGTTCCTGCACCCCCTTCGCCATCGGGGTCGGCAGGCCGTTTACCTTCTCCCCGGGAGCCTAGATCCCCTCCCAGGGGGAGACCAGAAAAACTGAGACCTCCGTTAAATCTTCTTCTGATCACCCAGCCCCAAGAGATCCAGGAGACACCGACGTCGCCTCTCGACGGAGGACACGGGATCAGACTACTCTGCCTCTAGATCCCCATCTCCACTCTCCATCCCTTCTCCGGACCCACGTGAGATGCCTAAATCTCCTCCGATGATCCTTCGCTCCTGATATTATGAGACACATACAAGAGAACATGGGATGGGATGCAGAACCTAGACCCCGAAAAGGGTACGCCTCACCAGATATCTTCGCAGAAGGACCCTAAGCCTGTGGTGGTACCCACCCTGGTGGGACACTTTGTGATCGCCACCAAGGCAGCGTGAAGCATCCACATTCGCCCGGCGATGCCGAAAAAAGCTGATCATTTGTACAAGGCTCCTAAGGAAGACCAGTACTTGACGCAGCAGCCTCAGGCCGATTCTCTGGTCATCACAGCCTCACATGACCGGTCACAGAGGCCGCAACATTTGAGCACCCTGCCACCGGACCCAGAGTCCAAGCAGTTGGACGCGTTGGGTAGGCGCACGTATGCCTCCGCTACTTGCGCCATCAGATCCTTGAACTATTTAACCCACATGGTTCAGTTCCAGAATGCTTTGTGGGAACAGGGTCTGGAAACGGCTGAAAAATTGCCTGAAGGTGAGCAGAAGGAGGAGATGCTTCAGCTCCTCCGTACGGGTTCAGACGTGGGACCTAGTGCTACGAGCCGTTAGACGACTCCGCTGACTCATCGCCCGAGCAGCAGCTTCTGGCGATGCCTCCGGAGACACTCCGGTTACGCTGCCTCTGAGTTTACCCCGGACGCCCAGGAAGAATATTATGGACGCCTCCTTTGAGGGAGAAGTCTTGTTTGGTAATCCTTCAGAGAAGATCATTACCAGACTGCAAGAGGCCGGAAGGCAGTAAGGTCGGTTCAGGCCATGTGATCGACCCAAGCTTGGTTCCTTCAGAGGCACCAAAGCCAGCTGTGGGCTGACGAGAGGCAGCAGCCTCGCCTCCCAGCACATCAGAGGGGCTCAAGCCTGTGAGAGCCCAGGGAAGCAGCCTGCCAGCCGAGGTCAGCGTTCTCCTAAGCCGGCCCAGCCAGCGGGCCCATCTGCCGCCACAGCCTGACTCCTTTCCAGCCCCCGCCCCTCAGGATCAACGGGAAATCATGGTCGGGGGTCACATTGCTAACTTCCTGCCGGGATGGCAGGCTATAACCACCGACAGTTGGGTTCTTCAGTTGGTCAGTCTAGGCCACTTTATAGAATTCGCAGAAAAGCCACCCTCGAGGCCTCCTTTGCTCTCCCGGTATCCGGGTCAGCACAAAGCTTTGATCTGGCAAGAGTACTCACGCCCTGCAAAAGGGAGCGATAGAGTGTGTCCCGAGAACTGAGAGGACAAGGATATTATTCCCACTTCTTCCTGGTTCCAAAGAAAACAGGGACCTCCGTCCGATTCTGGACCTCAGCAACCTCAACGTGTCAGTCGCCTACAAGAGATTCCTGCATGGTGACTCTTCTGGGTCTTATTCCCATGCTGAACAGGACTTTTTAGCTCTAGACATGCAGGACGATACCTGCATATCCCTATGGCTCAGGCGATTTCGAGGTTCCTGCTCGAGTTTCTCGACCACCACTTTCAGTTCCGAGCCCTTCCGCTCGGACTGTCATCCGCACTCGAGGGTCTTTACCAAGTGCATGGCAGTCGGCAGCATCTCTGGGGAGACAGGGCCATTATGTGTCTCGCATACCTGGACGACTGGCTTCTCATGGCCGCCTCCAGAGAGGCGCTACACATGCGTTCAGAGCACCCAGGACCTGTTCCTGTCTCTGGGCATCCCTCATAAATTACGAGAAGTCTCTCCTGGTACCGTCAAGAGAAACTGCAGTTTATAGGCTAGTACTGACACTGTTCAGGGAAGAGCTTTTCTTCCAGACGACAGAGCTGAGCGCATCAGATCCCTCATATGGTTTATCGTCAAACAAGATCCGTACCTGCCAGGTCGGTCCTTCGCTTGTTTGGACACATGGCTGCGGCCATTCCTACTGTCCCTTTCAGCATGGCTCCACATGCGGGTAACTCCAGTGGATGCTCAAAGTGCAATGGGACCAAAGGCAAGACCACTTGCAGCATCCGGTCAGAATCATGTAATTCTGTGATTCTAGACTGGCAGTGGTGGCTAGTCCCAGGGTCGCTCTCCATGGTCGTCCCGTTCGTAGTGCCATCCCCAGAGGTAACCCTCACCACGGACGCCTCAGGTCTTGGGTTGGGGGCACACCTGGACGGTGTAAAGTCCCAGGGTACGTGGACCCCGATGGAAGCTCATCTTCATATCAATGTCCTAGAGATGAGAGCAGTTCTCTATGCCCTGCAGGCCTTTCAGTCAGTAATCCCACCATGTGCTCTTCTGCTTCAGACAGACAACACGGCGGTGATGTATTACCTCAACAAACAAGGAGGCGCACACTTACCCCCCTTTGCAGGGAAGCCATGAGGGTGTGGGATTGGGTAATCAGACACGGCGCAAATCTGATCACTGTGCACGTTCCCGGGGTGGACAACACGATTGCAGACGGCCTGAGTCGATCCCAGGCCAGAGTCCACAAGTGGAACTTCTTCAAGAGGTAGCAGAGGATCTGTTTCTTCGATGGGGAATTCCAGAATCAGACTTGTTCCGCATCCCCATCCAACGAGAACTGCCCAGTTTTTGCTCGCCAGATCCAGGGCCTGGTATTTTCTGACGGACGCTGTTATCCCTCTCCTGGCGTACAGATTCCTCTGCGCTTTCCCTCCCTTCCTGCTGATCCAGAGAGTTCTTCTCAAACTGCGCAGGGAGCACGCACTCATGATCCTGGTGGCTCTGCTCTGGCCCAGACAGATCTGGTTCCTTTGTTGGTGCAACTATCTCGAACCCCCGCCTCGCTGCCGCCAGCTCCCACCTCCTGTCTCAGGAGAAAGGTTCACTTTTTCCATCCGGACTTAGGTTCATTGAACCTGCATGCTTGGCTCCTAGAGACGTAGCCATCTTGCGCCACGGGTCTCTCGAGAGGTTGCAGAGGTCCTTTCTGCAGCCAGAAAGCCGCAACGATAGCGATGACGCCATGAAATGGCGCCTGCTTTTTGTTTATGGTCGCGAGCACGCGATTTTTTCTCCCTTTAGGTTGTCCTGGGAGTACTTTTGATTATCTGCTCTCCTCTTCATTCGGGTCTAGCTTACTCTCTATTAAGGTGAACCTCTGTGCCATTTCTGCCTCATGCACCCGTGGACACGACAGTAGCTCAGCTGGACGCCTGGAATTTCTTAGGGAGTGTTACACCTTAGGCCTCCTATTAGGACCCTGTGCCTCCATGGGATCTGCTCTTTGTTCTGGAAAAGCCTACACTTCTTTGAACCTGCCGTGGATTGCGTAGCACGTTGTCGCGGAAAACGTTGTTTTAGTTGCTGTTACTTCGGTAGAAGAATATGTGGAATTTCACGCCTATGTGCAAAGAGCCTTATTTAGTTTTCCACTGGGACAGAGTATCCCTAGAGGACCTAACCCAAATTTCTTGCCTAAGGTGGTCTCTTCACTCACCTGAACCAGGATATTGACCTTCTTCTACTTCCGAGTTACTGGACAGAGGAGAGGCTCTGCTTCACACCCTGGATGTTCATCAAGAGCCTGAGTAGTATTACCTCAACAGAACTAAATCTTTTCATAGTTCTGAGCAGCTTTCATTTCCTTCTCTGAGAGAATGATGGCCAACCCCATCCAAACAGTCCCTTCTCGCTGGCTTGTCCAGTGTATTTCTTACTGTTATGATATAAAACAAGTAGGACTAAGCCGCCAGGCATCAGGACTCACGGAAAATCTCTTGCTAGCAGTCTCTGGCGGGGACCGCCCCGTCAGGTGACCAACGTTAGCTGGCGATGGGTATAAAGGGGCGGCCCCCGACGTCTACTCTCCAGTTCTTTCCTGCCGTCAGCTTGTGAAAGTACCTTGCGGAAGAACAGTGCTCGCTTCTCTCGCCATTTTGGATAAGTATAAATCTTTTCGACAATTTAATACCTTTTTCTGATAATTGTGTTACTACCTTGCTGTGCATGTCGTCCCCGACACCATCAGAATCGCATAAGAACAAGTGCGACTCGTGTGGATCCCAGCTCCTCACAAGGACAGCCATTCCCTCTGCCTCTTTGTCTGGGCCCTAGACCACTGCGTGGATGAGTGTGAACATTGCCGAAAATTCAACCCTGCTACCCGGAAATGAAGGCAGCAGTCCTGGGGCCCATTTACTAAAAAGAAAATGGCATCTATGGAAAAGAAACTGAGGCAGGCATCAAATTCTCCCGAGGGCCATCATAAGAAAAGAGGGACAATGAAAACACTGGATTGGGACACATCTTCTACAACAGCCGTGACTTTGGCTGGGTCGAGGCTCTTCAGGTAACTTCCCCCGGGAGGCGTCCTTCGCCTGCCGCCTTAGTGGTACCTAAGCTGGCATCTACCCACCCAACCCCCCTGGCTTGAGCTCGACACCGCTGGGAGCACTCTCGCCACAGCTTCTAAACCCAGATAAGAACCAACGTCCGCCTGGACACGGCTGATAAGTCGGACGTCAAGGTGACCCATCGACAGGCTCTTCCTCCACGCCTGACGCCAGGGAGTCACCGCCAATGCACACCTGTTGTGTTGCCCACTGAGGTTCCTCATGCCTCCTATGACTCATCCCGAGGAGCTTACTCCTCCCTCCCTCGGCAGAGTCGGGGTACCACGCCGACCCACGTCACCTTCCAGCATTCCGCTCTGGACGATAGGGCCTCCAACACCATCAGAGCCATCCGGGGCTTCTGGACCCTCCTACTGGTCTCCCCTCGGGCCTCGTCCTCCGGGCCAACACCTGACTGTCGGTCCACCACAGGGGCTGACACGGGACCGACTCGCCGGGAGCCCCGACACCAGCATGGGCCCGACTGCAGTATCTGGCTTCTCAGTACCCGACACCGCAGTACCTAGCACCGGGCCTCCCACCGTCGGGTTATGGATACTCTTATTACAGGTTTCCAGGTTACCAGTATCAGAGCACCCCTCTGCCTCCTCCACCTACCTCACAACCTCAGATTGACTTGAGGGAGGTCTTAGCCTCGTGATGGGCTGAAGCTAAGATGCAAATCACCCAAGAGGTCAAGAAATGCCTACCGACGCCGGACTCCTCACGTCGGCGAGAAGAGACTCCCCTACCTCTGCCTGACACTAGAGCTGAACCAACTGGTTCTCCGGCCAGGGAGGACACGCTCCCCCAGGGAACCCCCAGAGAGGGCGATCCTCTTCCACCTAGGGAGAACTCTTCTTCTTCTTCTCCTTCTTCATCGGAGTCTTCAGACTCAGATTTGAACTCTGGAAGCTCTGATCTAGAGGACGAGTCCCATACTCCAGATAAACCCAGGCCGCAAGGTTCTCCGAAGTCTCCTCCTTTCTAAGTCTGCAAAAAGAAAATTCAGGTCGCCTGTGAGTGGCAATCAGTGGAGCCAGATCCCCAGCATAAGAAGTTCGTAATCCATCTGGATATCCGGAGACTTCTCCCACCCTGATTCCACCCTGGATAGAGCCTCAGGCGGATCTTGTTTCCACTATTTGGAAGAGACTTTCCTCGTTAGCCCCCCTTCCTCGGAAGGCAGACAGGCTATATCCGGTTCCTGAGGGGAAGGACTTTCTCAGCCTTCACCCCAAGACTGACTTGGTGATTAGCACTGCACACGACCGATCAGCCAACCCAAAGCACCTCCGCTCGTCCCCTCCTGACAAGGAGTCCTGTCTTCTGGACCAGTACTTGAAGAAGATTTATGCTTCTTGCACCCTGGGCATGAGGGTCCTCACTGTGGGCCTCATAGGGGATCACCAGAAGGCCATCCTTACTCATTTGGAATCAAAAGTGGACCCCCCCCCGATTCCCAGACCAAGCTGGAACTGGAAGATCTTGTCCGCTCCATGCCTGGCTCCGAGTGTCAGGTCTGGCCCCTGAAGTGCTGTTGGCCATTCACAGTGCTCCCTTCAGAGGGCCTGTACTGTTCGGCGTTGATGTCAAGAACATCATCACTTTGTTGCAGGAGAAGGGTTTGGCAATGAAGTCTGTTCAGACAATGTACAAACCCTCTCTAAGGCAGAAACTGTCCCTTCGGTGCCCCAACCGCCAAAAGAACAAACAGACGCAAGCCAGACATCCCAACAAATGTAAAGCCCCATCAGCTGTCAAGGCTCCCCCAGCAGGAAAGCTCCCGGAGCCTCGGCTGCTTCCCTGCCCTCCGCCTCCTGACTCTCCCACTGCCTCTGTCTAGTTCAGAGGAACTGGTAGAGGAGAGATTCTCCTCCTATCTTCCGGGTTGGGAGAGGATAATGGCAGACGCTTGGGTGCTCCAGCTGATTTCAGCAGGACACTCGATAAGAGTTCATTCAAAAAACACTTGCAGACCCCCTCATCATACTCCCACACTCATCTGCAGTTGGTACTAGAAAATCCACTCTGTTCTTCTGAAAGAGGCAGTAGAACCGTCCCTCCCATCTCCAGGGCACAGGTTACTACTCACACCTCTTCCTAGTACCAAAGAAAACCGGGTACCGGAGGCCCATCCTCGACCTCAGCTCCCTCAATCAGTTCGTGGAGTACAAACGGTTCCGAGTGCTCTCCCTCCCGAGCCTTCTGCCCATGCTTCGGCTGGGCTTGTGGCTATGCGCCCTGGATATGCAGGATGCCTACTTCCATATTCCCATTTGCCACTCCCACCTCAAGTACCTCCGCTTTTGTTTTCAGGGGTCCTACTACCAGTTCAGGGCCCTCTCATTTGGTCTCTCGGCCCCCCGAGTATTTACCAAATGCCTGGCGGTGGTGGCAGCTTTCCTGCGTACCAAGGGGGTCCATGTCTTCCCCTATTTGGACGATTGGCTTCTGGCAGCCTTGTCCAGGGAGGAACTCTTGGGCTCCCTTTCCCTCACCCTTCAAGTTTTCTCCAACCTGGCGATTACAATCAGCCTTGCCAAGTCTCATCTGATCCCTTGCCAATGGCTGCAGTTCATCGGGGTTGTGTTGGACACGTTCCTAGGCAAAGTCTTTTTGCCCCTGGACAGAGCCGAGATGTTGTCAAACCAAGCTCGGTTCTTATCAGGTCTCAGAAAGGTCGGAGCCAGGAAGGTCCTCCGCCTTCTCTGCCTAATGGTGGCTGCCATCTCTACCGTCTCACTAGCTCGTCTCCACATGAGGATCACTCAGTGGACCCTAAGGACTCAATGGGCTCAATCTCAGGACGACCTGGATCACGAGATCCTCGTATCAGACCCAAAGGTCAGGGACTTGCAGTGGTGGACGGTTTCAGAACACCTCAATCAGGGGACCCTGTTCTGTACTGCCCACCACCCAGACCCTGATGTCAGATGTGTCAGGGGCATGCTGGGGTGCCCACCTCGAGTCCCACCGGACTCTGGGCAGCTGGTCTCGGTTCGAACAAAGACTCCACATAAACGTCCTCGAGCTGAGGGCAGTCCTCTCTGCTTTCCAGGCTCTCCTTCCAGTTGTTCTTCCAGTCACTTCCTCGTACAGACAGACAACATGTGTCTTGTCTGGTACCTCAACAAACAGGGGAACTCATTCCTATCCCTCTTCAGGAAGCAGTGAGAGTCTGGTACTGGGCATCCCAGCACAGCCTCCATCTGGACTGTCACATGCCAGGGATGGAGAACATTCTTGCAGGCACGTAAGTCGCTCGTCAGCCGAGTCTCACAAGTGGGAACTCGACCAGGTTGTGGTAAACGACATCTTTCAGCACTGGGGGACTCCTCAAATGGACCTCTTTGCCTCCCCCGCCATTGCCAAACTTCCCGTCTTCTGCTCGCTTGCTCCAGGGCGAGACGTTTTTTGTTGGAATGTGCTGTCTCTGTGCCGGAAGGACAAATTTGTTTACGCCTTCCGTCTGATCCCGAGAATGCTCAACAAGCTACAGTCAGAGGGCGGATGATCCTCATCGCTCCTTCTGGCGAGGCAAGCCTGTTTTCTCTTCTGCAACAGTTTTCAGGAACCTCCTCTTCCTCTACCACTGTCGCAGCACTTGCTGACCCAGGATCGAGGGACCCTAAAGCACAAGCCGGGTTTCCCCTGCGGTAGCAGGCTATCCTGGTGGAGGCAGAAAGCCTTCAACCAGGTCCACTTACGCCATGAAGTGGGCGCTTCACCATCTGGGTGGGTCCTAGAGACCTAGAACCCTTTTCTTGCCAGTCAACAAAATCTTGGACTACCTTAGGCACCTGTCGACTTGGGCCTTGGTTACTCATCAGTGAAAGTACATATGGCAGCTATTTGCCTCACATCCCTTTTGGAAGCAGGACGTTTGCTAACTAGAAGTTTCTTAAGACTTTTCTGCGGAGGTCCTGCACCTAAGACCCTTGATCCATAACCCTGCTCCCCAAACTCATCTTAGAGAACTTACTCTGCCCCCTTTCAAACTTGCAGCTGAGGCAGAACTAAAGTTCCTTTCTTGAAAGACATTATTTCTGGTGGCCATTACCTCAGCTCGGAGGATTTCTGAGCCACAAGCCTAATGTGCAAATCCCCATTTGATTTTCCACAAGGTTAGGGTGTGCCGTACTAATCACATTTCTTTCAAAGTGGTGGCTGAGTCTGTTCTGAATCAGTCCATCAAGCTTCCGGCATTCTTCACAGGGCACTGCAATCAAGAGAGTCCTCCTTCATACCCTGGATATACATAGAATTCTGAGATACTACACTCACAGGACTAAGGATCTCAGAAAAACAGACCAACTCTTTGTGTCCTTTACCCACAAGACAGAAGGCAATCCTGTTTCCAAGCAATGCCTTTCTAGATGGTTGGCCAATTGTATCACTTTCTGCTACAACGAGTATCACAATATCCTTCCGGGTCAGGTCAAAGGCCACTCCACAAGAGGGGTTGCGGCCTCTGCTGCTTGTTTTAAGAATGTGTCAGCAGCTGAAATCTGTGCAGCCGCAACTTGGGCTTCCATCCATACCTTCATGAAACATTACAGTTTGGACATTGCCTCTCGCTGCAGGGCAGGCTTCAGGCTAGCTGTTCTACAGGGACTCTTCTTGTGATCCCTGTTTAGAAGCTCAGCCTTTGTGGATGGTGTTTCCTCCTCCCACTTTTTTTATTGTTCCAGCCTGCTTGGGACTCAGTCCTACTTGTGAATACCTAGTGCAAGAGCCCTCTCAAAGTAAGATAGTACAGTTACATAAGAACTTATCATAACAGTAGATCATCGAGAAAGGCTCTTACAGTAGGTATTACCTTCCCTCCCTTCAACCCCTCAATTTCTTCCGTTTCGTATATGGGGGCATATCCTCTTCTCTCCTGTCAGACCTTTGGCTCTTGGCGGGAAAGAACTGGAGGGCGGGTGTCAGAGACCGGCCCTTTATACCGACGTCGGCAGATGTTGGTCACCTGACGTGGGAGCGGTCCCCGCCAGAGACTGCTGGCTAGAGATTTTGCCGTGGGGTCCTGACGCCTGGCGGCTTAGTCCTACTTGTGAATATCTACTGCAAGAGCCTCTCTCGAAGATCTTTTGTTACGGTAAGTTCTTACGTAACTGTACTTTTCCTTGTGGTCTTAGCACTGATGTGTGTATAATTCCAAAGGTGTGACCTAAGGGAAGAGTCTCTCCTGAAGATCTATAGTTACGGTAAGTATGTAACTGTTCTTTATTTAACTGTTCCCCGCACTGTCGGTTTTCATCACAGATCTACTATGTAGATTTTCTAGGGGTGGATATATATAGTTCACTATCCACATTGGCAGTTCCATTAGAAAGTGCTAATTTGCTGAAACATCTTCAGGCTAAGCTCCTCCCACCAGCTGGTGAAATATTCTCCAGCTTTGCCCATGACATAGATCTCCTTTCCTCTGGAAGAGTTTGGTCTCCTTCTTCACAGTTCCGCAAATTGTAGGCTACCAAGCGTGCCACTGGCAAGTTTTGCTTTTTAACTCTGATAGTTCAGATTTCCTCAACCCTTTCTCTTCACAGTCAGTTCAGCTCCAGCCGCATAGAAGGAGGGTAGAACATGAGGAAGTGAAGCACTTTGAATTCTGCATCACGTGCCACTTAAGATGTCGAGGATGGGACCGTCACATGTCCTACCTCTACTGTTTGGGGGCTGTATACGCTGTACCAGGCTGTGGCCTGTGCCAGGCGATGCTCCTTTCCTCTTTGAAGGATCATGTGGCGCAGTTTCTTCTTGAGTGGCCGGCCAGTAGGGACCCAAAGCTTCAACCAAAAGGCCACAAGAAGGCCTCTGCTGCGCCGGTGTCTGCTGCCCAGCTTGCGGCCGTGGAAGAGGTGGTGGCTACTGCTGCAGCAAGCACCTCATCAGCCTCAGTGCTGCTTCTGGCTGGGGCCAGCATCAGAGGGTCTGGTTACAGGCTCGCCTTTTTGGAAGTCCGGAAACCAAGGGGATATGGACAAGTCCCCCAGACTGAGTTGAAGAAGCTTGATCACGCAGTCAAGAAGGTCTGTGCTACCTCCTCTCATGGCCTCCATCAGGCAAGCTTTTCCGTGATGATGGCCAGCTTTAGTCTCCCTGTGGAGAGTGCTGGATGATTTCCTTCCTCACCTACCTTCTGACAAGCAGCTGCAGGTGAAGTTAGTCAGAGATCAGGATCACCTAAACACCTGCTCCAGATGGCCTTAAACATGGGTGACTCCTGCACCCATGCTATGGCAGCAACACGTCACGATATCTTGTGGGGACTGGTTGAGGCTCTGTACCTTCATGTTGGCCAGTGTTCCTTTCTTGGGCACTAACGTCTTTGGCCCAGGGGAGGGCGGTCATCTTACCAGGATTGAGAAGTCCAGCTCCATCCTGGACTCTGAAGCTTCATCCCAGAGCGGCTCAAATGTCCAGAAATGGAAAAAAGGCCTTTCAGTTTTGGTCCTTTAAAGCCACAGCAGCCTCGGCAGCAGCCCCAGCGGAGGACAATACCAAGGCTGGTGCCCCTGGATCAAGTTCTCCGGCCAGAGGCCAGAAAGAGGCTGGGGTAAGGGAAATGGTGCCCCTTCAACCCCAGTGGCCGGTGCCCCCTCCAAATCTGCCCAGTGACGGGTTGGGGGTGTTATCCTCCTGCTACTGTGGTCCCTCACCCAGCTTCCTGTGGGTGGGTGTGTTTTTTGGGGGGGAAGGGGTCGAATTTGTCACTTCTGGCTACACTGATCTGTCATTACCTTGGACAAGTAGGTTTTCAAGATGGTAGACAGAAGGCTGCCTCTCTGGATTTTGAGTCTCTCCTGCCTTACTGATCCCAGGCTCAAAGAGTCCTCAGTGTCACGACATGCCCACAGAGAAAGACATTGCTCAGCTCCTTGCAAGTGGGACTATAGCCCATGTCCCAGACACCACCGCAAGTCAGGGTACGCCAGGTACTTTCTGGTCCTGAGATTGGGGGCAAGAAAACTTTGAAGGCGGGGCGGCCCCATGCGGGCGTCAGTTCTCCATCACTGACCAGCATGACCGTTGCCTCGTGTGTCTTGGCCCACTACACGACATTGGATTAGTGCGACGCCCGCTTCTCCATGGTCCGTCGTGTCATCAAACAACACGTGTGGAAAGTTGGACAAGCTCGGCCGACTTTCGGGGGACGGGTGCGCATCCGTCTGGCCAAGCCACGTTCTCTCTGCCTTTCCTCCGGGTCCCCTCCTGGCTTTATATGGACCGAGGAGGAGGGGGCCTCTGCCTCTCATAGCCTAGCCGTGGCAGAGGCCCCTTCCACGGTGCAGGAGGCCCAGTCTGTCTACCCCCCCCCGGGGGATGAGAGGGAGGCACCGCCTTGGCAGTCGCCCCTTTGGGGCGAAGGCTCCCCGGTGTCGTACCTTGGCTCGGAAGGCCTGCGTCCAACGCCATCTTGGGCTCAGCAGCGCCTTGGGCCGTGACAAGCATGTCATCCCAGCGCCCGGTCCATCTTTCGAAGCGCCATTGTAGCTATCTACTCCGTTCGCAGTGCCGATGGTGCTAGTGGTGCCGTAGGAGAGCCTACAGCGCCGTCCCTGACTGTGTCTCGCCCCGGCGCCTTCCACGGCGCCATGGTTGAGCACGGCGCTGTGTACAGCTCTGGAGCCGCTCACGGCTTCAGGCGAGGACACTGCGTTGTGGGGGTTTTGGAGCTCGGTGCCATCCACGGGGCCGTCTTCAGTGCCGTCTCTGTCCTCGGTGCCACTCAGGTTTCCGACCTCGGCGCTGAGAGCACAGTTGGAGCTGTTGTTGATGCCGTCTTGGCACCATGGTCCGGGACGGCGCCGTGACAGGCTCCGGCTCCGAGGCTGCCGCCATCGTTGGAGCCGTGTCTTCTTCTGGCACCGTTCGCAGTGTGGCTGGGGATGTCGGCACCGACTCTGGTGCAGTCTCTGTTCTGGTGCCCTTTCCAGTCTGGATGGTAGCGGGTGTCCATGCACTGTTTGGCACAGACAGGCAGTCTGACTCTTGGAGTTAGCTGCTCACGTGGACACCATGGTAGTGTCCTTGACAGGCTAGGGCCAGCCTCAGAGGAGCGGACAGTGACTCCGGGACCAGGACAGGGTGCTAACCAGCAGACAGTGGTGCAGGCCACCATTGCTCTGCAGCCTGGTCTTGGGGATTCTCTGACCCCTCAGTGGTGATACCCCTCATGTGGTGTGCCTGGATCTCCCAACTTTGTGGCGATCAGAGCACCCATGGGATAGCTCCTCCTTGGGGCCGACAGCTGCCTAAGCTGGCTCTCTCTCAGGAGGAGGCACTCTCTGATTTTTAGAGGTATGGGGTCTGTGTGGCGGCCTTTTTCCGGGGCCCACCTGGGCTTTGGGAGAAGCTGTAGCCTTACGGATCTCCGCCCTTCCCATTCGGTTTCCTCGAGAGGGCCCCGTTCTTTGGAGGTAGGGGACCGTCCTTATGGACTGTGACGGCCCCAATCACCTCACAGGGGAGATTCTTCAGGGCGCAGCCTAGGCAGTTCCAGTTTGGTTGATCAGCTGTCAGCTGTGGAGTTTTCCAGAGCTGCTCCTTCCCTTAGGGCTCCTGGTGCGCTCCCTAGCCCAGGCAGAGGTCAGCCGATTCCTGTTGTCGGCTCTGTCCCCACTCCTCTGCCCCATTCTCCTGTGCTCCCAGGTATTCTTGGTCCTAGCAGTCCTCTCTCCTGGGAGCAGTTCAGAGTAGTGGCTGCTCAATTTCCCTGCTATGTTAGGGCTATGGAAAGACAAGATCTTACTTCGAGAGACAGCTCTTGCAGCAGGTTACACCATTAGGACTGAAGCCGGCAGGCGTCAGGACCCCAAGGAAAACTTCTAGCTAGCTATCTTCAGTGGGGACCGCCCCCGACATCGGTCCCGCCTCCGACGTCAGGCGTAGTACATAAGGGGGCGGTCCCGCCAGATTCCCCAATTTTTTCCCGCTGTCGACTTGCAAGTCTTGACCCTTTGGTTTCAATTCTAGTGCGCGCGTGGTAAAGTTTTTCCTTCCGGAAATTCATTTTTTCTTTGGTCAGTTTATTGTCTGATGTCCTCTCCAACCTCCGGTCATTCTTCGAAGTGCGCCTGTGGGAAGCAGATCCCTTTTAAGGATCCACATTCGACCTCGTCTGGTGCTTAGGCCCAGACCACGACACCGGTCCTGCTCCTTTTGCCTAGGTTTCAACAGCAGAACCGGATCCGTCAGCCAGAAGGCCCTACAGGCATTCCTGCTCGAGGAACAACTCAAGACCATGGCATCCAAGGAGGATTTTCAGAGAAGGCCTGCAAACATTCGGAGAAGCATAGGAGAAGGCCCTTCCAGGTCCCCGCTCAGGGCCTCTGATTCTCATAGCTCCGGCTCCAGGTCCGACCTCGCCTTCCCGGCCAGTTCTCAGCCTCCCCTGCTGTGGTGAGAAAATCTTGGGCTCCTCTTCTCAGGCCAAGTCTGCCAGGCCTCCTTCGTCTTCCAAGGCCTTGGTCAAGTCGGGGGACCGCCACCATCACCACAAGTCGGGTTCCCGCCATTCTTAACCTGACGTCAGGTCTGCCTCCTTGCCTCTTCCTCCCCAGCAGAAGACCAAGGCTCACCTCTTATAAGAGACCTTCGGACCCGACCCGGCCTCTCGCCACAGGTCCCCAGGCCGTCGACCACCCAGACAACCGTCGCTGTGTGCGTCGCACCCCCGACGCCGGTAGGGGGGCCGACGTCGTGCCTGTCCGGATTGAGAAGAGGACCCCGACGCCTCCGACCGACGTCGGTGAGGAGACCATTACAGAGGAGGAGTTAACACAGCCCAAGGACCAGACGGGCGACCCCGGTCCTGTCGAGCCTCCCAGGGAACCCTCCCCGCAACCCGAGGCCCCTGTGGAGCCGACGCCAGATCCCGACAACTGACCACCGGCACCCGGTCCGTCGTCGGGTCTTTCTGTCTCAGAGGTTAAGGAGCTTTTTACTTACTGGTGGGATACCATCAAAAAGGACGTGGTCCCCACTCCACCTCCTCTTCCACCTCCTCCTCCCTAGGCAGTTACTCCTCCGGTTCCTCGCCCCTTCTTCATCCGGGTCTGCAGGCGGTTACCTCCTCCTGGGAGCCCAGAATCCTCCAAGGGAGACCACATAAAAGGAGACCTCCGTCCAGATCCTCTTCTGGGTCACCCAGCCCTAAGAGACCCAGAAGACGCCGCCATTCGCCTTCGACGGAGGACACGGGATCAGAGTTTTCAACAGGATCTGGATCCCCATCTCCCCTCCACATCCCTTCTTGGACCCACGTGAGCTTCCAAGGTCTCTTCCGGATGACCCTTCGTTCTCGGACATCATGAGACACATCCAAGAGAACATGGGATGGGATGCGGAAGAGTTAGACCTCGAAAGGCTACGCCTAGTGAAATATCTTCGGCAGAAGGACCCCAAGCCTGTGGTGGTGCCACCCTTGGTAGACACTTTCGTGGACGTCACCAAGGCAGCGTGGAAGCGTCCACATTCACTCCCGGCGATGCTGAAGAAAGCTGACCGCCTGTACAAGGCTCCAAGGGAAGACCAGTACTTGGCTCAGCATCCTCAGGCGACTCTCTGGTCATAACAGCTCTCATGACCCGGTCTCAGAGACTGCAACATTTGAGCACTCTGCCACCGGACCCGGAGTCCAAACAGCTGGACGCTATAGGTAGGCGCACGTATGCTTCCGCTACTTGTGCCATCAGATCCCTGAATTACTTGACCCACATGGTGCAGTTCCAAAATGCCTTGTGGGAGCAGGGTCTGGATCTGGCTGAGAAGTTACCGGAAGGTGAGCAGAAGGAGGAGATGTTGCAGCTCCTCCGGATGGGTTCGGACGTGGGGGCCCAAGTGCTACGAGCCGCATATGACTCCATGGATTCCTCGGCCCGAGCAGCAGCTTCAGATGTATGCCTCCGAGACACTCTTGGCCCGTGGTCTCCGCTTTACCCCGGACGTCCACAAAACATCATGGACGCCCATTTGAGGGAGAAGTTTCTTTGGTGAGCCCTCTGAGAGGGTCATCACCAAGCTTCAAGAGGCGGGAAGGCGGTGAGGTCGGTCCAGGCAGTGTACCAACCAAGGCTTAGTTCCTTTCGTAGGAACCAAAGCCATTTTCGTGGACGGGCACAGAGACAACAGTCTTGCACCGGCCCACAACAGAGGGGCTCCGGTTTCCGCAGAGCCCAGGTTAGACAGCCCGCGGGCTGAGGTCAACGCCCAGCAAAACCGTCCCAGCCCGCAGGCCCTTCCGCCGCCACAGCATGACTCCTTTCCGGCCCCCGCCCCTCAGGATCAACGGGACATCAAGGTCGGGAATCGCATTGCGAAGTACCTGCCAGGATGGCAGTCCATAACCACCGACCGGTGGGTTCTTCAGTTGGTCGAAAGAGGCCACTTTATAGAATTCGCAGAAAAGCCACCCTTGAGGCCTCCTCTGCTCTCCCATTACTCGGGTCAGCACAAGCCTCTGATCAGGCAAGAAATACTCGCGCTCCTGCAAAAGGGGGCGACAGAGTATGTCCCAGAGAACCAGAGAGGATAGGGTACTACTCCCACTTCTTCCTGGTTCCAAGAAAACAGGGACCTCCGTCCGATTCTGGACCTCAGCGACCTCAATATGTCGGTCGCCTACAAAAGATTCCGCATGGTGACTCTTCCGGGTCTTATTCCCATGCTATAAAGAAGGACGCATTTTTAGCGTCCCTAGACATGCAGGATGCATACCTGCACATCCCTGTAGCTCAGGCGCACAGGAGGTTCCTGCGCTTCGAGTTTCTCGGCCACCACTTTCAGTTTCGAGCACTTCCATTTGGACTGTCATCGGCCCCCAGGGTCTTTACCAAATGCATGGCAGTCGTGGCCGTGTCTCTAAGGAGACAGGGCCATTATGTGTTCCCGTACTTGGACTATTGGCTTCTCATGGCCGCCTCCAGAGAGGCGTTGTTACTGGCTATACAGAGTACCCAGGCTCTGTTTTGGCCTCTGGGCATCTTGATCAATGCAGAAGTCTCTCCTGGTACCGTCGCAGAAACTGCAATTCATGGGCGCAGTCCTGGACACCGTTCAGGGAAGAGCATTTCTTCCAGGCGACAGGCGGGCGCATCAGATCCCTCATCAGGGATCTTTCGTCGAACAAGACCGTTCCAGCCAGGTCGGTCCTTCGCTTGCTCGGACACATGGCTGCGGCCATTCCGACCATCCCTTTCGCAAGGCTGCACATGCGGGTAACTCAGTGGATGCTCAAGGTGCAATGGGACCAAAGGCAAGACCATATGCAGCATCCGGTCAGAATCACGAACGCCGTGATTCGAGACTGGCAATGGTGGCTAGACCCAGGGACACTCTCTACGGGGGTCCCGTTTATAGCGCCGTCCCCGGAGGTAATCCTCACCACAGACGCCTCAGGGCTAGGGTGGGGAGCACACCTGGACGGGGTGAAGTCCCAGGGAACGTGGACCCCTCAGGAGGCTCACCTTCATATCAACGTTCTGGAGATGAGGGCGGTCCTTTATGCCCTGCAGGCATTTCAGTCAGAGATCCTGCAGTACTCTCCTGCTACAGACAGACAACACGGCGATGTATCCTCAACAAACAAGGAGGCGCACCTCCTACCCCTTTGCAGGGAGGCTATGAGGGTGTGGGATTGGAAATGATCGACACGGCGCGAACCTGATCACAGTACATGTTCCCGGGGTGGACAACACAATTGCAGGCGGCCAGAGTCCACGAGTGGGAACTTCTTCAGGAGGTAGCAGAGGATCTGTTTCTTCAATGGGGAACTCAGAATTGGACTTGTTCGCTTTCCCATCCAACATCAAAACTGCCCAATTTTGCTCGCTAGATCCAGGGCCTGGTGTTTTCTGCGAGACGCTGCTGTCCCTCTCCTGGGCGGACAGATTCCTCTATGCTTTCCCTCCCTTCGATCCAGAGAGTTCTTCTCAAACTGCACAGGGAGCATGCAACAATGATCCTGGTGGCCCCTTTCTGGCCCAGACAGATCTGGTTCCCTTTGCTAATACAGCTATCCCGGGAACCTCCGCTCCCGTTGCCATTCAGCTCCTATCTCTTGTCTCAGGAGGAGGGTTCACTGGTCCACCCGGACTTACGCTCACCAAAGTGAACCTGCATGCATGACTCCTAGAGACATAGCCATTTTGTGACACGGGGTCTCGCAAGAGGTTGCGGAAGTTCTTTCTGCAGCCAGAAAGCCAGCAACGCATGTGACGTACGCCATGAAATGGCGCCATTTTTGTCTATGGTCACAACCACGCGGCCTTTCCCCTTTAGGTTGTCCGGTGAAAGCGGTGTTAGAGTACCTGCTCTCCCTTTTCCGTTCGGGTCTCGCCTACTCCTCTATTAAGGTGCACCTCTGTGCCATTTCTGCTTATCACCTCCCGGTGGGACAGCGCACAGTGGCACAATTAGATGCCTGTCGAGAATTCCTGAGAGGGGTGTTGCACCTTAGGCCACCCATTAAAGACCCAGTGCCTCCATGGGACTTACTCTTTGTCCTGGAGCAACTCGTGCTCCCCCCGAACCTGCCGCAGATTGCGAGCTGCGTTTTCTGTCGTGGAAAACGTTTTTAGTTGCTGTTACGTCAGCGAGAAGAGTTTCGAGCTTCATGCTCTCATGTGTAAGAGCCTTATTTGATTTTCCACGGGACAGAGTATCCCTGAGGAAGAATCCTAAATTCTTGCCTAAGGTGGTTTCCACACTCACTCTCAATCAGGACATTGACCTGCCTGTCTACTTCCTAATTATTCTAATAGAGGAGGCGCTGCTCCACACCCTGGATGTTCACGCAGCTTAAGGTACTACCTGAGCAGAACTAAGCAGCTTAGTAAATCAGAGCAACTTTTCGTTTCCTTTACTGAAAGGATGATGGGCCAACCAGTATCCAAATAGTCCCTTTCTCACTGGCTTGTCCAGTGCATATCATACTGTTATGATATCAAACAAAAGCCCCCGGGATCAGTCGGGGCCATTCCACTAGGGGAGTGGCCACCTCCTTTGCAGCACTTCGAAACGTCTCCACCTCTGCCATTTGTGCTGCAGCCACTTGGAGCTCTGTACATACCTTTATCAGGCACTATAGCCTGGACATCGCTTCACGGCGAAGAGCCGGCTTCAGCCTGGCTGTGCTACAGGGTCTCCTGTCCTAGAATCAGGACCTGGAATGATCTTTCTAGTTTCCTCCTCCCAGAGTGTTTGCAAGCGCTACTGCTTGGGAAGCAGTCCTAATGGTGTAACCTGCTGCAAGAGCTGTGTCTCGAAGTAAGATAGTACAGTTACGTAAGAACTTACCGTAACAGTAGATCTTAGAGAACAGCTCTTGCAGCAGGTACCTTTCCGCCCACCTTCCCCCTTGGAGGAGGCATGGCTTAAGCATTTTTCAACAGGGATTTATACTCTTTTGTCTTCTGACGGTGGATCCTCGGTCTCCCATTTCGATGTCAGCCTGCGGCCGGAAGTCTCCAGCGGGAGAACTGGGGAATCTGGCAGGACCACCCCCTTATGTACTACGCCTGACGTCGGGGGCGGTCCCCGCTGAAGATGGCTAGCTAGAAGTTTTCCGTGGGGTCCTGACGACTGCCGGCTTCAGTCCTAATGGTGTAACCTGCTGCAAGAGCTGTTCTCGAAGATCTACTGTTACGGTAAGTTCTTACATAACTGTACTTTTTCAACCTTCCCTGAGCAGCCAGCTTCTGAACTCTTGAGGTCCTCTAACTCCTCATCCCTCTCTTCTGGGTGAGAGGAGCAGTCATCCACATCTCTCCTGCTTCTGATCTCAGAGTATCAGCGATTCCTCGTGAGGATGTTGGAGGACCTGCACATTACTCCACTCACTCAACACAATCCAGAGCACTCAACGCGCGCCTTCCTAGGCGATTTCAGTGCAGACACCCTTGTGGTGCCCTCCTGGACTGCTCCATTTCGGGAGGCATCATTGTGTTCCTGGCAGATACCCTTTTCCAGAGTCCCAGCCCCTAGGGATCTCTGCCAGTGGTATTGTTCGCCCCCCCCCGGATTCTCCAGGTTCCATGCCTCATCCTAGCTCAGGATTCACAGATTGGATACTCCCAGTGGGCTCGCGCCCTGCACGTGACCAGCCCCAGATCAAGATTCCTTGGTTTTGACTTCTGGGGGAAGAGGACATTCTACTCGGCACGGTTGCTGCTTTCTGTTGCAGCACATCAGGCCCACTATGCAACCTATGACAGGTTCCTGTGGTCCAGGCTAGGTCAACTCCTAGCTTCGATGCCTGACACAAAGGAAACCAGACAAGCCATTGCACTCTCTGCACATGGCCTGGAGCTAGTAAGTCACCAAGCAAGGGCATCGTAGGATGCCAGTGAGGTAGCTACCAGGGTCGTGGGGGCAGGGATCTGCACTAGCTGGACGGCATGACTCTATCTCTCCCGGTTGTCACCCTTGGCCCGGTGTAGGGTGATTAACTCCACTCACCAGAGAACCTATCTTTTCTCCTGTAGGGTAAGACGGCGTCTGTTGGGGCAACTTCCTACCCCATCCGGGCGGTCCCCGTCTCACTCTCCCCACTCTTGGGCCTCTCCAGGCCCGTGAAGGTTCTCCCTCTTAGTGTATCACCCACTGAGAGCTAAGGGACTCAGTCCCTGAGGGTTAAAACCCCCTTTGGGGGATGGGGGTTGGGGGCTCGGCACTCACCCAGAGGTGATGAATGATGAAATTGACACAGATAAGATATGGAAATTATGTACCTACCATAATTCTAATCTTTCTGTGCATCTTCACCATTCATCACAATCCCGCCCTCCTTACCCCTGGGGCCTCAGTCGCTGGGTCCCCCTCGCTCTCTGTGCCCATTCCTCGCGCCCCCCCTTCTGTTTGTCAGGAGTGGGGTAAACTGGGCACATGGGGGATAATTTTCTTAGGGGCAGAGTGGTCAGGATGGGGGGCACTCCATCTTCAGTGCTTCGGCTCCACCCCTGTGGGGTGGGGGTTGGCAGTTGCCCTCTTTTCTTTCCTTCTCCCCGTCAATCCTTTGATTTCCTTGTTCTTTGGACCTCAATTAGTTTAAGAAACTAGGTTTCTTACACCAAAATTTCCTTTTTGAGAGGGGGAGAAATATCCCTGTATCCTGTCTTTCTTCCAGAATAGCAGATTCTGCTTTTGTTGGATTTACTGCCGGTGATTCTGTGCCTTGAATTCTGGCAGTTAGCCTCTTGGCTACTCCTTTGCAGTTCCTATACAATTTGGAGACGGGTCAAGGTTCCAGGGTATGTTTTTCCAATTTATCCCCCTCTCACTCTTATCCTTATTTCTAAAATCCTTAACCAACCCACCCTCCCTCCCTCCTTTTCTACTTCCAGAGATTAGGGCCCCTACCCCAATCACCTTAGTCTTTCAAACTTGTTCTGTCCTCTCAGTCGTTTCTCTCCTTTTAGTTTATATATCTTTTCCTTTGTCTGTCCCTTGGACTTCCTTGTCCCACCCTCCCAACCCTTTTTCTCACCTCTGTGGCAACTCAGAACTGGTAGGAGGGTGGAGTCGACAACACCTAACGGCCAACCCACGAGCGCCATGCAGTGCGTCGGCCTCGAGGGCGGCGCCGATGGTGTGTCGACTCCGCCCATCCAAAAAAAAAGCTCCCGCGGGGTCATGACCTCTGGCCAAGTACCCAAAGGTGATGAATGGTGAAGATGCACAGAAAGATCAGAATTATGGTAGGTATGTAATTTCCATTTCTGGATGGTCACTTTGAACCAGATCATACCATCTCTAAAGCAGGTCATGTGGATCTTCTTAGAGGGAATCTCTTGCAGCAGGTTATGCTCTTGGGTTTCCGCTAGAGGGTGCTCTCATCGGTAGCTTTTATCAGCAGTGCTGACTGGGGGGCCACCCACTGTGACGTCACTATGTTCAGGTCTATAAATACGTTGACGGCCCCTAGCGGCCTCAGTTCTTTTCCTGTCTCCCGTATCGCTGCATGTTGTAGTGCTCACCACAAGCGTATCCAACACCGTCATCGACGTGGAAATGGATCACAGTTTGTTTTATGTTTCTCCTACAACCAACATATGTCTTCTTCGGAATCGTTATTTCAGAGGTGCCATTGTGGCCAAAAAATCTACCAATACGAGACACTCTGCGTTCATTGTCTGGGGCTGCCCATAACGTTCAATCCTGTGCCCACTGCCAGGACTTCAGTCTGGCTACCCATCGTCGTCGTCGACGACTACAGGAGTTTGAGGCCTTCCTAATGAAATAGAAGGTTGCTCTTCTTGAGCAGGAGGTTCACTCCCACCCACTGACATAGACATCTCAGACCTCATATTCCAAGCATTCGTCAAAACACAAACGTAGAGAAAAAGACAGATCTTCTACTCAAAGTAAGACTTCCTGTTTGTCGATGGCAGCCGCTCCTTCTGTTGAGACTTCTGAAAAAGGCCATTTGGAGAAGTGTAGGCCTTCATCAGTGGTGGCTCTGCCAGTTCTCTCGCCAACGTCTTTGAATCAGGCCTTGTCAGTTGTGACCACATCTGCTCCTTCTTCATCTACGGGTCACTTGTCATCGACAACCTGGTCCTCGGCATGGACCAGGGTACGTCATTGACAGCTAGCGCTTTTCCAACATTCCTTCATTTTGCCTTTTCAGTCTCCATCGACAAAGTCCTCAAACATGGACAAGGGATATACTGTTGTAGACCAGGATTTCTCTGTAGCCGGTCCTACTGAAGTTACTGCCTCCTCAGCCAGCTAGCTGTCAAGGCCCGATGAAGACGCGTCATGAGATAATACCCTCACAGTTCTGACTCTCGGCCACATCCACACTCGCCTAAGCCTTCCCTGTTGCCTCCTCCCAGTAAGGGTACTCCCGTGACCCCAGCCACGCCCTCCGCAGCCCCATCGACGGCTCCTTCTGTCAACGTAGCTACTGTGGCACAAGTTTTCCTTGAAGTAGTGAATGGCCTGCAGCAGACACAGCCTCACACTCAACCTCAGCCTTCCTTGTCTCCCTCGCCGCCTCCGCCTAAGAGGCCTCGCCAGGACCCATCTCCAGTCCCTCACAGGGATCCTCCCACACCTTCCTTCCATTCTTTGGATGGTGAGTATCTTCCAGATTATGAGGAAGACCTGGCTATGGGTGATGGCCTTCACCTGCCTTCGGTGCATCTGCTGTGTCCTCTGTGGAGGAGGAACTAGTCTTACACCCCTGTTCACCTTTTGATGATCCAAGCTTTATGGACATCATGGCACAGATCCAGCAAGTAATGGGGTTCAGTACCACAAAACAAGATCAGCATCACTGAAATATGGCGGATTACTTGGACCTGCCTGAGAGCCCTGCCATTGTAGTGCCTCCATTGATACAGGCTTACCAAGATGCTGTTTTGGTGACATGGCACTACCCTTCATCCGCTCCACCTGTCCCTAGGAAGGCTGATTGCCTCTGTCATGCCCCAATGGAATATCCCTTTTTACTGCTGCACCACAAGCCAACTCTAGCCATTAATGCATCCATGATAGGATAAAGACGTTCTAAATATCTGAGCTCCCTCCCTACCGGATAGGCAGTCCAGGAGATTGGATTTAATGGGCAAGCAAGTATATTGGGCTCCACCTTAAACATCGCATACTTGATTACATTGGCCATATGCTGAAATACCAGAAAACACTCTGGACTGCTGCTTTGGAGGTGGCTAACAGGTTTCAGAACCAGCAGAAAGGATCAACTGCTTGCCATTTTCCAGAATGGCACCAGCTCTCTCCATCTCCTTCGAGCAGGAGGCGATGCTGTTGACATGTCCACCCAGACTTCGGCCATGGTGTGACCCTCCTCAGACATGCCTGATTATGGTCTCCAGTTTTACCCTGGCTACAACCAGAGATAATGAATGCCCCTTTCACTGGGCACAAGCTCTTCGGCTCAGACACTGAAACCATCCTGAATGACCTTCAAGCATCAAACCACAGACTGTGAACAGTACATGGTATGTATCACACTTGACAACCTGTGAGTCAGCGAAAATTATCAGCTCTTCCAATTCCGCAGGGCTGCCTGTCGGCCGCGCCCCTGCTGCTGCTTCTAAGGGTGCCCGGATCACCACCCACCCCAGCGACAGCCGGGCGCCAACCAGTCTTTTTTTATTCTCTCCCTCCTACCCTGTCTCCTCTGGCCGCCTGGGAGGCTGTGGGGCTGGATTCTCTCTTCATTTAGAGGCTTAGCAACAAATCATGACAAACAACTGGGTCCTACACATTATAAAGACAAGGTCATGCATTGGAACTGACTTCCACCCCACCACCCATCCACCGAGGTCCATGACTTACCCACTGGATCATGTTCCAGTTCTCTCGAAGAATTACTCTCATCCAGAAACATGCAGTTCAACCGTGCCCCACGAAGAACAGTGGCAGGGTTTTACTTCCATTTCTTTCTCGTACCAAAATGCACGGGATCTGTGCCCTGTTCTGGATCTCGAGACCTAAATTTGTGCATTCAGTACAAATGCTTCAGAATGGTAAACCTAGCCACTATTTTTCCTCTCTTAAACTGAAGAGATTGGCTTTGTGCCTTAGACTTGAAGGATGCTTACCTCCCACGGGGGTCAGTCTCTTCTTCCATACCAGCCCTCCTCCTGGGCTCCTGTGATGCTTCTGCCATTATTTCCATGGCGGGCAGTGCTTGTGCAGGACAGAAGGATTCTCCACCGTCTCCAGCCCATGTTGCTCAGGCCAGTCTTTTGCAAAAGTCCTGAGACAGGTGGCCAGGTTTGTTCCTTTGGTATTCTTTGGCTGTTTCCACCCTCCTGACCTCGGCGTTTTCGCTGGACTCTGCTTTGGGGCCCAACAATGGTCAGTTAGACCAACGTCCACTGTCACCTTCTAGGCTGCAGCCAGCATCTGTGGAGCTTCCGCCCACAGTGCCTTCAGCTTCTCAGCCACTGCTGGTAGTTTCCTCTCTGGACACTCCCCACCAGACACCGGTAGAGCCTGCTGACACCAGTCTTCCATCTGCGGACCCAAAGCAGACCCACTGTCTGGAGCCCGAGGGCCCTGCATCTCCGGGTCAGACGTCCCCAGACTCACCACTGCCAGTAGTCTCCTCGTCTCACCAAAGCCGGTTCTTACCTCGGAGCCCTCGGAGTTGTTGCCCAGTCAGGTGCAGCAGCCAATTATGATCATGGGTCAATCTTTGAAACCTTTGGTCCAGGGCTTGGACCTTCAGTTCGTGCCTTATGGGCATTCGGGCTTGTCAGGCCCCATTTACAGCCTCCTGATGCTCTTTTGTTGGAGGTCAGCCGACTATAACGCTCTTCTTAATGCCTCGTAGGCATCTGCCCAAAGGCCGAATCCTACTCAGTTACTGGCTTCGGCTTCTCCTCCGTAGAGGGTCTTCCATCCACCGGTACGGAGGCTTCCCCTCCTGATCTAGGCCATCAGTTGGGTGCAGGTATGGTCACGACCTCAGGTATGTTGCCTCTGCCTCAGATTCTGAGGGGTCATTACATGTGATCTTGGACTCCTTGGAGTCTCTGACCTCCTTACCGCATTCGCCCCTAGGAGAGAGATGGATCCAGGACACCTCTAAGTCTCCTCCTGAGGATCCCTCATTCCTGGCGATGATGAAGGCCATCCAGGCTTCTCAGGGCTGGCGCACTGCGCTGCAGGACCCTCACAGGCGCTGTCTGGTGCAGCATCTGCACCTTCGAAAGGTTGAATCCGTGTCCCCGCCCCCCCACTTGGTGGGTCCACATGATGATATTTCATCTACAGAGTGGCAGCAGCCAGTATCCATCCCTGCCACTGTGCGGAAGGCCAACTGGCTATATCATGCAAGACTCACTTTGACTCCCACCCCAAGGCTGATCCCTCCATGTTTTCAGAGGTCCAGCTGGAGTGCGAAGGGTCCAGTCATTAGGATTACCCACCGGATAGGGAGTCCAAACATTTGGTCATTTTGGGGCGTAAGGTCTCTGCGTCTTCGACCCTGGACTTGTGAGCTCAGAACTACCTGGCACACTTGCTCATGCACCAGAAATCCCTTTTTGGGCAGATAGGAGATCTGCTTCAAACCATGCCAGAGTCCCCTGCTCAGTCCCAGATGGAGCAACTCCTAGATTCTCCCTCTGTCAGTTTTCACGCCCTTCGTGCCTCATACGACAGACGCTGCCGACTGCAGTTCAGCCTTTGCCGTCTATATCAGGTGTCACGCTTGGCTTCATCAGACCGACTTTACTCCAGTGGTTCAGGCTTCCATTCTGAATGCACCTTTCCAGGGCCCTGTGTTGTTCAGGGAGGACATTCAGGCATTGCTGTCCTCCCTGCAAGACTAGCTAACAACACTGCACTGAAAAGGGTCACCACTGCATTTAATAAGGCCTGTTGGCATGTCCTCAGGGCTGACAACCTAATGCTCATTTGCCTGCTTTATAATCAAACAAACTGGCTCAATCTCAGTAATAGGATAACATTTCAAACCTGCATCCTAGGAAAAAACAATGCTAGGTCTCATACCACCCTGCATCCAACAAGTGGTCTGGACAACAAGCTCCCAGAACAATATCAGGGGGACCTCACATTGCTCACTTAAGGTACCCTTCAGAAGAACACCCCAAGGGCAATGCTGCTTCTTCTATAAGGCGCCACAATGGATGAATGATCTCCCTATTTTCCTAACTGATGCTGAAACCCTGAAGATCTTTAAAACACTACTGTTGCAGCACTTCAACAACTTCTCCATCTGCAACTGCCTCATGTAACCGACTTCCACTTCCATTTCCCACACTTACGAGCTGCACTAGCCTCCTATCTCACACCCCTTTCCTAATTAATTACCTTCATCCACACCTGCCATGAAGGACTCTGTTCCCTCTTCCCCCACCCCCATCCTTACTAGTGCATGAGGGCCCATCTCATTCTAGCTAAAGGTCCACAAACTATGCATGTTAGACTGTTTCTGTGGCTCTGCAAAATATGCTTTTAGGCTGCTCCTCCCTTCCCTCCCTCTCCTACACCTCCCCACACACTATTTCCTCGTCCTCTCCCCTCCCAACTCTCTAAACACTCCATCCCCCTTTCCGACTAGCTATCTAATCTACTTACTTCTGACAAAGCCTACATCTGGCAGCATTGGGCTCTCTTACCTGCTCTGTAAGTCTTTATCTTCTGTCACGGTCTCACTAGTTAGGACTTTCAGTATGTCTTACCCTAACCCTTTAATGTCCCTGCTGATTATACTACATGTATATAACAAAGTTTTAATTTTGAAACTGTGTGTAATTATAGTATGTATTTTGAACTTTGCTTATGTGATTTTGCAATCTAATTGTGACCTTACTATGTGTTGTACTGTATGCTTTACTGTGTCGTGGTACCTTGGTAAATGAGCTTCTAGCTCAAAGGTTGTTTCCAAATAGATAAACATGAAATTCCGTAACTTCCATTCATACTGGCTCCCATGGTCACTTGGGCCGGCCAGTTCCCATGGTCATCTGTGCCGGTCACACCTCACTTCAGTCTGCCTTCAAGAGCAGCAACCCCAGCGTCCTCAGCTCTCTGGGATGCGGGGCAAGCATCAGACCTCTTCGGCCCTGGCTGTTTAGACCCATAGGGCAGAGGTAGTGGCACCATCGGCATCTGCTACCTCCTCCTAAACACTGGCAACCCTCTCTCCCCTCCCTTTTTCGATGGGTTAGGAGGACAAGGGGTGGGTGAAGAACCAAACAAAGAGGGGACACTCCTTCTTTTCTTTGGCATTTGTTCAGTTCTCCCTTTATTGTTTCCCTACTAGGGATGTCTCTCTGCTGGGCATTGGCCCAAGGTGATGCCAGGCGCCGGGCTGTCTTTAGTTACACATTTTTGGGAGGAGTCGGGCCCTGCCCTCCCCATTCCACGGCCGCGGGCATTATGCTCACCTCTAGCCAGGCTGTGCGCACCATCGTTCAGCCGAGATAGAAAGTGGGCCTGCTGGCTTCGGGGCCTGCAATTTGTCCCCTGCCTTTGCTTGAGAGGGATGGCACCGCCCTCAATGAAGTTTAGAGCTGGAGTGAACCCCTCAGACCTGGCCGGGGTCTCCCGTTTCTCCAGGCACCTACTGACCTTTCTTAAGGTGAGTTAGTTTCTCTGGTTTCGGGTTGGGACCCGGCATTGGCTTGTCATCCACCTTTTTTTATTTGTGTTTGTCAGGGCAACGCATATCACTCCTGAGGTGTTGAGCTTTTCACCTTTACGTCGATTGTCTTTTATGGGCAGCGCAGTCTTTCTTAGACTGTGCCTGATGCCACTGGTTGGGCCACCTATGGGACCCCTTCCCTTCAGGCTCTCCTCCGGCCTCAGCCTTGGCTCTAACCACGCTCTTGAGTTATGGTTATGGTTCCCCAGGTCTCCTTGGCCCTCCTCTGCATGGACATTCTCCTGTGTTAGCGCAGCGTCGCCTGTGTGGGCCTTTTTGAATGTGCCTCAGGTGGACCTGGTCGTGAGCAATGGCCTCAGTGTCCACCCAAGTCAGGGAGTGCCCATCTTGGGTCCATCTGCTTTTTGTGCTTATCGGCCCTCCTGTCGCCAGAGGCATTGGGCGGCCTGCCGACATCCCCTGGTTTTTCAAGTGTGGGGTGTGTTCTTCACAAGAGCATCCTTGCGTCCATTTGGATCAGCTGGTTTCTCTTTTCCTCTCTGGTGTTTTTTTATCCAGACCCCTGTAGGACCCCCATCCCATTTCTTTTTTTTTTCCTTCAGGAGGACTCCTCGAGGTTCGCTGATCATGAGCCCTTGATCTTGGCCTGGGTCAGCTCTTCATATATCGTCAGTTTTCCTTATGTTTCCCAGATACTACTTGACATGGAGAGTCTAGTGGGCGTTCATGGGGCTTTACTGTTCTCTGTCTTCACGGGCGAGCCCCAGATGGCCTGGACGGTGAGCAAGGGCCCCAGACCCCTCCAGATGCGCTCACCCTACTCTGGCCCTCTGTGTTGCAGGCCAGCCATGGTATGTCTTTAGCTCTAGGGTTCTATTCATGTACACCGCCTTCCCGCTGATCGTGCCAGGGCGGCCTGCCTAGACCTCAGGGGTTTCTTACTGGCGTGTGTGTCTCTTGTTGCGTGCCCCCTAAAATTCTGTGACAGCTTGTTGCCTTATCCCACTCAGGAGTTTTTTTTTTTTGGGGTGGTGGCCCTGAGAGTGATCCTCAACTCTCTCCTTTAGGACGTGTCACCATATTGCCCGGCATTCATAGAAATTGATAGCAGATAAGGACCGCAAGGCCCATCCAGTCTGCCCATTTTTTCTACCTTTTGAATGTGCCATAGGCCTTTACTCTGTCAATGGCCTGTCTATTCATGCTCATCTGTATTGGTCCCGTATGCCTATCCCATGCCTGTTTGAAGCCCTACACTGTATTCATATCCACCACTTCTTGAGGTAGGCCGTTCCTTGCATCCACCACCCTTTCTGTGAAGAAACTTCCTCACATTACCCCTTAATTGGCCTCCCTCTTATCTCATGCTGTGTCCTCTTGTCCTGCTATTTTTCTTATATTGAAACATGTTACTCTTTCACCTTAATGCCCTTAAGATGTTTGAATGTTTCGATCATATCGCCTCTCTCCCTCCTTTACTCTACGGTATACATATTGAGCTCCGTTAATCTGTCCTCATGTTTTCTGATGCAGTCCCTGCACCATTTTGGTTGCCCTTCTCTGGACTGCCTCAGTTTGTTATTGTCCTCGTGAAGGTATGGCCTCCAGTACTGCATGCAGTACTCCAGGGGCCTAACCAGTGTCTTGTAAAGAGGGATTATTACCTCCCTCTTACGACTTGTGATGCCCCTGCTAATACACCTCAACATCTCTCTAGCCTTACCTACTGCTTTAGTGGTCTGCTTGGATGATTTCAGGTCATCTGTGATGATGATGCCCAAGTCTTTTTCTTCCCTTGTGATTGCCAGCAACTCCCCTCCCAACCTATAGGTTGATTCAGGGTTTCTCTTCTCTATGTGCATGATCTTGTACTTCTTTGCATTAAACCCCAGTTGCCACTCTTCTGACCATTTTGCCAGTTTATCCAGATCTCTTCTCATTCTGCCCACCCCATCTGGATCACGTACTCTGTTGCAGATCTTGGTGTCATCTGTAAACAGACAAACCTTACCCTCCAGTACGTCTGCAATATCACTGATAAAGATATTGAAGAAGACTGGCCCCAGGACTGATTCCCTGAGGTACCCCACTTGTGACTTGCATCTCTTCAGACTGTATACCGTTTACCACCACTCTCTGTTTTCTGCCTACCAACCAGTTTTTCACCCAGTTGACCAACCTCTGACCCACTCTAAGCCTACCCAGCTTATTAATCTTCTATGTGGAACAGTATCGAACGCTTTGCTTAAGTCAAGGTAGGCAACATCAGCTGCACCCTTGGTCCACCACTTTGGTTACCCAGTCAAAGAAATCTATGAGATTAGTTTGACAGGACCTTCCTGTTGTTAAACCCATGCTGTCTTGGATTCTGTGCTCCTATGGATTCAGGTGTTGCACTATCCTTTCCTTAAGGAGTGTCTGCATAATCTTGCCCACTACTGAGAGAAGACTAACTGGTCTGTAGTTCCCTGCCTTCTCCTGCTGCCACTCTTGTGGGCGGAATCATGAGCCTTTCTCCAGTCTTCTGGGACCTCTCCTGTGGTCAGATTCATTAAACAGTTCTGCTAATGGCTCTGCTAGTTCTACCCTTAGCTCCTTTAGTACCCTGGGATGTATGCCATCAGGTCCTATTGCCTTGTCCACCCTGAGCTTAGCGAGCTCTTGTAGGACCCTTTCTTTTGTGAAGGGACTTGTGCAGACCCCCCACCACCACCACCACCGTGTTCATGGTGCTGAGCTGTGGGCCCTGCCCTACCTTCTCCTCAGGAAATACTGAGCAGAAGTATCTATTTAGGATAGATGCTTTTCCTTGGTCCTCCTCCACACACTCCCCCTTATCTCTATTGATCTTAGCAATACTCCCTCTGGACTTTCTCCTTTCACTAATGTATGTATAGAAAGTCTTGTCCCCTTCTTTTACTGTTTGTGTTAGTGTTTCCTCAGTTTGGGCCTTTTCCTGCCTTACTGCCTTCCCTTAGGGAAGTTTGGTGTGCCTCCCCATCTTCGTCCCACTACGTCCCCTTATATTTCCTGAAGGCCAACCTTTTGGCTCTGATCTTTTCTGCTACTGTTTGAGAACCAAAGTGGTTTCCTCCTTCTTTTGCTCTTGCTTTTCTCCCTAACACAATGGGATGTTGCTTCAAGTATTGCATTCTTAATGCTTGCCCACTTTGCCTGTACCCCCTCACCTGTATTTCTTCTTGCCAGGGCTAACTTAACTCTGTTGGCCATTTTATCAAAGTCAGCTCCTCTAAAGTCCTATATTTTTGCCTTAGAGTGGGATGATTTAGTTCTAGTGGCAGAATTGAACCATACACAGGTGACCTTCTACCTGGAGATCTGCGATCCTTTTCCCCATTAGTCAGTACTAGATCCAGGATAGCCCTGTCTCTTGTGGATCGTTGTACCAGTTATTTGAGGCCCTCCCCCTGCAGGGAATCCACTGTGTCTAGTTCTGGTGAATGTTCTTGCTGGTATTGACCATTCTTTATCTGGCATGTCGACGTTTCCTATTATCAGAACCTCCCCTTTAGCTGTCATGTTTTGTTTATCTTCTAACAGTAATGTGTCTGTGTTCTCCCCCTGGTCTGGAGGCCTGTAGACATCCCCAGTTCGTATGGCTATCCCATTTCCTGTTTCCAGGGTGACCTCAGATTTTACTTGAGACACAGCTCTTGCAGCAGGTTACACCATTAGGACTGAAGCCGGCCAGGCGTCAGGACCGCAGAAGAAAAAATTCCTGGCCGCTATGTCTTCAGCGGGGACACTTGACGTCGGTCCGCCTCCGACGTCAGGCGTGATAAAAGGGGCGGTCCCACAGACTTAGTTCTTCCCGCCGTCACTGGCTTGTCTCGACCCTCTTCGTTACAGTCTAGCACGCGACGCGTGGTTTAGTGCTTCTCTTCGAGAAATTTGATTTTCTTCAAGCAAGACCTTAGCTGATGTCCTCTCCGACCTCTGGTCACTCCTCCAAGTGTGCTTGCAGGAAACAGATCCCCTTCAAGGACCCCCACACAGCCTGCGTTAGGTGCCTGGGCCCAGACCACGATACCCGGGCCTGCTCGTCCTGCCAGGGGTTCAACAGTCATACCCGGATCCGACGCGAAAGCCCTTCAGGCTTTTTTGTTGGAGGAAAGCTGAAGACCATGTCCTCCAAGGGGAATCATCTTCTCAAAAATCCCACAAGCACGCTGGAGAAACGAGGGAGAAGGCCCTTCCAGGTCCCTCCAGGGCTTTCTGAGTCACGCAGTCTGCCCCAGGTCCCACCGCCTCCTCCAGGGCCAGCTCTCAGCCTCCCCCGGCTGCGGTAAGGAAACCTTCTTCTCAGGCCAAGTCCGCCAGGCCGTCCTCGTCTTCCTCCAAGGCCTTGGCGAAGTCCGGGGAGCGCCACCATCATCATCACAAGTCGGGTTCCCGCCCTTCGGTACCCGACGTCAGGTCTTCTTCTGTGCCTCCTCGCAAGACGCTGGAGCTCACGCCCTTAAAGAGACCTGTGGACCAGACGCTGGCACGACCGTCGCCGCCGCGTGTCATACCTCCCTGGAGCTGCCGTCGGCCAGACCGTCGCCGGCCAAACCATCACCTCAGCGGACGCCGGTAGGGGGACCGACGTCCGCTCCTCCTGAGAAGAGGGCCCTGACGCCTCCGACCGACGTCTGTCAGGAGACTTTAACTGAGGAGGACTTAACGCAGCCCGAGGACCAGACGAGTGACCCCGGTTTCGTCGAAACTCCTAGGGAACCCTCGCCGTTACCAGAGCCCCCTGCAGAGCCGTCGTCAGGCCTTTCTTTAGCGGAAGTGAAGGACCTCTTCACCTCCTGGTGGGACACCATAAAGAAGGACATGGTTCCCACTGTTCCTCCTCCTCCTCCTCCGGTTCCTGCACCCCCTTCGCCATCGGGGTCGGCAGGCCGTTTACCTTCTCCCCGGGAGCCTAGATCCCCTCCCAGGGGGAGACCAGAAAAACTGAGACCTCCGTCGAAATCTTCTTCTGGATCACCCAGCCCCAAGAGATCCAGGAGACACCGACGTTCGCCTTCGACGGAGGACACGGGATCAGACTACTCTGCCTCTAGATCCCCATCTCCACTCTCCATCCCTTCTCCGGACCCACGTGAGATGCCTAAATCTCCTCCGGATGATCCTTCGTTCCTTGATATTATGAGACATATACAAGAGAACATGGGATGGGATGCAGAAGACCTAGACCCCGAAAGGGTACGCCTCACCAGATATCTTCGGCAGAAGGACCCTAAGCCTGTGGTGGTACCACCCTTGGTGGACACTTTTGTGGACGTCACCAAGGCAGCGTGGAAGCGTCCACATTCGCTCCCGGCGATGCCGAAAAAAGCTGATCATTTGTACAAGGCTCCTAAGGAAGACCAGTACTTGACGCAGCAGCCTCAGGCCGATTCTCTGGTCATCACAGCCTCACATGACCGGTCACAGAGGCCGCAACATTTGAGCACCCTGCCACCGGACCCAGAGTCCAAGCAGTTGGACGCGTTGGGTAGGCGCACGTATGCCTCCGCTACCTGCGCCATCAGATCCTTGAACTATTTAACCCACATGGTTCAGTTCCAGAACGCTTTGTGGGAACAGGGTCTGGAAACGGCTGAAAAATTGCCTGAAGGTGAGCAGAAGGAGGAGATGCTTCAGCTCCTCCGTACGGGTTCAGACGTGGGGACCCAAGTGCTACGAGCCGCGTACGACTCCGCGGACTCATCGGCCCGAGCAGCAGCTTCTGGCGTATGCCTCCGGAGACACTCCTGGTTACGCGTCTCTGGTTTTACCCCGGACGTCCAGAAGAATATTATGGACGCTCCTTTTGAGGGAGAAGTCTTGTTTGGTAATCCTTCAGAGAAGATCATTACCAGACTGCAAGAGGCCGGGAAGGCGGTAAGGTCGGTTCAGGCCATGTACCGACCCAAGCTTGGTTCCTTCAGAGGAACCAAAGCCGCTGTGGCGGACGCAGAGGCAGCAGCCTCGGCTCCGCACACATCAGAGGGGCTCCGCCTTGTGAGAGCCCAGGGAAGCAGCCCGCCAGCCGAGGTCAGCGTCTCCTAAGCCGCCCAGCCAGCGGGCCCATCTGCCGCACAGCCTGACTCCTTTCCAGCCCCGCCCCTCAGGATCAACGGAAATCATGGTGGGGTCACATTATAACTTCCTGCCGGGATGGCAGGCTATAACCACCGACAGGTGGGTTCTTCAGTTGGTCAGTCTAGGCCACTTTATAGAATTTGCAGAAAAGCCACCCTCGAGGCCTCCTTTGCTCTCCCGGTATCCGGGTCAGCACAAAGCTTTGATCTGGCAAGAAGTACTCACGCTCCTGCAAAAGGGAGCGATAGAGTATGTCCCGGAGAACTAGAGAGGACAAGGATATTATTCCCACTTCTTCCTGGTTCCAAAGAAAACAGGGGACCTCCGTCCGATTCTGGACCTCAGCAACCTCAACGTGTCAGTCGCCTACAAGAGATTCTGCATGGTGACTCTTCGGGTCTTATTCCCATGCTGAAACAGGACGCCTTTTTAGCGTCTCTAGACATGCAGGACGCATACCTGCATATCCCTATGGCTCAGGCGCACCTGAGGTTCCTGCGCTTCGAGTTTCTCGACCACCACTTTCAGTTCCGAGCCCTTCCGTTCGGACTGTCATCCGCACCAAGGGTCTTTACCAAGTGCATGGCAGTCGTGGCAGCATCTCTGAGGAGACAGGGCCATTATGTGTTCCCGTACCTGGACGACTGGCTTCTCATGGCCGCCTCCAGAGAGGCGTTGCTACATGCGGTTCAGAGCACCCAGGACCTGTTCCGATCTCTGGGCATCCTCATAAATTACGAGAAGTCTCTCCTGGTACCGTCGCAGAAACTGCAGTTTATAGGCGCAGTACTGGACACTGTTCAGGGAAGAGCTTTTCTTCCGGACGACAGAGCGGAGCGCATCAGATCCCTCATAAGGGATTTATCGTCGAACAAGATCGTACCTGCCAGGTCGGTCCTTCGCTTGCTCGGACACATGGCTGCGGCCATTCCTACTGTCCCTTTCGCAAGGCTCCACATGCGGGTAACTCAGTGGATGCTCAAAGTGCAATGGGACCAAAGGCAAGACCACTTGCAGCATCCGGTCAGAATCACGAATTCCGTGATTCGAGACTGGCAGTGGTGGCTAGTCCCAGGGTCGCTCTCCATGGGCGTCCCGTTCGTAGCGCCATCCCCAGAGGTAACCCTCACCACGGACGCCTCAGGTCTTGGGTGGGGGGCACACCTGGACGGTGTAAAGTCCCAGGGTACGTGGACCCCGATGGAAGCTCATCTTCATATCAATGTCCTAGAGATGAGAGCAGTTCTCTATGCCCTGCAGGCCTTTCAGTCAGTAATCCCACCATGTACTCTTCTGCTTCAGACAGACAACACGGCGGTGATGTATTACCTCAACAAACAAGGGGGCGCACACTTACCCCCCTTTGCAGGGAAGCCATGAGGGTGTGGGATTGGGTAATCGGACACGGCGCAAATCTGATCACTGTGCATGTTCCCGGGGTGGACAACACGATTGCAGACGGCCTGAGTCGATCCCAGGCCAGAGTCCACGAGTGGGAACTTCTTCAAGAGGTAGCAGAGGATCTGTTTCTTCGATGGGAAATTCCAGAACTAGACTTGTTCGCATCCCCATCCAACGCAAAACTGCCCAATTTTTGCTCGCTAGATCCAGGGCCTGGTGTTTTCTGGCGAGACGCGTTATCCCTCTCCTGGGCGAACAGATTCCTCTGCGCTTTCCCTCCCTTCCCGTTGATCCAGAGAGTTCTTCTCAAACTGCGCAGGGAGCACGCACTCATGATCCTGGTGGCCCCGTTCTGGCCCAGACAGATCTGGTTCCCTTTGTTGGTGCAACTATCTCGGGAACCCCCGCTCCCGTTGCCGCTCAGCTCCCACCTCCTGTCTCAGGAGAAAGGTTCACTTTTCCATCCGGACTTACGTTCATTGAACCTGCATGCTTGGCTCCTAGAGACATAGCCATCTTGCGTCACGGGGTCTCGCAAGAGGTTGCAGAGGTCCTTTCTGCAGCCAGAAAGCCGGCAACGCATGCGACGTACGCCATGAAATGGCGCCGTTTTTGTTTATGGTCGCAGCACGCGATTTTTCCCCTTTAGGTTGTCCTGTGGAGTAATTTTGGATTATCTGCTCTCCTCTTTCATTCGGGTCTAGCCTACTCCTCTATTAAGGTGCACCTCTGTGCCATTTCTGCCTATCCTCCGGGGGACATCGTACAGTAGCTCAGTTGGGCGCCTGCAGAATTTCTTGGGAGTGTTACATTAGGCCTCCTATTAGGACCCTGTGCCTCCATGGGATCTGCTCTTTGTCCTGGAACAGCTCACACCCCCCTTTGAACCTGCCGTGGATTGCGAGCTACGTTCGTCGTGGAAAACGTTGTTTTAGTTGCTGTTACTTCGGCAGAAGAATATCTGAACTTCACGCCTATGTGCAAAGAGCCTTATTTAGTTTTCCACTGGGACAGAGTATCCCTGAGGACCTAACCCAAATTTTTGCCTAAGGTGGTCTTCACTCACTCTGAACCAGGATATTGACTTCTTCTACTTCCCGAGTTACTCGAATAGAGGAGAGGCTCTGCTTCACACCCTGGATGTTCACCGCAGCCTGAGGTATTACCTCAACAGAACTAAATCTTTCATAGTTCTGAGCAGCTTTTCGTTTCCTTCTCTGAGAGAATGATGGGCCAACCCGTATCCAAACAGTCCCTTTCTCGCTGGCTTGTCCAGTGTATTTCTTACTGTTATGATATAAAACAAAAGCCCCTCCCGGGCACAGTCCGGGGTCATTCTACTAGAGGTGTGGCCACCTCCTTTGCAGCACTCAGAAACGTCTCCACCTCTGCTATATGTGCTGCAGCCACTTGGAGTTCTGTGCATACCTTTATCAGGCATTATAGCCTGGACATCGCCTCTCGGCGAAGGGCTGGTTTCGGCCTGGCGGTGCTACAGGGTCTCCTGTCCTAGGTTCAGGACCTGGAATTCATTTCCTATTTTCCTCCTCCCGGAATTTCTGGCAGCGTTACTGCTTGGGAATCAGTCCTAATGGTGTAACCTGCTGCAAGAGCTGTGTCTCGAAGTAAGATAGTACAGTTACGTAAGAACTTACCGTAACAGTAGATCTTCGAGAACAGCTCTTGCAGCAGGTACCTTCCCGCCCACCTTCCCCCTTGGAGGAGGCATGGCTCAGTCTTTCTGAGCAGGGATTTATTCCTTTCTGTCTTCTGACGGCGAATCCTCGGTCTCCCATTTCGATGTCAGCCTGCGGCCGGAAGTCTCCGGCGGGAGAACTGGGGAATCTGGCGGGACCGCCCCCTTTTGTACCACGCCTGACGTCGGAGGCGAGACTGACGTCCGGGGCGATCCCCGCTGAAGATAGCTAGCTAGAATTTTTCCGTAGGGTCCTGACGCCTGCCGGCTTCAGTCCTAATGGTGTAACCTGCTGCAAGAGCTGTTCTCGAAGATCTGCTGTTACGGTAAGTTCTTACGTAACTGTACTTTCTTCTGGCTCCTTATGTGTATTCTAAATTTCTGTAGGTTTGATATTTTCATTGACATGAAGGGCCTCTCTCTAACACACCCCCACCCCCACCACCCAATTTGCACCTCTGTCTCTTCTGAACAGTACATAGCTGGGTACTGAAGTTTCCCAAGTGTGGTTACCTCTGAACCATGTCTCGCTAATGGCTACTGCATCCAGTTTTGCATCTGTCATTGTTGCCTGCAGGTCTGGAATCTTGTTTCCCAGACTGCGGGCATTTGTGTACATGATTTTCCATTGGCCAGATTTTGGTGCGTTAGTTGTTGGGCGAGATCCGGCGTTTCCCCTGCACATCATATGGGGTGCCGGACCTTTTTCTTTACCTGGTGATGCAAATGAAATACAAACATGCTGAACTCCTGTTTGATCACTAGCTGAGGGGGGATGAGTGTTCTTCCTGTTCGATGTATCAGGTGCTGCACGCCTCTCCCCATTTGCTAGTTTAAATATTCTGCAGACACATCAAACTTCTGCCTCAGTGCACAGACTCCCTCCTTAGTCAGATGCAGTCCATCGAATTTAAAGAACTTTCGCTCCCAAAATTGTTGCCAGTTACCTACAAATTTGTGTCCTTTTTCCTTGCATCAGCCCTTGAGCGCCATGTTTAGCTCCCCTGTATCTCCTTCTCTGACCTTCTGTCCGTCTGTCCCCCTCTCCCAGACCGGCAGGATCTCAGAGAAGGAGACACCAGACAAAATGGATGGCAGTTTGTCTCCCAGCCTGGTCAGCTATTCCTTGTTCTCCACAACTAACCGATCGGTGAGATCATTAGTCCCTGTATGTACCAGGACGTCTGATGTTTTCTCCTGCTTCCTGCACGATTTTAACAATGCAGTCCGTGTCTCTCCACGCTGATATACTTGGGGGACATCTGACCATTACCCCCAGCTGGAGGTAGGTATCAACTCCCCGAATCATGAAGTCTCCTATGATCAGAAATTTTTTTGATTTCCTTTTTGCCTTTTTTGTTTTGGTCCCTGTTTTGGGCGAGTTTTGTAGAGCAAGCGCCTGTGCTGCAGTGTCCAATGCCCCTTTGTTTGATTTCAGAGCTAGAGGCAGGCAGATACCCATTTGTAGCTTTTGTATGGTTTGTGGAGGTGATACGTTGGTGAGTATTGAGTGATGGGGCACCTGATTTGCCCCTCCTAGCTATCTGCCAGCCTGCCAGACAAACTATCCTCTGCGGTTGAGGTGCTTCAGTTGGATGTTGGGGAAATGGTGGGTGGTTCTTATAATATATTTCATCCTGAATATACGGTTTGAGGCACGCTATCTCTGCCCATGCTGCCCAGAACTGAGCCCTTAGATCTCTGATGGTCCAGCATGTAGGCCAGTGTCCTAAATCCTGTATAACTGCCCTTTTGAAAAGTGTCCTGCAGTTAATATCCATTCCAGTTGAGTTGCTGAGTTTATAACCTGGTCCGAGTAATTAGAAGGAAAATGAAAGCAAAAGATTATTTTTTTTTTGTTGTTTTATATATTTTTAGTTTGTTTTTGTATAAATTTTTATAACAAGTTAAATTAATTTAATTGTGCCCCTGTAAATGAGGTCACTGTGGGATACCCCTCTGATCCTCCCTTTCCTGCTTTGCTGTTGGAAATGTCACAACTGCTACTCTATAAAAGGAGCATAGCATGGGTTGGTTGGGGATGGGGTTGGTGTTTGGGCCCTTCCCCTGCCAAAAAAGAAGCACGGACGAAAGAAACAAGGAGAAAGAGCAGAAACAATCAACCAACAACAAATGCAGTAACCCTGAAAGCTTAGTCTAATGATAGATAAAACCTGTAAACACCACCTGTAACAATTTCATATAAGATATACCCAGCAAAAAACACTTTGCTACAGAGAAAAATAAAACCGTAAGAGAGGACATACCTTGCAACAGTTTGAATCAGAGAAGATTACAACAGTAATCTGTAAGCACAGAACAGTAATAAACCTGTAGGCACACCCTGTAACAATGCAGAGGAAAGTGTACCCAACAACGGCAGTTTGAATCGGAGAACAATAAAGCAATAAAATGTAAGCAAAAAGCAGTAACAGAACCTGTGAGCACGGAAGAAAATAGTAACACACACAGTAAATCTTCCTAGCCAAAAGAAGCCTTTATCTTTTTCCTTGCTCTGATAATGTTGTTCCTTGCTCTGTCCTTATAAGCAAAGCTAGAAGAAAATAGCTTAGGTGAGGCTAGGTGCCTTTGCCAGCAAACCTAGTCTTCCTTCGTCAGACGATAGTGAGACTCTAGTCCTTCAGGCCTGACATCGGCCCTTGCTATTCTTACCTGGACCATTCATGTTCGGCCTGAGGGGGCAACGGTCCAAACTATTGACCTTTACCATTCCCCAGACCTTCTCCTTCTTTTCTCTACGAGGAATGAGGTCCAGGGTCCCTTTGAGGGGTATCCCTCCTCCGGGGTTAGGTTCAGAGAACTGTTTTTCCTTCACGTCTTGCCCAGTCATTTTGAGGCTTCTTTCTGGGACTCCATGATCCTTCTCCTTTCATAAGGCAACCAGCAGTTGGGTCCTACCAGGGTCTCCCTATACCTTTCCGGGAAGAAAGGGACCTTTTCCCTCTGGACCCTTTCTCTTTGGGTTAGCCTTTAGCTTTCATTCGAAAGCAAGTATCTTCCTAGGTACCCTGTTTCCTGCTTCTTTTCAGAGGTGCAGTTTCCTTCCCTCTTTAAGTTGATTCTTCCCAGGGCCCCCTAATCCCCGGTTTTTCTCCCCTGAAATTTTCACAGGAGATAGGGGAGCTTCTTGGTAACAAGGGAAGGGCCACTTTGGCTTTGAAGTTGGACCGTCTGAGAAATCTTGCACAGGCCTGGTTCAGTCCATTCATGGTCCTCTGATTTTTTTTTTTTCCTTTTTCTCAGCAAAACAAGAGAAGGTTTTCTCCTTTGGAGAGCTTGCCCTGTCTGTTTGGTAGCATTTTGACTTCCATCACCCTTGGGTCTATTATTCCTTTGGCCTTCGTTTGTTGGTCACAGCCTGTGTCTGCCAGGGCTTTTACACTGCTGCCTTCCCTTTTTGAGGGCCGGCCTTAGGCTGAGGATTTGCTTGGGTTTCCTTGCCCTCTCTGCTTATTGCAGTCCTCTTTCCTCCTCCCTGCTTGGGACTCGGTCCTAATGGTGTTGCCTATTGCAAGAGCCCTCTCGAAGTTCGTACAGTTGCGTGAGAACTTACTGTAACAGTAGGTCTTCGAGAAGAGTTCTTGCAGGTAGGCATGCTTTTCCCCTCCTTCCATCCCACTGTGTTCTTTCCATCTCCACCTTTCTTGGCTACAGGAGTCCTCTTTTTCTAATGTTGAACCTTGTTTTCAGGGTCTCCAGCAGGGGGAACTGAGGTGGGTGTAGGGGACTGCCCTGTTTATACTAGATCGGACGTCGATGTGCTGACGTCAGGGAGTAGTCCCCCATTGTAGACTGCTAACTAGAATTTTTCCGTGTGGTCCTGGAGCCTGGTGGCTTAGTCGTAATGGTGTTGCCTATTGCAAGAGCTCCTCTCGAAGATCTACTGCTGTGGTAAGTTCTTACGTAACTGTACTTTCTAGGAGTGGTATATGGTTCACATCCACACCACCCATCCGGCTTCCCCTGGCAGTTGGCACACAGATCTTTGCTTCCAGCAAGCAAGATCTCACATCATAGGGTGGAGCTGAGGGATAAGTCACCCTTGTGGTGGGAGGAGCTTCGCTTAAAGATGTTTAGGCGAAACCGCTCTTAAGGAAGAACTGCCAATGTGTGGATGTGAATCATATACCCACTCATAGAACTAAGGTAACAGGTGAGTAACCTATTTATCCTGACCATGACCCACCTGCCTTCCCTACACTAGTAATAGGTTTTTGGTATCTGAGCTGGCAGTCTTTTGCGGATCCATATGGCCACTTCTTGTGCTTTCATTGAGTTAGAGCAGACAACTACCTGACCCATCCAATCCCTCTTAAGTTTAAGGGTCTCCCCTTCCAGGATGTGTTTCTTTATTAAAGCTATATTGCATTTTTTCTTAGATGGTTAAGGACGTGTTTCCTCCTTTTTACCAGGGAGTGAAGGCCTCTCACATTTCATGATATATTTTAAAAGCTCCACATTCTGTGGAGTTAAGTTAGGCATATTATCAATTTAGGACACTAGTATATATTGTAAGCCAGGAAACTTGTACCCAGAGTAGTATCATGGGGTAGACTAGGAAGGAGAGTGAGGCCTGTGTCTGAGAGCTCAGTTCTGATCGAGTAAGTGATCAATATCTTTCTCGATCCTGTCGGAGATCAACGAGGAGTTGATCTCCCAGATCCAGTTCTCAGGAGGATGTAGCCCAGTCAGTGTCTCCAGCTGGGTGACCTTAGGAGCGGCCTCCACTGGTGGTCATACCCCAGAACCCTCTTGCGCTCAACATGCTGAGGTAGGTGGTTTCTTCAAAAAAACACACACCCCGAAGATGCCCATTGACATCTATCTTTTGGTCGACGGTCTAGGTGCATCTCACATTCTTGATCCCACTTGACCAGGAGGAGTGGCTGTCTACACTCCTTGACCTCCACATCCTCAGATGAGGAGAGGCATCAATGAAAAGTAGGTCAGTGCTATAAGCAGCTCCTCTGGCAATAGGTGATCATTGTTGGAAGGGGTAGGGCTCTGCCCCCTAGACCTCCAGTTTCTTGGGCTGCACCGTTCATTCCCATGTCAGCCCAGGTTTCGCAGCTGTCCCCTGCATCTGCTTTTCCACCCCTTCAGGTGGAGCTGCCTCCACCGCAGCCCCTGTTGAGGCTCCAACCAAGGAGATCTTCCTGGACATGGTCTCCACCACTCATTCACACTGATGGGAACTACGCCGGAGGCACTAGGACCGAGTGGGGCCAAAAATCCTCAGGAGGGCTGGCACCAGGTAGAACTGGCCATGGCAGACTGGTTCGCCGACATTGGCTACCTCCGCATCGACCCTCCAACCGCCTGCTTCCTTTTTCTCCACCATCGAGTGCACTTCAGTGATGATGTCGCTTGCCCACCAGGAGTCAAATTTTCACATCTATATGACAGCAGCTTTAGTTGTTCAGTTTTGATTTGTAGTATTATTTATTTTATTTGAGTAAAACAAAAAAGTGTTTTTTTTTCACCAAAAACAGAAGTCTCTTCAGCCCACCTTTGACAGAGTCTACCATGAAGGGGGCCGGTGACTGTAGGAAGACTTCACATGAAAGCTGTGTTTCCAGCTGGGCTGGGTCCGGTCCTCCGCTTTTTACAGAGGGAGGGTCTGACTATGGGCAGTCCGGTGCTCGGGAGGAAGGGTGGTCCTCCCAAAAGCACAAAAAGAAGCGGGCCCATTCTCGATCTTCTTCGAGAACCCGGCACCACTTGACCTTGAGCTCTTCTTCGTCCCACCAGTCAAAGAAGAAACTGCACCACTAGAGGGCACCCTCTGGTATGTCTGCACGTCGATCGTCTGTAACGGGGGACAGAAGTCTGACTCTGTCGGGGTCACCTACGGCCTCTGTTCCTAGTGGCCGGCATCCTCGACTCTGTAGTCCCACTTGCCCCCTGGGGGGGGGGGTCCTCCGTTGAGCAGTTTCATCATTGGACACTCTTATGGAGCAGTGGGTTCAGTGGTTGTTCCGACTTTCCGAGCCTGCAGAGTCGGCCTTGGGGGGCCATGAGGTCTAGGGGCTTCAAACCCGCAGGCAGGACGGTTGGATCTGCATAGTCGCATGGCACCTTCTTCGGTGCCGTCGACACCGCACCCTTATGTTTTTCCCCCCTCAGATGTCTGCGGCGCAGGGGCCAGCACTGGTACCATTTTCTCCTACTCATTTTCAGATCTCCATCCTTGGGGGCTCAGAGAGTTGGTTTGGGGTCACCGGGCACTGGCGCGGCTTCGGTTGTGGTGCCGCCTTCAACTCCAGTCTTGGCAGCGCTGTGGCCAGCACCGTTCCCGGGGCCAGCGCCACCTCGTATGCCGGGATTCTCAACTCCGATTCAGGGAGCACTTCCTCCTGCTCTCTTTCCTCCCTTTCCTTTATATACTATCCCTCGTGGGCTAGTAGGAGACTATATTGAACCTGATCCTGATCTGCGATTAGGAGACGACTTTGATGAGGATTCAACTCTAGTGAGAAGTAAGCCCTATACCTCAGCTGAGCTTCTGGTTGAGGACCTGTCCTTTAAGTCTCTACTGAAGAATATGAATTTTATTCTCTCTCTCTCTCTCTCTCTCTCTCTCTCTCCCCAGACTTCAGAGGTTGATCCAGGGAAGTTGTTGTGCCTTCAATATCTGCATGTCCCTGAGATCCCTGTGGAGTTGACTCCTCCGGTACAGCCCTCTTTCGAGACACTCTCACAAATGGTGTGGGATAATCCGGCGCTTATTCCTTCTGTGGCTAAGTCCATAGACAGAAAATATGGCCCCCCCCCAAGGATCAACCAATCCTGGCTTCTCAAGCTTTTGCTGACGCCATAGTGGTCTTGGCAGAAAACGACAAAGCTGTTCTCCTTCAGGAGTCTACAGCCCGTCCAGTGAACAAGGAATCTCGTAAGATTGATACATTGGGGAAGTGAGTCTTCGCTGCCGCTATCCTAGGTGTGCGTATTGCTGGCTACCAGGGCTATTTCTCACAATATGAGTATACCCTCTGGCATTCACTAAAAGCTACTGTGGAGACTCTCCCAGAGTCGGATGTTACCTCAGAGCTCCTCCAAACTATCACTAGAAGTATCGAGTCCAATAATCAGCAACTTATTGCTACTATGGACGCCTTTGACACTGCTTGTAGAGCAGCAGCAGCTGGGATATGCACCCGACACCACTCGTGGTTACGAACCTCTGGGTTCACGAATGATGCCCAGCAGAGAGCCATGAATTTACCATTTGATGGTGCTTATCTGTTTGGCCCACAGGTGGAACAGGCACTCGAGGCCACACAGAAAACTAGGATGGCTATCAAAACGGCCAGACCGGCCCCTGCTGCCCCTCATAACAGTCAGTCCTTTCGTGGCAAATGCAGAAGGGGTTTCAACACAAACCTAGCCCCTCAGCCACAAAAGAAAACACAGCAGAAGGCACAGGGCCCAAAAGCACCTAGTGCCACCCTCTGAAATTCCGGCCCAGGTCTCTCTTCAGCTGTCCGAGGGGGACTCTTCTTCGGTAGTAGTAGGCGGTCTGACTCAGTTTTACAATCGGTGGAAGTCAGTCACTTCAGACAAAAGGGTTCTCAAGATAATTTGCGGGGGTTATTCTCTGAATTCTTTGGATACCTGTCTGGATCATCCACCCAAACAACTGCCCAGGCTGTCTGTTACTCAGTGAGACCTCCTTGCATCAAAGATTCAAGGCCTTCTGAACAACAGGGCAGTACACATAGTTCCTCAGGAGCAGCGGAACACAGGTTCTAGGGACGTGGATGTGTTGTTCAATCCACACTTACTGGCAGGTTCCTTGCCGCTTTAAATCTTGCCGGAAGGTCTTCAAGCTGGCTCCTCCCACCCACCCAGGTGGTAAAACTCTTGGCTCCGCCCCACGATGCTAGATCTTCCTTACCGCTTGGAAACTCAGATTCCCTCCTTAGCGCCCTGCGTTTAGGCCTGGATCCAAACTGTTCGGTTAACCCAAAACTAATTTTAAAATTTACAAGACTTCAGTCTTTATCTTCCCTCGCGGCTGCGATGGACAAATCGACTCCCGGATTTCGTCAGTGCCCCTGTGGGCAGAAGATGTCCCGGACCAATCCGCACTCCACGCGGCGCCTACTTCCTGGGGCTTGACACGATCTGCAAGCCTGCGACTTGGGTGCAGTCCTTTCTAGCCAGCGTGTCTTAGGAGGATCGCGCTGCCAGATTACAACTTGGGTGCCCCAAGAAACGATATCTTCCAGTCAAGTCGAAGGAGGCCCATTGGGCGGTGTCCGTGGCTGCAGGCTCGGCTGAACAGCTCGAACAGATGATCGCCCTCAAGGATACAGCACATACCTGGCCGCAGCAGCATCATCCTCGGTCGAGGTATTTATCCTGCTCTCCTTGGGCTCCTCCTACACGGCTTTGTTTAAGGAGCTTTGTCAGTCCCTCTCCACCAAAGGAGAAGGGCCTTCGAGACATTCCTCTCGGTCCAAAAATAAGGACTCTAAGGGTAAGTAGCACTGTCAGCGTTCGTGGGAGCAGGAGAGGTCCCCTTCCCCGGATAGTCAACACTCTACTTCGGTCGAGGTTGCGGCTAAGGCCGCTGGCTTCACGGTGTCCCCGTCAGGTCAGCCGGCCGAGACACTCCATCGACGCTTCCAGATTTTCTCGACCGGTCCGGACGGTTCTGTCGACTGTAGCAACCGACAACCCTTTTCTTCACCTGTTCCTCTCGGGAAACCGAGGACTTGCCTGTGCCCCCTGTGCCAGAGTCCCTGGTTAAGGTCCCTGAGCCGAGGGAGGAGCTGGTTTCCCCCGCCCCCTCTCAGACCCACCCTCGGAATCTCCGAAGGTCTCTGTCTCGGACCTCTTCTAGGTCCAGCTTAACCCGCCGACATCGGCGGTCTCGGTCTTGGCATCGTGGAAAGCAGCAGCGCCACTCATCCTTGTCGTCGTCCTCTTCGGAGGATAGGCTCCAGCGCAAATTGCGTCGGCGCTACGAGGATTTAATGTTGCAGCATCTCCTTTTGTCTGGGAATAAGCCGACTCCGTCACCTTCCCCAGCTATTTAGTGGCCGAAACAACCCTTCGTGGTAGTCGAGGAGCCAAAGCTGGCACCGGTTGTTCGGCCGAAATTCACTGCGCCACCATTTGTGGTGGAACCCCCGGCTCCACAACCTAAAACTGGGGCCCGACCAAGGATTCTCGGTCAGGTCAGGGCTTGCCCCATCGGTAGTCTGTCATCCTCACTCCCAATCGACCTCGGCAGGTAGAGGGTGGCTCAGGCGCTCGGCAGCTGTTTGCGGACTCCTCTGAGTCTGACGACGACGACTCCTTGTTCTCCAGGCCGCTTGACTTGGAGTCAGTCGGTGGACGAGAGCCCATCCTCGTTCCTTGGAATGCTTTGGCTCATCTAAGAGTCCACTGGGATGAAGCTCGAACCCATTTCAAAACGGGCCAAGTATCCCCTCACGGAGTTACTGGACTGAGGGGATTCCCCCACGGAGGCCTTACCGGTGGCTGAAGCCATTGTTGGCCCAGCCCTGGAGCTGTGGCAGCAGCCAGCTTCTTTTCCAGCACCTTCAGCCAGGATGGCTCGGAAGTATGCTGTTCCCACCGGTTCACTCTCCGGTTTCTCGGAGCACCCCTCTACAGAGGGGTTAGTGACCGACAGCATTTTACGGCATTCCGGGAACGCTCGGGATGTGGACAAGCCACCCGATAAGGAGTCCAAGAAACTGGGCTACTTCAGGCGGAAAGTCTATGCTGCTTCCTCCCTAGGCCTTCGTCAGGCCAGCTTGACCGTTCTGATGGCACACTTTTCACATGCCCTTTTGGGGTCCCTGGATGAGGTGATTCCTCATCTCCCGGCTGACCTTCAAACGACATTAAGCAGGTGCGGGATCAGGGAAGGGCAGTGGCAAAACAGCAGCTCCAAACTTCCTTGGACATCGCTGACTCGTGTGCCCGGTCAGTAGAGGCCGCAGTGGCCATGCGCCACACAGCTTGGCTGCGGATCTCTACTTTACAGCAGATACCCGGCACAAGCTGGCAGACGTTCCCTCCTTGGGTACCGACTTGTTCGGTCCCGGGGTGAAGAGTCACTTGCAATGGATCGAGAAGTCCAACGCCACCTTGGACTCGGTCACGTCTGCCCAGAAGGACAAAGGCTGCCAGCAGCAGCGTAAGCCCTTTCGTCCTTCAGCCCCTGCAGCACGTCCGGCCCAGCAACACCAGCATCAGGGCCAGCAGGCTCTCGCTTCGCGTCCCAAAGCCAAGCCTGCTGCTTCCTCCAGTAGGAAGCTGGGAGGAAAAGGTCCAGGCAGCTCCTTGGCCGGCCCTTCCTCCAAGCCTGCCCAGTGACGGGTTGAGGGAGTCGCCCCAACCTCGTCACTCTTCCGCCCCGTGAGGAGATGGCTCTGCCACTTGCTTTCCGCCTGGTCCGATATCACCACGGACCACTGGGTGCTGGAAGTGGTAGGAAAGGGTCTGCCTCTGGAATTCGAGCAGTCCCCGCCCTATCAAGCCGTCGCCCCATGGGGGGGCTACGGGTTCCACAGCCTCTGTCGGCTTTGCCGTGCTCCTCCAGAAGGAGGTGATCAGGGAGGTGGCGGATCCTCCACCAGACCCAGGGTTTGTGTCCAGGTACTTCCTGGTCCCAAAACGGATTGGGGCCTGGGCACCCCATTCTAGACCTACACGACCTGAACAAGTTCCTAAGGTCTCGTACATTCAGGATGGTCACTGTTGCTCAGATCATTCCATCCTTGGAACGAGGCGTGTGGTTCTGTTCTGTGGACCTCCAGGACATGTTCTTTCTCGTCCCAATTCATCTGTCTCGCCAGCGATTCCTCTGCCTCAGAGCAAAGGGATCCCTTTACGAGTTCCGGGCCATGCCCTTCGGCCTCTCTCCAGCTCCCAGGGTCTTCACCAAATGCATGGCAGTGGTGACAGCATTCCTGTGGCGCCAAAGGATCCGGGTGTACCCTTACCTGGATGACTGGCTGATTGCAGCCCCGTCCAAGGTGGAGCGGTCCAGGGATCTGTTCCTCCAGGTCTGCTCTCAGATTGGCCTCCTCATCGAGGCCAAATCGGAACTCGTGCCAACGCAGGTGATCCAGTTCATCGGGGCAGAGCTCGATTCTCTTCGAGTCAGAGCATGACTCCTGGCGGACAGGGCCGAGGTTCTTTCCTCCTTTGCCCAATCATTTCTGGTTGGGCAATTGCGCCCTACCCAAGACTTCCTGCGCCTCCTGGGCCTTATGGCGGCCTGCACCAGCGTGGTCCGTTGGGCCCGCTGGCACATGCGTCCCCTGCAGTGGGTGCTGGCCTGCCAATGGTCACAGCGCTCCGGTCCTCTGGACCAGCCAGTGGCAGTGACCCAGGAGATGTGGAACGGCCTCCAGTGGTGGCTCTTTCCAGCTTATCTGCAGGAGGGTACCACGTTTGTCCGCCCAGAGCCGACGGTCATTCTGACGACCGACGCCTCTCTGATGGGTTGGGGTGCCCATCTGGGGGAGCTCAGAGCCCACGGACTCTGGTCCCCTCAGGAGTCTCGATGCCACATCAACCTGCTGGAGCTTCAAGCGATCCGACTAGCCCTCACCGCCTTCGCTCCATTTGTATGGGGTCAAGTGGTCCAGGTCCAGACGGACACCACGACCATGTACTACCTAAACCGCCAGGGCGGGATGCACTCCTTGCCTCTGTGCAAGGAGGCTGTCCGCACTTTGGTCTCTCGTGAGCAGACTGGAGGCAGATCTCCTAGCCATCCTTGTGGCAGGAGCCTACAACACTCTGGCCGATGCCCTAAGCCAGATAGGTGCTGCATCTCACGAGTGGTCTCTCCTGCCGGAGGTCGTACAAGATCTGTTCTCCCACTGGGGCACTCCTCAGGTGGACCTGTTTGCCTCCAGGGAGAATGCGAAGCTAAGGCTGTTTCATGCCCGCTCCCCTCATCAGGGCTTGCTGCAGGGGGATGCCTTCTCGAGGCTGTGGACCCTGGGCCTCTTCTACACCTTCCCTCCATTTCCCTTGATCCACAAGGTGCTTCTCAAGGCGAAGAGGGACAAGGCGCAGGTGATTCTGGTAGCCCCAGACTGGCCCCACCAGTTCTGGTATTCAGATCTCCTCAGCCTCAACTCCAGGCTCCGAGGCGGCTTCCAGCCCATCCCGGACCTGATCTCAGTCAACAAGGGGAAGGTACACCACCCGGACCTTCAATTCCTGCACTTGACGGCCTGGTTCCTGAGCGGCTGTAGTTCCAGCCCTTGGGTCTTTCCGACGAGGTCCTCAGTGTTGTTGAGGCATCCCATAAGGAGTCAACCAGGAAATGCTATGCCTTCAAATGGAAGAGATTCTCCATTTGGTGTCAGGATAAGGGGTTGGACCCTTCCTCCTGTTCCTTGGCCAGCATTCTAGGCTACCTGTGGTCCTTTTCTCAGCTAGGGCTTCGGTCGACGACCCTTAAGGTGCACCTGGCAGCCACCTCTGCTTACTGGGCGGGGGCCGGGAAGCAGTCGGCACAGGAGAAGGTGATCAGGCCCGTTTTCAAAGGCCTTGATCACATATCCCCTCCAGTGCGAGAACCTCCACCTCCGTGGGATCTACTGCTGGTATTGGCTAAGCTCATGGGCAAGCCATTCGAACCGATGCACAGGTGCGATATCTCCCACCTGTCGTGGAAGACCGCCTTCTTGGTGGCTATCACGTCAGCCAGAAGGATGGGAGACCTCCAGGCGCTTTCCATAGAGTCTCCTTATCTGGTCTTCCACAGGGACAAGGTTGTCCTGCGCCCCCACCCGAAATTTCTTCCGAAGGTGGTGTCGGAGTTTCACCTTAACCAGATGTTGACTCTGCCGGTGTTCTACCCCAGTCACACCTCTGAGGCCGAATATAGGCTCCATACACTGGACCCTAGAAGAGCGCTCTCTTATTACAAGGAGCGGACGGCTGAAGTTTGGGGAGAGGTTCGCCAGGTGTTTGTCACCTACGCTGAAGCCGCACCTGGCAGACCTGCAGCCAAGTGGATGATAGGCAGGTGGGTCACCTCCTGCAAAGATCTCTGCTGTAGGTTGGCGGGCATGGAGCCTCCCAAAGGGATAAGAGCTCATTCTACCCGCCATACTGCTGCTTCGGTGGCTGCTTCCAGGGATGTCCCTATCAAGGAAATCTGCAGGGCTGCTACCTGGAAGTCAGCACACACCTTCATTACCCACTACCACATCGACCTTCTGGCCGTCTGGCCGGGATGCTGGTTATGGGACCTCGGTTCTCCAGTCCTTATTTACCAAGTAGGGGGTGTGCGCCTTGCCTCCCTCCTCCCAGAGAACTGCTAGGAGTCTGCCAGTAAGTGTGGATTGAACAACATATCCACGTCCCTAGAAATACGGGTTTCTCACCTGTAACAGGAGTTCTAGGAGTGGTATATGTTGTTCATCCACACAACCCACCCGACCTCCCCGGTTTCGACGTGCAACCTGGCTTCCAGCAGGCTAGATCTGGCGTCATGGGGCGGAACTGAGTTTTACCACCCGGGTGGGTGGGAGGAGCCAGCTTGAAGACCTTCCGGCAAGATTTAAAGCGGCAAGGAACCTGCCAGTAGGTGTGGATGAACAACATATACCACTCTTAGAACTCCTGTCACAGGTGAGTAACCTGTATTTTCTGCTCCCTCTACTTCCTAGTTCCAAAGAAAACAGGCAGTATTCTAGACCTGAGAAAGTTAAACTAAGTTCCTCTTCGAGGAAAAATTCAAGATATCACTCGGTACGCTTCTACCTCTGATTCATCAAGACGATTGGCTGGCCTCCCTGGACATGCAGGATGCCTACCAACACATTCCCGTGCACCCAAGCCATCACAAGTATCTTCGATTTGTGGCCCTGGGTCAGCACTATCAATTCAGAGTACTGCCCTTTGGGCTGTCCTCGGCGCCGTGAATTTTTACAGAGTGCTTTGCAGTTCTCGCAGTGCACCTAAGGAAACTCTGAATTCAAGTTTTTCCCATATTTGGACAACTGGCTCCTAGCAAGCTCATCCAGACAAGGGACACAGGAAGCAGTGACCACAGCTTCCAGGTTTCTCATAACTATGGGAGTTATGTTGAATCTGGAAAAATTGCCGCTACAGCCCTCCCAGCAACTCCTCTTCATAGGAGCCTCTGGATACCTCAATGCAAGGGCCTTCTTCCCGGAGGACAGGAGCAACGATATCCTCCAGATGGCTCACTTCATCAAAGAGAACGACTCTGTCCAAGCTCTCTCGATGCAGCCAATGCTGGGTCTCATGGCGTCATTAGTGTTCACAGTACCCTTGACTCGTCTTTACATCAGGACCACTCAGTGGATGCTCAGTACTCAGTGGTCCCTGAACACACATCCCCAGTCCTTTCACATCAAGGTGACAGAACCTCTGAAACGATCACTTACCTGGTGGACTCAAGAGGACAACCTTCTGAAAGGTTTTCCCTTTGCCCCAATAGAGACACAAATCACCATCAACACAGATGCATCTCTACTCGGATGGGGAGCTCACTGTCAAGGTCTCCACACCCAAGGTCTCCAGGTGCCTTTGACCGGGTGGCCACTCGCTTCCCAGGGCGGCTGCAGCTGACCTAGCTGCCAGCCATGTACCGCTCTCTGCCCGCTTTCTGAGCACCAGAACCTGGGTGCCTTTGACTGGGTGGCCGCTCGCTTCCCACGGCAGCAGCAGCTGACCTAGCTGCCGTCTGTGCACCGCTCTCTGAGCACCAGAACCTGGGTGCCTTTGACCGGGTGGCCGCTCACTTCCCACGGCGGCAGCAGCTGACCTAGCTGCCAGCTGTGCACCGCTCTCTGAGCACCAGAACCTGGGTAAGCCTACCTTCCTGACCGGGGAACCTCCCTGGATGCCGATTGGCTACCCTGCTGCCTAGTCTGTGCCTGATTGGCTGCTGCCTTACAGCTTCATCAGTGATTGGTCCACTCCTGTTACCTCTCTCTCTACACTTTCTTGACGGCTTTTACAATTTTCACAACTTTTTTTAAACCTGTATTTTCTTCCTGCCTGCCCCGACCCAGGCCTCTATTAAATGCACTTTTAGCCCACCTCTCCCTGCTTATTGCTCAATGCCGAATTTCCATCGCCACATATTCTCTCTTCTCCCATCCTCTTACAGGTTATTCACTTCAAATAACTCCATATAATTATTTGGTGTCTTTAAAGGTAATCCCTCCGTGTGAACCCCACTCTATACCCTCTTCTCACCAAAAGTTTTTGAGAGTTTATTCTTGGATACCCACATTATATCGTACCCCTCTAGAGACTTGGAGTTTTTACCTTTCTCCAGGTACTAGAACCACAGACCCTTAGCTATCATCTAGTATTGGGCACTGGTATAAGATGGGCATAGGCACAGCACAGCGGATGTTATATCTACTATTGTGTCTGTCTCTGCTTACATTATGCTCTCTCTAGTCAAATTCGTCCTTGAAGAAGACACCTAGGGAACTGCTCTGTACGAACATTCTGTGCCCTGTTGAATACCTCAGCTGTGCCACCTATTCCTCCTTTCTGATCTTGGACTTATGTCTGACTTGGCACATTCTTACCGTACCAGGATAGACCCCAGCGGATATACCTCTGTCCCTTCACTCCGCACTCTCCTCCTTGCCTGTCTCTGGTAAGGTTTTACTACATATAGTTCTAAACCTACTAGGCATTAGTCTTAATGGTCCCCCATGTCAGTATCATGTCCCCTGCAAACGTGTACGAATCAAAATTTTGAAGTTCCTCATAGAATTAACCAGGAAGCTTCTGCTTCTTCTGTTGTGCTCAGTGAATGTTGAACTCAACCCTGGGCCCCCCAGCTGCTATTGGATCACCCGCTGACTTACCAAGCCTTAAAAGTCTAAGCTTTATGCACGTTAATGTGTGCAGCCTGCTAAAAAAAAAAAAATACGCTTTATTCAGGCCTGGATTTGCCACACTAATCCTGATATTTTGGTTGTCACAGAAACGTGGCTCTGCCCGGCAACAACTAACCTTGAAGTAAACCTTCCTGCCTACTCCGTGTTCCGAGCTGATACACAATCCAGAGGTGGTGGGGTGCTATCTATATTAAGGAAAAATTCTCTCTCTCTGTTATTGACTCTGCATCCATCCAAAATGGGTTTGAAAGCCTTACCCTTCAGGTTGGGATCTCAACTGGCGTCTCTCTTTGTGTGTCAGGATGTTATAGACCCCCTTCTGTGGGGCTACTGATTCTGGATCATTTAAGTATGGTCTTGGGTCACAGGTCCTCTGAGTCAATTCTACTAGGTGACCTTAATTTAGACTGGTTTTCCAGTGCCTCCACTGCTCTAAAAACGCTCTGCAATTCGCTTGGATGGACCCAACTTATCAATGAATCTACTCATCCAAACAAGACGAACCCTACCAACAGCACTCTGCTGGACATTAGCCTAGTTAACAAACCTTATTTCTTTACCCATGTTGGTGTCTTTTTCTCAGATATCAGTGATCACTGTTTCATTGCTTGTGTATGGTCAAATCATACACCACCACCTGCTTGCGTTGGCAGGACTTTTATCTAGCTAAATTAGTGGACTCTGCATACGATATTTTCCAAGAAATTGTGTTAGGAGCTCTTAATAGGCATGCACCTCTAGTGAAAGTCTGAGTCAGAAACCTATCTTGCCAGTGGTTTACCGAGGTGCTGAAGGACAACCTGCGGAATAGGGACATGCTTTGGAAAATTGCCTGTAAAACTAAACTTACAAATGATTAGATTTCTTTCAGAAGGGCGAGAAACCTTTGTACTAAGAAGGTCAGAGAAGCAAAGGCTAACTTTTATCGCTTACAATTTGATCTTTCTGCTAATTGCCCTTCCAAATTCTGGAGAGTGATTAATGATATAGAAGGTCACTCTACCTGGAATTCCTTGCCTACCAGAATTTCGATGGGCACTACCACACTCACTGATAAACTGTCCGTCAATCCTTCATGCTTTCAATAATCACTTTGCTATTTCAGGACTTGCCTTCGATACTTCCTCAGTCAGTAACCTTCATACGCAACTTGGGTTGGATAATTAGTGCTCCTCCTTCTCCAGTTCGACTTTCTCATTCCAACCTACATCCCTGAAAGAAGTTGAAGACCTTTTGCTAAAATTGGACGTCAGAAAAAGTGCAGCTGCTGACCTTGTCGACCCATATTTCCTAAAGGTGGGCTACTGGGTCTTAGCTGCGCCTGTTACACACCTGTTCAACTTATCCCTTTCGCAAGGCGACCTTTCTCCTATCTGGAAAATGGCACGTCATCCCTTTGTTTAAGTCTGGAGACCCCTGCGACCTCAGCAACTACAGGCCGATTTCCCTTCTCCCTATCCTGTCCCGATCCTAAGTTGTTGAAAAAATTTTGAACACCCAGCTTAGAAACCATCTGGAATCGTCAGAGATTCTCAATCCACTACAATCAGGGTTCAGAGCACAACACAGCACAATTTCTGCACTGGCCAAGGTAACTAATGACTGGCAGTGTGAACTGGACAATAAGAACTTTGCGCAGTATTCCTGGATCTAAGTAAAGCCTTCGATACCGTCGATCATAGTCTGCTCCTCTCGTCCCCCCAAACTATCTGTCTGGATGCTCCTTCTCTTAGATGGTTCGGTAACTATTAGGCCGTTCACAGCAAGTAAAAGCGGATGACGAAGTTTCACCACTGAAACCCCTTCAGAGTGGCATACCACAATGTTCCATCCTGGGTCCCCTGCTTTTTACAATCTATATCAATAGAATCGATGCCACCATCAAAAAGACCTAAATACACCTATTTGCGGACGATACAGTGCTTTACGCTAGCGGATCTTCCCCTGCATTGGCATGCTCAGATCTCCAGGATGATTTCAACTTGCTGCAGATCCAGCTCCTAAACCAGAAGTTGCTCCCAAATGGCAAGAAAACAAAAGCTATGTTCTTGTCACCCTTTCCCAACTCAGCAAATCCAGCCATGGTTGGGTTACTCCTCTCTATCACCACTATTCTGGGTGAACAGCTAGAGTATTTTTCAAAATTTAAATATTTGGGGGTTTGGTTGGATATTAGACTCTCCTTCCTTGGTCATATAGAAGAGCTGATAAAGAAACTTAGAATGAGACTTGGACTGTCTTTCAGGATAAGAAATCTCCTCCCTAGGAATGCAAAATTGAGGCTAATCCAAACCATCTTTCTTTCCTTATTGGACTATGCCGACTTTCTGTACAGCCAGGATCCTGCAGGTGCTCTCTCCAAACTTGATACACTCTACCGTAGAGCTCTAAATTTTGTAACGGGCCTTCCCTATTCCATCCATCATTGCTCCTTGTATACAGCGGTAGGTTGGTCATCCCTTAGCTTTAGACACCAGAGAAACGCTGCTATCTGAACCTACAAAGTTATCTTAAACAATCTGCCCGATTATATCTCTTGACTGTTTAACAGTCTGCCCAATAAGTAAGTATTCAAACAACATGAAGTCTTGCTGTATTCTGACAATAGCAGTGAGTCCCAACCTTCGAACTGACCCAGAGATGAAAGAGTTAACTTTCCATGCCAGGCATGGAACGCTGAGCTTGAGCTCGGTTGATTGAGACTCTGTCTGTTGCTGTTTGAACTCAAACCGTCAGATTCTTTACTCCGCCTCACTGAACAGTCGCTCCGGAGATTTCTCATTTGCTCGGTTCAATTTGTCGGTTAAAGTCCGTTTTTCTCGGTTTCCAACCGAATTTAAACCGCAACCTGTCGGTTCAGTCTCTGTCTGTGGTATTCGTGAGTACTAGATAGGTTATTTTGAGTTTCTGTTCTGTGTGGAACTTGTAAACGTTTCATCGGTTCGCTTGAACCGATCAGGTTGTTTAAAAATCTTTATTTCTACTCTTAGAGTGTGGTTACCGGTTCTTATCGGTTCTAAAAAAAACTGATTTTACTACGTTTTTTTCCACGACCCGTAACATGGTTAGGAACCGATAAGTGTCTTGCCTGGCGGTTTGCAATTAAAAGGGTAAGTTTTGTTAGGACTGGCACCATGTCTGAGAAACCCAAAAGAAAAACCGGGCCCACTGGGTTTCAACACTGTAGTGTGTGTGGGGAAGTCTTTGCTAAGTCTGACCCCCACACCACCTGTGTTTATTGTCTGGGGTTTGACCACCTCAATTCAGACTGCCAGATTTGTAAAAATGTTCTTGCGCTACCCTAGAAAAGAGAGTTGGTAGGGTCAGGGAAAGGGAGGCCAAAAAGTCTGCTGACCTGGATGGCCAGCACGGTTTAGTTCAAACCGAACCAGAAGGAGTGCCCTCTGACCAGGGCGAAACTTCTTCGGGCAAAAGGAGAACCAATTCCGAGGAGTCGGTTCCGGTTAAGAGAACAAGAAGGGAAAAATCAGCCAGTGTGGATCCAAAAGTTTCTTCTCCAACCGCTGATGAAATAGCCAAAGCGATAAAAATTGTGCAGTCGCTTTCCCTGGTTCCAACCGAACCGGCACCATCAGGAAGGCGCTCGGTTCGGCCGGTTCCGGATTATGATATGGAGGAATTTTATGAACCGGAGGAGGAGGAAGGAGAGTATGAGGAAAGTGAATGATTATGAAAGTCTGGATGTGCCCATTGACCGGACATCTCCCCAGACAGACCTTTAGGAGTGTCTCTCCTAGGCTTTCTGAGTCCCCTCCCATTTCATGTTTTACAAGAAAGTGGCGAAACCCTTCAGCTTCCTATGGAAGAAGCTGTGGATGACCAGGAGGAGCCTGACTATGTTGAAATGATGGATATCCCAGAGTCCAGGAGGCTGTCTGTTCCCTTACAGTCTTTTGGGAAACAGACATTTAAGATTTGAAGACTCTAATTCTATACCTCCTGTGGATAAAAGAATGGACAAAATTATACTCTGTCAGGCTCCAGATCATGGAGTTCCTTACCCAACAATGCAGCCATGTTGGGGTAGTGCAGGCTGCAGCCTGTGATAAGGCAAATATACCCTTGGCTTCACACCCCCCAGATAAGGACTCCAGGAGGATTGATGCCATGACAAAGAAACAGTACATGGCAGCATCCTTGGGACTCAGGCAGGCCAATTATATTGCCTATACAGCTAGATATCAGAAATCTAGATGGGACACTGTCATGACTTTAGCTAAACAGGTCCCTGGCCAGCTTGCCAAGGAGCTGGAGCAGGTGGCTGCTGATGGTATTGAGGCATCCAAGATGCAATTCCATGCTGCAGTGGACTCCAATGATGTTTCATCTAGAGTCATGGCTACATCTGTGGCCCTTCGTAGGATGGCTTGGCTCAGATGTACTAGCCTGTCTCAGGATACCCAGACTAAGGCCATGGATTTTTCCTGTTGTGGGTAATTCTCTGTTTGGGAGCAAACGAGAACTACATGAAAATGGATGAATACAGGACCACCTATAGGGTGCTCAGGCCAAGGAAGGCAAGCCACTCCTCAGAGCAGCATCCCAGGGGCAGGGCAGGCCCTTTCATAGGCCTTTCTACCAAGCCCAGGCCTCCTCTTCTGCCTATGCTCAGAGGGTTCTTTAGAGGGAGGCAGAAGGGTACAAGCAGACCTGCTTCCACCTCTCAGCCTAAACCCCTGCCAAACAGGCACCCTGATGGGGTTGCCAGGGCGATTCTCCACCACCTGTAGGGGCAGGCTGGCTTACTTTGTCCAGGACTGGAAGTCTTTAACATCAGACAAATGGGTCCTGGAAGTAGTAAGCCAGGGACTGGTTCTCAGCTTGCAAAAATTTCCAAAGATGAGAACCAGATCCTTTCCACCTGCAAATCCTTCAGAGGCACTTGCCCTAGAGGCAGAGGTCTCTTCCCTCTTGGCTCTCAGAGCTGTAGAAAGGGTTCCAACCCTGCACCAAGGGAAAGGATTGTACTCCAGGTACTTCCTCACTCCCAAAAAGACAGGAGAATGGCGGCCCATCCTGGATCTCAGGTATTTAAACAAGCACCTTTTAAAGCCAAAGTTCAAAATGGTGACTCTGGGAATAATTCTACCCTCTCTAAAGCCAGGGGACTGGCTAGTCTCCCTGGACCTCAAGGATGCCTATTTTCATATTCTCATCAGAAGCTGCCATCGAAAATACCTCAGGTTCGAGCTGCCCTCAGGCCACTGCCAATTCAGAGCAATGCCCTTCGGTCTAACCTCTGCTCCAAGGGTGTTCACAAAATGCCTGGCAATAGTAGTTGCTTCCCTAAGAAGGCAAAGGATTGCCATCTTCCCATATTTGGACGACTGGCTCATAGTGGGCCAGTCCCCAGACCAAGTCAAGTTACTCCTACAGATAACTCAGCAACTGCTCACCTCTCTAGGTTTCCTTCTGAATTTTTCAAAGTCAGTTCTAGAGCCTGTTCAGCTCCTCACCTTCATAGGCGCAGAGCTAGATACAGAAAAGGCCAGAGCCTTCCTTCCCCTGGACAGGACAAGGACCCTTATCACACTGGCCTCTTCATTCACCCTACAGGTGTTTCGACCAGCAAGGCATTTTCTGCAGCTCCTGGTGCACGTGGCTGCTTCTACAGCAGTGGTGCAGGGAGCAAGATTTCAGATGCGGGACATTCAGTTGCATTTGAGAGCCTTTTGGTCTCAGAGAAAGGACCCTCTGACCAAACTGATACCAGTGACTCGAACCCTGATCCAGGCCTTGCAGTGGTGGCAGGATCAGGACAATCTAAGACAGGGAGTTCCCTTTGTCACTCAGTCTCACTCTTTAATCCTTACTACAGATGCCTCCCTCTTAGGGTGGGGGGCCCACTTGGGAGACCTGACCACCCAAGGGTTGTGGTCCCCTCAGGAATCTCTGCTTCACATCAATCTTTTGGAACTCAGAGCGGTGTTTCTAGCACTTCAAGCTTTTTCCAAGTCTGTTCAGAACAAAGTTGTTCAGATCAGGACAGACAATACCACCACAATGTGGTATATCAACAAGCAAGGGGGCACTCAGTCTTTGGCCTTGTGCACAGAAGCAATGAAGTTGTGGTCTCTGGCCTATTCCCTGAACACCTCCCTTACAGCAGTACACCTCCCAAACAAGGACAATGTCCTGGCAGATGCTCTCAGCAGGATATCTCAGGGCCGTCACGAATGGTCACTGGATCCCCTGGTTTTGGAGGTGATCTTCTCCAGATGAGGCACCCCACAGATCTTTTTGCAGCCCCAGACAATCACCAACTTCCCCTTTTTTGCTGCAGGCCCCCAGTGTTGGGCTCAGTCCCCCTGGATGCCCTGGTTCTCAGTTGGGAAGGGAAGTTCCTGTATGCTTTTCCCCCCTTCCCTCTCCTGTTCAAGGTGCTAGTCAAAATCAGGTCTCAACCCTGCAAGGTGATTCTGATTGCTCCAGACTGGGCCAGACAGCCCTGGTACCCTCTCCTGTTGTCCTTAGCAGTCCACCTTCCCCTGTGTTTTCCCAGGAATTACAACCTGTTATCCTGTGCTCAGGGGAGGGTTTGGTACCCGAATCTCAAATCTCTCAATCGCAAGGCCTGGCTCTTGAAGAGTTAGAGTTTGCTGATTTACACCTCTCTCAAGGTGTTATGGATATCCTAAAGGCTTCTAGAAAGCCTTCCACCAGAACTACTTATAATTCCAAATGGAAAAGATTCTCCATATGGTGCTCTGGGAAGCATATTTCCCCAGAGTCTGCTGAACTGCCCACAGTCCTTGACTATATGGTCCATCTGAATAGCTTGGGACTCAGACCAGCTACACTAAGGGTGCATCTGGCAGCTGTCTCTGCTTTTCTTTCAGCAGTTAAGCCCTCTTCTCTTTCAGCTCACCCTGTATTCTCCAAGTTTTCAAGGGATTGCTTCATACCAATCCGCCATTCAGGGACCCTGCTCCTGCTTGGGACCTTAATGTTTGCATTGCTCAGCTTATGCAGCCCCCTTTTGAGCCTTTGTCCTCAGCAGAGCTTAAGTACTTGACTTGGAAAACTGTGTTTCTGGTGGCCATCACTTCTGCCAGGCGCATAAGCGAGTTGCAAGCCCTGTCAGTGGAGCCTGATTTTATCTCTTTCCATAGAGATAAGGTGGTCCTCAGGACTAACAGGAAGTTTTTACCTAAGGTGGTTTCAGACTTCCACCTTAACCAATCTATTTCTATTCCTGTGTACTTCACTGACCATTCCTCCTCTGGTGAGAGGAGGTTGCACAGTTTGGATGTGAAAAGAGCCCTTGTCTACTACATGGAACGTACCAAGGGTCACAGGTTTGACTCCCTTCAACTGTTCCTCACTTATGGTGAGGTTGGTAAAGGAAAACCTGCCACTAAAAGATCCATTGCCAGGTGGATTGTCTCTTGCATTCAATTTTGCTATGAAAAACTAGGTCAGATTCCACCCTCAGGCCTGAGGGCACACTGTACCAGAGGTACAGTTGCTTCCCTGGCTGCTGCCAGGGATATTCCTATCTTAGAGATGTGTCAAGCAGCTACCTGGAAAACAGTTCACACTTTTACCAAGCATTACTCTCTGGATATCCAGGCTAGGAGTGATGCTTGGTTTGGCACAGCAGTGCTTCAGAGCCTATTTCCTAAGTAGGTTCTGTCCCTCCTCCATGGAGGTACTGCTTGGTAGTCTGCTATTGTCAGAATACAGCAAGACTTCATGTTGTTTGAAGAAAAAATTACTCACCTTAGTAATGTTGTTTCTTCTAATGGAGTCTTGCTGTATTCTGACCTCTCCCCCTGCCTTCCCCTCTCAGAACCTTTGTTTTTGAGATGTGGGTGGGCAGTAGCAGTGATGACACTCAAGAGGTGCCTCACCTTTTTTTTTTTTTTTTCATTATCACCCTCTTTTCTTTGGGTGAGTGGGTGTTGTGTATATTTCATTTTTTGGGTTTCCTGACTTGAGTCTTTGTTTTGGGACCAAAAAATCTGTTGTTATATTTAGTAGCCAGTTGGCTAGTGTAGGTTTACAGCTTCCACACAGGACCTCAGTGAGTTTAGCTCGTAAAGATCTGACGGTTTGGGTTCAAACAGCAACAGACAGAGTCTCAACCGAGCTCGAGCTCAGCGTTCCATGCCTGGCATGGAAAGTTAACTCTTTCATCTCCGGGGCAGTTCGAAGGTTGGGACTCACTGCTATTGTCAGAATACAGCAAGACTCCATTAGAAGAAACAACATTACTAAGGTGAGTAATTTTTTCTTTCTTAAGAAGTGCCTCTCACATTTCGTTGCAGGTTTCCAGGGTCAAATCTCGCTTTGGCGGGGTTTCTATTAGCCATGTATTGCCCTTTTTGTGGAACAAAAGAAACCTAAAAATTAATCATCCCGTTAGTCTAGCATCCTTCAAATCTTTATATTCACTCCATATTAAAGAATCTTGTGTTTGTTCCCCCTGACTGTAGAGACACCTATCCCTTACAGAGTTCCCTGCGTAGATCTCTGACTCTGTCTCTGCCTCCGCATGAGCTTAGGTCACTCTCTGGTCTTAGTCTCCATTTATTGCCATCCCTATGCCTACCATCACCACTCCCCTGCTCTCACCATATCGATCCCCTTAATAGTTTATATCGCATATTCTCGATCTTTTTTTCTGTCTCCCCACACACACACACACACGCTTTAAATTATCTCTCTTCTGTGTTCCATTGAGCAGGGAAAGACTCATTCTTACCCCCTGTGTCGGGAGGCGATGAGAGTTTGGTATTGGGCCATCAAGCCTAATCTGGAGCTCTTGGCCGTTCATGTTCCAGGTGTCCAAAATGTGTTGGCCAACAGTCTCAGCTGCTCCAGGTCTCGGGCTCACAAGTGGGAACTTCTCACCTTAGTGGTCGAAGATCTCTACAAGTGGTGTCACCCAGAGTTGGATCTCTTTGCATTCCCACTGAATACAAAACTGCCCCTTTTTTGCTCGCTTGACCCTGGGCCTGGAGTTTTCTGGCGAGACGCATTGTCCCTCTCTTGGAAGGGGAGATTTCTGTACGCATTCCCTCTCTTGCAGAGGGTTCTGCCCAAGCTACAGCTGGAGGGAGCGGAGATGATCTTCGTTACTCCCTTCTAGCCATGCCAGATTTGGCTTCCTCTGCTGCAACAGTTGGTTACGGAACCTCCAGTGCCTCTACCTCTGTGCAAAGGTTTGCTCTCCCAGGACCAGGTCACCCTGGTCCATCCAGACTTCAGGTCCCTGCATCTTCATGCGTGGCTTCTGCGGACCTAGCTGTTTCCCACTTTGGAGTTTCCTCTAGGGTCACTGATGTCCTGGTGGCAGCCAGAAAGCCCTTCACCAGAGCCACTTATGCTAGGAAATGGAAGCGCTTCTCCATATGGGCCACTGTTCGCCATTTGGATCTGTTCACTTTCCTGGTTAGTTAGGTGTTGGAGTACCTCCTTTCCCTTTCAGATTCAGGCCTTGGGTACTCCGCTCTTAAGGTGCACCTTTCCGCCATCTCTGCATACCATGCACCTATTGAGGGCAAAGCTGTTGCCCAGCTCGAGGTATCCCGCACAATTCTGCAGGGCATTCTGCATTTGAAACCTCACATTCAACCCAGTCCCCCCATGGGACCTTAATTTTATGTTGGAGAAACTCACTTTACCTTCCTTTGAACTGGCAGAGAGTTGCAAGCTGCGCTTTCTGTCATGGAAAGCATTCTTTTTAGTTGCTGTTACTTCTGCTCAAAGGTTTTCTGAGCTCAAGGCTCTGATGTGTAAAGAGCCTTATTTAATTTTACACAAAGACAGGATGTCTTGGCCAGCCTTTCGATGCAGCAGTTAGATTTCCGCTTGTGACACTGATGACCTGGGAGTCAGAGGTCCAGCCGGGAGAGAAGGATCGAGCATCCTGGGGACTGCTGTCCTTCTCCGGGGGGAGGGAGGGGAAGAGTGTCCGGCACTTTACAGACCCCTGGTGGAGGCTGGGGGGTACCACTGCAACCGGTGCCAGTGCGTTTGGAAACCGTCCCTGCCCCAAGGCAGCAAACAGCAAAAAAAAAAAAAGCCAGTCCCCGGCATGACAACCCTATCTGCTGTCCACGTCCTCTGATGCTGCCTTGAAGTCATTGAGGGCTTGCCTCGGTGTCTGTTGGAAGGAGCCCCCGGTGGGGGGCAGGTATGGGGGTGGCGGACTGGATGCATCCGAGGACAAAGGGGTGTACAGACAAAAAAAAAAGGCAGGTGTCTTTGCACACTAATCCTAAGACTTTTACCTAAGTTGGTGTCTGAGTTTACTTCAAATCAGTCCATCCACCTTCCAGTTTATTTTCCTGAGTATTCTTATCCAGGGAGGCCTTGCTCCATACTTTGGATGTTCACAGGATGTTGCGATATTATGCAAACCTCACCAAGTCTTTGAGGAAAACTGACCAATTGTTTGTTCCATTCGCCCTGAGAGAGAGAGGGCACTCCTGTTTCCAAACAGTGTTTGTTTAAGTGGTTGGCTAATTGCATTGTTTATTGCTATCGCAAGTACAACAAGCCCCTTCTGGGGATGGGGTGGTCAAAGGCCATTCCACCAGAGGTATGGCCGCCTCTACAGCTTGCTTAAGAAATGTGTCTGCTGCTGACATCTGTGCAGTTGCCACCTGGAGTTCTGTCCACACTTTCATTAAGCCTTAGTCTGGACATCGCCTCGAGGTGTAGAGCCAGCTTCGGCCTGGCAGTCCTTCAGGGCCTTCTGTCATGAACTGTTGACTGCTGTCTGGTCATCCTCCCGGTGATTTCATCCTGGTGATACCAGTACTGCTTGGGACTCATTCCTGCTGGTGTGGCCTGCTTTCCCTCCCTCCTTCCCCCTTCTCCTCTCTTTGTATTGCATCAACTTCTCTTTTTTGGCTCTCAGAATAACCTCCTCAGTTTTCCATCAGCTGGCCATGCAGAGTCTCCAGCGGGAGAACTGAGGTAGGTGTGGGGGACTGCCCTCCTATCTAGCCTATACTAACGTCAGATGACTGACATCTGCGGAGGGTGGTCCCCCATGTTAGACTGCTGGCTAGAAGTTTTCCGCGTGGTTCTAGTGCCTGGCAGCATACTCTTGCCGTTGTGGCCTGCTGCAAGAGCTTCTCTTGAAGATCTACTGTTACATAACTGTACTTTTGCTGTAAATCATAGCTAATGTTTATCACATCCAGTTTATGCCATAACACCAAACCCCAGAGAACTTCTTGTAACTTACGTTCGGAGTGCCTGTTCCGCTTTCTCACCGGGGGGGGGGATTGGTGACCCACGTTTGGGGGGAGGTTTTGGTGTAAGAAGAAGTGCCCTGTGCGACAACTAAGAATGAAATGGCAGCACGAGTAGGTTGAGAGGTCTGATGAAAGAGAGATTGCCTCAAAGTGGCAAATAACTGATGCGGACGAAAGAGAAAGTGCCAAGTGGTGGTAACAGTTGGCAGCACTGGTAGTTGTTTGGGGGGGTGGGAAGGAATAGTAATGCATAATGGCAGTGTCGGAGTGGTTGGTTGGGGATCCGGATCACTCCCAAAGATTGACAGCAAAGTATGAAGTGTCAGCGCGAGTTGGGTGGGGACTGGACAAAAGAGAAATTGCTGTGCGGTGGCAAGGAACTGATGCTGACGAAAGAGAAAGTGCCAAGTGGGATGTGAAATAGTTGTTTTAAATATGTATTTTTTCACAGTGCTTGCTTCCTGGCATTAACTTGTTCAAGAAAAGTGCTGTGCTGCGGAATAGTTCACATGCCCATTGTGTTCTGAGAAACAGTGGAAAACAAATGAAGATGCAGTGCTGCTGCATGTTAGTTCTGCATTTATTGTGATGAGGTCTTCACACAGTAATTGTGGTAGTAACACTGGGTAATATACCTCTTCCGGATTCTATAGACTCGTTATAGTAACCCCAAGAAGTCAGGAAAAAGTTACATGATTTTATTCTTAGGAATGTATTTTCTTCCAATTCTGTGTACACAACAAATACTCCCATTCCCCAGAGGGTCATAAATGAACAACTACGTTACTGGCTCCAGCATGCAGTGTTGCGCATGCACTAGGATCAACATCGTTTTCAGAGCCCTGGCTAAAACATTTGCTCCTGCAGGGTCCCAGCACCTCTGGCCCTAGACCAAAGAGTGTGGTTCAGTGGAGAATATATTCTTGCAGATCTGTAGTACCGGTAAGTAACTTAAGCGGTATTGATTGTGTACAGCAGCATCATGTGCACAGGAAGTGACGGCAAGGTAACGAGGCCATGAATAGAAAGTGGTAGGCGGTGCTTTAGGAGGACTGTAAGGAAGTCCTTTACAGAAGGGGTTGTGGTGAGGTTGAATGTGCTGCCAGAACAAGTCATCAACGCTGAGTCTTCTGCTGGCTTCAGAAACAGGTGGGCTAGGCACAGTGTAATAGTCCATACCAGAGGGAGGGAGGGTGGACGGAAAGGAGAGAGAAAGGGATGCGTGGATTGCAGAAGAGTGTGTCAAAATATAGTCAGAACAATCACTGGTCTAGCTCCGGTCCAGCATTAGGCTGGGTGTGGATGCAGGCAAGTACTTGGCAGACTCAATGGACAGTTGGGCCTTTTTCTGCTGTTGACATCTGTTTCTGTGATCTTCCCCAGAATCCGTCTTTTCCACTGAGTCCCACTCGTAGGTTTAAGCTGAAGGCACTAGACCCCATGGGAGGAAATCTTTTATCCCGAGAGCTGGCAAGAGCCATTGGCTGTGGTGCCTGCCCATCATTGTGCTGCCACGCACTTAGCAGTAACTGTTACCTGCTCCCTCACTATTCTTCCCACCGTGGAGTGCGCACCGTGGGACCAGGTCAACGCCTCAGTTAGTCCCTACAAAATGTTTCTCTTCTCTTTTTTTTCTGCCTTTGTTTGTTTGTGTGTGGTGCTCCAGTTGAAAACTAAAGGGGCTCAGTCAAAGAAACCACTCATTAGGCATTGGTGCTTCTGTTAGGAATGAGATGGCTTCCAATAACTGGCATCGCTTGCCCTTCTTCTGCCTTGGATCATCACATAAGAGGGATTCCTATGAAGCATGTTTTTCTGTGGATGCCCGCATGATGGACAACTACAAACAAGTGGGGCTGCCTGACCCCTACCTTCAGCGACAGGCTGCAGACCAGGAACTGAGATTGGGCCCTTCCAGGAGACACTGTGTCTTAGGAAGCACAGGGTTCTCCTCTATCTCTCCATGTTGAGGCATCGGAGACCCTGCTGGCAAGGTCTGGTGGATGGTCGATTCTTTCTGGGAGTTCGACTGAGAACCTGCCACAGTCTGCTCATCCTCAGTGGCAGATGCCCCCGGTCCTGCACCTGAGGCCTCTGGCCTTTGCCTTGTCCTTGCCAGAGGACATCTCAGTAACAGCCTGTGGCGCAGCTCATGCTGTTGCTGTCTCTGCTTGCGGTGACACCACAGGTGGTGCCAGCATCAGTGTCGACATTGATGTTAGCCTGGAGACTATCCCTAACTAGGGTGTTGCCTACGACACAGATAACAGGAACAGTACTGGACTCGACGCCGGTGTTGGGGACGGGCATGGCACTGGTCTCAGTGCTGATAGAGGCATTAGCCTTAAGCACATCCCCCACCACAGTGCCACTGGACTCTGTTGGTACCGCATCCGGTGTCAAGAAGGACGGAGTGGACTCTGAGAAGTGACTTGGTGACAGGTCTGTCAACCGCTCTGATGTTGCTGATGGCAGTGCTGACTCCAGGCAGGACAGCAGGCCTGATACGGAGTTCTCCTAGGTGTTGTTTTCCGACATTAGTCTGAGTGACAGATGAGGCACCTCACAGAAGTCCACTCTGCATTGTGAGTTCACCACTCACCCAAGATCCTTCCTCACAGCAACCACTCTGCCTGCTTCTCCAGTGAGGGAGTGCTAGCAGCAGATGTCTCTGCTTGATCCTTCCCTAGGGAGAAGGTGTCACCAGAGCCTCACAGCCTACACCGAGGCCTAGGCCAAGAGCCTCAGAGGGGCCTCAGCTTTTGCTTGTGCAGTTGCTGACGTTCTTCATCCCTCCAGGGCTGTTAACTTGGGATCTGTACCAGGTGTGGGCTGGTACTACAGAGCAGTGCTATAGGAAGTTAGATAGGACCCAATTCAGGGTTCCTTCTCCAGCACTGAACCTCCTGGGACCTTTGCCTCATCTCCACCAACATCTTTGTCCATCGATAATGAGTCATCCTTCCACTTGGCCTCAAAATCACATTCTGTACTAGGTAGCCGGTGAAAATGCTCCAGATCTTTGGGGCTGTCTTTCATAAGCACCTTTCCTTTTCCCTTAAAGAGTAAAAGGGTGTAGTAGCACATCCATTTGCATTCCAGAATCTCTCATCAGGTCACACCTATGAACTACCACAATAGGCGCCAGGATCATACAGAAGCTTTTTCCGTAGCAGTCTACTTGGGGCCGTCCACTCCAACGTCATACGCGGACATCACCTCTGCTATAAATACATAGGCAGCCCCACTCCCACCTCCGTTCTTTCCCGCTGTCGATCTAGCGCACACAGAGTCTGCAGAAGCTTCATCGTTCAGTTGACCTCCAAAAGTTTATTTTCCTTTGCCTTTGAAATCATTTTATTTAAAATGATTCCCTTTCCTTCCTCGACCTCACTCCAACTCAGGCAAAGCAGCTCTCTCCTTCCACTTCCCTAATTTGTGGAACTCCCTTCCCTCACTCCAAATGCTTCCATCGCTAAACCTTTTCCAAAGGACCCTATCACACTCGCCACTTCCACCCTGCTCGTGCCGTCAGTTCGTCTAACCCACTGCTGTAATCCCACGACCCCAAGCACTCTGCCCATAAAATTGACCTCCCTGACTCCTGTTTCTTGTGGGAACCCCTGTAGTTTGTAGTAACTGCTCGTGATGCAGTGCACTTTTTGAGCCTTCTGCTAGGTAGTAACCTGCTTGTTTAGCACTGCTGCTCGATGTACTCGTAAACCTGTACTTTTGCACTAGCCTCTACCATGGAAATCTTTGTATTTTGTTCCTTGGCACTGACATTACATTGTACCTCTACCTGCACCTTTTTACTCGTATTTGCCTCATACACAGGCTTGTCTTGAAACCCATTTTTCGGCTGCAATCTCGTGTATTTGTATTTTTGCCTGTCTCACTGTAAACTGCTCATTACCAAGTAATTTGATGTAACTGCACCTCCAATTTCCCCATTCCCCGGTTCTCACCTGCAAATGAGCCTCGGCTCAGTGTGCCTCTCCCAGTAACCAACTTTTAAATAAATAAAATAAATAATATTGAAACCTACTGTTTCTTCTGCCCTTTTCTGATGCTGCCATTGCAGAAAGAAGATTGCTTCAACAGACGGCCATGATCCTTGTGTCTGCTGCCTTGGGCCTAGCAACAATGCCCTTCCCTGCAAACACTGCTTGAAATTCAGTCTTCCTATGCGGCAGTGCTGAAAGAAGCCCTGCAGACCTTCATGATGGAACAGCCAGATCAGAGCAAAGCTTGTGCCCCCGCCCCACTAACGCTGGCTTCTTCTTTGGGCTGTCAGTCTTCCAAGGCCCAGGACAAGGAACGCTCCAAGGACTGTTTACCCCGACCCAGCAGCGCTCCCGGTCTCCACTGGCTTCCTTCTTTGTCTCTGTTAGCACCGTCACCCGTTTCGGCAACCTCTTCTCCTGCCACCCTGGCCTTGCCTTCCTCCAGGCCTTCTCCGACAGTGAGTTCTCCCAGCCCTCAGTTCGTTGGTGAAGGCCTGTCGACCTCCGGGTCATCAGCGCCTGCCCTGCTGCAGCGATCTCCTGTACAGCACGGTCTTCTGGTGCTGGGCTCTTCCAGCTCTGCTGTGTCAGACACTGAGTCGACAGCGCTGGGCTCCATGCTTCCGCAATCACAGCCGGTGACAATGGTGATTCCTGTGCCTTCTGTCTATATCAATTTGGTTCTCACCTCCATTACCACGGCCTTTATTCAGCAGCTTGTTCCACAGCTAGGGCCTTCGTTGCCACTTCCATAGAGTGTTGCCTCGGAGTTGACGCCAGTTTGACCCTCTTGCTCTGTGCTGTCCTAGACGTCATCAGAGTTTTTGCTGTTGCTGTCGGTCCCTGCTCCAGAACAGGTGGAAATTGATCACTGACCTTAGCCTTCATGATGAGGAGGATGAAGAGCCTGATGTGGAGGCTCTTTCCTCAGATAGGTCCACTGTCTCTTCAGGGAGCGAGGACTCTGTGAAACACACCCCAATTTCCCCTGAAGGACCCCTCCTTCTTCAACAGTTTGAAACAACTACAGGCAACGATGGAGTTCCAGACTAAAGAGGAAGACATCACCAGAAGGTACCTACTGGAGATTCCTGTGTACACCCCACCCCATCCATCCTCAGCCCCCGTTTAACTAGCAGGACTTATCTCACCACAAACATCTAGGGGCAACAGAGAGGGGTGGGGTTTACATGAATTAGTACAAGACATAAAAGAGAGAGAGAGCCACCATTAGACTCGGTGGACCAGACTTATACAAAAACAGTTAGCCAAGTGTGGTGACAACCTGGCACACACCTGGTGAAACCATTTACCATGGCCAGTAACCCAGGTCCCTGGGAGAAAACACTTGCTCAGAGTTGTGCTAGGTTTGCACTTCTGGACAGGGGCACCCAAGTAACTTCAGACACAGGGAAGCAATAACAATACTGTCCAAACCAGGTTGGGATTCTAGAGTGTGGCTTTTATTCATGTAACAAAGTAGGAATAATCACAAGGCGAAGATGGACCACAATGGGGCTACACATACTGGTATTGCAGATTCTGCAGGGTACAGAAATTCCTGAATTTTCATTTAGCATAGGCAGAAGAAACACAAAACAGCGAACCCTCTGGTTCTGATTTGGAGATTGGCACACACGTCCCGGCGTAGTACATTTCCCATCGACTAGGCACACATGGCCAGTACTAGGACACTTTCCCATATTTCATGAGAAATGTAGGTGGCACATACGACCACAAGGGAGCACATCCAGGCTCAGGACTTTCAGAACCCACTATACTGGGGTAAACTGAGAGAAAACAACCCACATACAGGGGTAAACATTTTTCTCAGGCATTGGCCAATTGCACTGAAGAAAAAGTAATAGGTGCCATTCAGACCCCGTAGAGGTAAACTAGTTACTCCAGGTTGGGGGGGGGGGGGTCTCCCACCTTTTGTTTCCAAGCTTATACTCGGCCATTAATCTGGTTAATAACACCACACAACTGTAGAAAAACTGTAGATGCTGTCTTGAAATGTATATCATACTTAACATACTACACACACACACATACACACCTATCAGGGAAGGCAGAAATTAAAAGTTCTGTACTTGGATGGTCACATACTGGACTCCAACGTAGGCAGACACTTTTGAACAGAAAGTCTAGGTGACAGGGTTCCTTTGTCAGGGAAATTCACCCGTAGGTACTGCAGATGCACCTAGGCTTACACAGAGAAATCGTACTCGCAACAAATGAAGATGTCCAAGGCAGCTTGACCAAACAAGTGGATCAAGGGAATTGCCCCTGAATCCTGGAGTTTGCCCCCATCCCTCCTGGGATAGAGCAAAGGAAACCTTACTGGCACAGGTCTCCACCACTTCAGAAAAACTGTCTTCTTTTTTCTTCTTCTATGGTGAGAACAAACTACCACAAAAGCAAAAGGGGGCTAGCTCTTTGTCAGAGCTAAACTGTGGAGCTGTACAGCAGCTGCAGCCTCCTCTTAGAACCCCACTCTGACTCCTCACTCAACATTCCAATTCACTCTAAAGCCAGCTGAACAATGAGGCTTATGCTGCTGCGAGAGTTCCATGACTACATCATCACCCCAGCTCAGCTGAGACTAAAAACAGTGTGTGACAGTGTGAAACCTATTTACCTGGCATTTCACAAGCTGCCTCCCCTACCTGCCACTGATCTAACTGGGATTCTAGTAACCCCTGGGAACAAGGGGGGTTACACCTGAATCTCCACCTAAAGTCATCCCTCCACTTTTGCCAGCCTTACAGGAGGCGCCACCGCCATAGCAGCTCCGCTTGCCAAACTCTTAAACCAATCCTTTGCCGCCGCTGCCGTCCCCCAAGCATGAAAGCATGCCACTGTCATCCCCCTCCCAAAAGGAGGTACTCCCATCTCCCCCTCCAACTACCACCCTATTTCCCTCCTCCCAGTACTAGCAAAACTACAAGAGCACCTTGTGCCTCACCCAACTTACTTACTTCCTCAGCGACTCTAATTTCTTCACACCCTACCAGTCAGGCTTCAGAAAGGGACACTCCACTGCATACTCCCTGATAAGGCTTACCAACTCCATCCTGACTGGTATGGACAGTGGGCTGATCACCTCAGCCGTCTTTGTCGACCTTGCGAAAGCCTTCGACACCGTCTCCTACCCCATATTGCTTTGTTGTCTCACTGAATCAGGCCTCTCTGTTGCTGCCACCAACTGGTTCAGATCTTACCTCTCTGGCAGAACCCAGTCCATTAAGAGTCGTAAATGAGAACCCCCCCCCCCCCTTAAGTACTGGTGTCCCCCAGGGGTCGGTTCTGGGACCCATACTGTTCTCTATATATTCCTAAATGACTTACCGCTCTTCTGCTCTACTACCTCAATCCACATGTATGCAGATGACACTGTACTCTTCTCAGGCTCCGAACCTGAAGTGGTACAAACTAACCTCCAGACCGACTTCGGCAAAGTACAGCAATGGTTCAGCTCTCACCAGCTCTCCCTAAATGTAAAAAAAAAAAACTGCCACAGTGACTTTTGGCACACGACAATGCCTGTCCAGACTCGCATCCCTTCCCTATTTCCACACCCTGGATGGTCAAAAACTCGAAGATGTCTCCTCATTCTGCTACTTGGGGGTATGGCTTGACTGCCATCTTTCCTTCTCAGACCACATCGATGCTATTTCAAAAAAACTGCGCCCCATGCTCGGTGCACTTTATAGGAACCGCAGTAGTCCCCCCGTCCGACATGAACTGGTCCAGAAGATGATACTTCCCTCCTTCGATTACTGTGATATCGTTTACGGTGCAGCCCCGAAGTCCACCCTATCTAAGCTGGACACACTTTTTAATGCCTTCTGCTGCTTTGCTCTCGATGCCTCACCCCTTACCCGCCACTGCGACCTCTACCGTTCTGTGGCACTACCGTCCTTCGGAGACCGCCACATTTCACACTGCGCAAATATGTATCTAACCTATGGCTTGGCACCATCCCTTCCTACCTCTCCTTCGTGCTGTCAGCTGCCCCCCGTTATCCCTGGGCGAAGACTACTGCCGGGCAAGCCGCCTTCTCACACGGTTACCCAAGCTATGGAATGATTTCCCACCTCAAATTCGGCATTCCTCCTCTGCCCACTCTCTTTCTACCACCCTAGCTAACTTCCCCACCACTAATTGCTCCTGTACCTGATTCGGCCATGCACCAATTGCTCCCCTCCCCACTGACCGACCAGCGGCCTTAGCTTTGCTACAAATGCTGGCATATAGCCCCAACCTATGCACTTTTGTCCTGTGCCTTTTTGTCCAGCATCATCATGTGTTGTATGTCTCCTGTTGCTTATACCTGCCTATTACTGTGTGCTAAATTTTCCCTTGTATTGCTGCTATATGTCAGGTAATTGTTAGATGCTCCATACAATATCCAATGTACTCCATGTGTTGTTGCTTGTAGTTTAATGTAATTGTATCCATATGCTGCTATTTGCCTCTCTTATTTGCTCAGTTGATAACCTGCGTGTTATCAAACCTCCTTGTACCCCCTCCCCACAGGTCGCACCGGGAGACGTGCATCTTGTTGCTCAGTATGCCTTTCCTGGTGAAACTATTTCAATAAATAAAATAAATAAATAGGCCCAACATGACTCAGGCCATGCTAGGGAGGGCTCACAAACTGCATCAACCCTCCCGCCCCGGGGCACCCCTTCTGTGCTGCCCAACCAGACACTGACTGGGGGGTTACAAAAACAGATCATGACAAGTCCAAGGTGCCCAATCTTCTTAGTTCCTTCCCCCCCTCATAGGGAATCCAGGAGGGTTGACCTTTGGGTTAAGAGGACCTTTGCTTCAGCCAGTTTAGGCCTTTGAATTGCCGGCTGCCTGTCCCACATGGTCAAGTACCAGAATACCCTCCGGAAGAATGGCAAAGCTGCGGCACAGGCCCTTCCTGAAGGTTTCCATAGACAAGAGCTCTTCAAGTCTCAGAGGGTGTCAGCAAACACCTCCTCAGAGCCATTTATGACACAGTGGATGGCACTGCCAATGAGCCTGCCACTGGCATTTGCCTTAGACGTCACTCCTGGCTGTGAGTCTCTGGCTTTGCTGCAGATGTCCAGCAGAAAGTCTTAAATGCTCATTTGTGGGCTTCAAACTCTCTGGTCCTGATGTGCAGGATATTATAAATGACAGGTAGGGCCATTCATTAGGTCTGTCCACTCGCTGTATCACACTCAGCCCAGGAGTCGGCCAAGCACCTTCTTTTGCAAGGTCTCTCACGTCTCTGGATCAGGGACCAGACCACAGGGCCAGCTCTGCCTTGCCTACCTCCTCCACCACCGGTGTTCCAGTTAAACGCCCCAGAGGTGGAGATGCGGCCCCTGCCACAGGCTCCACTTCAGCTTGACTCCTGACCGGGCCCCCTTCCTCCTGTTTCAAGCCAGGAGGTGGTGGTCGGGGGCCATTTCTCCCTTCACCTGCATCAGTTCAGGGCCATTACTACAGGTGCTTGGATCCTGCAGATAATCCAACAGGGTCACACTCTAGAACTTCTGAAACAACCTCTGGTCATTCCCCCTGTTCCTGTCAAACCTACCTCAAATCATCTTTCAGTGCTTCAGGCGGAGGTCCTGCAACAAAGGGTTCTATTCCCGGTTCTTCCTGGTTCCCAAGCACACCGGGGATTCGAGGCCTATTCCAGACCTTGGAGAGCTAAATTGTTACATCCAGTTCAGAAAGTTCTAGATGGTCACCCTACTAGGCCTTCTCCCTCTGTTGAAACAGTGCGATTGGTTAATGCCCCCTGGATATGCAGGATGCCCATCTGCATATCGGGGTCAATCCCCCACACAGGAGATTCCTTTTCCGGGGGAACATTACCAGTCCAGTGTTTGCCCTTTGGCTTATCCTCTGTGCCACAAGTATTTACCAAATGTTTAGATAGATATTTTATTTATTAAGTGCCTATTTCAAAAGACACTAGGTGCTTTACAATTCAATACAACACATAATTAACACAATACATCAGTTTTCACATGCAACAACTAAAATACCATTAAATATATCAGTCTGTCAATTAAAATACTTAACATTCAGCAGTTAATCAGAAAATGCCAGCTGGAATAAATATATCTTTAGGCCCCATTTAAAGGTTTCCACCGAGGGAGCACCCCTCAGATAATCAGGCAGGGAGTTCCACAGGGTGGGTGCAGCCACTGAAAATGCCCCATCTCCGGAATGCCGCAACCTCACCCTGGGAACTCCGAGGAGTCCTCCCTCAGTAGAATGAAGTGCCTAGGGCGGATGGTAGGGGACAAGGAGATCTTGCAGATAGGCAGGTCCCCTTCCATGTAGGATTTTATAGGTAAGGAGTCCTATCTTAAAGACAGTCCTCCACCTGACCGGTAGCCAGTGCAGACTGCAGAGGACAGGGGTAATATGCTCGGATCTTCTTACCCCCATCAGTAATCTTGCTGCTGCGTTTTGCACCAACTGAAGTCTGCGGAGGTTGCCTCCAGATTACCCTAGGTACAGGGCATTACAGTAGTCCAGCCTGGAAGTAACGAAGGCATGCAGTAGTGTGGTCAGATCCCCAAATGGTATCGGAGTCGGGCAATGTTCTTAAGATGGTAAAACCCACTCCTGATGACTGACGACACCTGGGCATCCAGGGTCAAGCCATTGTCAATAATGCCCAGATCCATTACTTGTCTAGAAGGGACCAGAGGGACACCCCCTAGCACTAGCCCGGGGGCAGCCCCTCACACCCTCCTCTGCCTCGACAATCTGGATCCACAGCCAGTACCTCTGTCTTGTCTGGGTTCAGTTTAAGCCAGTTTTGAGTCATCCATGCCTGGATCTCCTCAAGGCAGCTGCTAAATATGGAAACAGATGTGTGGCTCTCAGGAGCACAGAACAGATACAGCTGGGTATCATCTGTGTAACAGTGAAAACCAAGCCCGTACCGGCTGATAATGTCCCCCAACGGCAGCATATACACCGTGAACAACAAGGGCGACAAGACCGAACCCTGTGAAACTCCACAGTGCAGAGGCTTCGGAGAAGATGAGGCTAATCCCATCGTCGCCCTTTGCGCTCTGCCTGTTAAGTATGACCTGAACCATTTGATGACCTTCCCGGTCAGACCACACCAGAACCGCAGGCGGTCGAGCAGCACCCTGTGGTCCATGCTGTCAAACGTCACCAAGAGGTCGAGGAGGACCAAGATGGTGCAATCCCTCCTATCTCTCACCATCAGGAGGTCATTCAGCATCCGTACCAGGGCAATCTCTGTGCTATGCCGTGCCCAGAACCCAGACTGGAATGGCTCATAGGAAGAAGAGGTAAGATGCCTCTCGAGCTGAACGGCCACCAGTTTCTCAGCAACCTTCCCTAAAAATGGGAGGTTCAAGACTGGCCTGTAGTTGCCAAGACAGTCCGGGTCCAAGGAAGGTTTTTTCAAAAGGAGTCTCACCAAGGCCGCTTTCAAAGCCGATGGAAAGATGCCACTTCTCAGGGAGCTCCAGACAATCTCAGCAACCACAGGCCCCACCAGGTCCAAACAGCCAACTAAAAGTCAGGTTGGTCCTGGATCAAGATCATAACGGGTAGGTTGTAGCTTCAAGATTATCCCCACCACCTCATCCATTCCAACAAGCTCAAACTCATCCCACACAGGAGGAGTGTCTCTGCACAACTCAGGTGGACCACCTAATCCCTTTCAAGAGACGTCCAAGTAGACACAGGCCCTAATGGAGGATACCTTGTCAGCTAAGAACAGAGCCAGCTCTTCGCACCTAATGCCAGAACCTGCTCCCCCCACCCCACACGGAGACAGGCCAGATGTAATAGCCTATCCACTGTACAGAAGAGCTGAGCTGGTCAGTTCCCTGCCGCAGCAATCTCCCTTGACAGAAATTCTGCCTTTTTGTGGGAGATTGCTCCATGATAGTCCACATAATGTAACCTCAGGGTCAATCTGTCCCCCTCTAGACGAGATCTCCTCCAGCATCTCTCTGTGGAAACCCCTCACTGGACCACCCCCACGGGGCAGCACCATGTAAGGGGGGGGTAACTAGCATGAACCCCACTGTGCTATGATCTGACCAACTTACTGGATCAACCCTGAGGTCACTTATTTCTAGATCTAAAGAGAAACCAGATCCAGTGTGTGGCCTCTCCCGAATGCATGACCCTGTCATATTCTGTACCAAGCCCAGGGCCTCCATGCTCTGCAGGAGATCAGAGCCAAGCCCCAACAGTCTGCCGACCTAGGCATTGAAGTCCCTCAGGATCAACCATCAGTGAGACTCAGTGACCAGGCTAGCGACAAGCTCTTCAAACTCCCGCAAAAACTCCTCCTACAGGCAGCACCATAAGGTTCAGGTCAGACTTAAAACAAACAGCCATCCCCACTGCGATCCTCCGTCGGGTTGTGTATCACGGAGTACCTGACTGGTTCCGTTACCTCCAGAATAGGGGCGGCATTCTCGTCCAGCCATGTCTCTGTGATACATGCCAGGTTGACCAAGGAAATCAGATCCACTATTACGGCAGTCTTATTCCTGATCGACCTGGCATTGCACAACACAACCCGAGTAGGATGAAGTGGAATTGCCGGAGCTGCCTTCTGCCCATAGTCACTTGTGGAGCCCTTTGGTATGGGAACCAAGCAAGGCATTCCTCTTTCAAGTTCCCATTTCGCCTCAGGGCGTCTCCTTGGCCTCACCACCTGAATCCCAAACACCCCGGCAGCCAACCCGGATACCATCCCTCCTAACTCCCCCTCTCTGAGCTATGCCCAACGCTCTACACTTCCGATACACCCCAGCTGTGAGTGCCAGAAGCTCGAAAGAGAGGAGGTCATGCAGGTGGTCTCCCGAGTAGCAGCACCTTGCAGGTCCCTGTCCCTAACACATTCCAGCAACCAAATAATCCACAAAAATCCCATATACAATTTAAAATAACCCACCCAGCAGTAATCCCCAATGTCCAATCACACTACCATTCCCAAACACAGCACTCTCTGAATCATAACCCAGTCATTCACCACACATTCAACCCCCAACACTACACCCAAATCTCTAGTGAGCAGCAGCACCGTACTCCGAAAATGAATCTAAATAATAGTACAGTCAGTCTTTAACTTCAGGCAAAGTCTGTCTCAAAGTTCATGCAAAAATCCTTAAACAGTTCTGTATAGGAGCAAATCTTACTTCGAGAAACAGCTCTTGGCAGCAAGTTACACCATTAGGACTGAAGCCGGCAGGCACCAGGACCCCAAGGAAATTTTCTAGCTAGCAGTATTTAGCGGGGACCGCCTCCGACATCGGTCCCGCCCCCTACATCAGGCATAGTACATAAGGGGGCAGTCCCCCAGAATCCCCAGTTCTTTTCCCGCCGTCGACTCGCCAGCATCAGCCTCACGGTCCCACTCTAGCACACGACGACTAAGAACTTCTTCAAACAAGTTTTACCAGACTAATGTCGGCATCTCCAGCTCCTTCTTCAGAAGGACACCCTTCCAAGTGTGCCTGCGGCAAACAGATCCCCTTCAAGGATCCTCATTCGTCCTGCCTGCGGTCTTTAGGCCCGGACCACGACACCAAGTTCTGCTCCTTATGCCAGGGGTTTAACAGCCGCACCAGGATCCGCTGTCAGAAGGCACTTCAGGGGTTCCTTTTGGAAGAAAAACTTCACAGAATGGATAAGGAACCTTCTTCCACAAAGGTCCACAAGCACCGGGAGAAGGCAAGGTCCAGATCCCCTAACCGGGCCTCGGACTCTCGTAGCTCAGGCTCCACACGCTCTGAGCACTCCTCCTCCCAGGGCTCGCTCTCAGCCCCCTCCCGTCAAGGTTAAGGCTACAGGCGGTTCTTCGGCTTCGCTTCACCCCATAAAGACTTCCAGGCTTTCGGCTTCCTCCACTCCCTCCCAGGCCTTGTCAAAGTCTTCTGACCATCACCAGACTAAGTCTTCCTCTTCTGACCGACACCAGGACCCCGACTCCAGATCAGTCTCCCAGCCTCCCAGGGGTCTGGACCCCTCACACAGGAAGACAAAAGACCTGATGTCCCTAAAGCGGACAACGGACCTGACGTTGGCAAAGCAACCGAAGTCGGCCAGGCGTTCGCCAGAGACACCAGACGTCTGTCAGGCGTTCGCCAGAGCCGAAGACGTCGGCCAAGCGACTGACATCAGTCACACGCTCGCCGGAGCAGAAGACTACCCCCCGTCACCGGTGGACACCGGTCGCCGGGACTCCATGGAGAAGGACACGACATTGCCTGAGGACCAGGCAGGCGACACAGAGGACGCTGGGCATCCAAGAGAGCCTTCGCCCATCCCGGAGACGCCTTCGGACCGGATGCCCGATCCCGGCGACAGACCACCGGCGCCAGGCCCGTCGTCAGACATCAATATCCAAGAGGTCAAGGATCTCTTCATTTTCTGGTGGGACACAATCCGGAAAGATGTGATCCCAGTGAAACCCCCTCTTCCTCCTCCTACTCCCCCCTCCTCCACCGCAGGGGCCAGCAGGACGACACCAACCCCTAAGGAGCACACTCCACCTCCTAGGGGAAGATCAAAGGAACGGAGAAGGCCTCCCTCAGGGTCTCCCAGCCCCAAGCGACCCAGACATCGATGGTACACTCCGACAGGGGAGGATTCTAGATCGGATACCTCTGAAATCTCCAGGTCTCCTTCTCCATTCAGCATCCCATCGCCTGACCCACAAGACCTACCCAGGTCACCTCCGGATGATGCCTCCTTCTCTGAGATTATAGGGCACATCCAGGAGAACATGGGATGGGATTCGGAGGATCTCGACCCTGAGAGACAGTACCTTGCCTGTTACTTTCGGCAGAAAGATCCTAAGCCTGTGGTAGTGCCTGTGGACACTTCAGGAGCGTCACCAAGGCTGCATGGAAGCATCCACACTCCACCCCCGCTGTGCCAAAGAAAGCTGACTGTCTGTACAAGGCCCCGAAAGAGGACCAGTACTTGGCGCACCAACCTCTGGCTGACTCCCTTGTCATTACGGCCTCTCATGACCGTTCCCAACGACCGCAGCATATGAGCACACAGCCACCGGACCAAGAATCCAAACAGTTGAATGCTGTGGGAAGGCGCATGTATGTGGCTGCTACATGCTCCATCAGGTCCCTGAACTACCTATCTCATATGGTTCAGTTTCAGAATGCCCTGTGGGAACAGGGTCAGAACCTTGTTGACAAATTACCGGATGGCGATCAGAAGGCAGAGCTAATAAACCTCCTCCGCACAGGGTCTGATGTGGGAACCCAAGTGTTACGAGCTGCATACGACTCTGCGGACACATCTACCAGAGCTGCAGCTTCGGGTGTCTGTCTCCGGAGACACTCTTGGCTCCGTGTCTCCGGCTTTACCCCAGAAGTACAGAAAAACATTCTTGATGTCCCATACAAAGGCAAAGTCCTGTTTGGTAAACACTCAGAGAAGATTATCACCAAGCTTCAGGACGCAGGGAAGGCAGTTAGATCCGTACAAGCCATGTACAGATCCAGTCTCGGTTCCTTTCATAGGAACCAGAGCCGTTTTCGCAACCGGCAACAAAGGCAGCAGCCACGTTCCGGCCAGCAACAAAGGGACACTTTTCATCGTAAAGCCCAGGCTAAATCTTCCCCAGGCAGAGGCCAGCGTTCTACCAAACTGGCCCAGCCTGCGGGAACCAACGCTGCCACAGCATGACTCCTTCCCAGCCCCCGCCCCTCCTCTGTTTCAGCGGGCACAAGGTCAGTGCGCACGCATTCGCCACTTTTCAGGGTGGCAGTCGATTACCGCCGACCGGTAGGTTCTTCAAATGGTCAAGAGAGGTCACTTCATCGAATTCCTCGACCACCCACTGTCAAGACCTCCCCTGCTCTCCCGTTATTCGGGTCAGCACGCCCTGCTCATACAGCAGGAGGTGCTCGCGCTTCTTGGAAAAGAAGCTATAGAGCACGTACTGCAGAACCAAAGAGGTGCAGGTTACTATTCTCGCTTCTTTCTGGTTCCCAAGAAGACAGGGGACCTCCGTCCAATACTGGATCTCAGCGACCTCAACGCTTCGGTCCTTTACAAACGCTTCCGTATGGTGACCCTTCCAGGTCTCATACCCATGCTCAAGCAGGACGCCTTCCTAGCGTCCTTGGACATGCAGGATGCTTACCTGCACATACCCATTGCTCAAGCGCACAGGAATTTCTTGTGCTTTGAATTTCAAGGTCACCATTATCAGTTCCGAGCCCTCCCTTTCTGACTGTCATTGACACCTTGAGTGTTCACGAAGTGCATGGCAGTCGAAGCGGCGACTCTGAGGAGACAAGGCCACTACGTGTTCCCCTACCTGGACTACTGGCTTCTCATGGTGCCCTCTCGGGAGGCCCTGATGTCCATCATTCATTGTACTCAGTCTCTGTTCGAGACGTTGGGCATCATTATCAGTCAGGAGAAGTCACGCCTGGTTCCGTCACAGATTCTGCAGTTCATAGGCGCAGTTCTGGACACCGTCCAGAGGAAAGCTTTTCTACCCCGGGACTGAGCGGAACACATCAGATCCCTCATCAGGGACTTTTTGGCAAAGAGGACTGTCCCAGCCAGACTGGTCCTCTGCCTGCTTGGACATATGGCTGCGGCCATTGCAACAGTCCCGCTACCCCGTCTCCACATGTGGGTGACCTAGTGGATGTTACGGGTCCAATGGGATCAGAAGCAAGACCATCTGCAGCTTCCATTTCATAACACGAATGCCGTAATCCGAAATTGGCAATGGTGGCTAGATTCAAAGAACCTATTAGCGTGGGTCCCCTTCATCGTGCCGTCTCTGATTGTGACACTCTCCACAGATGCCTCAGGGCTCGGGTGGGGAGCACACCTCTACAGTGTCAGGCCTCAGGGCCTATGGACAGCCCAAGAAGCTCATCTCCACATAAATATCCTGGAAGTGAGAGCAGTTCTTTACGCCCTGCAGGCTTTCCAGTCGGAGATCCCACCAGGTACTCTCCTGTTACAAACAGACAATACCGTGGTGATGTATTACCTCAACAAACGAGGCACCCATTCCTACCCGCTTTGCAGGGAGACGATGAGGGTGGGGGATTGGGTTCTACAACACGGCGCAAAACCTCATTGCTGTTCATGTCACAGGAGTGGACAACGTCATCGCAGACAGCCTGAGTCACTCTCAGGTCAGAGTCCACGAGTGGGAGCTACTCCAGAAGGTAGTAGAGGATCTGTTTCACAGATGGGGTACACCAGAGTTAGACCTCTTCGCGTCCCCATACAACGCAAAACTGCCCAATTTTTGCTCGCTAGATCCAGGGCCTGGTGTTTTCTGGCGAGATGCGTTGTCCCTCTCCTGGGCGGGCAGATTCCTCTGTGCCTTTCCTCCCATCCCGTTGATCCAGAGGGTCCTTTTGAAACTCCACAGAGAGCAAGCGATGCGGATACTTATCGCAACGTTTTGGCCCAGACAGATCTGGTTCCCTCTACTACATCAGCTGTCCCGGGAACCTCCAGTGCTTCTGCCAATCAGTTCTCACTTACTGTCTCAGGAGACAGGCTCCTTGGTCCACCCGGACCTTCGTTCACTGAACCTACGCGCCTGGCTCCTAGAGACATAGCCGTTACGCGATACGGGGTCTCACTGAAGTGGTAGCAGATGTTCTAGCGGCTGCTAGAAAGCCAGCCACTCACGCTAGTTACGCCATGAAATGGCGCAGATTTTTGGCTCAGGTGCGGGGGTTTTCACCAATGGATTGTCCAGAAAGGACGGTCCTGGACTACCTCCTGTCTCTTTTTCAGACAGGCTTGGCCTTCTCCTCAATAAAAGTACACCTTTGTGCCATCTGAGCCAATCACACTCCTATAGGCCAACGTCCCATAACTCAGCTGGACATGGCACGAGCCTTCCTGAGAGGTGTTCTCCACCTTAGACCTCCGATTAAGGATCCCATTCCACCATGGGATTTACCCTTTGTCCTGGAGCATCTTACGCTGCCACCTTTTGAACCAGCCGCAGATTGCGAGCTACGTCTCCCTACATGGAAGACTTTGTTTTTAGTTGCCGTTGCTTCGGCCAGAAGAATTTCTGAGCTTCACGCACTGATGTGCAAAGAACCTTATTTGGTTTTTCACCAGGACAGGGTATCCCCACGGACTAATCCGAAGTTTCTACCTAAGGTGGTCTCAGCTCTCACTCTTAATCAGTGCATCGATCTACCAGTGTACTTTTCTAAATATTCTAATAGAGGAGAGGCCCTGTTGCACACTTTAGATATGCATAGGAGTCTTCGATATTACCTGACCAGAACCAAACACCACCGAAAATCTGGCCAGCTTTTTGTCTCCTTCACACACAGGATGATGGGAGCTCCAGTTTCCAAACAATCGTTGTCCAGGTGGCTCATACATTGTATTACGTTCTGTTACCAGAAGCATAACAAACCCTTACCAAGCTTGGTTAAGGATCATTCCACGGGGGCTACCTCCTTTGCGGCCATGAAGAACGTGTCCACCACAGCCATCTGTGCAGCAGCTACTTGGAGCACTGTGCACACCTTCATCAGGCATTATAGCCTGGACATCGCATCGAGGCGAAGAGCAGGTTTTGGTCTAGCAGTCCTTCAGGGACTCCTATCCTAGGCTTCGGTTCTACTAGGGATTTCTACCTTTCCTTCTCCCAGTGGTGAGGGATTTCCAGCATTGCTTGGGAATCTGTCCTAATGGTGTAACCTGCTGCAAGAGCTGTTTCTTGAAGTAAGATAGTACAGTTACGTAAGAACTTACCGTAACAGTAGATCTTTGAGAACAGCTCTTGCAGCAGGTACTTTCCCTCCCACCATCCCCACTGGAGATAGATTTATTCCAATATCCTTCTGCTAGGATCAGGTGCTCTTAACACCACTCTGATTGCCATTTGATGGCGGATCCTCAGTCTCCTTTTCTGATGTCATCCAGCGGCCAGGAGTCTCCAGCAGGAGAACTGGGGATTCTGTGGGACCGCTCCCTTATGTACTATGTCTGACATCGGGGGCGGTCCCCGCTGAGTACAGCTAGCTAGAAAATTTCCATGGGGTCCTGGTGCCTGCCGGCTTCAGTCCTAATGGTGTAACCTGCTGCAAGAGCTGTTCTCGAAGATCTACTGTTACGGTAAGTTCTTACGTAACTGTACTTTCTTGAGGGTACGCTCTCACCACCACCTCCAGTGACCAAAATTTGTGGCGCACTCACTACCACTATAGTACAATAATATAGACTGTAAATGCAAAGAAAAGGGGTTTGGCGGCAGTAGTTGTGGCCGTAAGGCAAGATGGTCTGTACGTCTTTACATACCTGGATGACTGGCTGCTGAAAGCTCAGTCCCGGGACATGCTACTGCTGACCCTGGAGCGTACCCTTCAGTTGTTCCAGTCCCTAGGAATAACTATCAACTTGCCCAAGTCCATACTGACCCCATCCCAATGGCTGCAATACATAGGGGAGGTCCTGGATTCTGCCCAGGGAAGGGCCTTCCTCCCGCAGGACAGGGCAGAATGTTCAGTGGCTCGGGTCCAGTTAGTGTCCCAGAACCGGTATGTTACAGCCAGAGAATTTCTGAGGCTGTTGGGTCTGATGTCAGCCACCATTGTGACCATACCTCTGGCCAGACTGCACATGTGGATTCCCCAGTGGACACTGAGGGTCTAGTAGGACCAACATACCGACGATCTGGATCAGTAAGTCCTGTTCTCTTCCCTGGTTCGCAAGGTGCTTCAGTGGTAGAGGGAACCCAGCAACCTCCAAAAAGGGATTCCCTTCCTTATTCCGTCTCCTTAGCAGATCCTCACCACGGATGCCTCAGGCCTTGGTTGGGGAGCACACCTGGGTCCTTGCCAGACCCAGGGGACCTGGTCCATGATGGAGACACACCTGCATATGAACGTTCTAGAGTTGCAGCCAGTCCTGTATGCCATTCAGGCCTTCCAGAATCGTCTCTTTCCGGGTCTCTTGCCGGTGCACTTGGGCAACCTCAGTGTGGTCTGTTACATATGAACATATGAAATTTGCCAGCAGATAAAGGCCTAGAGGGCTATCAAGTCTGCTCGAATGTTCAGCTAGCACCCCTTATTCTGCAGCTTCCCCTCCCTTCCACCCATCCCCTCCATTGACCCTCCCCCCATGTCCTGTCCCATCCCCTTTTGAAGCAGTCCACTGTTCTGCTGGACACCATTTCTGCAGGTAACGCATTCCACCCAGCTACCACCCTCCATGTAAACAAACATTTTTCAATGCCGAATGTTGATTGCGTGGGTTCGCTCACTGCCCCTCTGTAACTCGCTCAGTCTGTTTCTCCCGGTGCTGCAGGCTGCTCTTTTGTATTGGGTTCCTGCCTGCATTGGCACCTTTTTCTGCCCGGTAAGAAATCCGCAGTTGTCCTGACAGAGCTCCGTTGAGGTGGCTCACTCCCCCTCTCTCACTCGCTCATTCTGTTTCTCCTGGCGCTGCAGGCTGCCCTTTTATACTGGGCTCCTGCCTCTGTTGGTGGCTTTTTCTGCCCACAAAGAAATCTGCAGCAGTCCCGACACAGGTCTGTTGAGCCTGCTCACTCCCCCTCTCTCACTCACTTGTTTCGTTTCTGCTGGTGCTGCAGGCTGGCCTTTTGTACTGGGCTCCTGCCTGTGTTGCCGCCTTTTTCTGCCAACAAAGAAATCCGCAGCAGTCACAATAGAGCTCCGTTGAGTTTTCTCACTCCCCTTCCCTCACTCGCTCGTTGTTGTTCTCCCGGCGCTGCAGGCTGCCCTTTTGTACTGGGCTCCTGCCTGCTTTGGCACCTTTTTCTGCCCACAAAGAAATCCACAGCTGTCCCGACAGAGCTCCGTTGAGGTTGCTCACTCCCCGGTCTCACTCACTGTTCTTTTCTCCTGGTGCTGCAGGCTGCCCTTTTGTACTGGGTTCCTGCCTCTGTTGGCGCCTTTTTCTGCCCACAAAGAAATCTGCAGCAGTCCTGACAGGCTCCGTTGAGCTTGCTCACTCCCCTTTCTCATGCTCATTCCGTTTCTGCGGTGCTGCAGGCTGCCCTTTTATACTGGGCTCCTGCCTGCATTGCTGCCTTTTTCTGCCCACAAAGAAATTTGCAGCAGTTACAATAGAGCTCCGTTGAGCTCATTCACTCCCCCTCTCTCACTCGCTCATTCTGGTTTTCCCACCGCTGCAGGCTGCCCTTTTGTACTGGGCTCCTGCCTCTATTGGTGCCTTTTTCTGCCCACAGACAGATCTGCAGCAGTCCCAACAGAGCTCCGTTGAGCTCACTCGCTCGTTCTGTGTCTCCCGCCGCAGGCTGCCCTTTTGTACTGGGCTCCTGCCTGCATTGATGGCTTTTTCTAGCCACAAAGAAATCTGAAGCAGTCCCGACACAGCTCCATTGAGCTTGCTCACACCCCCTCTCTCACTCGCTCATTCCATTTCTGCCGATGCTGCAAGCTGGCCTTGTGTACTGGGCTCCTGCCTGTGTTGCTGCCTTTTTCTGCCCACAAAGAAATCTGCAGCAGTCATGATAGAGCTCCGTTGAGCTCACTCTGTCACTCGCTCGTTCTGTTTCTCTTGGCGCTGCAGGCTGCGTTTTTGTGCGGGGCTCCTGGCTGCATTGGCACCTTTGCCCACAAAGAAATCCGCAGCTGTCCCAACAGAGCTCCATTGAGGTCGCTCAGTCTCCCTCTCTCATGCGCTCATTCTGTTTGTCTTGGCGCTGCAGGCTGCCCTTTTGTACGATGCTTCTGCCTGCATTGGCGCCTTTTTCCGCCCACAAAAAAATCTGCAACAGTCCTGATAGAGCTCTGTTGAGCTCACTGAGTCCCCCTGTCTCACTCACTCATACTGTTTCTCCCATCGCTGCAGGCTGGCCTTTTGTACTAGGCCCCGCCTGCATTGATGCCATTTTCTGCCCACAAAGAAATCTACAGCAGTCCTGATAGCGCTCCGGTGAGTTCGCTCACTCCCACTCCCTCACTTACTCTCTCATTCTGTTTCTCCCAGTGCTGCAGGCTGCCCTTTTGTACTGGGCTCTTGCGTTGGGGCCTTTTTCTGCCCACAAAGAAATCCGCAGCAGTCCCAACAGAGCTCAGTTGAGCTTGGTCACTCCCCCCTCTCACTCGCTCGATCTTAATCTGTCCCAAACACTGATTTCCCACAGCGGCCATACTATTCCCTTGCAGGAGTGCAAAAACATATTTTAGCCAGGATGTGAAAAACGACAGCTGTACTGCTCATAAGGAGGTGAGAAAAAATGCCACTGTTGAAAATCTGGCGTGACAATGTCTGCAAAGTTACAAGGGTGCGTGGAAAGTGCGCAATGCACACTTGTAACAGTCATTTATTTATTTATTTGCTTTTATTTAACCGGGTAGCACTCTGGCCATGTGCCTATTTTCGGTGCGACCGAGAGAGTTACAGGTAAGACTTCATACAGGAATAATTGAGGAAGCATTAGGAATACATAGGAAGGTAGTTACATATAAATACTCGCATATATAAACAACTGAGGAGCATAAGGAATACATAGAAAGATAACAGGCAATTCAGTGTAGGCACAAGAGCAAGGTAGGCATACATTGAGCGGTTGAGGAACAGAGACGAGCATGTAAGGAATACACTGGCAGTTTCCGGGCTAGCTCTAGGGCAAAGTTGGCACAGAATTACTACATGTACGATTGAGGAGACAAGGAACAAAGCTAAAATAACAGGCAGTTCAAGGCTGACTCTAGGACTAGGTTGGCATGGTTCATTAGAGTAGGATGGGACAGAACGGGATAAATCTCGGTGGTGAACAGTGGGAGCAAAGATAAAGTAAGGTGCCTGCAGAGGAGGGGGGTGCACTAGGCAGGTGGTAAGTCCAGGTTTGATGGGCTATCATCACCAAATTTTCAACATAGGCATTTTAGGACCTCTGCTCATGAACAGTGTCACTGTCATTTTCTTAATCTGTCCCGAACAGTGATTTCCCACAGCGACCACGCTATCCTGCACCGGAAGTGCAAAAACACATTTCCGCCAGGATAGGGAAAATGACAGCTGTACTGTTCATAAGTAGGTGTGGAAATGGCAATTGGAAAATCTGGAGTGAAAATATTATAACTGCTGGTTAATAGCCGCAGCGGTAAACTGCACAACGATGCTCATAACAGTCATTTTATGGAGCATCGACACCGGATTTTCAAAATAGGCATTTTAGGACCTCTACTCATCTGTCCCGAACACTGATTTCCCACAGCGACTGTGCTGTTCTGTGCCAGAAGTGTGAAAACACATTTCGGCCAGGATGTGAACAGTGAGCGCTGTACTGTTCACAAGAAGGTGTGAAAATATTGCAAATTCGCAAAGTTATGAATGTACGTAGCAACTGCACAATGCACGCTCGTAAAAGTAATTTTTTGGATTTTTTCCACCAAATTTGTAACATAGGCTTTTTGAGAGCCCACCTCATGAACACTGGCACTGTCGTTTCATTAATGGGCCCGAAAGGTGATTCCGCGCAGTGACCGCGAAATCACCTTTTGAGCCAGTTAACGCCATGACAGTGCCAGAATTCATGAGGAGGGGTCCTAAAACTCCCATGTTGAAAATTTGGTGCCAAAATTCCAAAACTGACTGAGATATGCATCAAAGTTGGAAAAACCCTATTTATTCCATTATACAGCTTACCAGCATTTCCTCAGTTCGGCTTTGAAGAGTGCAGACATGTTCCCGGTCCACTGAAGATCATCGCGCCGGGCTCTGGAGGTAGGTATGGGGTGGGTGGGAAGCAGGGTGCGCAGTGGGTGGGTGCGGGTTGAGGGAGAGGGGCAGGGAGACTGCTGAGGGACTGTTTCCTTTTTTACAGGTAAAGAAGAAAGACATCACGGGACCATTTTTTGTTTTCGGGGGCATGTGGCACGCTGGGGTGGGCTCCCAAGCGTGTCAGCGACTCATTCTTTGGGGGGCAGCTTGAGGCAGCGAGGATTGGCATCCCATCGGCATACAATAAAGGAGGGGCTACATCATGCCGATGGGGATTGGCCCCCTCGGCACAAATGTTCTGGGTGTTTGTGGGTGGGTATTATGCAGACGGGAGTGGCCTCCGGCCGGCAACATCAAAGGGCAGGGGCCACTGAAGCCGACGGGGATTGGGGCCCCCATCGGCAAACACAACCTGTTGTTGGGGAGGGGGGCATGCTGCCGAGGGGATGGCACCCCTCGGCACTGGGGTTCTTAATATTGTTTGTGAACATGGCGGCAAACCGCCGTCATGTTCTAAATAATATTACTACTTAGAAAGTTCATAGTAATGATGGTCGCTCTCGTCAGCGTCACGAGGCTGCCCTGATTGCAGCGAATACATTTTTACAAGTTGGTGGCACACTGGCTGAACTAGTGCCCCCTGCTCCCTCGCCTTCTCCAGCCAGTACATGTTCAACTCTCTCAGCGCCCTCTCGTAGGATAAGTCCCCAGCCCATTGATCATCTTTGTCACTGTGCGCCACACCCCCTCCAGTAACTTAATGTCCCTCTTCAGATACAGGCGCCAGTACTGCATGCAGTACTCCAGGTGCGGTCTAACTAATAACCTATACAGTGACAGAATCACCTGCTCCCTCCTAAAGGATATACCCCTTGCAGTGCAACCCAGCATTTTGTTGGGCTTTGCAGCTGCCTTTCTACATTGTGCCAAGTTGTTCATTGACCCTGTAATGAGCATCCCCAGATCCTTCTCCTCCTCTGTCTGGGCTAGCTGCACTCCCCCCAGCTGGTAACTCCTCCTTGGGTTCTTCACCCCAAAATGCAGCACCTTACACTTTTTGGCATTAAACTCCAGTTGCCAGGTGTCTGACCAGGTTTTATGCTTTGCCAGATGATCCTGTAACCCCTGCCCATCCCCCTAGGTCGTCCACCACTGCTCCCATCTTGGTATCATCAGCAAACAGACTGACCTTGCTCTTGATGTCCAGTGATATGTCTGCAATGAATATCCCAAACAACACTGGTCCCAACACCAAGCCCTGTGGAACACCGCTCGTCACTACCCTTGGGTGTGAGAGCTCCCCAACCACCACCACCCTCTGTTTCTTTCCCTGAAGTCAGTTCCCTACCCATCTCACCAGCTCTGCACCTGCCCCTGTGCCTTCTAACTTACCTCCCAGCCTCCCATGTGGCACAGAGTCAAATGCCTTACTGAAGTCCAGATACAGGACATCCATTGCATGGCCCCTGTCCAGTTGCCTAGTTACCTAGTAATAGAACTCCACCAGGTTGGCTTAGCAGGATCTGCCATTTATGAAGCCATGCTGTCTGCTGTCCTGTAGTCCTTTGGCCTCTAGGAGGGCCACTAGCCTCTCCTTCAGGATAATCTCCATCAGCTTACCCACGATGAATGTGAGGCTCACCGGTCTGTAGTTCCCCGGTTCATCCTTGGGGCCACTCTTGTGGAGGGGTACCACATGAGCCATCCTCCAGTCCTGAGGTACACACCCTGAGTGTAGTGAGGCATTAAATAGGTCTGCCAAAGGTCCCGAAACAACCTCTGCCAGCTCCTTCAGTACCCTGGGGTGGATGCCATTTGGGCCTGGCGCCTTGTCCACCCTCAGTGCCTTCAAACCCTCCCAAACTCTGCCCTCCATGATTTCACCATCTGTCACCCCCCGTTCCGGCGTTCCTCCCCTTGGGTATCTCTCCCCCTTCTCCTTAGTAAATACCGAGCAGAAGTAATCATTTAGCGCTTCTGCCTTATTGCACCCTGCTTCCACCCAACCCCCCCTCCTTCCTAATCCTTACTATGTGGTCCTTACAGCTCCTTTTCTCCCTGATGTATCTAAAGAAGTCCTTCTCCCCCTTCTTAAGGCCTTGTGCCTGCCTGAGCTCAGTAGATACCTTGGCTCCACTTACTGCCCGTGTCACCTCCTTAGATTCTGTCAGGTACTCTTCCCTGTCCTCCCCCCTTCCTGTTTTCTTGTACCTCCTAAAGGCAGCTCTTTTCCATGACCTCTTGCTCAACCAGCTCTGTTTCTTAGCCCTAGCCTTCTTGCTCTGGGCCTTGCAGCAGGTTTTGGTTGCCTCAACTATCCCCAGCTTTATGAGCTCCCACCTCTGGTTGGTGTCCATACTAGTTTGAATTCTGGCCAGGTACCCTTTTACCACTTCCCCCATCCTCTCAAAGTCGACCCTCCTGAAATCCAACACTCTTGTGCCAGATTCCACTCCTTCCTTGCCCATATCCAATGTGAGCCATACTGAGTGGCGGTCACTCCCTGACAGCGGTTCTTCCACCGCAAGTTCTCTCACAAAGTCCCCATTTGCCAGCACAAGGTCAAGGGTATTCCCTAACCTGGTTGGTTCACTGACCATTTGCAGCAGGAAGCTGTCCTGGGAGGCATCCAGCAGTACCTGCCCCCTTCTATTCCTGGTTGTTGGGGTACTCCAGTCCAGTCCTGGCATGTTGAAGTCCCCCACAATCACCACGCTACCCTTCTCACAGGTCCTCTTGATCTGTCCTGCTAGTTCCCTGTCCAACTCCTCTGTCTGAGATGGCGGCCTGTACACCATTCCCATTCTGAGAATCCTGTTCTTGGAATCCTGGATTTGCATCCAAAGTGACTCCGTACTACCCTCCTCCCCTTCCTCCCTTACACACTTCGGTCCTTCCTTCACATATAGTGCCCACCCCCCTTTCCCAATCACCCTCTCCCTACGAAATAACCTGTACCCTGGTACAGACAGGTTCCAGTCATTGTATTGGGTGGCTCATGTTTCTGTGATGGCTGCAATTTCCACCTCTCCCTCTGCCATGAGCACCTGTAACTCTGAAGTTTTCCTCCCAAGTCTCCTAGGTATTAAGGATAACCACCCTCCACCCCCCCCCCCATCCTGCCCTCCTTTACTAGCATCACCAATAGTACTTGCCATTTGTTCTTTGTCACTGTTATGGGGGTAAGTTCATATGGTTTCTAACCTGTGGTCTCTGCTTGTCTCTTGCCCACTTGCCACCCCCCGCTCCTAGTTTAAATTCCCAACTTTCTCTATGTATTCCTCCATCCTCTTGTTTCAACACTTTCTTCACTCCTCACTCAAGTGTAGTCTGTCCTTGGCATAGAGACTACTGTCCTCCCAGGTCCCCCAACAGCCCATACCCTTTAGCATAACACCAGGTTCTAGGGACATGGATATGTTGTTCATCCACACTCATTGGCAGTATCCTTGCCGCTTTAAATCTTGCGGAAGGTCTTCAAGCTTGCTCCTCCCACCCACCCGGGTGGTATAACTCGGCTCGCCCCATGGCCAGATCTTCCTTACGGCAGGCTCAGGTTCCCTCCTGCGCTCTGCGTTTCGCGACTAGTTCCTATTTCTCCGTTTAGGATTTAAAATAATATTTTGCAAAAGACTTCCAGTCTTGATCCCTCGCGGCTCGCGATGGACAAATCGACTCCTGGTTGGAGATGCCCATGCGGACGAAAGATGTCTCGGACGGATCCACACTCCACGTGTGTCTACTGTTAGGCCTTGAGCACGACCACAGGCTTCGCGACCTGTGCTCATCTTTCACCGACCTCGTCCTCGAACCGTGCTGCCCGATTACGCTGGGCCGCGTCCGGCGTTTCCCTCCGGTGAAGTCCAAGGAGGCCGGTTAGCGGTGTCATGACGGGCTTTCGGCGGATCAACTCGGCGGATGGTCGCCCTCGAAGAGGAGGCGGTAGCCAGGCATCTCTCCTCGGCGCCCGGCATTTATCCCGCTCTCTGGGTTCTTCCTACGGCTTCCTTTAAGGAGCTTTGTCTGTCCCTCTCCACTAAAGGAGAAGGGCCTCTGCGTCTGCTGGACCTTTTCTCGGTCCAAAAGAGGGACAAGGTAAAGTCCCTCCGTCGGCGCTCTTGGGGCGGAAGGTCCCTCTCCCGGGCAGTCGGCCGTCGGCTCGGTCGACCGCTCGGCCGACCACTGGCCTCACGGTGTCCCCGTCAGGTCAGTTGCGAGACTCCCTCTGATGAAGTCGAGATTTTCTCGACCCATTAGACGGAGCTGTAGCCTTTAGCAGCCCGAATTCCCTCTCCCGGTTCCCAGAGAGTTGAGGATCCGTGGGCTCGCCTGTGCCTCGGTTCCGGAGCCCTCGGATGGACCTTCGAGCGAAGGAGTGCGGTTCCGGCCGACACCTCCTGCACCGACCCGGAAATTCCGGGACTCTCGGTCTCGGTCTCGGACCTCTTCGCGGTCCAGCCGTTCCCACCGTCATAAGCGGTCTCGGTCGGCACAGCGATAGCGGCGTCGCCCGTCCTAGTCCTCCTCCTCCCTCGGATGAGGGGAGGCTTCGGCGTAAATGCGTCGCGATGCGAGGACCTTATGTTACAACAACTCCTCCTGGGCGGGGAATAAGCCGACTCGGGCGCCTTCGACCATTAAGTAACTGTCACCGGGCGCGACACAACCCCTCGACTTGTCCGAGGCCTACGCAGGCGGTTGTTCGGCCAAAACCAGCTGCTCCACGATTCGGTGGAACCTCCGCCTCCACAGCCACCAATTGGGGCTCCGACCAAGTTCTCGATCGGCTAAGGGTTCACCCATCGGCTGTCAGTTACCCTCACTCCCGACCGACCTCGGCAGGTGAAGGGTGGCTCAGGCCAGAGGCAGCTCTTGAGGACTCTTCCGAGTCGAAGGCGATTCCTCCTTCTTCTCCAGCGACTGGACTTGGAGTCTTCAGAGAAGTCAGCCAATGGGCGATAGCCGTCGTCCTTCCTAGGACTGCTTGGCTCATCTAGGAGTCTACCGGGATGGGCTGAACCGTTCCAAGCGGGCCAGGTATCCCCTCACGGAGATTCTGGACGAGGGATTCTCCGGCCGGAGGCCTTTCCGGTGGCGAGGCCATAGTGGGTCCGGCATGGAACTTTGGCAGCCCGCTTCCTGCCCTACGCCTCGGCCAGGATGGCCAGGAAGTATCACGGTCCCGGTTCCTTGTCGGTTTTGGAACACCCCTCTGCTGAGGGTTGGTTACCGACAGCGTTTTCAGCGGCGCCGGCTGCGCCAGGGATGTGGACAAACCTCCTGACAAGGTCAGAAATTGGACTATACCGGGCGAAAAGTCGCTGCGTCCTCTCTCGACATACGTCCAGGCCAGTTCGGCCGTCCTCATGGCACATTTTCTCATGCCCTGTTGGGCTCCTGGATGAGGTCATCCCTCATCTTCCCGCCGATCTGCAGACTACGGTTAAGCAGGTGCGGGACCAGGGCAGGGCAGTGGCCAAACAGCAGCTCAGACTGCTTTGGATGTAGGGACTCATGTGCCAGATCGGTGGCGACGCAGTGGCTATCCGTCGGCGAGGCTGGCTGAGGATATCCACCTTTGCCCGGATACCCAGCACAAGTTGGCGGATGTTCCCTTTTAGGGGACTGACCTCTTGACCCTGGGGTGGAAGGTCACCTGCAGAGGATCGAGAAGTCCAATGCCACCTTGGACTCGGTCTCTTCGCTCAGAAGGACAAGGCCGCAGAACCACAGCCTAAGCCCTTTCGTCCCTTCTGTGCCCCAGCCCGTATAGCACGTCAGGGCCAGCAGGCTCGACCTTGGCATCCCAAACCCAAACCGCCGGCTTCCTCTAACAGGAGCAGGAGGTGAGGCCCAGGAGGTCCTCGGCCGGTCCCTCCTCAAGCCTGCCCAGTGACGAGGCTGAGGGTGTCGCCCCATCCCGTCCACCTTACCCTGGGTTCCCCGTGAAGGCAGCTCCGGCACTTCCGTTCCGCTTGGTCGCTGTTACCACGGACAGGTGGGTCTTGGAGGTGGTGGGAAGGGCCTGCCTCTGGAATTCGAGCAGGCACCACCCTTCAGAGCCGTCGCCCCTCGGGGGGCTCCGGGATCCCCAGCCTCACTGGCGGCTCGTCGAGCCGACATCACTCTCCTCCTCCAGAAGGAGGTGGTAAGAGAGGTGGTGGACCCTCCTTCAGACCCAGGGTTTGTGTCCAGGTACTTCCTGGTTCCGAAACGGACGGGGGGCTGGCGCCCCATTCTCAAACCTACGACCTAAACAAGTTCCTAGGTCTCGAACCTTCAGGATGGTCACTCTGGCTCAGATTATACCATCCTTGGAGCAGCGCGTGTGGTTCTGCTCTCTGGACTTGGGGGCCAGCGTTTTTCACGTCCCTATCCGTCCGTCTCACCAGAGATTCCTTCGCTTCCGGCGGAAGGATCCCTCTTGAGTTCAAGCCATGCCCTTTGGCTTGTCTCCAGCTCCAGGGTCTTCACCAAATGCATGGCAGTGGTGACAGCATTCCCTCGCGGCCGAGGGTCGGGTGTGCCCTTACCTGGGCGACTGGCTGATAGCAGCTCCCTCCAGGAAGGGGAGGTGGTCAGAGATCTGGCCCTCCAGGTCTGCTCTCAACTGGGCCTCCTTATCCAGCGAGGCCAAGTCGAACTCGAGCGAAGCAGGTGATTTTATTCATCGAGCGCGCTTCGACTCTCTTCGAGCCAGGCGCGGCTCCGGCGGACAGGGCCGGGTTCTTTCCTCCTTTGCCCGATCATTTCTGGTTGAGCAATTCGCCCTGCCGGGACTTCCTGCGCCTCCTGGGTCTCATGGCGCCTGTACCAGCGTGGTCCGTTGGGCCGCTGGAACATCTGCGTCCCTTCAGTGGGGACTGGCCAGCCAGTGGTCCCGGCGCTGCGATCCCTTGGACCAGCTTGTGTCCGGTGACACAGGGGATATGGAATGCTCTCCAGTGGTGGACCATTCAGATCATTTGCAGGAGGGCATCCGTTCGTCGCCCGAGCCGACGGTCTCTCTGTCGACCGATGCCTCTCTGATGGGTTGGGGGTGCCCATCCTGGGGAACACCGGGCTCATGGCCTCTGGTCCCGCGGGAGTCCCGTACACATCAACCTGCTGGAGCTCGGCGGTCCGCCTAGCTCTCACCGCCTTTGCTCCGTTCCTCCGGGGTCAAGTGGTCCGAGTCAGGCGGACAATACCACGACCATGTACTATCTAAACCGCCAGGGCGGGGGCGCTCCATGCTTCATGCAGAGCTCTCCGCTGGTCACTATGCGCCAGCCTGGGCGGATCTCCTAGCCATTCACGTGGCAGGAGCCTCCAACACCCTGGCGATGCCCTGAGCGGATGGGGCTGCATCCCACGAGTGGTCTCTCCTGCCGGGTAGTACAGCATCTGTTCTCCCACTGGGGCACACCTCAGGTGGACCTGTTTGCCTCCATGGAGAGCAGAAGCTGAGTCTGTTCCATGCCGCCCCCTCAGCAGGGCTCGCTGCAGGGGATGCCTTCTCGAGGCAATGGACCCCGGGCCTCTTTTACGCCTTTCCCCCATTTCCCTTGATCCACAAGGTGCTTCTCAAGGCGAGGAGGGACAAAGCGCGGGTGATTCTGATAGCCCCAGACTGGCCTCGCCGGTTCTGGTACCAGATCTCCTCAGTCTCAGCTCAGACTCACGGCAGCTTCCAGCTCGCCGGACCTGCTCTCAGTCAATCAGGGAAGGTGTTTCCATCCGGACCTTCAATCCCTGCACCTGGCGGCTGGTTCCTGCGGCTAGAGTTCCAGGCTTTGGGTCTTTCCGACGAGGTCCTCAATGTAGTTGAGGCGTCCGTGAGAGTCGACCAGAAAATGCTATGCCTTCAAATGGAAAAGGTTTTCCATTTGGTGTCAGAAACAAGGGCTTGGACCCTTCCTCCTGTTCCTTGGCAAGCATCTTGGACTATTTATGGTCCCTTTCTAGTCAAGGCTTAGGGTGGCGACCCTAAGGTGCACCTGGCAGCCATCTCTGCTTACCGGGCGCGGGCTGGGAAGCAGTCGGTGGCGCAGGAGAAGGTGGTCTGGCGCTTTTTCAAAGGCCTTGATCACATTTCCCTCCAGTGCGGGAACCCCCACCTCCGTGGGATCTACTGCTGGTACTGGCAAGCTCATGGGCGAAGCCATTCGAACCTATGCACAGGTGTGCTCTCTCTCACCTGTCGTGGAAGACCGCCTTCTTGGTGGCTATCCGTCAGCCAGAAGGATGGGAGAGCTCCAGGCGCTTTCCATCAGTCTCCTTACCTGGTCTTCCACAGGGACAAGGTTGTCCTCGCCCACCGAAATTCCTTCCGAAGGTGGTGTCGAGTTTCACCTTAACCAGGTGTTGACTCTGCGGTGTTCTACCCAATCACACCTCGGAGGCCGAATATAGGCTCTACTCCTCTGGATCCTAGAAGGCGCTCGCTTATTATAAGGGCGCCACGGCTGATATTCGGGAGAGGTTCGCCCAGCTGTTTGTCACCTCGCTGAAGCCGCATCTGGCAGACCTGCAGCCAAGCGGACGATAAGCAGGTGGGTAACCTCCTGCATAGATCTCTGCTATAAGTTAGCGGGCATGGAGCCTCCCAGAGGATAAGAGCTCATTCTACCCGCCATACCTGCTGCAGCAGTGGCTGCTTCCAGGGCGTCCCTATCCAGAAATCTGCAGGCTGCTACCTGGAAGTCAGCAAACACATCTCATTACCCACTACCACATCGACCTTGAGTCACGCCGGGATGCTGGTTTTGGGGCCTCGGTTCTCCAGTCTCTCTTCCCAAGTAAGTATATGGGGTGTCGTCTTGCCTCCCTCCTCCCGGAGAACTGCTAGGAGTCTGCCAATGAGTGTGGATGAACAACATATCCATGTCCCTAGAATACAGGTTACTCACCTGTAACAGGAGTTCTAGGAATGGTATATGTTGTTCATCCTACACCACCAGGCTCTCCGGCTTGGACGGCACAACCTGAGCTCCAGCGGGCCAGATCTGGCGTCATGAAGGCGGACGAGAGTTATACCACCGGGTGGGTGGGAGGAGCAAGCTTAAGACCTTCCGGCAAGATTTAAAGCGGCAAGGATACTGCCAATGAGTGTGGATGAACAACATATACCATTCCTAGAACTCCTGTTACAGGTGAGTAACCTGTATTTTTTAGTCATCCATTAAATTCCTCTATTCTCAGCTTTCTTGTTGTGCTTGCCTTGGGCACTGGAAGTATCTCTGAAAAAGTTACTGATCTTCCTGCCCCCTCACATAATTGTCCTAGTTCCTCAAACCTCCTCTGGACTATATTTGCTGTCTTGTCAGCCAGGCCATTCGTCCCAAGATGTATAATTAAATGAGACTTGTCCCTACCCCTTCTAGCATGTTTCAGAACAGATTGTCCCACCCTTTCCGCTGTCATTCCTGGCATGGTCTCCACCCAAATGCGACTATGCCTCTCCCCCTTGCTACCCCACCTGACTCCTCTTAGTATTGAGTCCCCCAGCAGTAAGATTCCACCCCTGTTACTCCCTGCTTGCTTCCATTCATCTCCATCTCTCGTTCCCAGCTCCTCTTCCTCCTGCACATTATTTTCCCCTTTTGCTCCTGTTGCAATTCTCGCAGGAGAACTTCCCCTCGCTCTGGTTTGGTCCAGGCATTTATCAATTACTCCTCCAATTGCATCACCTCCCTCCTCCTTTTTCCCCCTCCAGCAGTGCAAAACTATTTCCTGAAGACCCTTCACAAATGCCCGCTCCCTCTCTGTTCATAGTAACCTGTTCTCTCCTTTCCACTCCATGACTGTTGCCACTCTCCTCCCCTCACAAGTCACTGTCACCTCCTTCCATTTGTCTTTTGTCTCCTGACCTGGTTTCCCCAGCAATTATTCTTCCTGGTTTGGGCCCCTTTGTCTCTGCTTCCCTTCTTCTGACCCTCTCCTCACCACTGTTGGCTCAAATTGCCCTCCCTCCCTCCAGTATTGGGCTAAACCCGCCTCCAATCTGCCTTGCCTTAGTTCCTCCTGCAGACCCACGATCTCCTTTCTAAGTTTCTCTATGTGGTTGCACACTAAACATCCCCCCACCCTCCAGGCAATTGTGAGAAAGTTTGGTGCACCGCAGTTGTTGCAGCCTACCACCCTACCCATTGTTCTCTTTGCCCACCAGCAACCCCCCCCCACTCTTCTAGATGAAGGATACCAAACAGTCCCCCAAGTCTCCCCTCTCCTCCCTCTATCAGTGCAAAACATTCTTCTTTTCTTAATTTCCCTTACCTCCTTTGTTGTACAAGTTTACATAGATTGAGCAACTGCTTTTTACATTCCTATCCGTCCTGTCCACACCCAAAAAGAGACTTTAAGTAACTATTGCACAACCTTCTTCAAACTCCTGCTCCTCCTTTCCACAATGAATATAGCAATGCAAAGAAGTAATAATGAAAGCTCCTTGATCTGCAGTTACTTCCCTTCCGCTGAGATAGCAGTCACCTCTTCACTCGCTGCTGTTCCTTTCCTGGATGTCTGCTTCTGCTATGACAGGTGCATGTCCTTTGCCCATTTGAGGAAGTGATGTCAGAACCCTAGTATAAAAATCACGGACCTGCGGCGGGTGGGGTGAGGCTGGGAGGGTGGGTCAACACGTGCCTACCAAAACAGGTAGCTGAGGGCCCTGGTGAGACCATTAGCACCTTCCCCACTATGCACTAAACTTTACAGCTAGTGAAGCCAGCAAAAAGGAATCACAATTCCACTCAAAGCCCCAAAAATAGGTTTGCTACCAAAAGAAACAGGTCTCCAATTCAAACAGCCTCACCAGCAACACATCAAAATAGGTTTGAAATTAGAAGATATAGGTCTTCAATTCAAAGAAACAGCCCCAATTAAATCACACCAAATAGGTTTTAAATCAGAAGAAATAGGCTTCCACAAACGCAGCCTGCTACACGGTGAAAATTCAAGCAAATGAGCCCACTTATAGCCACCAAAACAGGTTTCAAAATTCCAACAGCCCCAAAACAGCACCCTGCTAGCCCCTTAGAAGTAGTAAGAAAGAAAAGAAATAACCTTCTACCAAATAAAATCCACTAGAAACAATGTAAAAACAGTAAGAAAAAGCTACTGTACTGGAACCAATCTGATCCCTTCCCCTTCTGGTTACTCCAGTCAACATACTGACTGAATTCAAACTCTTAATGTCAACTAACCACATAGAGCTGAGCTGATTGTCTCTCCTCACGAGCTTCAGAAAAAGAAAACCTCATCAGCAAGTGTTGGGGGGGGCGGGGGAAGGACTTGTTTATACCCCCTATGTCAAGAAGCAATGAGTCTGATACTGAGCTGTACATCACAGTCTAGAACTACCAGCCGATCGCAGTCCAGAATGCATGAGTGGGAACTGCTGTCCTTGGTTGTGGAAGACCTGTTTAGCAGATGGGGTTGTCCAGAGTTGAACTTTTTGCATCCCTGCTCAACGCAAAACTGTCTTGTTTCTGCTCGCTAGATTCAGGGCTTGGAGTTTTCTGGCGAGACGCGTTGTCCCTTTTTTCTGATTCAGTGGGTGCTTCTCAAGCTCCTTATGGAAGGGGCCATTCTGGCTATGTCAGATATAGTTTCCATTACTGCAGCAGTTGGCTGTCACACCCCCATTTCCTTTAGTCGGGACCTGTTGACACCAGCGCAGATAACCCTGGTCCATCCAGACCTCAGTCCCTCCGGTTGTATGCATGGTTCCTGAAGACATTGCCATCGCTCGGTTTGGGGTCTCCTATAAGGTGGTGGATATACGTACGGGTGTTAAAAGGTGGTGGATATACGGGTGACTACTAGGAAAACTTCCACCAGGACCACTTGCTTGATAAAATGGAAAAGATTTGCTACCTGGGCTACTTCCTGTCATCTGGACCCTTTTTCCTGTCCAGTTAACCAGGTTCTGGAATACCTACAGTAGCTTTTTTTTTTTTTTGTGACTGCTTTAGCCCCCAAATTTTGTCGGTTCCTCTTCATTGGAACCCAAAGCTGTTGGCTCTTTCCACCTCCTAAAGTTTACTGTGGCGGTTCCCCTTTTTTTTTTTTTTTTTATGGGTTGGGGGTGGAACTGGGCTGTTTCCGGTTGTCAGGGATTGGCATGACTGACACTGTGAAAAAGAGAATAGGACCTGCAGGCTTTGAAAATTGTAAAACTTGATCTTACTTCAAGAGGAAGCTCTTGCAGCAGGTAACACATACGGGACTGACGCCACCTGACAACGGTTCACGGCAAATTCTTCTCTAGCAGTATCTAGGGGACCGCCCCCTCCGGTGTCTGCTCCACCCCCGACGTCCACTGTATAAAGGAGGGGCGGTCCCCACGTTCTTCAGTTCTTTCCTGTCGCAGCATGGGTTAGTTCACGCTCAGCTACTCCTCGTCAGTACCGATCGCGTCACAGTTTCTCCTCCATTTTTCTCAAGTTTTTCGATGATTTATCTTCCTGTATGTCCACTCCTTTGACATTGCACACTAATAAGTGCTCCTGCGGGCGTCAGATCCCCTCCAAGGACGGCCACTCTGCCTGCTTGTACTGTCTGGGCCCAGACCACGACACCGGCGCCTGCTCCCACTGCCAGGCCTTTAACAGCAGGACTCCGTGATCAGGTGGCAAAACCTTTCGGGCTTCCTTTGCTCAGTCTAAACTGGCCGCTATAGAGAGGGGTTCCTCCTCCGGGGAATTGTAACCATCTGCCACTAGAAAGAAGCACCACAAATGCAGAGAATGGGAGAGATCTCACTCTAGGCCCAGGTTCACAGGCTCCCACTTGGCCGACAGGTCTAGGCTCCTCTGGCCACGATTCCCGCCTAATAGCTGTTAAGCCTCCAGCTTCTTCCTCCAGTGCCTTGGGTCAGAAATCTTCCGGTACCACCCTGCAGCTGATTAAGGTATGCCCGCCCAGGGGGGCACTAAAGCCAGATATATAGCAGAATCAATGAGTTCAAGAAATTACTTGTATCTACTTAATACAACATAATTTCAAGCCTCAAATAACTTTTTGGATGGTACAGGTGGAAAGAGCGCTCCTGATTTACCAAGTATGGGGAACCCAAGAAAAGACCGCATAGCTGTTGGAGCGGAAAAAAGCAAGAATACTGGTGGGGCAACAGGGCCCACAGCTTCCACGCATGTTGAGGCTGAGACGGGCTCAACGGAAACGTTGACGTCCTTAGGGCTGAAAATGCAGAGACTGATCGCATCAGTGTCCACCTTGAATCAAAAGGTGGACGATTTCAGTGGGCGAGTGGTAGTCTTGGAGACATCAGTAGAAGGCCTAAAGAGAGAGATGACGGAGGTCCGAAAACAAACAGATGCCGCCACGAGTACTGCGGCCCAGTGAAGGAAAAACTAGCACCTGCGAACTCTGCTGGAAACAGTCGAGAATCAAGTGCGATCAGCCAATGTCAGGATTCTTGGTCTCCCTGAAGGTGTTGAGAGAGATCACACAATAATGTTTATTCAGGAATGGCTGTCCGAAAAATTAACCCCAGAAATGGCAGATTGTCAGTGGGAAGTGCAAAATGTCTGCCGAATTACTCCCTGGGGTCATATGCAAAATTCAGAGGAGCCCAGAACATTGATGATGGTGACATCGGGAGTCTGAATGCGAGACAGGATTCTACAATATGCCCGCTGTGCCAGCCCCATATTTCCAGATGAGCGTCAAATTAATTTCTTTCCGGATATTAGTTTTGCTACCAGACAACGTCGGACGAGATTTGACGGGGCGAGGAGAGTGTTAAGAGATACGGGAGTGACTCACACAATGATTTATCCAGCTCGATTGCGGATTACCCATCAGGGTAAAGTTTACCTTTTCTCTGATCTGGTTGAAGCGGGTAAGTGGGCTGATCGGCAGAGGGCTGAGCTTAGAAAGGCAGGGGTTGAGAGAGAAGACTCCGAAGATAATGGGGACACTTGAAAGCCTTATGGCGGAGAGTTAGAATGGACATTGAACTAGTAAGACGCCTTATCTGTTCACTGAGACTATTGTTTTTGACATTTAAAGTCACATGTTTGGAGCTAAAATATGAAATTTTTTTTTAAGTGTACTGCTCAGATAGCAGAATTGTGAAGTATCCTCATTGATAAAAGCAGAGTTCTTAATAGTTTAAAACCCTTCATATTGCATACAGCTCTGATCAGTGTTTTAATCATATCTTGGTTAGTGGCTGGACATCTTTTATTTAAGGGTTATATTTACTAGGTAGATTTGTAGACTCTAATTGTTCCATTTGAGTGTTTCTGCTGCTAAATCTTTTTATTTTTAGAATATATGATTTAAATTAAGGTCTATACATGGCAAAACTTAGTCCCATAAATAATGGGACATTGTTATATTAGTATGAAATTGCTGGGCAATCCTTTTATTTTAGAAAACACACAGCAAATGTTGGTGCAGTTATAGAAATAGATAAATTGTAACTCCCCCACATGATGTACCTCTATACTATAGATGCAATGGTAACCTACAATTAAGGGACTTTGGTCCCAGATGTAAAATCAGATATGGTCTGTTTATTGTATGTGAATCCTATTGTCATGTAAATGATGAAAAGAAATAAAAATAAAGTATTAAAAAAAAAAAAAGGTACGCCTGCCCTCGGAACAGGGATCCTCTGTGGGCCACGGTAAGTCCTCCTCCCGCTCGGCCTCCCTGTCTGCGGCCGACTCCCGTGAGTTGAAAAAGGCCTCCAGGTCTTCCTCCAGTAGGGCATCGTCTCTACTACCAAAAGCCAAGGGTTCCAACTGCCGTCAGCCACTGGCTGAGGAGCGGCTTTCGTTGGACAAAACGCACAAACATTCCGACTGTCCCAAGCCTAAGGCCTCTGAGTGATGTCCATTGGACCCTGCAGCAAAACAGGCACCAGATCGACGCCCCAGCATCGCTCCGCCCGCATCCACTCCACCACCGGCCAAGGTGGTCCTGCCTCCGGTCAAGGTCGTTTCTTCGCCGGCTTCACCGGCTCAGCCTGAAGTCCACTCTGAGGCCACCTCTTCTCCTCAGCAGATGCCGGCCCACCTGCCATCAGACCCTGACGACGGGCTACCCGACACCCCTCCGTTATCTCCTGCCAGGCTGACGCCAGTCATTCCCAACACCAGTACTGGCACAGACTCCGGCAGGGCTGCCCCTCCTGCACCAGAGCCACCAAAATTCAGTATGGCTCAAGTCAAGGAGCTCTGCTTCAGTTGGTGGGATACGGTCGGGCAGGACCTCCCTGTGAACCCTGCTCCAGCCGCGCAGAAACAGGCACCCACCCTTGATCCTATACCAGACATTGAGGAGGTTCCCAAACCATCCAGTGATGACACAGGGAAAGAGCCCACTGCGCCCAAGAAACATAAGGATAAAAGCAGGTGCCAGAGGACCCAGTCTAGAAGTTCCTACTGCTCGCCTTCTCCAGACAGAAAACATAAGCGAAGGAGACACCACTCTCTTCCTTCATCTTCGAAGCCATACATCAGCTCGGAGCCATCCATGCCGGACACCAACGCTTCTCACAGGGACTCAGAAGACCATCCTATGTCCCCACCCGATGACCGCAGTTTCATGGAGGTCATGAGGCACATACAAGAAAATATGGGTTGGGATACAGAAGCCCTTGACCCTGAATGTTTGAGACTGGCCAAGTACCTTTGCCAGAAAAATCCCAAACCAGTGGTCATCCCACCCATGGTGGATACCTTCCAGGATGTCACCTATGCCACCTGGAAGCATCCCCAATTTTCCTCTGCAGTACCTAAAAAGGTGCACAGATTGTACCATGGCTCCTAAGGACCACCCCTTTTTGGCCAAACACCCTACCACTGATTCGATGATTTCGGTCGCTGATGACCGTTCGCAGAGGTCTAAACACCTGAGCACCCAGCTGCCCGACAGGGAGTCTAAGCAGCTGGATTTCTTTGGGCACAAAGATGTACATGTCTGCCACCTGCAGCATCAGGAGCCTCAGTTTCCTGACTCACGTGGTCCAGTTCCAGAATGCCCTCTGGGAACAGAGACTGGACATCATGCAGGGCTTGCCCGACTGCCCCCAGAGGGCAGAGCTTGCAAAGCTTCTCCAGACTGGCTCTGACTTGGGCACGCACGTCTTGAAATCAGCCTATGACTCTGCAGACACTTCTGCGAAGGCCGCCACCTCCAACATTTGCCTCCAGCATCACTCTGGGTCTCGGGGTTTGATTCAGATGTGCAGACTAACCTTCTGGATGCCCCCTTTAAAGGCTTCGTACTCTTCGGTGAAGAGTCGGAGAAAATAATGTCGAAACTACAGGACTCCAGTAAGGCTATCCGTACTGTTCAGTCCATGTATCGCCCAAAACAGGGACGTTTTTGTAGATCCTGTTTTCGTGGCCGAGGGGGACAACTGCCTCAGCAGCCCTGCTACCAGCAGCAGTCGCAGCGTGGTGGCTTTGGTCGTAGAGCTGGGGCCAGGGGCTACTCAACCGCCACCTCACGACAGGCTAGACCTGCTGCTCTTCCCCCTCTTACCAACACCTGGCTATCTAGGCGACCCTCCTCTCCCAGACGTCCAGTCAGGAGAGCCAGTCGGAGGCTGCTTTTCTCCATACGCAGAAGCGTGGAGACAAGTGACCTCTGACCAGTGGGTCCTCGACCTCATGGAATTTGGGCATTCCATCGAGTTCGACACCATTCCTCTAGACAGACAACCGCCCCATCCCATTATCCAAGGAAACACAAGAGCTCTCATCAATCAGGAGAGTCCATCTCTGTTGGACAAGAATGCCATAGAGCCGGTGCCCTCTGCAGAGAGAGAGAGAGATATAGGGTTCTTTTCCCACTTTCTTTCTGGTTCTCAAGAAGTCCAGGGATCTCAGATCCATCCTGGCCTCAACGACTTGAACTAGTGGGTCTCCTACAGGAGGGTTCCGTGTGGTCTCACTGCCCAATCTCCTACCCATGGTTTCAACCGGAGATTGGTTGGCCTTTCTGGATATGCAGGACACTTACCTGCACATTCCGATTGCCAGAAAACACCAAAAGTTCCTGAGATTCTGGTTCGAAGGCAGGCTTTTCCAATTCAAAGTCCTTCCCTTTGATCTCTCCTCAGCCCCCAGGGTCTTCACAAAGTGCCTGGCAGTGGTCGCAGCTGCACTTAGCAGAATGGGCCACTTTGTGTTTCCTTACCTGGACAACTGGCTCCTTCCAGGCCCCGCCTATTGGAGACCATCCGGGACACCCTGACGCTGTGCCAGCGTCTGGGCATTACATTGAACTGAAACAAGTCTCACCTGTTCCCCTCCCAGACGCTCCAATTTATAGGGGCACTCCTGGACACCACCCACGGAATAGTTTTTCTTCCGACGGGGCGGAGCGCATTCAAGCCCTGGCCACTCATGTCTCTTCAGCCTCAAAGGTTCCTGCCAGACTCCTCCTCAGGCTGTTGGGCAACATGGCGGCTGCCATAGTTTCGGTCCCGTTCGCTAGGTTGCGAATGCAGACAATTCAGTGGTCTTTATGCGTCCAGTTGTATCAAACACAGGATGAGTTAAATGCTCTGATAGGAATCACAGAGCCAAGAACTCCATTGGTGGATATTGTCAAAAGTCTTCTGGCGGGGATTCCGTTTCATCTCGAACCCCCCCCCAGACTCTGATCACGGACACTTCACGCTCGGGATGGGGTGCACACTTAAAGGACCTAGGGTTCCTGGTCCCCAGCAGAGGAGAACCTGCATGTCAACGTCCTCGAGCTGAGAGCAATTCTTTACGCGCTTCAGGCCTTGGCCTTTTCCCTGTCGCCCGGCCACCTCCTAATTCAGACGGACAACACCTCTGTGGTGCTCTACATCAACAAACAGGGTGGCACACACTCTTACCCTCTCTGCCGAGAGGCTATGCAAGTGTGGGACTGGGCACTCTGCCATCATCTTTCCATCTTGGCTGTTCATGTCCCAGGGACACAGAACATGCTGGCAGATGCTCTCGGCAGAATGAGGTCACAGGCCCACGAGTGAGCCTTGCTTCAGGATGTTGCAGACCAAATATTTGCCAGATGGGGAACACCAGAACTAGATCTCTTCATGTCTCGATCCAACGCAAAACTGCCCAGTTTCTGCTCGCTAAGTCCAGAGCCTGAAGCTTTCAGGCAAGACGCATTGTCCCTCTCTTGGAAGGGGAGATTCCTCTATGCTTTCCCTCCTTCCCTCTGCTTCAGAAGGTCCTCTTCAAAGTTCAGTCAGAACAGTCCACCCTGATCTTGATGGCTCCTCTGTGGCCTCGACAGATTTGGTTTCCCTTGCATCAGCGTTTGCTGGCAGAGCTTCCGCTTCCTCTTCCAATCTCGTCCCAGCTTCTGTTGCAGGACAGCAGGTCCCTAGTTCACCGGAACCTGCGCTACCTCCACCTGCACGCCTGGCTCCTGAAGACCTAGTGAAGTCCAGGTTTGAAGTCTCAGGCAAGGTAGCTCAGGTTTTGGTAGAGGCGCACAAGCCCGCCACAAGGGCCACTTACACTATGGAATGGAAACGTTTCTGCTTATGGGTCACAGCCAGACAGGTGGATCCCCTGGTCTGTCCGGTTAACCCTATTTTGGAATACCTGCTTTCCCATTCAGAGTCGGGTCTAAGTTATTCCTCCATTAAGGTACACCTGGACACCGTTTCTGCCTATCACATACCTGTCCAGGGCAAATTGGTGGCTCATTTGGAGGTGTCTAAAGCCTTTCTGCATGGCACTTTGCATCTCAGACCCCCTATTCGGGACCCTGTCCCTCCTTGGGATCTGCTTTTCGTTTTGGAAAAGCTGACGCCCCCCCTTCCCCAAACCGCCATGGAACCTGAGCTCCATTTTTTGTCTTGGGAAAACCTTACTCTTGGTGGCTGTCACCTCGAGAGGCGCATTTCAGAGCTTCAGGCTCTCGTGCAAGGAGCCCTACCTGATTTTCCACTGGGATAGGGTGAACCTTCACACCAGTCCAAAATGTTTGTGGTTTCGGAGCTCACCTTGAACCAGTCGGTTCAACTTCTGGTGTACTACCCGGACTATTCCAACAAAGGAGAAGCACTTCTCCACTCTTTGGATGTTCACAGGGTGCTGCGCTGCTACCTGTCCAGAACTAAGGGGGACAGGAAATCCAAACAATTGTTGGTCTCTTTCGCAGACAGGCCCTTAAGACACCCGGTTACCAAGCAGACGCTTTCGCATTGGCAGGTTAGCTGCATCACCTTCTGTTACCATAAACACAACAAATCCTCTCATGGCCCAATTAAGGCTTGTTCCACTAGGGCAGTCTCCACTTCCTTCACTGCCATGAAGAGTGTGTCGGTGTCTGACATATGTGCCGCCACCACATGGCATTCTGTTCACACCTTTGTCAGGCATTATAGCCTGGACAGAGTTTCCAGATACAGAGCTGAATTTTTTCGTTTCGGTCTTGCAGGGCTTGGTCTCCTGAGGGATCCCTCCTGTTCCTGTTACCTGCCTTTCCTTTCTCCTCCTCCCAAGAGTTGTCTTCAGTTTATACTGCTTGGGACTCAGTCCTATATGTGTTACCTGCTGCAAGAGCTTCCTCTCGAAGTAAGATAGTACAGTTACGTAAGAACTTTCCCTAACAGTAGATCTTCGAAAGAAGCTCTTTCAGCAGGTATGATTTTTCCACCCTCTTTCCCCCCAAGACCAGGCCTCTCCAGTATCGGCTATGTTCTCATGTTTCAGGGGTGAGAGTGTGATTAGGCCATATTCCATGTCGCCTCATGCAAACCTGCTTTTTGGCATGCAAGAACTGGAGCACTTGGGGCCTGCCCTACCTTTATACGGGGATGTTGGGGGTGGAGCTGACACTGGAGGGGCAGTCCCCTAGGTACTGCTAGAGAAGAATTTGCCATGAACCACTGCCAGGTGGCATCAGTCCTATGTGATTTAACTCCTGCAAGGGCTTCTCTCTCGAAGATCTACTGTTACGGTAAGTTCTTATGTAACTGTACTTTTTCAGTTCCTGGCTAGTGTGGACTGTCATGAGCTGTGTTTCAGGTGTCTGGGTCCAGATGATGACTTTCAGTTGTGAACTCTGTATTAAGATTGGCCCTAAAACATAAAAAAAAGGGCTAAAAGAAATTCGAAGATATGGCTTCTCAGTCTGCCTCTGTGTCACCTAAAGGCTCAGAAGTGGGTTCAGCCCCCTCAGATTAAGCAGAAGGACAAGGCTAACAAAGATGGCTCAAAGGTCCGAGTGTATGAGTAGGGTGACCCTTACTCCAGTAACAGAGCCTCTGAGTAGACACCAGAGACGATGCCTGCCAAGAAAAACAAACAGAAAGAAATGCAGGCCACTGCCTCTGAAGAAGGAAAGTAGACGCTGGTGGACAGAAATAAGATGCCCTCAGTAGAGGATATGACTAAGGCATGGCAGTTCCTCCAGGCTGTGGGAACCTTCATGGGCATATTCCCCCCCCCCCCCAGCTCCAGTGCCTGTGGAGGAGGAGGCTGAAGTTTATTATGAGGAGGAGGAAGAAGGGGAACCCATGGAGTCTTGACTGTTCCCCTGAGCAGGAGTTACGTTCCCCTCATGCTCCTGACGATTTTAATTCACACTACTTATTTGTGAGGCAGATGGTCCATACCCTCAACGCAGGAGACTGCAGAGGACAAAGTAGAATTCCTAGACACGATGGGCTTAGCTCCCACTAAGAGGTTATTGCTGTCCACCCACAGATTGCTTAGAAAAACTACCTGCAAAGTTTTGGCAGCACTTGCTTCAGCTGCTGGGATTGATGAGAAAATGGAAAAGTATCAGGTGGACAAGTAGGGTGCAGAATGTCACAACCGCACTCAGCAGGTCAGCCCTCTACTCCCAGAGTGCCAACCTCTGAGCGTAGTATTGTGAACAGTTAACAGAACAGAGTAACCCTCCTGTCTGTTTTGTGGGTTTGAATCAGACTTTGGTCTCAAGTTCTGGAGGGATTCAAACTCTGAACCTCTTGCTAGTGTACCCAATGTACAGGCTCAGATAATTGTTCTTTTCGGGGAAATGCCAGATATCTTTTGCCATGGGCAGCCAACCAGGTATTACAGAATGAACCCTTAAAACTTATGCAAGACTTTAGAGAAACTCTTACCTGTTTCCCAATTTGGTATCCCAGTAAGCTGAAGCACAGTGTCAGCTTTAGCCATCTAAGCTTCACTTACAAAAAAAGTTTCAAGGCACACCAGGCAGTTTCTGTTTTAAAATATATATCTTTTCTTTAAGATAGATAAAAAATAGGTAAACAGTAAATACAGAACAAAATATCCCAATGCATACAATCTTAAAAACAAAACCGGTTTAAAAGTGCAAAATTCCTACCAACCATTAGACTTATTTAGCTAAGGTACTTCTTATAATCTTTCAATGCTCTTAGGTGTTCCTTTTCTCAGTCCAAGTATAAGAATGTGTCTAAATGGAATTACAGACAACAGTTTAAAAATGCTGTGTTTCATCCCTCTTCATGATGTCATCATCTAGCTCCTCCCTTTCAGGATGCATAAAAAATATATATATAATATACACAAAACAGGAAGTCCCATCAAGGTATTGAATTCTGTGACTCCAGCAAGACCCATTGTCCAAATGATGACACTTTTAATTAAGACTGTAATTTCTCAGTCCCTTTGGTACATGAGCAGTTCCCCTTCTCAAACACATCAAATGACTTTTTATGACACCAGGTGCAATCAACTGACTTTCCTGAGGACATCATAAAATGGATATTCCACTTCCTTATGACACCAGATACAATTAAATGACTTTCCTGAGGACGTTATAAAATGGATGTATTAGTTCCTGGCTTCAAAGCAAACTGACCAGTTAATTGCATTCAGAGATCTGCTGGTTTAACACATATCCTGTCTTTTGAACTGATACCTGGGGGGTGGAGTTTGTCATCCCAAGCACAGGATTTTTCATGACAGACAATCCTACTACATTTTTATATTACAAACATCATAGAGTTATCAGAACCAGCTGTCTAAGTGTCACACAGAGTACCTGTATTCCCACTGTGACCATGAAGGAGTTGTCCAAACTGCAGCCTGTGACAAGGCCAGAGTCCCCCTTTCCTCTCAGTACCTGGAGAAGTACTCCAGGAAGCTTGACAATATTGGCAAGAAGGTCTGTACTTCAGCCTCCATGCTTTTAAGGGAGACAGCTTACACTGTTCAATATCAAAAGGTTCTTTGGAGCTCTGTTTTGGCTGTGAGCAAAAAGGCCTCAGGTGACTTAGCTCAGGACCTGGCAGACTCAGCAAAAACTGCCATGGATTCCACCAAGTACCAGTTCTACATGGCATTGGATACTAATGACATTGCTTCAAGGGTCAAGGCCCATGCAGTATCCCTAAAGAGGTTTGCATAGCTGTGTACCACAGACACCTCTCAGGACACACAGACAAAAGGCTATGGATTTCCCTTATGAGGGAAATTCCTTCCTTGGTGAGAAAACAGGCTTACCTGCAGAAGGTAGATGAATACAAGGCCACCTACAAGAGCAACATTGAGAAGTAAAAGGCTTCCACTTCTAATAGGCCTTCTGGAAGGGGAGGGAGAGGTAGGGGATATTTTCCCCAAGCCTTCTTTGCCTTTGACTGTTCCCAACAGAAGTGATTATTCTGGGGCAGAAGGGGTCCCTGGTGTGCGGACTCTGCTCCAGCACTCGTCGTGGGCCAAGCAAACAGAACCCTTGATAAGTTTGTTCAGGTCACCCAACCATCGCCAGTGGGAGGAAGGCTGGTTCACTATTTCTAGGAGTGGGAAAAAAATTATAAACAGGTAGGTCCTGGAAATTGTGAATCAGTGTTTGACTCTGCAGTTCAAAATATTCCTTAAGCTCTACAGTCTTACAGAGCATTCACTCCTCCTACACCAACAGAAAAGCTCCTGTTGAAGTTGGAGGGAAAGGGTCTTTGTTCCAGACACTTCCTGATCCACAGGAAAAATGGGGAGTGGTGACCTATTTTAGATTTGAGATATCTGAACAAACATTTAAAAAAGGTAAAGATCAGGATGGTAACACTGGGATCAATGATTCCAACACTGCAGCAAGGAGATTGGCTGGGGTCACTGGATCTGAAAGAATGCCTGTTTTCACATATCAGTCAGGCCCACGCACAGAGAATACCTCAGATACAGGGTATGGAGCTGCCACTGCCAGTTTGTAGCCCTCCTTTCGGCCTGTACTCAACTTTGAGTGTTCATAAAGGTTGTGCCCATAGTGGCAGCACATTTATGGAGGTAAGGGATGCTGGTTTTTCCCTACCTGGATAAATGGCTGGTTTTAGGAAAATCACACCAGGAGACCCAAGTCCTCCCTCCTTCTCACCCAGCAACTCTGGAGGGCTTGGGGTTTCTGATATAGCATTCTTCCCTTGAGGAGGATTGGCAGGCCTGAGTTTGGTTGCAGAGTCTTTCAAGGCGAAGCAACCCAAGCCTGCAAGAGACTTCCTTCAGCTGTTGGAGCACATGGCCTCATCCACAGCAGTAGTCCCAGAGGCAAGGCTCCAAATGAGGGACATCCAGTACCGCTTGGGGTCACATTGGTCCCAAAGGCAGCACCCACTGTCAAAATTGGTGCCTGCCACAAAGCCCGTTAAGGACACTAGAGTGGTGGAAGGAAACTGGGAACCTTTCCTTCAGCAACTGCCCTCAGTGGTGCTTACCACAGATGTTTTCCTCCTGGGCTGGGGTGCCCATCTGGAAGATTTAACTGCAAGTGGGATGCGGAAATCGCTGAAGTTTCAGGAGCACATAAACCTTCTGGAGTTCAGAGACATTTATCTTGCAATGCAGGCATTTTCTCCCCACATCAGAGGTCAGTCTGTTCAGATAAGAACAGACAACACCACTACAGTGTATTACATCAGCAAACAAGGGAGAACAAGCTCTTCCAAGCTATGTGCAGAAGCAGTGAAGATTTGGAGTCTGGCCTGTTCCTTAGGGGTGCAGCTGTTAGCAGTTCACTTGTCTGGGAAAGACAATGTGTTGGCAGACTCCCTGAGTCTATCATCAGCCAGGGACATCACGAATGGACCCTAAACAAATAGGTGCTGGCCACAGTGTTCAGAAGGTGGGGTACTCCAGAGATAGATCCCTTTGCATCATGGTAGAACCACCAGCTTTCCCTGTTCTGCTGCAGACCTCCCTCCGTAGGGCAGTCCCAGTAACGCCCATCCTACGGTAGACAGGTAAGTTTCTGTATACCCCCGCCAACCCCACCATTTTCACTTTTAAGGGTGTTGCTGAAACTAAGGGGAAGAGTCTGCAACCATAATCCTGATAGCGAGCTGTCGAAATTAAGTTTTGCAGCCACTAGCCAGCAGGGCTAGTGACAGGGTAAATCCATTAGCCCCACATACTTTTCCACTGGCCCAGGTAGTGTACTTAGTAAAATATTATTTTCTCAAGTATGAGCCTGCAGAGCTAGTTAAAAGAAAATCTTATTAGCCCGAAAGAAAATCTACCAGCATTTGGCTAGTGGGCTGGTACTAATTTCATCCCCTGTAGCACCAGACTGGGCCAGGCAGATTTGGTACTCACTTCTCCTGTCCCTCTCCATCAATCACCCTATCAGTCTTCCCTTGAGGTACAGCCCGCTGATCTTGTCTCAGGGCAAGATAAAGCTCCCCCAGATCTGAGATCCCTTCATCTCAGGGCATGGTGCTTGAAGAGCTAGAGTACTCTGGGCTGAATCTTTCTGAAAATGTTTTGGACATGCTTAAGGTGTTCAGGAAACCAGCAACAAAGAAAACATGTTCCTCCAGGTGGAAAAGGTTTTCACTGTGTTCTAAGCAGCTCAGTCCACTCCAGACAGATAATCTGGTGATTCTGGATTATCTGGTCCACTTTCACTTCTTGGGCCTCTGGTCTACAACTCCAAAGGGGCATCTGGCAGCAGTGTCTGCTTACACCTCAGCTGGCAAGGACAGATCACTGATCTCGCAAGCTCATTTTCAAAACATTCTTAAGGGACTTAACCACCTGTATCCCCCAGACAAGGATCCAGTTCCACCACGGGATCTGAACCTGTGAATTGCCCAGCTCATGGAGCCCTCCCTCTGAGCCCTTGGAGTCTGCCAATCTGAAATATGTCACCTGGAAAACAGTTTTCCTTGGTAGCCGTGACTTCTGTCAGGAGGGTGAGCAGTGAAGTGGGTAAAGTAAGAGAACAGTCCCTCGCTGGATAGTCCCTTGCATACAGTTCTGCTACAGCAAGGCTGGTAGGCTGCCTCCCCAGGGCACATTCTGTGTGTGGCACTTATGCCTCAGTAGCCATCTCTATAGAGGTATTCCCTTGCAGGAAATATGTAAAGCAGCTACATAGAAAACAGTGCACACCTTTACAAAGCATTATTGTCTGGACATACAGTCCAGGAGGGATGCAAGTTTTGGCACTGCTGCCTTGTAGAACCTTTTCCTTAAGTAGGTTTAGTACCCAGACTCCCAAGGCTGTGCTTTGTAGTCTGCAGCTGTTAAGCATGGTGAGGGATTCCTGGGGCTTGGAGAAAAAAATTACTTTCCATAGTAGAGTTGTTTCTTCCGAGGGATCCCTCACTACACTTAATAACCCCATCCCTCTCTCCCCTTCCAGAGCCCAGAAATGATTCACACAAGAACAAGTTCCTTTATTTTTGCTTGAGCATTTCATGTTACAGAACCTTACAGTTGATACTCGGTGATCCAGCTTTTAGATTTCAGTTCGTTCTACCAGTCTGAGTCTTACCAGATCCTCTTCTTTTTTCCTAATAATTTGGGTAATCTTTTTTTCCTAATATTTTGGGTAGTCGGTTAGCTAGTTTTAGTGGCCACTGCTCGCCCTAGCTTCAGAAATCTGATGCCGGAGAGAGAGCATGACCACAGAGCAGAGTTTTTAATTTCATTTTAAGATTCCATAATTATAAAATTCTAGGCTCCGGGGCAGCTCATTCCCATGGAATGATACAGTTGTTAAAGCATAGTGAGGGATCCCTTGGAAGAAACATTAGTACGGTAAGTTTTCTTCGTGTCTAGCTTGGTGAATTGATATCAGGCCAGTGAACAGGTTAACGAGAGCTGACTAAATACGAATGCACTTGAAGTATAACTATGTATTTATTTACAATATAAACTAATAGCTTGCTCATCCACAACCTCAGTGTTAAAATATAGGACCTTTATTGTGTACTAGTCAATCAGCTTTACTGGTACATCTATAAATGCATGTATTCACGTTTTTTCCAGTGCATCTGTATGGAGTCCTCACTAACATGCATCACTATAACTTTCCAATAAATAATGCTGCTGTGCTAGTCCCCTATGACCCTTTTGTAATCTTGGTGTATAAAATTTTAATATTCACGTAGGTTAAAATGTTTCTTATCCAGTCAGTCTGTTCCAAAACATGTCATTTTGAATTAATTGATTGTTTTACATCTTTACAAAATTCCTGTTTCCTTTTCTTTTGTAATTTAGGTGCATCTGTTAATGGCCGTGCTGCAGCATCAAATTTGAATGAAGCAAAAGAGGAAGGTTTTTGTGCCAATGGCCCCCTCAGTGACTCCCAGGAACCACTTAATGCAGATACAAATAGTAATGGCTGTGAAAGGGAAGGCCTTTCATCTAAACTGAAATGCAGCAATGTGGCTGCAGTAAGTGAAAACCACGAGTTTGAGGAGACTTTTGAAAAGCCTTCAAAAAGGTGTAGAATTGACAGCAGTGAAAAAGAGAATCCAAGTGCCTCAGAGTCTTCCCAAGAGGAAAGCTCACATGTGAAATCTGAAGAGACAGAAACGTAGAAAGGCTACTTTCAAGAAATGCCTACAAATGAAGAACCAGATTCCTACAGAATAAACTATGGAGTGTACAGAACATTTAGGGTTATGGGTTACCTAAAAAGATGAACAGTTGGCACAAAAGGAGTCATTCAGTCTCATCGTTTTTGGAACGTTTACATTCTCAGTCTATTAAGATGCTTAACCTCCCTATGAAAACAGCGTTTCACTAAGGAGGCAGTCCAGAATTTTCAAAGACCTTTAGTCATTGCTTTTCCAGAAATCCATTCCTGAAGGTTCTCGGCATGATTTTTATATTGCCAGAGTATGCCGTGAATAGTTGGGAGTCTAAAGTTACGGGTTTGATGGATTTGAACACAAAGCCACTTTAGGGGATGTTTAAGGCCATGACAAAAAAAATGTCAATCCTCTGGATACTAATAATTTTCAGAACATTTTTTGCTTTGTGTTGTACTTCTTACCCCACAGGAGTTCATGTGGTATTTGATCCCAGTATTCACTCTAGCCAAAATGTTATTTTCTGTCATCATACTTACCAAATTTTAAGTCTTTGGGGAAACATTTTTAATATTTCCTTGCCACTCCAGGAAAACACGAGGATCGAGATATTTATGTTTTCTGGCCCGTTTAATTTTCAGGCTACTGAACTTAAGATGAACTGGGTTGGAATAATCCTACGAATCCTGAAAGAATAGCATGTTTTATTTTTTATGAAGGTAAATAAGTCTGGTGTATATTCATTGGGTTTATTTATAAAATTTTTGACATCAGTGATGTCTTCGATATTCTAGATTATCTGGGTATAAGAAATACATTCTGTATTTTTCCAGATTCTTTTGTAGCCTTTGAAAGATTTTTTAGAGTACTTATGAATTGATTCAGCAATCCTTTTTGTAAAGCTTGTATAGTTTTCTTAACTTGTACAGTTCTCAAACTTTATCATGGAAAAATAATATTTCAAGAATCTAATGTTCGTCCATTATATTTTGCAAATATTTTTTTTAAACGATGGATTTTCTATATAAAAAAAAAGTTTCTATAGCATCTTTAAAACTAGAGATGGGCACAGTTCTTAAAATGAAACTTGGATGTTTCCTGATCACATGCTAGTGTATTTAACTATTTTGTTAGCAAATATGAACTTCACTGTACAGATTTTGTTCAGGCTTTTCAAGTCTAATTTAAAATTATTTTTAAAGGTGCTACAGAACAAAGTGATAAAAATTTTGATATGTTTGTGTGTGTGTATTTTATTTTGAACTTTGATGACCAGGTAAGCCCACTGAGACCATAGATCCCTTTTCAAGGGGCGACTCAGGATTAGTTACGCATATATTCCATACAGTAAGGGCATACGTTAGGTGGAATGAATTAACAAGCAGCGCTAGAACAAGCAAGGTGGACAACTGAAACTGGATAAAGTAAAAAATACACGGCTATATACAGAACTACTTGTGTGTGTCACCAGTTGTATTAAAATACACAGATCTTCCAAGAATTGATCTTTCAAACAACATGAAGTCTTGCTATATTATGGCATATGCAGTGAGTCCCAACCTTCGAACTGCTTCGGAGGTGAAAGAGTTAACTTTCCATGCCAGGCATGGAACGCTGAGCTCGAGCTCGGTTGAAAACTCTGTCTGTTGTTGTTACATAGAAACATAGAATTTGACGGCAGATAAGGACCGCTTGGCCCACCTAGTCTGCCCATTTTCCTACCAAACAGATAAGCTGCAGATCCTAGTTAACCAACAGCTTACTTCCTCCTCCCCTTCTTCAAACTCAAACCGTCAGATTCTTTACTCCGCCTCACTGAACAGTCGCTCCAGAGATTTCTCCTTCTGCTCGGTTCATTTTGTCGGTTAAAGTATTAATTTCTCGGTTTTTGACCGAATTTAAACCGCAACCGGTCGGTTCAAGCTCTGTCTGTGGTATTTGTGAGTACTAGATAGGTTTACATTATTTCTCTTCTGTGTGGAACTTGTAAACTGTTATCGGTTCACTCTTGAACCGATCAGGTTGTTTAAAAATATTTTATTCTATCATTTAGTGTGTGGTTACCGGTTCTTATCGGTTCTAAAAAAAACGGAATTTCTTACGTTTTTTTCCACGACCCATGACACGGTTGGGAACCGATAAGAGGGTCTTGCTTGGCGGATTGCCATAAACGGGCAAGTTTGGTTAGGACTGGCACTATATCTGAGAAACCCAAAAGAAAAACCGGGCCCACTGGGTTTCAACACTGCAGTGTGTGTGGGGAAGCCTTTGCCAAGGCTGACCCCCACACCACCTGTGTTTAGTGTCTGGGGTTTGACCACCTCAATGCAGACTGCCAGATTTGTCAAAATTTTCCTGCAGCTACCCTGGATAAGAGAGTTGGTAGGCTCAGGGAAAGGGAGGCCAAGAAGTCCGCTGACCCGGATGGCCAGCCCGGTTCGGTTCCAACCGAACCAAAGGGAGTGCCCTCTGACCAGGGCAAGACTTCCTCGGGCAAAAGGAGAGCCGACTCTGAGGGGTCGGTTCCAGCAAAAAGGACTAGAAAATCAGCTGGTGTGGAGCCAAAACTTTCCTCTCCAACCGCTGAAGAGATAGCCAAAGCGATTCAGATTGTCCAGTCGCTTTCTGTGGTTCCGACCGAACCGGTGCCATCAGGTAGGCGCCCAGTTTGGCCGGTTCCACCGGTTCAAGACTACGATTTAGAGGAATATTATGAACCGGAGGAGGGGGAAGAGGAGTATGAGGAGAGTGAATGTGGATTTGAAAGTCTGGATGTGCCCATCGACCCGGACATCTCCCCAGACAGACCTTCAGGAGTGTCCCCTCCTAGGCTTTCTGAGTCCCCTTCTCATTTTATTTTCTATAAAAAAGTGGCTGAAACCCTCCAGCTCCCTATGGAGGAAGCTGTGGATGATCAAGAGGAGCCTGACTGTGTGGAAATGATGGATATCCCAGAGTCCAGGAGATTGTCTATTCCTTGCATAAATCTTTTGGGAAACAGACTTTAAAATTCTAAAACTCCTCACGCTTATACCTCCTGTGGATAAGAGAATGGACAAGAGGTACACATTGTCAGGCTCTGATACGGAGTTCCTTACACAACAATGCAGCCATGTTGAGGTAGTGCAGGCTGCAGCCTGTGACAAAGCAAATATTCCTTGGCCTCACACCCCCCGGACAAGGACTCCAGGAAGGTTGACCATGGCAAAGAAACAGTACATGGCAGCATCCTTGGGACTCAGACAGGCAAATTATATGGCTTACGTTGCTAGATACCAGAAATCCAGATGGGATACTGTTATGGCTCTTGCAAAACAGGTCCCTGGCCAGCTTGCCAAGGAGCTGGAGCAGGTGGCTGCCGATGGTATTGAGGCATCCAAGGTGCAATTCCATGCTACAGTTGACTCAAATGATGTGTCATCAAGAGTCGTGGCTCTTCGCAGGATGGCTTGGCTCAGATGTACTAGCCTGTCACAGGATACCCAGACTAAGGCCATGGATTTTCCTGTTGTGGGTAATTCTCTGTTTGGGGAGCAGACAGAGAATTACATGAAGAAAGTGGATGAGTATAAGACCACCTATAGGAGTGCACAGGCCAAGGAAAGGCAGGCCACTCCTCAAAGGCAGCTTCCCAGGGGCAAGGGCAGGCCTTTTCATAGGCCTTTTTACCAAGCCCAGGCCTCCTCTTCAGCTTTTGCCCAGAGGGGGTTCTTTAGAGGGAGAGGCAGACGGGGTGCAGGCAGGCCTGCTTCCACCCCTCTGCCAAAGCCCCTGCCAAGCAGACACCCTGATGGGGTTGCCAGGGCCGATTCTCAACTACCTGTAGGGGGCAGGCTGGCTTACTTTGTCCAGGACTGGGAGTCTCTGACATCAGACAAGTGGGTCCTGGAAGTAGTAAGCCAGGGACTGGTTCTCAGCTTCAAAAAGTTTCCAAAGATGAGAACCAGATCCTTTCCACCTGCAAATCCTCCAGAGACACTTGCCCTAGAGGCAGAGGTCTCTTCCCTCCTGGCTCTGAGCTGTGGAAAGGGTTCCACTCCTACACCAGGGCAAAGGGTTGTACTCCAGGTACTTCCTTACCCCAAAAAAGACAGGAGAATGGTGGCCCACCCTGGATCTCAGATACTTAAACAAGCACCTTGTAAAACTAAAATTCAAAATGGTGACTCTGGGAATTATTTTACCTTCTTTAAGGCCAGGGGACTGGCTAGCGTCCCTGGACCTCAAGGATGCCTACTTCCATATTCTCATCAGAAGCTCCCATCAAAAGTACCTCAGGTTTGAGCTGCCCTCAGGCCATTACCAGTTCAGAGCAATGCCCTTTGGCCTCACCTCTGCTCCAAGGGTGTTCACAAAATGCCTGGCAGTAGCAGTTGCTTCTCTAAGAAGGCAAAAAATTGCCATCTTCCCTTACCTGGACGATTGGCTCATAGCAGGCCAGTCCCCAGACCAAGTCAAGTTACACCTACAGATAACTCAGCACCTGCTCACCTCTCTAGGTTTCCTTCTGAATCTTTCAAAGTCGGTTCTAGAGCCTGTTCAGCTCCTCACCTTCATAGGCGCAGAGTTGAACACAGAGAAAGCCAGAGCTTTCCTCCCTTTGGACAGGGCAAGGACCCTGGTCTCTGTGGCCTCCTCATTCACCCTGCAGGTGTCTCGACCAGCAAGGCATTTTCTACAGCTCCTGGGGCACATGGCTGCTTTTACAACAGTGGTGCAGGGAGCAAGATTTCAGATGAGGGACATTCAGTTCCATTTGAGAGCCTTTTGGTCTCAAAGGAAAGACCCTCTAACCAAATTGATCCCAGTGACTCGAACCCTGATCCAGGCCCTACAGTGGTGGCAGGATCAGAGCAATCTCAGACAAGGGGTTCCTTTTGTCACCCAGTCTCACTCCTTAATCCTTACTACAGATGCATCCCTCTTGGGATGGGGAGCTCACATGGGCGACCTCACTACCCAGAAGTTGTGGTCCCCTCAGGAATCCCTGCTCCACATCAATCTGTTGGAATTCAGAGCAGTTTTTCTAGCACTTCAAGCTTTTTCCAAGTCTGTTCAGAACAAAGTGGTACAGGTCAGAACAGACACCACCACCACAATGGACTAACAGGAAGTTCTTGCCTAAGGTAGTTTCAGATTTCCACCTTAATCAATCTGTGTCTCTTCCTGTGTACTTCACTGACCATTCCTCCTCTGGCGAGAGGAGGCTGCACAGTTTAGATGTCAAAAGAGCCCTTGGCTACTACATAGAACGTACCAAGGGTCACAGGTTTGACTCCCTCCAACTGTTCCTCACTTATGGTGAGGTTGGTAAGAGGAAACCTGCCACTAAGAGATCCATTGCCAGGTGGATTGTTTCTTGTATCCAGTTTTGTTATGAAAAACTGGGTAAGGTTCCTCCCTCAGGCCTGAGGGCTCACTCTACCAAAGGTACAGCTGCTTCCCTGGCTGCTGCCAGGGACATCCCTATTCTAGAGATATGTCAAGCAGCTACCGGGAAAACAGTTCATACTTTTACCAAGCATTACTCCCTGGATATCCAGGCTAGGAGTGATGCCCGGTTTGGCACGGCTGTGCTTCAGAGCCTATTTCCCAAGTAGGTTCTGTCCCTCCTCCATGAGTACTGCTTTGTAATCTGCATATGTCATAATATAGCAAGACTTCATGTTTGAAAAAATTACTCACCTTAGTAATGTTTCTTCTATTGGAGTCTTGCTATATATGACCTCCTGCCTGCCCCTCTCAGAACCTCTGTTTTGGGATTGGGTGGGCAGTGCAGTGTTGGCACTTAGTAGGTGCCCACCTTGTTGTTTTTCACCCCTCCTTTTTTGGGGTGACTTGGTGTTTTTTCATTTTTGGGTCTCCTGACTTGAGTCTTTGTTTTGGGACAAAAAAATGTGTTGTTATGTTAGTAGCCAGTTGGCTAGTGTAGGTTTACAGCTTCCACACAGGACCTCAGTGAGTTTAGCTCGTAAAGATCTGACGGTTTGAGTTTGAAGAACAACAGACAGAGTTTTCAACCGAGCTCGAGCTCAGCGTTCCATGCCTGGCATGGAAAGTTAACTCTTTCACCTCTGGAGCAGTTTGAAGGTTGGGACTCACTGCATATGTCATAATATAGCAAGACTCCAATAGAAGAAACAACATTACTAAGGTGAGTAATTTTTTCTTACTACTGATTCCCACTTGTGGGTCTAAGCTAAAGGCAGTAGGACCTCACAGAAGCCAGAATATTTCTGGTGGGGGCTGGTGATGAGAGGCCCCGTATATGCTTCCACTGGTATACAGCAGCACCAGCCCCCCAACCTCCTCAGTGCTTTTTTCCCCTACTTTTGAGTGCATATCAGTAGCGCCATCACTCCTTGTAGGCGCCAGAACTTCAACCTCTGTAGGATGACAGCGTTCAGTTCTTCAGCTTTAGTTAAAATTACAGTAGAATTTGTTATTTTTCTGTCTGTTTAGTTAGTGAACTAAAATTCTTCTGTTTCCCCTTGGGTCTGCCTCATGCCACCAGTCAATGGCCATGGAAGAAAGTAGGGAGCCTGAAAAGGCTAGTTGATATGGTAATGGAGCTGTGTCTGGTCACCACCTCTCTGGGCGGGTACTCTGAAAATAGGTAGCCTGGTGCCTGGAAGCTGGGACAGGATTCACAGAATCACAAAAAGAAACTATCCAGTTCCCACACACGCTTGGCATCAGGGTCTTTGCACCGTTCGGCCTCAACCTCTCTGTGCAAGAAGGGGGAAAGATGGCACCAGTCGAGGTCGTCCTCCGGTGGTTGTGCTGTGAGACATCTCTAATTCCACAGGCCTGAGTTCCCCCACTGTCATCACCAGGGATACCTGGGCCTATGAGGTCAGTGTCTTCATCCTGGAATCTGTCTGTCCATTAGAGAGGACCCTGGTGGGCAGTTCAGCCATTGGGCAGCTCTTACGGAGTAGTGAGTACAGCGTATAAGTCATGCGGCGCAATTTCTGATGACAGCCCCTTACCTCTTGGGGTCAGCAGGGCTGGCACCATCTGCCCTGCCACTTGATTGAGGCATGCAGTAGAACGTGTTGCCTCTGTCCCCCCCGGGGCTGTCGCTGGACTCTTCTGTGCTGGCAGTGTCATCCCTGCCTGTAGTGCCAGGGTCAGGTCTCTTGGGGCTTGCCCATGTGCCACTTGTGGAGCTGCATGAGCCTGCAGTGTCTGAATCATTACTTCTGGGGATGCTCATGGCATCGTCTGCAGTGTCACAGCCAACACTTTGCTGGGCCACTTGCTGCTGTGGCCACAGACTGCGCTGTCTGCTCCTTGACCCCCCTCATTTTACTATTCCAAGTGAGGAGGGTGTAGAAGGAGACGGATCTGAGCCTGACCTCATCATCTCCAGTGGCGAGTAGGATAACTTGTATTCTGGTCAAGAGAACTCAAACCAGTTTCTCCGACTATACATCAGGAGGACCACTCCTTCCAAGCTCTGTTCAGAAATATGTATTCTATATTCAGTTTCAAGTCAGCAGCCATGAACGAAGCTAGGTGCCTCCATCTGGAGTGTTTAAATGTGCCTAATATCCTGGTCTCCTTAGTTACACCCAGCCAGCCCTAGAGACGCTCTCAGAGGGGGTCTTGCAGGAGACCTCCTGCTGTGGCAGCTGTCTGCAGGCAGGCAGACAAGAAGTACACAGCACGTAAAGCTAGGCGCGGCGTGTACTGTATTTCACTCAGTCAGCTGATGCTGTTGTTACTTGACTGAGAATGACAAAGCTATAATACCTAAGGAGTCGTGCAAGGTAGACACCATGGGCAAGCGGGTCTATGCCTTAGCTGCCCTTGGCATGAATATAGCTAGCTACCAGAGTAATTTCTCTTTAAGTATAAGTGTGCCCTCTGGGGCAAGCCTAAGTTTCTGGCAGAGGCCCTGCCAGACTTGTAGGCAAAACAAGAAATGCTACTTGTTGTTAAACAAGGTATGGAGTCTTAACAGGCATCGGCTTAAAGCCTCTGTGGATGCCTTTGATGCATTCGCTCTCTATTTGACTGCAGGTATTTGCATCAGGTGGCACTCCTGGCTGCAGACTGGTGACTTTTCCCCAGGAAATCCAGCAGCAGATAATCAATGTGCCCTTCAGTGGCAGATCTTCGGGGTATCTGTCATCAGGTAACACTGTAGGAACCTTCACCGATTATGAAGGGGAAGCCACATGGAAGATTTTCAGCAGTAAAACTGGGGCCGCCCATGCTGTTGAAGTCATCAACCCTATAAAGATGTGAGTGACCCCATTCCCTCCTCAGTTCTTTCCTGCCGTTGACTCGCTCACATGGGTCTCCATGGAAGCTCCGTTGTAGTATTTGCACCTTTTTTCGTCTTTGGCTTTTCTAACTTTACTTTCTAGAATCTCTTCTTTAAAGAGATTCCTTCAACTTGCTTTATATCCTTCATCTTCTCTCTTCCGTCGCTGCAGAAAGAAGATTGCCTCCACAGATGAACACTCTCTCTGTGTCTGCTGTCTTGAGCCTGACCACGAAGTTTCTGACTTTGAGCTCTGCCAGAAGTTTAACCAAACAACCCTCAGGCTGCGCTAAAAGGCTCTCAAAAATTTCCTGATGGATCAACAGATGGCCAGTTCCAGGCAGGGGTCCTCTGGGGTCCCAGCTTCCTAGTCGCTGACAGTTTTTTTGAGCTGCAAGGCCTGAGACAAGTCCTTGGGGAAAATTCATGAAGACTGAGATTGCGACTGCTCTCTCTGGCTTCAGTTTCGTTCACTGTCGGCCTCTCCTTCTGGAGGATCTTCGTCAGCTGCACCGGCGAATAAATCTGCTGTCCAGGTCTCTGTGCCCACCAGACTCATACCAACAGCACCTTCACCCAGTTCTCAGGATGGCCAGCCATCAATCTCTGTGTCGTTGGCCCCTTCCATTGATGATAGCTTTGTCAGAGACTCTTCCGTCGAGACCTTCCCCTTCTCCCTTCAGGGCAACAGACTCCTCTGGTTCACAGGATTTAACATGCGGGTCGTTGACACAAGTGCCATCGAGACCCCCCTCCCGTTGACTTCAATGAAATCCTGTCAAAATTCACTTCTGTGATTGTTCAGGCACTTGGGCCTTCCACGCCATGAACAGCAGCTTCGTCAACGCCTTCTCGTCTCGGCCCCAGGAAGCTCCCCATTTGCTGTCGTCTGCGCATCCGATGTCCGACCCAGATGTTGAAGAGGTCGATGTCAAGGACTACCACCCTGTCATCATTCTTCCTGAGGATGAGAAGAAAGAAGAGGAAGAGATCCTGCTCTCTGACAGATCTACAGCTTCTGTCAGTAAGGACTTGGTGAAACGTAACCTCAGGTCTCCTCCTGAGTACCCCACATTTTTCACTGTGATGAAGCAGCTGTCCTCAGCCATGGGCTTCCACACTGAGGAAGAGGATGCCACCAGGAAGAACTGGTGGACATCCTAGAGATTCCAGAATCTCCCCCAAAGATCAGTCCTTCAGTGTTACCAGCCTTGAGGAATGCAGCCTGGCACAGACCAGATACTGTGCCAGCAGAGTGCCTCGCAGGGTGGGCAGACTTTATCAGCCCCCGGTCTTCCCTGTTATGCTGCCCACCCGAGACGGACTCAGTGATCATCAAGGCAGCTCATGAAAGTCTAAGGCGCCTAAGCACCTTAGTTCCCTTTTCCCCAGACAGTTTCACAGAATCGACCTTTGGGGTAAAAGGGTTTATGCCTCCTTTTCTCTGGGTTTGAGGATTGCAAACCATTTGTCACACATGGTAATTGGAAGAAGAGCAAGGCTGCCACCCAAGCCCTTCCAGAGGGCACTCAAAAGCAGGATCTGCTTCAGTGCCTCCAAGCCGCTGAGGATGTTGGTAAGCATCTTCTCGGAGCCCTGTATGACATGCCTGATACCGTTGCTAGGGCTGCTGCCATGGGCATATGCCTACGTAAGCACTCCCTGCTCAGAGTATCTGGGTTTACAGCTGATGCGCAACAAAAAGTGCTTAATGCCCCCTTTAATGACATCAGGCTGTTTGGCCTTGATATCCAGGATATCATTAATGATCTGCAAGCATTGGGCAGGGCCGTCAAGTCTGTCCACTACCTGTACCACACCCAACCAAAGGATGGAGGATGGCCTCCTTTTCACAAAATAAACAATAGGCCCGGGACACGTCCCCGGCCCCAGGAAAAATGCAGATCCCAGGCTCCCTTGCCCACCCCTTCTGGTGCTAGAGCGGTGGCCAAGCACCCAAGAAGGGAGGAATCAGCCCCTGTGGCTGGCTCTACCTCTGCTTGACTGCTTCCTGGAACCCCATTTTCTGGTCCCAGACCAGGAGGTGATGGTCGGAGGTCGGTTCTCCCTCCATCTGAATCAATGGAGAACCATAACTTCGGATGCATGGATTCTACAGATCATAGAAAGGGGTCACACCTTGGAGCTCATCTAGCATCCTGCAGAAACCCCACCTTCACCCTCCTGTTATCTCGTGGCAGGAAGTGCAGTCCCTTCTGCACAAGCAAGCAATTGAACTAGTATCAGGTGACAGAGAAACAAGGGGTTTTACTCCAGGTTTTCCTGGTCCTCTAAAAGACTGGAGATCTGAGGCCTATTCTGGACCTAAGGGACCTCAATCTGTATGTCCAGTACAAAAAGTTCCAGATGGTAACTTTGCCAGGCCTTCTGCCCCTTCTCAAGGTAGGGGACTGGCTCTGTTCACTGGACATACAGGATGCTTACCTCCACATCTTGGTCTTTTCTCCTCACAGGAAGTTTCTCCATTTCGCCTTTCAGGGTGAGCATTATCAGTTCAAAGTGCTGCCCTTTGGCTTGTCCTCTGTGCCATGAGTCTTTACTAAGTGCTTAACAGTGGTCGCAGCAGCTCTCTGAATGGGGGAGGGACTGTATGTCTTCCCTTACCTGGATGATTGGCTCCCAAAGGCCCCATCTAGGGAACAGCTTTTGCTGAACTCTCCAGCTCTTTCACTTCCTGGGCATCACTATCAATCTGCCCAAGTCAGTTCTGATACCGTCCCAAAGGTTGCAGTATATAGGGGCGGTTCTGGACTCTGCATAGGGGAAGGCCTTCCTGCCCCAAAACAGGGCAGACTGCTTCATAGCTGAAGCTGTGGTTTTATGTTATTCTTTGTAACTTATATGTTTAAAATAATTTATTTTGTTTTATTGTACAGGTGCCTTGGTTTTAGAAAGGTGCCTTTTTTATAAATAAAACTGATTGATTGATAATTCAGAGGGTTCTCATCAAATTGCAGATGGAGGAGGCCATCATGATCCTAGTAGCTCCGTTCTGGCCTCAACAGATTTGGTTCCCTCCGCTTCAGCAGATGGCAGAGGAACCTCTGGTCCCTCTTCCTCTTTGCAGGAATCTGCTGACCCAGGCTCAGGGGACCCTGGTCCATCCCCTTCGATCCCTCCATCTGCATGCCTGGCTCCTGAGGACATCGCCAGGTTCTAAGTCTCTAACAGAGTGGTGGACGTCCTAGTAGCCACCCGGAAGCCTTCCACTAGAGTCACATATGCCATGACATGGAAGCAGTTTGCAATCTGGGCTGCCAAACATAGTTTACTCTTTCACCTGCCTGGTGAAGCATATCCTGGACTATCTGATCTCACTCTCCGACGCAAGTCTCCAGTACTCCTCCCTCAAGGTCCACCTTTTGGCTATTTCTGCATTTCATGAGCCCGTGGATGACCACACAATTGCTCAGCTGGATGTCTCTCATGCCTTGCTCGGGTGCATCCTGCATCTGAAGCTCCCAACCCAGTCTCCTGTCTTGGCTTGGGACTTGAATTTTATTTTGGAGAAACTGACCCTGTCTCCTTTTGAGCCAGTTGTGACTTGCGATTTGCGCTTTCTCCTGGAAATCATTTTTAGTTGCCATTACTTCTGCTCAATGAATTTAAGAGCTTCAGGCCCTCTGGTGCGAGGACCCTTATTTGATTTTTCATAAAGACAGGGTGTCTTTGAGCACATATCCTAAATTTCTCCCTCAGGTGGTTTTACAGTTTACACTCAACCAGTCTATCCACCTTCCTGTTTCTTTTCTTGAGCGTGCCAATCTAGGGGAAGCACTACTCCATGTTAGATGCACGCAGAACTTTCAAGTACTACCTGCTTAGGACCAAGGAGTCTAGAAAGTCAAAACAGCTGTTTGTTTCCTTCACCCCGAGTAGAGAGGGCGTTTGTTTCCAAACAGTGTTTATCCAAATGGTTGACTTAATTGCATTGTGTTCTGTTACAGCAAGTATGGCAAAGAATTGCCTTGTGCTATCAAAGCTCATTCCACTAGAGTAATGGCTACCTCAATGGCTTGTTTCCGAGGGGTCTCAGCCACTGACATTTGTGCGGTTGCCACTTGGAGTACTGTCCATACTTTCACCAAGCACTACAGTCTGGACATTGCCTCAAGAGCCTGTGCAGGTTTTGGCAGGGCTGTGTTACAGGGACTCCTGTCTTAAGTTTATGGGGAGCTCTCCTCCCAGACTGTCTGTTTTGCACTTGTAACTGCTTGGGACTCGTTCCTGCAGTGTTACGTGATGACTGAGATACCCCCTGAAGAAGATAGAACAGTTGCATAAGAACGTAACCATAACAGATCTTCAAGGGGATCTCAGTCATCAGGTATGCTTTCCCTCCCACCATCCCCCTTCTTGGGGCTCCTGAATAAGAGCTGACTGGTGTATCCAGCCTTTCATTTAGGTCTGGGCACCTCTATGGCAAGAGCCTAGCTCCCTTAGTCTCCAGGGGGAAAGAACTGAGGAGGGAGCGGGGCTGCTCATGCCTTTATAGGGTTGATGATGTCAACGGCATGGGCTTGCCCCAGTTGTACTGCTGAAAATCTTCCGTGTGGATTTCCTTCACCAATGGTGAAGGTTCCTACGGTGTTAACCTCATCATGATTTAATTTTTTTAGTGCACATACATAGAAATATAGAAGTTGACGGCAGATAAAGATTGCAAAGCCCATCCTGTCTGCCCATTTCTTCTACCTTATGAATGTGTCATAGGCCTGTACTGTCAATAGCCTATCTATTCATACTCGTCTGTATTGCTCCCTTATGCCCATCCCAGGCCTGTTTGAAGCCTTGCACTGCATTCATATCCACCACTTCCTTAGGTAGGCTGTTCCATGCATCCACCACCCTTTTTGTGAAAAAGAACTTCCTCACCATTATCCTTTAATCGGCTTCCCTCTCATCTCATGCTGTGTCCTCTTGTCCTGCTACTTTTCTTGTACTGAAACATGTTGGACTCGTTCACCTTGTTAATGCCCTTAATATGTTTGAATGTTTTGATCATATCACCTCTCTCCCTCCTTTGCTCTAGGGTATACATATTGAGCTCCGTTAATCTGTCCTCATAATGTTTTCTGATGCAGTCCTTGCACCATTTTGGGTGCCCTTCTCTGGACTGCTTCCATTTTGTTAATGTCCTTGTGCAGGTGTAGCCTCCAGTACTGCATGCAGTACTCCAGATGGGGCTAACCAGTGTCTTGTAAAGAGGGATTATTACTCCTCCTTACGACTTGCATACCCTACTAATACACCCCAGTGTCCCTCTAGACTTACCTACTGCTTTAGTGGTCTGCTTGGATGATTTCAGGTCATCGGTGGTGATGATGCCCAAGTCTCTTTCTTCCATTGTGATTGCCAGCAACTCCCCTCCTGACCTATAGGTGGCTTCAGGGTTTCTCTTCCCTGTGTGCATGATCTTGCACTTCTTTGCATTAAACCCCAGTTGCCACTCTTCCGACTATTTTGCCAGTTTATCCAGATCTCTTCTCATTCTGCCCACCCCATCTGGATCATCTACTTTGTTGCAGATCTTGGTGTCATCTGCAGACAGACCTACCTTACCCTTCAGTCCATCTGCAATGTCACTGATGAAGATATTGAAGAGGATTGGCCCCAGGGCCGATCCCTGAGGTACCCCACTTGTGACTTGCATCTCTTCTGACTGTATACCGTTTACCACCACACTCTGTTTTCTGCCCGCCAATCAGTTTGCCACCCAGTTGATCAACTTCTGACCCACCCCGAGCCTGCCTAGCTTATTAATCAGTCTTCTGTGTGGAACAGTATCGAAAGCTTTGCTGAAGTCAAGGTAGGTGACATCAACTGCACCTCTTGGTCCACCACTCTGGTTACCCAGTCAAATAAATCTATGAGATTAGTTTGACAGGACCTTCCTGTTGTAAACCCATGCTGTCTTGGATCCTGTGCTCCTATGGATTCCAGGTGTTGCACTGTCCTTTCCTTAAGGAGTGCCTCCATAATCTTGTCCACTACTGAGGTAAGACTGACTGGTCTGTAGTTCCCTGCCTCCTCCCTGCTACCACTCTTGTGGAGCGGGAACACATGACCCCCTTATACAGTCTTCTGGGACCTCTACTGTGGTCAGAGACTCACTAAACAGTTCTGATAATGGCTCTGCTAGTTCCACCCTTAGCTTCTTTAGTACCCTGGGATGTATGCCATCAGGTCTTCATTGAAACTCAAGGCGCTTTACACAAATATAGCATAAAGCAATAAGACGTACAATACAAATATAAATGTACTTAAAATAGGTTGACCAATCAAAAAAGCCTGACTAAATCAAAACGATTTTAGTTCCTGTTTAAAAATGTCCAAAGATTGGGATTCCCTTATATAGCAAGTGAGGGAGTTCCACAGGGTTGGGGCACAAAAGGAAAAAGACCATGTGCTCGCTGTCATGAGGCAAACCCTAGGAATTTCCAGAAACTCTTCTTCAGTGGAGCGGAGGGGACGGACAGAGTAGCGAAAACACAGGAGGTCTTGCAGGTAACTAGGCCCCGACCGTGCAGGGCCTTATAGGTCAGCAAACTGACCTTGAAGGTGATCCACCACCTATTTGGCAGCCAGTGCAGAGAGTGCAGCACAGGTGTAATATGGCACAGTCTCGAGAGAGACCGGTCAGTAACCTGGCTGCCGCATTCTACACTAGCTGCAGGTTGCTAAGATCAACCCCAGCAGCCCCAAGTAGAGTGTGTTGCAGTAGTCCAGCCCCAAAATCACAAAGGCGTGGACTATGGGAGATCACTTGGGGGTGCAGATGTTTAATCTGGACAGTGCTTCTTAGATGGTAATACTCACCCTGGACCACAGCTGACACCTGTGATTTAAGTGTCAGGCTGCAGTCCAAAACAATGCCAAGATTCCTCGTTCCAGCTGAGGTAAGGCAACTGGGAGTCTCCAAGCATCATCCCGGAGACTTGACCAGATTGCACTTCACCCCCTGGTGATTAGGTCCCACCACCATTACCTCAGTCTTGTCTGGATTCAACCTCAACCAGTTGGCTTTCATCCAGTCTTTATCTCAGAAAGGCACCGATTTAACGACACCACCTCCTGCTGCTTGGGCGCAAAAGACCGGTATAGCTGAGTCTCATCTGCTAAGCAGTGAAAACACAGCCCATATTGTCTTATAATGTCCCCTAGTGGCAGCATATACACCGCGAACTACATGGGGGACAACATGGAGCCCTGCAGGACCCCACATGGCAAGGGTGCTGAGGAAAATCTCCACGATACCACCCTCTGCATCCTGCCAGTGAGGAAAGATCGAAACCAGTTGAGGACTGTACCAGTCAGTCCACAACAGACCCGCAGGCAGTCCAAAAGTACTCCATGGTCCACGGTGTCAAATGCAACTGAGAGAGCGAGGAGAATAACAATGGAACAATTTCCTCGATCCCTTGCCACCAAGAGGTCATTCAGCACCTGAACAAGGGCTGTCTTGGTGCTACCCCCATTCTCGAAACCCGACTGGAGTGGGTTGTAGATGTTATGGGTTGACAGATAAGTCTCCAGTTGACGGGCCACCACCTTCTCAATAACCCTACCCAAGAAGGGGAGGTTAGAGAAAGGTCTGTAATTAGCCAGGCAGTCCAGGTCCAGTGAAGTTTTCTTCAAGAGGGATCTCACCACCGCCCCCTTTAAGGGATCAGGGAAGACCCCTGCCACTAAGGAGCACCACACTATCCTGGTTAGAACCGGGCCGATGTCATCAACACACCCCACAAGGAGGTGTGTTGGTCCCGGATCCAAATTACAGTAGGTTGGCCTCATCTCCTGGATGAGCCTCACGATATCCACAACAGCCAACTGATTGAAGTCAGACCAGACAAACTGATTACCCATGACGTCAGGCTGACCACTGCAAGCTCCTTTGGAGGGCGCTGACTAGATTTCCGACCTAAAGTCGGCAACCTTATCAGCAAAAAACAAAGCAAACTCATCACACTTCATGAACAGCTTCCCCCGGACTGAAGACAGTAGGGTTATTAGCCTGTCAACAATGCGGAAGAGCGATGCCAGTCTGTTAATTGCTGCTGCAATCTCCTTGGACAGGAACTCTGCCTTCTTACTGGAGATTGCTGATTGATAGTCCCTATGATGGGACATCAGTATGTTTGTCGACCGCAGATCCAGATCTCCTCTAACTTTCGACCCCTCATCTTCATCTCCCTGAGCATCCCATCAAACCAGGGGGATCTCTGGTGTGAAGTGAGGTGTCTAACACGGACAGGTGTGTGATGGAGTCGAGGGCTTCAGTAACAGCCTTGTTATAGGCTAAAACCAATTCTCCCAGCTCCTCGCACGCACTCATCATACCCGATAGATCCAGCACCACAGTGTTCAGTTTCTCTGGCATGGCTGCACATGAAGATAACTCTGAGATCTCCTCAAAGATCTGTTACAGTAGGTTCTTGCGTAACTGTTCTATATCTGTTTTGACAGCAGGTGGATGAGTCTCTTAAGACCTCCAGGCCCACTCCCTGTAACCCACAGGGGGCTAGAGGAGGTGGCTGTGTTGACAGCAAGCAGTCCTTTTGTGGCAGGAGCATGGGAGCCCAAAACAATAATGCCCAGCCTCCCTAGACTGAAAAGAAGATGTAGCCGAGGGCAGAGGCAGCAGAACCACTCTATGCTACCATCTGGTGTTCCAATTCCAGTTCCACTTCAGCTGCTCGAGGTGAACCTTTCCTCCCCAGTGTTGGGGCCTGACACATTTTTATCATCAGTGGGAAGCCATCTTGGCAGACAAGTGGGTTCTCAGGATTGTCCAAGAGGGGTATTCTTGGAAGGCCCTCCAAACTATTCTCCCAGAGCAACTTCCTTTGTCCGCTCACATGTCAGAGCTTCTGGCACAGAAGATTGTGAGCCTTCTGAGAAACAGGGCAGTAGAAATAGAACAGAACACAGCGTTCTACTCCCATTTCCTGGTAGCAAAGAAATCTGGGCATGTGCCTCATTCTTGACCTTAGAAATATGAACAAATACATGGATGGAGAAAACTTCAGGATGATTTCTATGGGCTTCCTGAAACACAAGGACTGGCCAGCATCACTAGACCTACAAAACGCATATCAGCACATACTGGTACACCCCAGCTACTTTTGGTTTTGTGCAGAGGGGCAGTACTACCAGTTAAAAAGTCCTTCCCTTTGGGCTTTACTCGGCACCACAAGTTTTTACAAAGAGCGTTTCAGTACTCCCAGCACACCTCAGAAAGCTAGGACTCCCAAGTCTTCCCATATCTGAACGACTGGCTAATCTCAAGTCCATTCAAAAATGATGCAGAGCAGGCAGTTGTCGTAGCCTCTCAATTCCTAATGTCCATGGGAGTCCTGCTGCCTAGAAGTCTCAGCTGGGACCCTCCCAGGAACTACTCTTCATACGAGCTGTTCGGGACATGATGCAGGCTTGGGCGTTCCTCCCAGACAGCAGGCTACGAGTAGTCTTACAGGTGGCGTGCTACATCATGGAATGCAGGACTGTGCAAGCCCATTCTGTGTAGCATATGCTGAGCATAATAGTATCCGCAGTGTTCACAGTGTTGCTGGACATGAGGATAACTCTGCATGCTCCGTACACAATGGTCAACAGGCATCACACCCTCAAAACTATCTCATTCAGGTAGCCAAACCCCTCATGAGGTTTTTTTTTTTATTAAGATTTATCATGTCATACAGCATATCATTACAATCATACGATATTACATCTCCATATCCATTTCGCCGTGACCACTGTAAAGTGAAATACACAGCATTTAACTTTCACCTCAACAGTCTGGACTCATGAATTTACCAATAGTTCAAATGTATTCAAGTACATTGTTAAATAAATAACTTACTAACTTGTAAACTTATACCAGGATTTCAAAACACATTAGGGTTTAGAATTCGGAAACCTCTTAATCTGATTTTCAGGTCTTTGCTAACAAAATTTGGAATTATCTAAGAGTACTAAGTCTGAATACCTCATGTCCACCCAGGGCCTAATCTATTGGTTGAAGGGACTCGTACAAGAGCCACCTCATCCATCTGTTCTGGTATACTTGGGATTGTTGTCTCAAGTTGAAGGTTATTTTCTCCATATGATGTATGGTTTCTATTGTAAGGGACCAATCAAAAAGATCTGATGGAGACTCCTGCAGCCAGTTCTTGGTAATTGATTTTAAGGCCGCAGTTATCAGTATCAACCAGAGATACTTTGCTTTTTTACCTTTACCTGATACCTCCTTAGGTATAATACCTAATATTAAATGTTCCAGTCCCAATGTTGTATGAATTGAGAAAATGTGTATCGAATGGTAAATTATTTTCTCCCAAAATGGGATGAGGTGGGGACAAAACCAAACACATGAGCCTGTGTGGCTCTTGATTCTCCACAGCCTCCCCAACAAATCAGTGGTGGTCCTCTGTTGCTATGTTCAGCTTGCACTGGTACCAAAAAGTACCTGGTCCTCAATTTCCAACAAAAATCCCTAAGTGAGGGAGATGCATAGACAGTGTCGGCAGATAAGGGCTTATGGCCCACCCAGTCTGCCCATTTGAGCTTGTAAGTTCAGTTTGTTTTCTTAGAAGTCTGTTACCCCTTACCCCTGACCTCCAGAATTCCTTTGTCTATCCCATGCATTCTTAAATCCCGTGATTGTTTCAGCCCCCACCACTTCCTCTGGCAGGGTGTTCCACTTGTCCACCACCCGTTCTGTGAAGAAATTCTTCCTCATGTTTCCTCTGAATCGTCCTCCCTCCAACTTCATCCCATGCCCTCTAGTCCTGGAACATCTTTTTCGCTTAAAAATAGTGTATTCCTGCACCCTGTTCCTCCCTGTGAGATACTTGTATGTCTCTATCATATCCCCTCTCTCCCTCCTCTCCTCCAGGGAATACATGTTCAGTTCCTTCAACCTGTCTTCGTAGGACTTGTGATGCAATCCATGCACCATCTTTGTTGCCCTCCTCTGAACCTTCTCTACCCTGTCTGTCCTTACGTAGGTATGGTCTCCAGAACTGTACACTGTACTCCAGGTGGGGCCTCACTAGTGTCTTGTATAGTGGAATTATGACCTCCCTTTTCCTGCTGGTGATGCCCCTGCCTATACATCCCAGCATCCTATTTGCTTTACCTGCTGCCTTGTCACACTGTTCTACCTTGAGGTCATCAGAGATGATAACCCCAAGATCCCTTTCCTGCTTGGTGCATGCTGTATCCTCACCCCCAACTGATATATTGTGCCAGGGTTTTGTGCCCCATATACATTATCTTGCACTTCTTTGCATTGAATTTCAACTGCCAAACCCTGACCATTCTTCAAGTTTCTGCAGGTCCCTTCTCATTCTGTCTACACCCTCTGGTGTGTCTACTCTGTTACAGAGCTTTGTGTCATCAGCGAACAGTGAAATTCTGCCTTCTAGGTCCTGTGCAATGTCACTGATGAAGATGTTGAATAGGACCGGTCCCAGCACTGATCCCTGTGGTACCCCACTGGTCACTCTTCCCTCTGTGGAGTGACAGCCATTTACCACCACCCTCTGTGTCCTGCCACCCAGTCAGTTACCTACCCACCACACTACTGCCCTGCCCACACCCATATTCCCCAGTTTGTGTAATAGTCTTCTATGTGGCACAGTGTCAAAGGCCTTGCTGAAGTCCAGATAGGCATGTCCACTGCCTCCCTGATCCACCTCCCTAGTCACCCAGTCAAAAATTCAACGAGGTTGGTCTGACATGACCTCCTCCTGGTGAAACCATGCTGCCTTGGGTCCTGTAGTCCATTGACAACCAGATGTTCCACCAATCTCTCCTTCAGTAGTGCTTCCATGATCTTCCCACTACCGAGGTGAGGCTGACTGGTCTGTAGTTCCCTGCTTCCTCTTTGTCTCGCTTTGTATAAGGGGACCATCTGCTGTCCTCCAGTCTTTGGGTACCTCCCTGTTTCCAGTGATCGGCTAAACAGGATAGCCAGAGGTTCAGCCACCACCTCTCTTAGTTCTTAAGGACCCTGGGTGCACCCCATCTGGCCCCATTGCTTTATCAACTCTTATTACTTCCAGTTCCTTCAGGACCCTTTCTCGTGTAAAGGGACTTGTGTCCATTTCTGCACCATTCTCACCCCTTGTTCTCCCTTCAGACCCATTACCCTCCTCTTCCTCAGTAAAGACTGAGCAGAAGTATCTGTACAATATGTCAGCTTTACTGTTGTCATCCTCCACGCGGCCCCCATCCTCCCCCTTCAGTCTCACTATCCCTCCCTTTGTCTTTCTTTTTTCACTTATGTACCTGTAAAAGGTTTTGTCCCTCTACCCACTGATTTTGCAATGTGTTCTTCTGTCTGAGCTTTGGCTTCCTTACTGACCTCCCTGCCTCCCTTTGTTTCTCCTGGTACTTCTCCCTATCCCCTTCTGCCTGTGTCTTTTTGTATTGCCTGAATGCAATCTTTTTGGCTTTCACTTTCTTTGCTACCTCTTTGGAAAACCATAATGATCTCTTCCTTTTGCTAACCTGCTTAATGCATAATTCTGTTGTTCTTGTAATCCCCATTTTAAATACTGCCCACTGTTCCTCAACCCCTGATTCCTGTCCCATTCCCCTTAATGCCTCTTTCAAGTATCTCCCCATTTTTCCAAAGTCTGCCCCCCTAAAATCCAGGATACGTGTTTTTGTGTGGTTTTGTTCTGCTCTTTCTGTGATTTCAAACCACAATGACTGGTGGTCAATGTTCCCCAGGTGCCCTCCACTGTTACCCCATCACACTGTCCCTGTTTGTGAGCATAGGTCCAGTATTGCCTTCTGCGAGTTGGTTCCATGACCAGTTGCTTGAGGAAGGCACGCTGAAGGAGTCCAGGATAAATCTGCTCCTAGTTGATGCTGCTGCTGGAATGCTCCAGTCCACATCTGGAATATTGAAGTCTCCAACCAGTACTACCTCACCCTTGTCTGCCATCCTTTAGATGGCTAGCATCAGCTCCCTATCTGTTTCTTCCTCCTGGGCTGGTGGTCTATAGGATGTGGCCCAAACGCTTCTCCAAATTAATGACCACTGGTGTTCTGACAGTAAGACATTCAGGTCCTGTTTCCATCTAAGTTTAAGGTAATGGGCTGTATGTCCCTGATCTGAGACATAATTAGAATATAACAGTGTAATGGCATGTTCAGTCCCCCCTGGGTCCCAGAGCCTCTGAAAAAGTGTAAACTCTGCTAGTGCCTGAATGTCCGGGGCCAGCTTATTAATCTGTTTATTCAGATAATCTTGGAGTTGATGATATCTAAGCCTGTCCTCCTGCTTTAAGCCCAATTTCTGTTTTAACTGTGTCAAAAGATTGGACCACAGTACCCATCAGTATTTGATACGGTGAGTGAAACCCTCTCTGGGCCTGAGCTAAAAAACATTTATCAAGTTGGGCAGGACCGAACTTTGGGTCCAAAGCCGACTACCTATATTTCCATAGATGTGCGTGGGTCATGCCTCTGCCCCTTTTCCACCCCTCCAGCACCGCTTTAGTGCCTGAGAATCCCTGTATCTCTGAAGGGCCGCCCTCCTTAAATAGCAATGCCTGAATTGGGTTATTTCTCTGTTTCCTTAAGTCCGTCCTTTTCAAATGTGCATCATAGCCCTGATTATTCCATAATAAAGCTATCCTCATTTGCGCAGCTACCCAATAGCCTTTAAGATCTGGGAATGCCAGGCCTCCCTGAGCCTTTGGTAGATATAAAAGAGTCCTACGTACCTTAGGGCTACCACCACCCAATATGAATTTAAAAAAGCTTTTGCCGGTTCTCCAAATCTGATTGAGAAACTATGCATGGTACACATTGGAATAAGTATAGGAGCCTTGGTAAAGCATTCATCTTAAGCGCCACGGCTCCCAAGGACAAGGGCAGTAAGGTCTATTTCTGGAAATCTTCCTCTAATTGTTTAATTATAGGTGGGTAATTTTGTTCCCAAAGTTGAGATGTATGTACCCCCACTTAAATTCCCAAATATTTTAGATCTAGCATGTCCCATTTCATAAAATATTTGTCTACTGTCTGCATCAGGATGATAATACATATTTAAAACCTCTGTCTTGCCCTTATTTAACTTCTATCCTGCCACCTTAGAAAAAGCTTCTAATTGTTTAAAGGCTGCTGGCAGTGAAGTCTGTGGGTCCACCAAGTACAAAAGTACGTCGTCAGTATATAATGTTATTTTATGTACTGCTCCCCCCAGTTCAACTCCTTTTATATCCGGGTTCTGTCTAATACTCTGTGCCAAATCACAATGTAAAAGGCAAACAGTGGGGGGGAACAAAGGGCAACCCTGTCTGGTGCCTCTCCCCAGACTAAAATCTTTAGACATAAGACCATTAGCCCTAACATAAGCCTGGGGTGACTCGTACAACTTGAAGATGGTCCTGATGAACTGTTGTGGGAACCCAAGCAGGGAAAGGACACACCGCATGAAGGACCAAGAGACCCTGTCAGATGCCTTCAAACACCATGAAGTCTTGCTATATTATGACAGAAGCAGTTAGCCACAGCACTTGAACTGCCCCGGAGAGGAAACAGTTAACTCCAGGCAGACTGGAGTTCTAAAGCGCGAGCACTGTACCCAAAGCTCTATCTGGCTAGTTTCAAACTGAAACTGTCAGATTCTTTACTCCGCTTCACTGAAACAGTCTGCCCGGAGATCAGCTCCTTCATCTCGGTTCATTTCTCGGTTAAAGTTAGTATTCGGTCCATTTGAACCGCAATAAGTATTTTATTTTACCGCATTTCGGTTCAAAGCTCTGTCTGGTAAACCGTAAGTACAGGATTTCAAAGTCTGTGTGGAAATTAATTATCGGTTCGGTTTTGAACTGATCGGTTTGCTAAAAAAAGTATTTTAAACATTATATTGGGCTTTTAGAGTGCGGTTCCCGGTTCTTATCGGTTCTAAAAAAAACTATTTATTTCAGTGGGTTTTTTCAAATACCCGTGACACGTTTAGGAACCGATAAGGTTGTCTTGCCTGGCACTGCCATAAAAAGGGCAAGTTTTTGGATAGGCTGGCATTATGTCTGAGAAACCCAAAAGAAAAACCGGGCCCACTGGGTTTCAACACTGTGATGTCTGTGGGGAAGCCTTTGCCAAGGCTGACCCACACACCACTTGTGTTTATTGTCTGGGGGCTGACCACCTCCTGTCAGACTGCCAGGTGTGTAAAAATTTCCCTGCAGCCACCCTGGAGAAGAGATTGGGCCGGCTCAGGGAACGAGAGGCCAAAAAGTCCACTGACCCAGATGGCCAGCCCGGTCCAGCACCCACTGGACCAGAGGGAGTGCCCTCTGACCAGGGCGAGACTTCCTCGGGCAAAAGGAAGGCTGGTTCAGAGGAACCAGTCCCAGTAAAAAAGTCAAAGAAATCAGCAGGTCTGGAGTCCGAAATTGCCTCTCCAACCGCTGCAGAGATAGCTAAAGCCATACAGATTGTCCAGTCACTGTCTCAGGGACCGGTCGAACCACCAACAGTTGGCAAAAGGTTGGTTCGTTCGGTTCCAGTGGTTCAAGAGTATGATGTTGAGGTTTTTATGAACCACAGGAGGGGAGGAAGATTTTGATCATTATGTATGTGGCTGGGAGGGTCTGGACGTGCCCATTGAACCAGACATTTCTCCAGACAGACCTTTAGAATCTCCCCCTATGCTGTCTGAGTCCCATTCTCATTTTATGTTTTACAAAAAGGTTGCAGAAACCCTCCAGCTTCCTTTAGAAGAGGCTGTGGATGAGCAAGAGGAGCCTGATTATGTAGAACTGATGGATATACCAGCGTCTAGGAGGTTGTCTATTCCTTTGCATAAGTCATTTAGGAAGCAAACAACAAAAATTTTTAAAAATCCTCATTCTGTCCCTCCTGTAGATAAAAAAATGTACAGAAGGTATACTTTATCAGGCCCTGATATAGACTTCCTCACTGAGCAGTGTAGTCATGTAGGTGTGGTAAAAGCTGCAGCCTGTGACAAGGCTAATATTCCCTGGCTCACATCCTCCTGATAAGGATTCCAGGAAGATTGATGCCATGGCGAAAAACAATATATGGCAGCTTCTTTGGGACTCAGGCAGGCAAATTATGTGGCTAGATACAGAAATCTAGATGGGAACCAGACAGTAGTTAGCCAAGCAGGCCCATGGCCAGCTGGCTAGTGAGTTGGAACAGGTGGCTGCTGATGGCATTGAAGCTCCTAAAGTTCAATTTCATACTGCTGTGGATGTTAATGATGTTTCTTCTAGGGTCATGGCCACTTCTGTAGCTTTCCGTAGGTTGGCATGGCTCAGGTGCACTAATCTGTCCCAAGATACTCGATCAAAAGCTATGGATTTTCCTGTAGTGGGAAATTCTCTGGAGAGCAAACAGAAAATTATATGAAAAAGATGGATGAGTACAGAACTACCTACAAAAGTGCCCAGGCTAAGGAGAGGCATGCCACTCCACAAAGGCACACTCCCAGAGGTAGGGGCAGGCCTTTCCATCAATCTCAAGCCTCCTCTGCTTTTGCACAGAGGGGTTTTTTCAGAGGCAGAGGTAGACGGGGCGCAGGTAAACCGTCCCCCTCCCCTCAGCCTAAGGCTGCTGCTGCCAAGCAGGCATCCTGATGTGGTGCCCAGGGCCGATTCTCCTGTACCGGTGGGAGGCAGGTTGGCTTATTTCAGCCAGAACTGGGTGTCTCTAACTTCGGACAAATGGGTTCTGGAGGTAGTAAGCCAGGGTCTGGTTCTCTGCTTCAAACAGTTTCCAAAGGTGAGAACCAGACATTTTCCACCTGCAAATCCTTCAGAAACCCTTGCCTTGGAAGCAGAGGTTTTCTCTTCTAGACTGCAAAGCAGTGGAAAGGGTTCCTCCTTGTCACCAGGGCAAGGGCTGTACTCAGATACTTTCTTACCCCAAAGACAGGAGAATGGCGGCCCATTCTAGATTTAAGGTACCTGAACAAGCATCTTTTGAAACCAAAGTTCAAAATGTTAACTCTGGCAATGATTTTGTTCTCCCTGAGGCCAGGGACTGGCTAGCCTCCCTGGACCTCAAGGATGCCTATTTTCATGTCCTGATCAGGCCTTCTCACCGAAATACCTCAGGTTCGAACTTTCCTCAGGCCACTACCAGTTCAGAGCAATGCCCTTCGGCCTTACCTCTGCTCCAAGGGTATTCACAAAATGTCTAGCTGTGGTAGTGGCTCATTTAAGAAGGCAAGGATTGCTGTGTTTCCACCTGGACGACTGGCTCATTGTGGGTCAGTCTCCAGATCAGGTAAAATCCCACTTGCAAGTCACCCAGCAGCTTCTCACTTCCCTGGGATTCCTGCTGAATTACCAAAGTCAGTTCTAGAACCAGTTCAGGTACTAACTTTCATAGGTGCGGAATTGAACACAAAGTTGGCCAGGGCATTTCTCCCCTCGGAAAGGGTAGAGAGACTCATTGCCCTGGCATCCTCTTTCACCCTGCGGGTCTCTCGACCAGCAAGGCATTTTCTGCAACTCCTAGGACACATGGCTGCTTCCACAGCTGTAGTGCAAGGAGCAAGATTCCAGATGAGGGACATTCAGTTCCATTTGAGGGCCTATTGGTCTCAAAGGAGGGACCCCCTTTCCAAATTGGTTCCAGTGACCCAAACTCTGATTCTGGCTCTCCAGTGGTGGCAGGATCAGCGCAACTTAAGACAAGGGGTACCCTTCATTCCTGTTTCCCAGTCTCTCACCCTCACCACGGATGCCTCCTTGCTAGGGTGGGGGGCTCACTTGGGCGACCTTTCCACTCAGGGAGTGTGGTCCCCTCAGGAATCTCTGCTCCACATCAACCTATTGGAACTCAGAGCTGTCTTTTTAGCTCTTCAGGTTTTCTCAGCATCTGTTCAGAACAAGGTAGTTCAGGTCAGGACAGACAACACCACGACAATGTGGTACATCAACAAGCAGGGGCACTCGGTCATCAGCCTTGTGCACCAAGCAATGAAGTTGTGGTCTTTGGCTTATTCCTGAACACCTCCCTAATAGCAGTTCACCTTCCAGGGAAAGACAATGTCCTGCCGGATGCCCTCAGCAGGATTTCTCAATGCCATCACGAATGGTCTCTGAATCCTCTGGTGCTGGAGTCAGTCTTTGCCAGATGGGGCACTCCTCAGATCTTTTCGCAGCCCCAGACAACCACCAACTTCCTCTATTTTGTTGCAGGCCTCCAGTGCTGGGCTCAGTCCCCCTGGACGCCTTTCTGTTGGATTGGAAGGGAAGTTCCTATATGCCTTTCCCCCTTCCCCTTCTCTTCAGGGTATTAGTAAAATCAGATCCCAGCCCTGCAAAGTGATCCTGATTGCACCAGACTGGGCCAGACAGCCCTGGTACCCACTGCTTCTGTCCCTTTCAGGCCACCCTCCCTGAGCCTGCCCAGGGTCCACAACTTGCTGGCCTGTGCCCAGGGGAGAGTGTGGTATCCGGACCTCAAATCCCTCCACCTCAAGGCTTGGCTCTTGAGGAGTTAGAATTTGCTGATTTACACCTTTCTCAAGGTGTCCTTGATATTTTAAAGGCTTCAAGGAAGCCTTCCACTAGGGCCACTTATAATTCCAAATGGAAGAGGTTTTCCATCTGGTGTTCTGGGAAGCAAATTGTCCCAGAATCTGCTAATTTGCCCATTTTACTGGACTATTTGGTCCATCTAAATTCCTTAGGCCAGCTACCGTAAAGGTTCATCTGGCAGCTGTCTCTGCTTTTGTATCAGCAGGGAAGCCTGCCCCCCTTTCTTCTCACCCTGTGTTTTCCAAGTTTTTTAAGGGGTTACTTCACACTAACCCTCCTTTTCGGGACCCAGCTCCTGCCTGGGACCCGAATGTTTGCATTGCTCAGTTAATGCAACCCCCTTTTGAACCTCTGTCTTCAGCAGATCTCTAGTTTCTAACTTGGAAAACTGTTTTCCTAGTGGCCATCACTTCTGCCAGACGCATAAGTGAATTATAAGCCCTGTCAGTGGAAAAGGATTTTATTTCTTTTCACAGAGATAAGGTAGTCCTCAGGACTAACAGAAAGTTTTTACCTAAAGTGGTTTCAGATTTCCATCTGAACCAATCCATCTCCCTTCCAGTATTTTTTACTGAGCACTCTTCCTCGGGTGAGAGGAGATTGCACAGTTTGGACGTCAAAAGAGCCTTAAGCTACTATTTGGAACGCACCAAGGGTCACAGGTTCGAATCCCTCCAACTCTTCCTTACCTATGGCGAGGTTGGCAAAGGGAAACCTGCCACTAAGAGGACAATTGCAAGGTGGATTGTCTCTTGTATCCAGTTCTGTTACCAAAAACTAGGTAGAGAACCCCCCTCAGGACTGAGGGCCCACTCCACCAGGGGTACAGCTGCATCTCTAGCGGCTGCTAGGGATATTCCCATTCTGGAAATTTGTCAAGCTGCTACCTAGAAGACAGTTCACACTTTTACCAAGCATTATTCCCTGGATGTCCAGTCCAGGAAAGATGCTCGGTTTGGCACAGCTGTGCTTCAGAGCCTATTTCCTAAGTAGGTTCTGACCCTGCTCCATGGAGGTACTGCGTGTATCTGCTTGTTTATAATATAGCAAGACTTCGATGTTTTGAAGAAAAATTACTCACCTTAGTAATTGCTTTTCTTCTCATGGAGTCTTGCTATATTATGACCACTTCCATCCTGCCCCTCTCAGAACTTCTACTTGGGTGGGTTGGCAAATTAGTGCAAGCACTGTGTCATGCCATTTTAGTTCTTTTCCTTTCCCTTTTCTTTAGGGTTAGGAACTAGGTATTTCTGTTTTGGGGTAATATGTTGGCCCTCCTCCTGGACTTGAGTCTTTTGGGGAAGGGGGGCCTAATAGTGCTTGTTGGGGGTGATGATATTAGTATTATTATTAGTATTGTTGTTGTTTCTGTTATTGTTTTTTCCTACTAGTAGGTAGCCACTTGGCTAGTGTAGGGTTTTCCCACACAGACTTGTTGCTTAGTGTTAGCTACGTAAAGATCTGACAGTTTCAGTTTGAAACTAGCCAGATAGAGCTTTGGGTACAGCGCTCGCGCTTTAGAACTCCAGTCTGCCTGGAGTTAACTGTTTCCTCTCCGGGGCAGTTCAAGTGCTGTGGCTAACTGCTTCTGTCATAATATAGCAAGACTCCATGAGAAGAAAAGCAATTACTAAGGTGAGTAATTTTTTCTTCTCGGCATAGAGACTCGGGAGCAGAGATGGGTAACGTTTCTCATTTATGTAATCCATTATATGGGTAGTTCTCCTTAAATTGTCCTGAGCCTGACGTCCAGGTATAAATCCTGTCTGGTCAATGTGAACTAAAGATGGTAAAAAATCTTGCAGGCACCTGGCCAGGATTGATGATAATATTTTATAGTCAGTGTTTAATAATGAGATTGGATCATATGATATGCATCTGGTTGGGTCCTTTGCCGGCTTGGGTATCACTGATATGAGCCCTGGACCAGGATGGCGGGGCAGATCCCCCCCCCCACAATCACCTCCATGAACATTCATCTAAGGAGAGATTGAAAGTGGTTCCCAAGGCTCTTATAAAACTCTGAAGGAAAGCCATCAGATCCCGGGCATTTACCCATCTTCAGCCTCCCTATTTCTGTTTCAATTTCTGCAGTGGATATTGGTGCCACCAGCACCTCTCCCTGCTCCCTTGAGAGGCCTGGCATCTTCAAGTTCCTTAAAAAATCCTGTATCTGATCTGCACTGGGGTCCGTATCTTCCATGTACAGTGCTTCATAATATTCCTTAAAGGCATCTGCTACCTCATTTACCTCCTGTACTGTCTGTTTCTTCTGTAAGTGCCAAATGCTCCCGTTCATAGCCCTCGCCCTCTGGGCCCGTAATCTACTAGCCAAGAGCCTCAAAGATCGGGGGCTACCCTCAATATTTCTGACACAAAAACAGAAGCTTTTGCTCCACTTGGTAATCCAACAGCTCTAATGACTCCTTGTTATATTTTTTAAGCTTCTTCATGCGGTCTTTATCTGTCTGCTGTTTTTGGTCTTCTAACTCTTGAACCCGTGCAGTCAACATTTCTCTTCTGGCTTCCCTTTCTTTCTTTTTCCTAGTGGCTAGTTGTATAAGTTTACCCCGTAATACTGCTTTAGCAGTATCCCACAATATTGTGTTCGAGGTGCCCTGCCCCTCATTCTGCTTTAAATAATTTGTATAGGTTTCCACAAGTTCCTCCTTTATTTTTTCATTCCTTAGTAAAGATGCATTAAGGCGCCAAAACGTAGTACGACGCATTTCTCCCAGGTCCATTCCCATATACAAAGTAGCATGATCTGAGTGCAGGAAGTTTCCCACCCAGGAGTTAAGGGCTCGATTTACTTCCTCCTTAAGGATCAGAAAATAGTCCAGTCGAGAATACATATTGTGTAATGCTGAGTAGAAGGTGTAGTCTCTCTGCCTCCCATACTGACTACGCCATACATCTATTAAATCTAATTCCCCTAATAACTTACAAACTTTCTTTGCCGGCTGGTGTACTTTCCCCACAGCTTGTGAAGTGGAATCTGAGAATTAAATGTTAAGTTAAAATCGCATCCACATATGAGAGTCCCCTCGCCCCAGTCCTGGAGCAGGGTCATAAAGGCACGGTATTCTAGAAAGTTTGATCCTGGAGGGAAATATACCAATGCAAGAGTAATTATATTTCCCATTTATTTAGCTTTTAACATTGCATAACGTCCCTGTTTGTCAACCTTTGAGTCCATTTTCTCAAATTGAGTTTTAGATGGTACTAAAACCACTGCACCCCTCCTTCTACCCCTTTTGTAAGATGTAACTGCCATCGCCCTAAATCCCAAGCCCCAAAACTTATCGTACTCCCTTGGTGACAAATGAGACTCTTGAAGTAATAAAAAAATCTACTGAGGCTTTCTTTACTTGACTTAGTATCCAGTTTCTTTTTATGGGACTAGTAAGTCCATTAACATTATAGGAACGTATGATAGTGCCCTTACTAGCCATGATACAGTGTCAAGAGTAGTTAAGCTCATATTATCAATCCCACTCCTCGATTTCCAAGTTAACATCACCAAACCTGCTCCCCAAAATATCTTCCTGATTTCCGCCCCCTTCCATTCCTGGTAGTAAATTACAAAAATACAAACTTTCTTTAGTATAATAATTGTCAACACGGCACCCAAACTCTGAAACATGTAGAACTTCGAAATGTGACCTCCAATGGTGAAGACCCAAATTAGTGGATCTCTGTCTTTACCCATTCCTATAACTGGAGCCAGGCAAATGAGGAGTTTAGAACATCCCCCCTGTAGAGGACTTCCCCCAGGAGCTTCTGTGGATGGTTATTAGCTCTATGCCTGACTCAGGTACTATATGTAAAACCGGACTTCTGATTGCACCGTATAGTGAGCACTCACCCACACAGCAACTCTATTAGGCACCATCAAATCCAAGCTCGAGCATTGCTCAGTCTAACCCATAATTCTGTAGGTTGCCTCACACAGGCAGTTCAAACAGGGTGCATGCTACCCCAGCAGACAGGCCGTATTCCCCAGCACCCCCCGAGGAGCCAAGACCCAGGGACAAGCGGTAAAAAGCAAGAGGGCTCCCACGGAAGTATCTTGTCTCCATGTTTACAAATTTAATCTACTTGATTGAAGTAAAGGGGAAAATTATAACCCTCATAAAATCTGATTAAGCTCCGAGTTCTGTGGGCCACTCCTTCCCTTCAGTCGCTTAATCAGGCCGACCCCTTCCAATACCAGTGGAAGTCAGTTATGTTATTTCAACAAGTGTCCCCAGGACGGCCAAAATAAGCCGATCCTGGGCAAACATCCCATAGCACATAAGCCATATATTGCCTCTTCCACTAGTTACTGCGATGTGGTCAATAAAGCCCAGAATGTTATTCAGATCTTTTCTGAGTTAGAGTTCACCCCACAAAACCCAGAGCTTCTCCAATGCGAATTAGGCCTAAATCGTTGTTATATGTAAGGGCCCCCAGCCTCCCCACATCCCCTGTATCCTCCCCCCCCACAGGGGCAAGCCGGACAACCGCCCCCGCTGTATGCAGTCAACTTCCCCACTTTAACTTACATCTCAAATTTTGATCATCGTACTTCTACCCACTTGCTTTAATATGCAGTTTGTAAAGCTATGAATCATTCTGCTTCAAGTAGTCGCAATCATCTCACAGTCTGTTCACATTCAAGGGATGACCTTACAAACAATTGTAAAAATCAGTGCATGTGCCTCTTCGAGAGAAAAAAACAATAAAGAACAGGGACATTCCCTTTTTAATACTTAATTAGTTCTGCAGTTCAGGTCATGTTTTCTTCCCCTGTTCTCTGATCTGCTTTGTCTGATGGCAAATTTCCTTCTGGTAGTTCATCCTCTCTGTTTGGGGATCTTCTCTTAGTCGACACCAAGTCCCACAAGCCGGAAACGTTTGTGCTTGCCCTCTCTCCTCTCTTCTTTGGCTCTGCTCTCGACCGGGCCCTACTATGTAGTTGTTGCTCTCCTTGATCTTGCACTCGTTCAGGTATGGAAATCCCGTATTGGTCCAAATACGCCACCGCATCCTCTAGCTCCTGGATGAAGGTCTATTCCCTGTGATTCCGATGGATTCTGTTTTGGGCTGGTTGCTCTCACTCAGTTTAGACGCCATTCGGGTGAGGCTCAAACCGGAAATCCCTCATGAGGTCCTTGATGTGATGGTCATTGGAGGACAACATCCTCCAGGACTTTCCCTTCTCCCCACAGGAGAGAGAGAGAGAGGTTACCATCGGCATGGGGGTGGAGAGCCCACTGCCAGTACCTTCAGAGACATGGCGTGTATGTCATCTAAAGAGCCATCAAAGCTGTTATGCTGTTGCGAGTGTGACAAGAAAATATATTCTAGGATCGTGGATATGTTGTTCATCCACACTCTTTGGTATGTACCTTTCGCCTTTAAGGATCGCCGGAAGTCTTCAAGCTGGCTTCTCCCACCCGCCCAGGTGGTATACCCTACTTTACTCTAAATATTTTCAGATGTGAGGGATATTCGACAATTGCCTTTTGCCCTTTTTTTGTAACAGTTTTACTACTGATATCACCCTCCTCCTTCTAGCCAACAATTGTGGAGTAAAATCTTGATCGAAATAGAGCCTTACATCTTCAAACTCCACATTCTTTTTAGACCAGGCTAGCAACAAAATTTCCTCCTTGACTCTATAGTCTTAAAAGGCCAGAGTGATTGATTGCAGTCTGACATTTGGGGGTCTCGCCTGGGAATCAAGGATCAGTGTCTCCGCATTATGTTTAAGGTTTTGTCCTGGGGAATATTAAGAATCTCATGGAGAAACGAGTCAATAAAAGTTATCATGTTCCCTGTCTCAGTACCCTCTGGGATACCATGTATACAGATATTATTTCTCCGATTTCTATTCTCAAGCTCCTCCAAGCAGTGCTCTAGTATACTGGTACGATGGTTAAGTTCAAAAAGGGCTGTGTTATGGACATCCGTCGTTGATACATAATCAGACACTGTGTTTCAAGCTCTTCAGTCTTTTGTGTCAAAGTGGCTATATCTTTCCGATCCTCAGACTTTTGTTTCTAATCTCTGGAGGGTCTCATTCATTTTCTGGCACAGTTGCTGTGAAGTGATAGTGCAGTCCATCTCTGTCAGTTCCATCAGCCCCGGGCAGTGCCTGAGGGGATTCAGAGGTCTGGGAGGCCATCGCCTATCGAGAGGTTTCGGATGTATTTTTAAGTTGTTTCCATCCTCCCACTGGTGGAATATCCTTAAATCTTTGTTTTGGAGGCATTAAGTATGCTGTTATGCACCGTGTGGAAGACAGGATGAAGGTCTATTCCCTGTGATTCCAACGGATTCTGTTTTGGGCTGGTTGCTCTCACTCAGTTTAGACGCCATTCGGGTGAGCCTCAAACCGGAAATCCCTCATGAGGTCCTTGATGTGATGGTCATTGGAGGACAACATCCTCCAGGACTTTCCCTTCTCCCCACAGGAGAGAGAGAGGTTACCCTCGGCATGGGGGTGGAGAGCCCACTGCCAGTACCTTCAGAGACAGGGCATCTGGGGCCCATCAGAGACACATCTCCATATCAATGTGCTAGAGATGCAAGCAGTTCTGTACAGTCTGAAAGACTATGTGGGCTTGGACAGCCAAAAGTCAGGTTGTCTATGAGGATATTTCTCATCACACCACACCTATGGAACTGTAAGCTGCCAGGTGCTAGGACCATCAGACACCAGCTATCCCATATAAACATGGGTGGCCCCTTCCCCCCCAGTTCTTTTCCTGCCGGTGACCACCATTCTTGTCAGACCGTGTGCGTAAATGATGCTGACTTTTACAGTCACTGATTTCTTACCGTAGTTACACTATCACTTTTTCAAGTGACCTTCGATGGCGTGTATGTCATCTAAAGAGCCATCTAAGCTGTTACGCTGTTGCGAGTGTGACAAGAAAATATATTCTAGGATTGTGGATATGTTGTTCATCCACACTCTTTGGTATGTACCTCTCGCCTTTAAGGATCACCGGAAGTCTTCAAGCTGGCTTCTCCCACCCGCCCAGGTGGTATACCCTCGGCCCCGCCCCATGACGCCAAATCTTCCTTTCCGCTGGAAGATTGAGGTTGCCTCCTTCGTGCTCCTGCATTTTGTAGGCCCTGGCTTCAAAACCTTCAAATCTTTCTTTGAGTGGGAGTTCTTGCAGCAGGCTTTAACCATTCAGACTAATGCCACAGGCATTAGGACCCACCAGAAAAATTCTCAGCCAGCAGTACCCAGCAGGGACCGCCCACCTACCCCCGACATTGGCCCTGGCATAAAAGGGGGCAGACGCAGCTCCACCTCAGTTCTTTTCCTGCCGCGACCCACTCACGTTGGGGAAGATCTTGGCTTACAAGTTGCCAGCCAAACTTTTTCGATCATTCTCCCCCCACCCCCTTCAGAAATCTACTATTTTTCACAGACTCCAGCCGACGCATGTCCCCGTTTCTTCCTCGGGCCTCACCGAAACAAGTGTAGCTGTGGCGCATATACCTTTTGAAAGACAGGCACACTAAGTGTGTGTTCTGCCTGGGGCTAACCACGACCTGTTCCACCTGCCAGGGCTTCACTAGCAGGACTAGGATCCCGATTTTGAAGGCATTCCTTTGGAACAGAAGATGGACATCCTAAGTGCATTCGAGGAGAAGGCCAAACATAAGGATAACCAAGGACTCCCGGGACAAGGACCGTAGTTGGTCCCGCCACTGGTCTAGGTCCCTGTCTCGGTCCTCCCTCAAGAAGTCCTGCTCTTCCTTGGGCTCCAGAGCATCATTCCCTCAAGGACTCCGCTCCTGCCAAGAAGGCTCAGGCTAAAGCAGGTATGTCAGAGAGAAACCTGCCAAGCGTGGTGGCGCTAACCGGGTCACCCCTAAGACCTCTGGGCACAAGCTTGCCCTGCCCACTAAGGTCCTGGCTTCACCTGACAAGGGTAAGCCTCTGGAGTCAGAGCACTCCAATGCCCCGGGAGAAACAATTGTCGGTCCTGGTACCGACACTGGCAGAAGGGGCAATGGTGACTGACGCTACCAAGGAAGGAGCAGCGCTCATGCCTCCCAAGGCCTCCTCCCACGGGCTGTCCAGGAGGCTTTCAAGGCTGCTGGATACTGGATCCCATTGTTCCCTTCTGGGACAGTGGCCTCTGTGTTTTCTAAGGAGGAGCTCCAGGAGCTATTTTCTTTTGATGGGGTCAAGTCCAGAAACAGACCTCCCAAAGCTGGCCCTCACACCGTTCAAGACCCATCGGGCAAATCACGACTGAGGGTGCCTCCACGCCGCCTAGGAAGACCCCTGAGGCCCACTGCCTCGCCTCATCCTCCAGGGTCTGTTCCCGATCTCGTCTCCAGACCGCCGCTGGCACTCACCTCGTCAAGTAGCGGACGCCGGATCAGGTCACACCCAGGAGCCGCTCCCGCCCCGATGAGCATGCCCACTCCCGACGCCTGAGAGCCACCGACGCTCGAGCAGAGCCAGTCCTAGGGACAGATCCAGCTACTTCACCCAGTAGCCAGTCATCCTCTTCCCTCTGGGGGATCGGGGGTTCCCCAGGAGAAAAGGACCAGCCCCACTCGCCTCATGATGATGCAACCTTTATGGATGTCATGAGGCACATCCAGGCCTCCAGTGAATGGGATACGGAGGACTTGGATCTGAAACGCTGTTGACTAGCGAAATAACTGAGGCAAAAGGAGCCCAAGCCTCTGGTGGTACCTCCTTTAGTGGACGCCTTCAGGACCTTACTAGAATTACTTGGAAGCTGGCCCGCTTCGGTCCGGGCGGTTCCCAAAGAAGTCAGTTAGACTGTACAGGGCCCTCAAGGGATAAGCCTTTCCTGGCAGAGCACCCTCAGGCGGACTCTTCAGTGATTACATCTGCCCATGATAAATCCAAGCAGTCAAAACACCTTAGCTCCCAGCCTCCTGACCCAGAGTCTCGCTGTTTGGACCAGGTGGGCAAGGTGGTTTATTCTGCGTCCACCTGCTCCATTAGGTCCCTTAATTTCCTCATGCGTATGGTTCAGTATCAGAATGCACTCTGGGAAAGGGGACAGGAGCTTGTTAATGCAGAAGACAGAGATTCTGGACGCCCTCAAGTTGGGCTCGGACCCAGGCATGCATGTTCTCCATGCCTCGTAGACAACATCAGAGAGACATGGCGGCCAGAGCGGCCGCATCAGGGGTCTGTCTCAGGTGCCATGCTTGGTTTAGAGTCTCTGGCTTTCACCAAGATCTGCAGTCTGGAATATGGGACCTCCTGTTCCAGGGTTCTGTCTTATTTGGGCAGGCGACAGTCACTTATCTCTCATCTCCAGGAGTCTGGGAAATCCATCTGGTCCGTCCATCAGATGTACAGAGGAGAGTGAAGAAATGGCCATTTCAGAAGACCTCAGATGCCCAAGCCCGCGGCAACCAACAGGGCCAGAGGGTGGCTTTAAAAGGAGAGCCGCAGCCTGGAGGTGCTCCTTTTCATGGCCCCAAGTCCTCCCAAGCATCTCTGCCCAAAGACTCTCATCTGACCCCCCTCCTCCTCCAGAGGTACCAGGGAGGCAGCAGGGGTCGCTACCTTCATCTGAAGGGCTGGAGCTTTATAATGCGGAACCAGTGGGTCTCGATATAAGGAGAGGACATATGCTGGAGTTCACTGAGATCCCCCCAGATACCCCACCAAGGTCCTCAAGATATCGTCCTTCCCACATTCCTCTCATAGAAGGAGAGATTCAGGCACTTTTGCGGAAAAGGGTGATAGAACCAGTCCCTCTGCAGCAGCGGGGAAAGGGATATTACTCCAATTTCTTCCTTGTCCCAAAGAAGACTCAAGGTCTTCATCCCATTCTGGACCTCATTTCTTAAAACTTCTTTAAACCATTATATCGAATACTGAAGGTTCCGATGGTAACTCTTCCAGGGCTTATTCCTCTGCTGCATCAGGGACACTGGCTCTGCTCCCTGGACATGCAAGATGCGTACATGCACATAGGGATCTTTCCCCCCCACAGGAAGTTCCTGTGGTTCCACTTCCAGGAGGTGCATTATCAGTTTCAGGTTCTCCCGTTCGGCCTCTCCTCCGCTCCTCGAGTCTTCACGAAATGCTTGGCAGTAGTGGCTGCGTCTCTAAGGCACCAGGGACATTCGTCATCCCTTACCTCGATTGGCTGCTTGTGGCCCTGTCAATGATGCCTCCTTCAGGCTCTCGAGACACCTATACTGTATTCGGGGAGCTGGGGATCACCTGAACCTTCCAAAGCCTTCCCATAGCCCAGCCAAAGACTTGTCTTCATAGGGGTGGTCCTGGATTCGGTCCAGGGCATGACTTTTCTACCCCAGAGAGGCAATCGCTGCAGGAGATTGGCGGATCAGTCCTTGTAACCCCTGAGGTCCAGGCCAGGACCTTCTCAGACTTCTGTGGCACATGGCAGTGGCCATTTCTGTCACTCCTCTGGCTCGCCTCCATATGAGAATCCCACAGTGGATTTCTCAGGTGCAGTGGATCAATGCTTAGACGACCTAGACCACATGGTCAGGATCACAGAGCCGGTCAAGAGGACACTTCTTTGGTGGTTGGACCCTCTAAATTTAGAAAAAGGGGTCCCTTTCCGTCAGGAGCCCTCAAATCAGACTCTAACAACGGATGCCTCGGATTTGGGTTGGGGATGCACCTAAGGGCCCACCAAATGCAGGGAATCTGGACCCTACGGAGTGCAATCTCCACATCAATGTCTTGGAAATGCGAGCGGTCCTCCATGCGCTACATGCCTTTCCAGAGGACCTCGTCCCAGGCTCTCTCCTTGTTCAGACGGACAACATGGCGGTCGCTTTTACATCAGCAAGCAGGGCACCCACTCCTCCCCTGTGCAGGAGGTGATGAGAGTCTGGTACTGGGCGCTGGAGCGACATCTCTCTGTCTGCAGTGCACATTCCAGGTGTCCTAAATGACTTGGTAGACAGTCTAAGCAGGTCTCAGTCCAAGGTGCACGAGTGGGAGCTACTGCAATCAGTAGCGGACCAGCTCTTCAACACATGGGGTCGTCCAAAGCTACCTCTTTGCGTGACCATGCAGCGCAAAACTGCCAATTTTCTGCTCGCGAGAGCCCATGCCTGGTGTTTTCTGGCCAGACACGTTGTCCCTTTGTTGGGCAGGGAGGTTTCTTTATGCCTTCCCTCTCATTCAGAAAGTTCTATTGAAGGTACAGGCCGAAGGGGCTCAGATGAGTCTAATCGCCCCTTTGTGGCCTCAGCAGATTTGGTTCCCATTACTTAAGCAGTTGTCCTTGGAACCTCCATTCCTGCTGCCAGTATGTTCGCAGTTGCTGTCCCAGGGATTGGGGCTCACTGATCCATCCCGATATCAGGTCTTTGCACCTTCATGCTTGGCTCCTTCAGATGTAGCAAAGTCCAGGTACGGGGTCTCCCAGGAGGTAGCGGATGTCCTCATCTCAGCGAGGGAGTCCTCTACTCGCTCCACTTATTCAATGAAGTGGAAGCGCTTCTGCTTATGGGTATCGTCTCACCGTCTGGACCCCCTTACCTGTCCAGCGAACTCAGCATTGCAGTATCTCCTCTCCTTGTATCAACAAGGCTTGAGCTACTCCTCCATCAAGGTGTGCATGTGGGCCATTTCGGCCTGTCACACCCTTTTGGGGGCCAAAATCTTAGCCCAATTGGATGTGGCCCGTGCACTTTTACGAAGTTTTACATGAGACCTCCCATTAGGGATCCTATCCCACCCTGGGACCTCCTGTTTGCCTACCCCCTCCCCCGAACCAGCAGCCGACTGTGAGCTGCATTACTTTTCCTGGAAGGTTTGTTTTCTAGTTGCTGTTACTTCAGCTCAGAGAGTTCGAGCTCCAGGCTCTGTTGTGTAAAGAGCCGATTTAATTTTCCATAGGAAAGCGTTTCAGAACGAATCCTATGTTCCTTCCTAAAGTGGTCTTGAATTGACCTCAACCAGTCTGTTGACCTTCCAGTTTACTTTTCTTCTCCCTCCAATAGGGAGAAGCTATTCTTCACACCCAGACGCTCATGAGGAAGCTGAGGTACTACTCCAAGTGCACAGCTGCACACCGTGAATCGGCAAGAACTGTTTGTGGCCTCGTCACAACACTTGGGCAAACCGGTGTCCAAGCAGACTATTTCCAAGTGGCTTGTCCACTGCATTGTGTTCTGCTATGAATAGCACAATAAACCCCTTCTGGGACCGGTTAGGGGTCACTCCACCAGAGGAGTTTCAGCTTCATTTGCTACTCTGAAGAATGTCTCTATCAGAGACATTTGCACGCCTGCTACCTGGAATTCTGTGCACACCTTCGTGAAGCACTATAGCCTGGACATTGCATCCAGATTCCATGCCAGTTTCAGCCTGGCAGTCCTTCAGGGACTTCTGTCTTGACTTGCTGTTTTCCAGCTTCATACCAACTTCCACCTCCCAGGGTTAGGCTCCTCCTTGGCGCGGGACTGCTTGGGATTCAGTCCTAATGGTTATAGCCTGCTGCAAGAGCTCCCACTCAAAGTAAGTACAGTTACATAAAAGTACCACAGTAGATCTTAGAGGAGCTCTTGCAGCAGGTGCTGTCTTCCTGCCCTCTATCCCCCGAATGAGGTATACAGAACATCACCTTCAGGCTTCGCCTCCTTCTCTCGTCAGGGCCCGTTCGCGGGTCTTGGCGGGGGAACTGGGGTGGAGCTGGGTCTGCCCCCTTTTATACCAGGGTCAACATTGGGGTGGTGCTGACATCTGGGGCAGTCCCTGCTGGGTACTGCTGGCTGAGAATTTTTCCAATGGGTCCTAATGCCTGTGACGTTAGTCCTAATGGTCATAGCCTGCTGCAAGAGCTCCTCTCGAAGACCTACTGTTACGGTAAGTTCTTACGTAACTGTACTTTGTTCCAAAAATTCATCTAGTTCGTATTATCAATCGCGACTACTTACCTTTGATTATGGAAGACAAGTCTTCCCTGGATTTCGCCTGTGTTCATGCGGCCAGAAAATGTCTCATACTGATCCCCAAACCGCATGTGTCTACTGCCTGGGTGTCGACCATGACACCTCGAAGTGCGATTTTTGTCTTGCATTTCACCCTAATATCCTCCCTATCCAGGAAATCTGCCAGGCTGCTACCTGGAAGTCAGCAAACACCTTCATTACACATTACCACATCGACCTTGAGTCACGCCGGGATGCTGGTTTGGGGGCCTCAGTTCTCCAATCTCTGTTTCCTAAATGGGGTTGTGTGCCTTGCCTTCCTTCTCCCGGAGAACTGCTAGGAGTCTGCTAAAGAGTGTGGATAATCAACATATCCACAATCCTAGAAGAACAGGTTCTAGGAGCGTGGATATGTTGTTCATCCACACTCTCTGGCATGTTCCTTTCCCCTTTAAATCTGGCCGGAAGTCTTCAAGCTAGCTCCTCCCTCTCACCCGGGTGGTAAATACCTCGGCTCCGCCCCATGACGCCAGATCTTCCTTTCCGCTGGAAGATTCAAGGTTCCCTCGTGCTACTTCAGCAGTTGATAGGCCCTGGATTCTCAAAGACAGTTTTCACATAACGCTTTCTCTGAAACTCATTAAGAGTTTATCGATCTCCGATCCAAGCGCATCGGACATGGAGGAAAAATCGCTCCTCGGATTTCCGCCGGTGTCCCTGCAGACAGAAAATGTCATGCCACCGATCCCCACCTCTCGTGTGTCTACTGCTTGGGTGTCGACATGACCACCTCTTGCACCATCTGTCTGGCCTTCCATCCCAATGTCCTGGGCGACCACGAGGCATGCCTAAAATTGGAGAGAACGAGCTCGTAATCCACCTATGAAATCGGAAGGAGGCAAGGTGGGCGGTTTCCTGACCATGGAATCCGCCGAGGAGCTCGATCAGATGGCGGCTTTTGAAGAGGAAGCTGCTCAAGCTTCGGCCAGCCAAAGTTTTTTCGTGCCTCTTAACCTTGGCTCTACTTCCCACCAGGGTTGAGGTGCCTTCAGGCTCGCACTCCTCCCGCCCTAAGAAAAGGGACAAGGACCCCACGTCTTCATCCCGTTCATTTACTACCCAGGTGGGTGGGAGGAGCTAGCTTGAAGACTTACGGCCAGATTTAAAGGGAAAAGAGGCATGCCAGGGAGTGTGGATGAACTACATATACCACTCCTAGAACTACTGTTACAGGTGAGTAACCTGTTCTTACTCACCTGTAACAGTTCTAGGAGTGGTACATGTTTATCCACACGGACCCACCCAACCTCCCTGGCTGTGGACGCACAAACCTGGCTTCCAGCGGGCTAAGATCTGGTGTCATGGGGCGGAGCCGAGGGTTATACCACCCGGGTGGGTGGGAGGAGCCAGCTTGAAGACTTCCGGCGATCCTTAAATGGGAAGTGTGAGTAACCTGTTCTGGAAATTCGCACAACGGCTGCTTGTGTTGCCTAGGCCTGGACCACAATATTCAGGTGTGCCAGATCTGCAAGGGATTCAGTACAGCCACTGGCAATGCAGAGAAGGCGCTCTGGAAAAGCACCTATTAAAGAAATAGCCGGGTGGAGAAGGAGCTCCACCGCATTGCTGGCACGTTCCTCAGGATCCAAATCGTAGAATTCCCAGGAAAAAATCATCTGGATCACATAAGCATAAGCACCAGGACAGAGAGAAAGACGATGTCTGCCTGGTTCGCTGTCGGTTGTCCCGCCATGTGACTCTGACCAGTTTGGCACCATCGACCACTTTGACGGCGATGCTGCCAGCTGCCCAGACTATTGACATAGTTTCCAGGTCAAGGCAGGCTACAGGCACCACCAGGTATAGTATGGCTGGTGCACTGCTGGCAACGTTGAGGGCCTTGCCTCCCCCGTCTTCCTCCTCCAGCATTTCTGTCTAATGCACGGGCGCCGATGTACATGCCGACTTGTCCTTGACAGACATCTTCAAACAGCTTTTGCCTCTCCCTCGTACACTAGGAGCTCCATCAAAGGGGTCTGTCATTCAAACCCTCACACCGACACCTACAGAGTTCTACCTCTTGGCGCCAGCAGGTTGGCGTCAGATGTGCTCCCTTCGTCCCTGTCGAACAGATTGACAATGACCTGGAATACAATCCTGACCTTGTGGTACAGAATAAGGATGATGACGAAAATTATGTGGAAAGTCCCTATAAGTGGACTAGTTCCAGAGTTTCCACCTGCAGCAAGGACTCTGTGGTTTACACCCCTAGGTTCCCTCCTAAAGACCTTTTTATAATCATGATACGGCAACTTCAGGCTGCCATGGGATTTGATTTAGAGGAGCGGGACACAACCAAGAGGACCTGATAGACTTCTTGTAGCTGGCTGGCATAGGCCCAAGGTAATTCCTGCCATACCTAGAAACACAGATAAAATCCATATGGCCCCTTCAGTAGGCCTTTCTTGATAGACCAACCTGAATCTGATTCTGTGGTCATCAGTGCTGCCCATGACAGAGCAAAGGCACCAAAACATCTTAGATCTTCCCTAGATCAGTCTTCACCATTCATTACTGTAGAGGCATCAGCTGGAGGTGCCAGACCCCTCAGGAGCTTATAGATCTTCCTGGACCAAAGGTCTCCACCACTCATTCACACTAATGGGACTATGCTGGAGGTGATAGGCCCCAGTGACAGCCGGTGCCGAGATAGGGCCACACATGCATGGCACAATGAGATTGGCTTACGCATGTATAGGCTGTCTCTGCGTTGACCTTCCAAATGCCTCCATTCCTTTTTGCCCCCGCCATCGAGTGCAATTCAGTAGACTACGTCGCTCACCTGCCAGGAATCCGATCTTCATGTCTGTACAACAGCAGCTTTAGTCATTCTGTATTCGTTTAATTTTAGTTTTCCTTAGTAGTATTAAGAGAGAAAGAATTCTTCAGCCTGCCATCGACTGAGTCGACCATGAATAGTGCCGGTGGGAAGACTTAAGCAAGCTGTTCTGGCAATAGGGCTGGGTCTGGTCCACTGCCCTTTTCGGGGGCGGGGGGTCTGACCACTGGCAATCCAGTGCTTCGGAGGAGGGATGGTCCTTCCAAAAGCACAAAAAGAAGCGGGCACGTTCCCATTCGGGGACCTGGTGCCACTCGACCTCGAGTTCTTCTTCCTCCCACTGGTCAAAGTGGTGCCACTTAAGGTTGCTTTCTGGTACATCTGCATGGAAATCATCGGTGGGGGACGGTAGGCAGACTCCTGAGCCCCTCCCCCTGAGGGGGCCTCTGGTGAGCAGTTTCATCATTGGGCCACTCTTATGGAGCAGTGGGGTCAGTGCCTGTCCCGACTGCCCTTACCTGTGGACTTGGTCCTGGGGCCATTGGTCCGCAGTCGGGGTGGATGGGTCAGGTTGATAATGCAGCGCCTTCTGGTGCCGATCCATCTACCTCCCCACTCCCATATAACCCGGCCCGGGGGCGGCACAGGTACTGCTTTCTCCTCCTGCTCTTTTCAACACTTACAGGGAGTCTCCAGTGGTGTCGCAACCTTCGGGGTCCCAGTGGCAGGATGGGGACCCTGTGCTGCGTTCGGTGCCACGCGAATCGGTACCGGGTTCTCTATGTTGATTCGGAGTGAAGCCTCCGGCACTCCTCTTACCTGTGTTTGCTGACCCTTCTGGGGCAGAGTGGTACTTTGATGAGTCTGATCCTGATCTACGCGTGTGAAGTCACGGACTAAGACTTGTTTTATGAGCTAGAAAGTAAGCCTTCTACATCAGTGAGCCTATGGTCGAAGATCTTTCTTTTTAGTCTCTGCTGAAGAACATGGGTTCCACCTTGGGCCTTCAGACCTCTGCTGTGGATGTCACTTCGACCAGCTGATCACTGTGACCCAGAAGATGTGGGACGCGCTCCAATGGTGGACCATCCCAGACCAATTGCAGGAAGGAATCCCATTTGTCCGCCCCAAGCAGACAGTCATCCTGACGACTGATGCCTCTCTCATGGGCTGGGGAGCCCACATGGGGGACAATAGGGCCTCACGGTTCTGGACCCCGGAGTCCCAATGCCACATCAACCTGTTGGAGCTCAGAGCAGTCAGGCTGGCCCTGTTGGCTTTGCTCTTCAGCTCCAGCAGTCAAGTGGTTCAAGTCCAGACGGACAATACCACGACCATGTACTACCTCAACAAACAGGGCGGCATGCACTCCCATCTGCTATGCAAGGAGGTGCTCGAATCTGGACCCTTGTCAGCCGGTTGGAGGTGGATCTTCTTGGCATCCATGTGGCAGGAGTCTCGAACCAACTGGCGGATGGTCTCAGCCGCTTAGGCCAGACATCCCACGAGTGGTCTCTCCATCCAGAGGTAGCTTACAATGTTCTCCCATTGGGACAAACCGTTGGTGGACCTGTTTGCCTCCAGGGAGAACACCAAGCAAAGACTGTACCATGCGCGCCCCCCTCAGCAGGGCTCGCTGCAGGGGGATGCCTTCTCGAAGCCATGGACCCCAGGCCTCCTCTATGCCTTCCCTCCATTTCCCTTGATCCACAAGGTGTTACTCAAGGTGAGGAGGGACAAGACGAAGGTGATTCTGGTAGCCCCAGATTGGCCCTGCCAGTTCTGGTATCCAGATCTCCTCAGCTGCAGGGCCCCTGAGCGGCTTTGTACACGCCCGGACCTGATATCATTGAAGCAGGGGAAGGTATTCCATCCGGACCTTCAATCCCTGCAACTCACAGCCTGGTACCTGAGCGGCTAGAGTTCCAGGCTCTGGGTCTTTCCGAGGATGTCTACACTGTGGTGGAGGCACCGCATAAGGAGTCGACCAGGAAATGTTATGCCTTCAAATGGATAAGGTTTTCCATTTGGTGTCAGGGTAAGAGTCTGGACCCCTTATCCTGCTCTGTGGCTACTATTTTAGACTACCTTTGGTCTCTCTCCAAAGGGGGTCTACGGTCATAGACCCTTCAGGTGCACCTAGCAGCCATCTCTGCTTACCGGGCACGAGCCAGTCAGCCAACATTAGGACAGGAGACAGTGGTTGGTTGCTTTTTCAAAGGCCTGGATCACATATCCCCTCCGGTGCGTGAACCTCCGCCTCCATGGGATCTCTTGCTGGTTTTGACAAAGCTCATGGGCAAGCCATTCAAACCCATGCACAAGTGTGAGCTCTCACACTTGTGGAAGACTGCCTTCCTGGTGGCTATCACGTCAGCCAGAAGGACAGGGGAACTCCAGGCGCTTTAGGCGGACTCCCCTTATCTGGTCTTTCACAGGAACAAAGTTGTCCTGCGCCCCCACCTGAAATTCCTTCCGAAGGTGGTGTCAGAGTTTCACCTTAACCAGGTGTTCACTTTGCCGGTATACTACCCTAACTACACCTCGGACGCCGAGTACAGGCTCCATACTCTGGACCTCAGACATGCTTTCCTATTATAAGGAGAGGACGGAGGAAATTCAGGGAGAGGTTTGCCAGCTGTTTGTCACCTACGCTTGAAGCCACTTCTGCAGACCACATGCGAAACGGACCATTGCTAGATGGATTACATCATGCATAGGTCTGTGCTATGAATTGGTGGGCAAGGAGCCTCCCAGAGGGATAAGAGCTCATTCTACCCGCCATACAGCTGCATCTGTGGCTGCTTCCAGGGACATCCCTATCCAGGAGATCTGTCGGGCTGCTACCTGGAAGTCAGCAAACACTTTCATTACCCACTACCACATCGACCTTGAGTCATGCTGGGATGTTAGTTTTGGGGCCTCTGTTCTCCAGTCTCTGTTTTGGATGAACAACATATCCACGCTCCTAGAAAAGAAGGTTACTCACCTGTAACAGTAGTTCTTGGAGTGGTATATGTTGTTCATCCACACACACACCCGACCTCCCTGGTTTTAGGTGCACCACCTTGCTTCCAGCGGGCTAAGATCTGGCATCATGGGGTGGAGCCGAGGTATTTACCACCCGGGTGGGTGGGAGGAGCCAGCTTGAAGACTTTCCGGTGAGATTTAAAGGGGAAAGGGACATGCCAGAGAGTGTAGATGAACAACATATACCACTCCTGGAACTACTGTTACAGGTGAGTAACCTGTTCTTTTGTCCTTTGTTCATTCTACTTGTGTTACCTTCTGTATTTCAATTTTTTTTTTATGAATTAGAACTTTTGCATTTTTTTTTTTTTTATTCAAGTTTATTGCATATTTAAACACTTTTACATAACTTTCAACAAGAAAGAGAATCAGTTCATCATATACAGTTTCTGGTCCCCATTAGATAAGAGATAACACTCATTTCATCACATATTCTGTTATACAGTGGTTTTAGTTTCCTGCATCCTACTGCAACTTTATATTCCTCCCCACCTTTTCCCTTCTTTAATCAATACCAGACCTATTCTCTTCTCTTCCAAATATCCTCCTGACCCTGATTATCTCTCTCCTTTCATTTATTTTATGTATTCTCCTTGTCTTCCTTCGGGGTCCCATCGTAGTATTCTATGTATGTAGGTTTCCATTTCCCTGTATCATAATCCAGGGTGTCCACCTACTTACGAATTTTGGTAACCTGAGACTGATTTTATGAGTCAGTTCTTCCAGGGTCTGGATTTCTTGGACAACGTGCACCCATTGTTGGAAGGTTGTGGGGGGGGGGTCATTGCTGAGCCATTTTCTTGTGACTGCTTTATGTGCTGCTGCCAGCAGTATGTTCCATAGATGTACCTGATCAGCTCCCTTTACCTTCTGGGGTAAGATCCCTAATACAAGGTGTTTTGGGCCTATGTGTTCCGTGATTGAAAATGTGTTCATTTGTTGAGTTATTTCTTTCCAAAACTGTTCTAGTTTTGGGCACAACCAAAAGACATGTAATTGGTCCTCCTTAACCTCCTGACAGTCTCTCCAGCATACTGGTAAACATTTCTTGTCCCATTTGTTTTTAACAATTGGGGTGATAAAGAACCTCATTCTAATCTTCCACTCGAATTACCTCCATGAGGGTGAGTATGTGGTCTTTTGTATTTATGCATAGCTAATCTCCCACTCTTACTCAGTAATTGGTTCTCCTAATTCCCTCTGCCATTTTATTTGAGTTTTTGTAGCCTGGTTGCCCACTCTGTCCCTTAGTGCCCTATATAAAGCTGAAATTTGCCCTTTTGTCTCAAGTGCATCACGTCCCTCCATCTCCCTTTGCAGTTCTGTTGTGGTATGTGTCAGATCTTGAGTTCCCTGAAAAGTCAATGTATGTTCTAACTTGAAGGTATCTATAGTGCTCTATCTAAGATTGTATTTATCTTTGAGTCTTGCAAATTCCATTACTTGTGTCCCTTCTAAGAACTGACCCTTGGGTATAAAGCCCAGTCTTTCCCATCTTGAAATGTGAGGTCCTGTGTTTGGGATGGAAGTCTCGTCCCAGGCAAACCATCTCATAGACCACATCTCTCCAGCTAATTTATGCTTTGACCATAGTCTCTTTAATGCCCATAAGGTACTTAGTACAGTAAAACTAATCTTGTAAAATCTGAACTTAGGGTGTCTGGCATTGTTAATCGCGCTCCTAGTGGGTCCATCTCTATTACTTTCCATGGCAGGTATATTCCGTGTGAGCCATAGCAGGGCCCATCTTAATTGGGTTACTAGTAATAATCCTCTAGGTTGGGAACCTGTCTCCCTTGCTAGACTATAGAATTGACATTTTAACTCTAGGCCTCTTGTTGTTCCAGATAAATTTAGAGATCACCCTTTGCCATATTTGAAATTGGTTTTGGTGGATTCTTACTGGTAGATACTGAAATAGGTAAAGAAAACGAGGAAGCAGGGTCATTGTCACTGCGTGAATTTTCGAGTACAGTGGCAGGTTTAATCGTTTCCAGGGCTGTATATCTTGTTTGTTTTATCAGGGGATCAAAATTAACTGAATAGAGATTCACTAGGTACTTTGTGATTTGGGTTCCAAGATATCTTGTTTTATAGGCATTCCAATTTAAGGGAAGTAGTTGTTTTACCTCAGGTGAGGGGTTATAGTTAAATTTAAGCACCTCAGTCTTCTGTCTGTTAAGGGAGTATCCGGAGTATTGGCCAGATTTGTCCAGGATAGTCCACAGCCGGTGGATGGACCTGTCTGGGTTGGTTAAATACAGGAGTATGTCATCCGCATACAGAGACATTTTATATTCCTCCTCTCCTGTCATTACCCCCCTTATCTGTGGATCTTGTCTCACAGCTCGGGCTAAGGGTTCTATATATATATATATATATATATATATTAAACAACTAGGGTGATAGTGGGCAACCCTGTCTGGTGCCCTTACCAAGGTCAAACCTTTGTGATAGTCCCCTGTTCACTCTTATGTATGCCTCTGGGTTGGCGTAGAGAGCCTTGATGGCGCCCATAAAAAAATCAGAAAATGTTATTTTTTCTAGAACTGTAAACAAAAAATTCCACCCCACCTTATCAAATGCTTTTTCAGCATCCAGACTCATTATGCATGTGGGGATGTGATTCTTATTGACTGTATCTATGATGTTGATGGTACGTCTAACCCCCTCGGGGGCCTATCTGGTTGCTATGAAGCCTGTTTGGTCTGAGTGAATCAGTTCTGTGAGAATGGGCTTTGTCTGGACGCAGTTATTGCCGTGAATATTTTATAGTCTACGTTTAGGAGGGATATTGGTCTGTACAAGGCACATTCCTTCGGATCTTTCCCTCTTTAGGAATCAGGGAAATGGTGCTGTAATTCCAAGAGGGTGGGACTCTGGCTCCCTCTTGCCACACCTGATTGTAGGTATTTTTAGGTAAGGGTGTCATTTCGGTAATGAAGGTTTTATATAGTTCAGAACTGAGCCCATCAGGGCCTGGACACTTGCCCACTTTAAGATTTTTAATGATCCTAATTATTTTGGCCTGTGAAATTGGGGCTACTAGTCCCAAGTCGCTGATGCTGTGGTAGTTGGGTCAGATTTAGCCTATCTAAAAAGTGCCTCAGCTCTCCCGGGTGGGGTTCCTCTTGTACCTGGTATAATTGTTTATAATAAGTCACCATGGACTCTACAACCCCGTCCCACTTCATGTGAGATCCACCCCGTGACTGGATGTTTAATAGTTGTGATGTGGGCTCTGGCTGCCCTCTGCCTTAACCGGTATGCTAATAGTCTAGTGGCCCTAGGTCCCCTCGTAGTAATTTTGCTTTAAGCAATATAAGGCCTTTTCTATTTCGATTTTCTGTATTGTTTGTATCTTATTTTTAACCTCCTTAATCTCCTTTGCTCTGTTGTGACGTATCCTGAACTTCTGTTGGTCCTCTAGCGTTCTAAGTTGTTTTGTAAGTATTTCTAATTGTTTAACCCTTTCTCTCTTTTTATATGTTGCTATCAAAATTAATTTTCCCGAGTGTCATCTTTACTGTATCCCACAATATTTGGGGGGTAATTTCTGGGTCATTATTGAGCTGGATTATTTGTTCTATTGTTTTCCTGATTTCCTCTTTCACCTCTTCACTTCTCAGTAAGCTTGTGTTCAGTCTCCCGGGTGATGGTTTTCTCGGAAGCCGCAGATCTTGGTTTACTATTAGTGGCTGATGATGTGATAGGACAGAGACTCCCACCCACACAGAACCGAACACCGACAGATCCCTGGAGAAAGTGAAAAACATGTCCAGCCTCGAGTAGATCTTATGCCTTGGAGAATGATAAGTGAAATCCTTTGCTGTCTGTTATTTCTCCCGCCAGAAATCCACGAAGCCTATATCTGCCATCAATTTCCCTATTAACTTAGCTATTCTATTGTTCAGCTGCGGAATCTGGGACATGGAGTCTAACATTCTGTTTAATGTAATGTTCCAATCGCCTGCCGCTATCAGGACCCCTTTTGCTGTTATGATTTTAAAAATTTCTGTGAAGAAGGAGATAGGTGAACCCAGTGGGGCATACACATTCACTAAGGTGACCGTCAGCTCTTGTATTAATCCCACCACCAGTACATATCTGCCCCCAGCATCCGCCACTACCTCCTCCTCCTCAAATGGGAGAGAGTCCGACAGCAGGATGGCCACCCCCCTCTTCCTACCCCTCTCCAGGGAAGCTTGAAAGAGCTTTGGGAATCTCTTATTCTTTAACTTTTGACTTTCTGTTGGGGACTAGTGTGTTTCTTGAATAAAGTTAATTTCGCAGTTCTGGTCTTTCAAAAATGTTTGTATTTGTTTTCATTTTATGGGATGATTAATCCCATTAACAGAACTTGTGCATTTGTGAGTCTTTTATCATCGGCATGCAGGCTTGCCTTCCATGTGTTTTTCACTTGTTTACAAAATGAAAGACACACAGAAGGCATGCCTTACAAACCCAGAATCAATTTGGCCCGGTAACAGAATTTTGGAAGTAGCCAGCCCAGCACCAGGCCCAGCCATAGTCCACACCCTCTGAGTTGGCTCACCTCCCACAAGAAAGAATGCTGTTGAACTTGTGTGTCTACTGATTTCTCTGTTATGTTTTCCTTCTCAGGAGAATGGCATTCACCCCACAGGGGCAGAGTCCATTAGTCTGTTTTTACTACAGGTGAACATTCATCCCCTCCATAGGATAGTTTAACAGAGAACACAACACAGTCTCAAATTGTGCAGGGGTGAACTACACAACTTAACCCTTAGGCTGCCGACATAATTACAACATTTAGGAATTTGGGACTGATGCATCAGTCCTTGGCTCTGCAAGGGTTAAGTTAGAGGCGATACTTTACATTTTAAGCAGTTTGACAGTCTTCAGCAGTGGTAGAATTCCTCTGGGACCCCTAAGGTGCATTGTCATTTTAGACATTCCCTAAAGCTTCCCACACAGACAGAACACCCCCACCCACCACCACCACCACCAGATACGTCTGGACTGCACTTGCAAAAGAACTATTAGGTTCAGCCCTTGCCTTAGCCGACAGGTGCTCATGGGCTGGGGCTACCAGCCCTCTGATGCCACTCCCCCATAGAAGTCTGAAGTTGGGGGCCAATTACCTGAGCTCACTGGCATTGGAGGCTAAGGGTCAATACACACTACCTCCCTGTGGATGTTACCTGGGGGCTATGCATACTAGAAATGTGGGATGTCCTCCCTAAATCCTGCTGGGGAGGTGGAAAGCTTAGATTAAAACAATCTGTCAAACACCTATACTTTCCCTCCCTCAGTTAAGTACTTTACTTTTTCTGCCACATAAAGTTGTTCTTTTCCTCTTAAGAAACATCCTCAGCTGAAAGAAGGCAAATCCAAAAATCCAAATTAACTTTTCCCAGGCATAAAAAACCTCTAAGCGCTGGTGAGCTCTTCACACACACACACACACCCACACCAGTTTAGGGTGAAACAGTCTCATTTTCTTTCATTATAGATCGAAGCGGCGCTGTGAATTATAGCAGTATTTATAATTGGGATTAAAAAAGGATCCTGTAGAATTAAAACAAGCTTTCCATGTTTCTTAGCTCATTTTCAGACTGGTGTATTACTGAGATTAACTAACCACAGATGGAACTGCCTATAAACCACTAATCATCTTGCCGGTTTTCTTCTGTCTTTTCACAAACAGGCCAGTCAACAGATTACATCAATCACATACTTTTTATGAGAGGGAAATCGGAAAGTAGACTATACGGAATACACTCTGTGTACCACAAGTAATATAAGTAAATTAAATTAAATAACTAGTAATTATGTCAGCCACACTAGTTCACTAATACCAGGAACCATAAGTTAATCAAGGGTTTGCTCCTGCAACAAAACCTGTTAACTACTTAAGGAAAGATCACTGGACTTGACTATCTGGCCAAGCGTACTAACTCACTAGGAGAATTTGGGGGTCTTATTTTAAGAAGGCATTGCTAACTTTATTTCTTTTAAGTGCACTACCACTGGCCAGTCATGTACAACAAAAACAGACCTACACTGATTCCATGGCTGGGTTCCCAGTAATACTCCAGGAGCTACTGTTAATTTTTAAAGTGCAAGTCACTGGATGGAGGGTAGTGCCCCCAGTACAGAAAGACATGCATCAAAACTGTACTATGCTTGTGTGGTTTGTTGGCAGGCAGAGTTTGAGGGCTGAGCCAGAGAATGTACCTTACACCAGCTTCAGGTAAGTATTATTTTTGCTGCACTTTGACACTTCAGAAGAACTGCCCTGTTGTTTAAACCATATGGGCATAGGAGGACAAAGACCACCAGCCAACTGCACACTCCCTTTCTCCATTTAGCATGGCCTTCCCTAAATAAATCTGTTGCTTTTTTTTTTCTTTAAATTCATTGTCTTGCTATTTATTTTAGAACTGTTAAGTACATAATGTGTATAATTTGCTATTGCATTGGGGATGTCTATGGGAGGAGTGCCCTGGGGGGAGGTGGGAGGTACTACATCCCAGGGGATTGTACTGTACTTTCTCCAGGCCCACTAAAACCTTTATCTCTAGGTGGAGGCAACTGTGTTAACTTTCTGTCTTAAACTGCTGGATATAAACCACATAACCAGGAGTGTAATAACACAGGCTCCTCAGACTTGTGCAACCATAAGACAAGGGTAATGTGTATTAATGTTGACACAGTGACATTTAAATCTTTTGTATGCTGCTTAGTGATTCAGTGCATATTCCTGCAGCTCTTATTTATGCCCCTCAGAGCTACAATCCGTCTGTTTTGTCCCTGCTGCCTGTTGTGGTATGGTTAAAAACTGGACCTCCAGACTAGAGTGGTAAAATCTGGACTGGTCAGTCTGGCTGAACTGGGTGCAGGTTGTGCTAATATTGCTGGTCCAGCCACTCAGAATAGATTATCCAGTTTTTACCTATATGGCTCAGTCCTGTCCCGGTGGTCTGGGTTTCATATACCAATCTGGTCTGGTCTAGTCCTGATAATCTGGGTTCCATCCCTACATAGAATGGGTTGAAAACCAGAACACTGGGATCTAACTGGACCAGATAGGTGGTTAAAACCCAGACTGCCTGGACTGGACCAGACCACATAGTTAAAAGAAGGACCAGTCCATCCATTCAGAGGTGCGACTTGTGTCGGTTCCAACTAAACCTGCCTATTTGGGTTTTACCAATCTGGTCCAGTCTGGGGGTCCAGTTTTTACCAAGTCCCATGAGGTTGGTACTGGTGCTGGAGCAGCAGCTACTCTGCCCAATTTACAACTAGAGCACTTAGCTCTGGTTTAGGGGCTCCTGCACGTGTTGATGGCAAAATGGTGTTAAGCACCGAGTTCTCTCTGCTCTCAGCTCCACTGCCTGTCTTGGGGCAAGGAAGCATTTAATTGATCCCATGTCCAGTATTGGCTGTGCTGCCTACCCTGGAGCCTGGGACCCAGTAATATTGCAGACTGCCATACTTCACTTCATACTGGAGCGCTAAATCTTCCTGGACTAAGTCTCCATCACTCATTCACACTAGTGGGATAGCGCTGGAGATGCCAGGACCAAGCGGGAGCCTAAAGTTTTCAGTGGGTCGGCGCTGAGAGAGGATTACACATGCGCAGCACCACGAGACTAGCTCGCGCCTGTGTAGGCTATCTCGGCGCCGACCCTCCAACCACCTCAGTTCCTTTTCTCCCACCGTCGAGTGCACTTGGATGTCGACGTCATCTGCCAGAGTCAAAGTTTTTGTCTATACGACAACAGCTCTTAATGTTTTAATATTTTAAAGTAGTAATTTATTATTTTACTAACAAGAAGATGATTATGAAGAAGAAGAAAAGAAATCTTTTCCTGCCATCAACGGACTCATCCTTAGACGGTAGCGGTGATGGTAGGAGGACTCTTTAAAAGTTTTTATGGCAGAGGCTGTGTCCAGTCCGCCACCCTTAATTAACGGGGGTGGGTCTGACTCAGGACAGTTCTGTGCTCGGGGGACAGTCCGACGAAGCACAAATCTAATGGTTCCGGTGATCTGGCTCCTCTTGACCTCGAGCTCTTCTTCCTCGTTCGGAGAAGAAGAATCGGTGCCGCTCAAGGTTGCCCTTTGGTATGTCTGCACAAGAAATGTTCGTCGGGAGGGGCGATGGGCCTGAACCGACTTTGATGGGTTCCTCTTGGCCCCGCTCCTAACGGCTGCTTTCTCAACTCTGAGCTCCATCTCTGTCCTTGCTGGAGCTCCCGTGGGCAGTTTCACCTCTGGGTCGCTCCTATGGAGCAGAGGGTTCGACTTTCCAGTTTTCCTGGCTCTGTTCCTGAATTCAGGACCTCTGGGCCTCGGAGCCATTGGACCGGAGCCGGGTTGATTGGATCACGTATGGCGAGTGCCCTCTGGGTGCCTTTGCCCATCGTGTCCACCCCCCTCTCCCTTTTCCATGCAGGGGCCGCCATAGGCACCACCCTTTTCCTTCTCCCCTTCTCAGGATTTCCACTGGCATTTTCCTTCGGTGCCGTGGTTCAGCGTCTTGGTTGGCACCATGCTTTGGAGCCATAGCTGGGTGCCTTGGTCAGCGCCGAGCCTCGAGGCCCTGGTCAGCGCCGTGGTTCGGGGCCAGGTCGGCGCCGTGAGTTGGCACCATCACTCTATGTGGTGCTGTGGGTGCTGTCTTCGCTGCCACTGGTTGTCGGCACCGTCAGTGGTGCCGTGCTCCCACGGGCAGTGCTGGGCATCCGCGGGTGCCAGGGGTGGCACCGGGAGCACACGTGGGTGCTGCGGGTGACTCTGTGGGTGCCCATGGGTTCCATGGATGCTGTGGGTGCCACTGGTGCCTTGGGTACCGGGGGTGACACCCGTGGGTGGCTCCGCAGGTACCCATGAATGCCACTGGTGCCCTCAGATACCACTGGTGCCCTTGGGTGCCATGGGTGTTGGAGGTGCCCTCGAGTGCCATTGCTACATGGGTGCCGGGAGTACCTGCGGATACTGCCGTGGCTGCCCTCCGGTATCGCCCAGGTTGGTATAGGTACTGCTTGGTGCCCTCCTTTGCCACGAGTGGTGCTGATGCCACACGGGTGCTAGTGGGTGCTGTATGGCAGAATTAGTGACACATTTTTCCTTTCGGACTCCTTTCCACAGAACTTGTGGTGGGATGTTGATCGCAGAATGAACTCCTGTTCTGTGGATTATTTTTTCCACACATTTTAGTGAGTGGTGGTCTATGTGGGATCTTGTATCATCCAGCGGTTTTCTGCTATGGAACTCTGCTGTACCGTTCTGCCAGTGGAATCTCATTCTGCTCAGCGCTTTCTTTGCTCCCTTCGTGGTACCAAGCTCTTCGCCATCCTTCCTGATGGCGGAGTCTCTAGTGGCTCCAACCTAGACCTCTCTTGGAGGTCCTTCTGGGGTAGAAGTGCATCTAGATGGGTCTTTCCCTGTCCTTCTGGTCAGTAACACAGCGGACGGCTCATTTTATATACTGGAGGGCACGTCCTCTCTATCATCAGAGTCGGTGATGAAAAATCCTTTCAGTAGTTCCTCAGTAATGGGGTCCACTATAGTATTTCACACTGCGTCCGTGGACCATACTCTTCTGCGTCTAGACTTTTTCAATCGTCAAGACAGTTACACTCTGTGGAACGTTTTAATTTAATGGTTGGGAGCCGCTCTCACTCTTCAGCTCCTTTGATGGGGTATATAGCCCCCTTGTGATACTGCCTCTTCGATGGCTTCTTCGGCACAGGTGGTTAACTTCTCTCCAGCTGCGATTGTTAGTCCAGTCATGATTTCAGTATGGACACTCAGGCTCTTTCCACACTCAGATGGAGAACATCTTTGTCTTTTGTATCAAGACAATCCTCAAAATAGCAGCCTGAAGGCTTTGTTAGGCTTGGACTAAAAAATATATATATATATATCAATATAGTTTTTATCACAGCACAGGGCCTAGCCAAAATTACTGCACCCCCTTTTTTTGGGGGATCTGGTCAGATTCCTCTCAGTCCTCTGAGGCGCCATCTCCGGATACAGTAAAGAGTACCTGATTTCTTCTTCCCCTACAGGGAGTCTGATCCAGCGACAATATGGGTCATCTCTTTCTCTGAGAGATTTCTCTCATTCAGAGACATTTCCTAGACCTAGGCGACTGCCTAGTTTATTAATTCCTTTTCTTTTTATTAGGCTTTCTTCTCTTGAACAGAGTCTTACAGCAGTAGTAGCGACTCTCCACTGAGTCAGAACTCAGGTTCCTGCTTCCTTAATTTAACAGGCGATTTTCTCCTTCTTGATGGATGGTCAAGTAGGTCCCTTTTTCTGAGGAAGTTTCTCAAATATTCACACCTTCGGCTCCTGCACTCTGGTCCATGCCAGTCACTCACGAAGCTATCCTCTTCAAGTGCGAGAGGGAGTGGTGATGTTTCTTTTTCAGCAAACTAGAATCCTTTCAGGAAAGCCAGAATGGATATGCCTCACCGCATTGAGTCACTGCCTCTTTCAGTCACTTCAACAAATGGGTTAGCCCTAACTTGGTCCTGCTGTGTCCCTCCTTGATGCACATCTGCCTCTATTGACCTTAGAAAACCAGCCCGTTTTTTTTCTGTCTGAATGTTTTTTTTTTCCGCAGTGGACACATCCTCCTGTACACCTTTTTCCTTTCTTCCCTGAGTTCAGAGACTGCTGCTACAGTTGTACACACAGGGGCAGGATTATTCCTCTTGGAATATGCAGTGGGTAGGACCTGGTTTTACTAGACCACCACGAGAGGCTTCTATGTCATGCTTGGCCTTCCATCAGGAAGATCCTGTGACTAAGTGGAGACCATTCTCCTTGATGGACTAACCCCACCTGGACCCCCTTGCTCACCAGGTAAGGGGTTCAGTGCTTCTGGACCTGTTGTTTACAGGTCAACCATTCTGATAGTGGGGTTTCATCTGCACTTTCCAGTCTACCCTGAACCAGTAGACTTTACCTCCGACTCTTTCAGTTCCTGAGGTCCCTTACGTTACATTAGTACATGTCTTTGACACTATTAATTTTGGTCCTAGATCAAATTGTGAGGCCAGGTTCTTGCCGCTCTCCTAGAGTGGTTGCGGCTGCCTGGCAGACTTATTGTTCCCATTGCAGTCGTCAGCAAGGTGACAAGTTACAACTAGAGTGCTTATCTTGTAGGCACTATGTTCTAGATGCTCTTACAAGACAGCTCTTTTTATTAACAGGACAGTCCTTGGCTGTCCTTTCTGAGTGAACCCTATCTCCTACCACTCTACTCAGGGTTGTTGGTTTTAGCTTGGTACTCTCCCACTAGTGTGAATGAGTTATGGAGACTTAGTCCAGGAAGATATGGAAATTATGTACTTACTGTAATTATTGATCTTCTTGGACAGTCTCCATCACTCATTCACACACCCACCCACCATCCCCTGGGTTCACTAGTTTTCTTTCCTGGTCTTCACGGTCCTATGATTAAGACTATGAGGACATTATTCTTTGGCCTTTCTTGCTAAGGCATCTGGGCCCTCTCAGGCCCAGAAACTCAGGATGAGTTATTCTCATTAGTTATGCTGCACCTCCTCGGTCCGAAAGGTACTGAGGGTGGTTGGAGGGTCGGCCTTGAGATAGCTCACAGGCGCGAGCTAGTCTCGGCGCCGCGTGTGGTCCTCTCTCTGCGCCGACCCTTCTGAACACTTAAGGCTCCTACTTGGTCCTAGCGCCTCTGGCGCTGTCCCACTAGTGTGAATGAGTGATGGAGACTGTCCAAGAAGATCAATAATTACGGTAAGTACGTAATTTCCATTTCCATGCTGCTCTGTATGCATGGTGTAGCAATGGCACTGGTGCCCATGACTTCTCCTTTCTTGGCCCTGCTGCTAGCTCTTAGGGATCAGGAAGATCCAATCCAGGTTTTTTGCCTTTTCCTGACCATCTTGGCCGACTAGATCCCATCTGGGGTAGGGAGTGGGGTCACTCATGATGCCCTGCCCTCTGGCTTGGGAGGCTCCGTGTTAACTTTCTGTCTTAAACTGCTGGATATAAACCCCGTGTGGGCCCCCAGTGTTGGGTAGAGGAGCTTACACAGGGGTTGTAAACTGCAATCCAGTTCGCAAGAGACATTCTGTATATTACAGGTTGCAAAGAAATTATGGCGCTCTTAACTGAAATCCCTGGTTATAGGTAAATGACGCCCCTGGACCTGTTCAAAACACCTATACATCTCAATCTCTCAGCATTAAGTCATAGCACTGGCCTCCAAACTTCCTAGCAAATGGCCAGAATGTGTAGCACTTTATTATTTTAAAGAATACTATATCTACAAATAGTGGGCCCCATATATTAGTGCTAAGGAATGTTTCTATCAGGATAGTTCAATTACTTACTAGTCTGTGTGTTCAGTATAGCTCTAACATTATTAATAACATTCATTGCATATACAAAAAATGGAGCAAAAGGATAATTGGTGATGCTGAATAAGCTTCAAACATAGCGATTTAGATAATAGCACCCACCAAAAGCAAACAGATAGCAATGGTTCAAATATTTTAACTATTTATTATAAAGCAGTACAAAAATACATTTTATATGTGAGAAAAGAATTAATGTTTGCAAAGACAATGCCCTGATGAAGCAGGTCATTGTCCTTGCAAACGGTAGTTCTTTTTCTCACATATAAATGTATTTTGTACTGCTTTTTATAATAAATGGTTAAAAGTATTTGAACCATTGGTATCTGTTTGCGTTTGGTGGGTGCTATTATCTAAACTGATATATTAATAACATTCATACCTCTCAACTGTCCCTGATTACGAGGGTCATCCCTCATTTTACCCCTTAAAATTGCTCTGTCCCTCATGGAATATCTGCTGTCCATTAAGAGAATGTGCTGTAAATTCAGGCTTTAAAGCAGAAATTCATGATGTTTAAGATGATAAATCAAAAATAACCTTTTTTACAAATAAACATAATGGTTTCCACAAAGTTCTGAGCTTGTATCTTCATGTTTGGGGATGTCCCTTATTCTAAGAGTGTGTGTCCCTCACCATCCATCATGTTGAGCATCCCAAAATATCCATGTCCCTCATTTCAGTGAAATAAGGTTGAGAGTCATGATAGCATTATTAAGCCTTTGTGAGGCAAGGGTAAATTTGAGTGTTACAAATCATCACGCTATTCGAAATTCATAGCAGATTGAGAGGTACGAAAACACCACAGCACTGTATAAAATAGAATTGTGTAACTACAGAGAAAGCAGTGCATTACTTCGTACACTCATTTGAACTTTGATGCAAAACTTAGTTGGCTTACCTCCTGCTATCTCAAAAAAAGTTTATAATATACTAACCTGCAGGGGCTCTTTACAATAAGTGCCTTCTCTGCCTTCATTATTGGGGGAGCTTGTTGCACGCTATTCTTACAGTGCACAAATGATCAGTAAACAGAATAACTCTGAGCTCTAGGTTGGCATTGGCCTTTTTATCCGGTGCATAAATGGCAGTCGAAACCAAGTGTCTGGGAGTTGCTCCACTCCTCCTCAGCCATCTGCTGCTGATCCACGCAACTGCTGTCTGTCTGCAGACCTTGTCGTACATTCGCTAGGTCGGTGCTCACTTTGCCCGAAACCTTCAAGTGCAACACCTGTTGCTGATGATTCTTGAAATCCTGACGGACACTAAGCAGTCAGCCCTACGCCCCTTCTCAACCGTACAGGTTTCTATACAGGGTGGCATGCGTGCATGTGTGTTGGATGGAAATTAATGACAAACCGCCACACAATCTGCCTGCGGCGAGCTGCTCCCTCACTTCTGTCCTAAAGGAATCCATGGCCATGTTTTCCACGAGGTGTGACACACGAAGGGGGGGGGCACAAGTCTGTACCCCCACTTGGTCATACAGGCAGGAGGACTCATCGGGAGAGGCTGGCCACAGAAAATAACTTTTCAAAAGAAATCAGGAAACTAACTAAACTAAGCAAAGGGGCCAGGTGAGAGATCCCGAGCTTAGGCGAGTGATGGTGTTACGGCTGCCCGACTCAACACAGAACAAGACCATCCAGTCCGGAACACCTTCGGACGAGAGGGACACCGGAAGACCAACCCATGCGGAGGAGACTCAACCTGTTGCCCCCAATGGACCACCCGAAGATGGGGAGAGGCGATGCAGAGGAGGAGGAAGAGAAGAGGAGGCGGACTCGATTCGGACACAGAGGACACAGACCTCCAGACAACTCCGTCCCTGACTGCCAAACTATGTTCTTTTGATACCATCCCGGCCTCATGAAGGTCATCAAGTCTACACTGGGCCTGGCCACCGAGGAACCAGGGAGGAAAACCAGAGTTGAAACTCGATCCCATGATCCAGTTAAGATCCACAATTGCAGAGACCTTCCGGTGTGCCCGGCCATCGAAGAAGTGGTCCTTTCAGAGTGGCAGTCCTCCGACCCGGGAGAATGCCAAACCGCAGAAACCTAAACAAGATGTACCGGTACAGGATGACAAGGCTGACCTTTGGTGCAAGGCACCCATCATTGACCCTCAGGTGGCAGCCCTGAGCAAAGGACGGTCCTACCTTTAGGCACCATAGCCCTCAAGGACCCACGGACAAGCGAGTTGAGGACATGCTCAAGAAAACCTTCAAATCGAGGTACCACCACCAAAACTATGACCACTGCCATCTACACCTCCCGGCCCAGATCTGCTGGCTCGAGGAGCTCCAGGAACAGACTATCCCCAAGTCAAGGGAAGCAGAGTTACTAGAATGCTCCTAGATGCAGTCAAGTACTCGCTGACATGGCAGTGGACTCCTACATCTTCAGGCCAGGGCCTCTGCCATCATCAACTCGAACACGCAGAGCATTATGGCTAAGCTCTGGGATGCTGATACTGAATCGAAGACATTGCTACAAAATTTACCCTGAAGAGGAATCACGTTTTGGGAGGGTCTACAGAACTATCTCAAACAGAGGGAGGAAGGTAGGGACCTTCTCAAGACTAAAACAAAGTCCGCCTACTTACCGTCCACAAGATGGAGATTTCAGCCAGGGATCAAGAGTCAGAATCGTAGAGAATCGTTCCCACAGAACAATTCATTTTGAATAGGGTTTCTCTTCCAGCCTCGCGCCACTCACCCCAGTTCGACCAGTCCTCCTTCAGACCACGGGGTCAAAGAGCTGGGGGTCATGGTAGAGGCTTCAGAGGAAAGCGTGACTTCAACCACCCACAGGCGACAGGCGGGCGCCATACCACGGTAGGGCAGAGGCTGGCCCTATTCACCCACCGCTGGTTACACACCACCCAGACAGGTGGGTGAGGGACGTGGTGTCCAATGGTTACACCATCGAGTTAACCGGGTTACGGTACCACACGGTTCGCTCCATCCCCGCTCAAAAGACGGTCTCTCCTCACCAGGTCCAGCAGATCCTGATGGAACTAATCCGGAACAGGGCGATCCAACCCGCTCCGAGCCAGGAGAAAGGTCTGGGCCTGTACTCCATATTTTTCTAGTTCCTAAGAAATCGGGGAACTAAGACCGATTCTGGACCTAAAACTACTGAACTGTCACGTGGTGGTCCATCGATTCAAGATGGAGACCATCCGGTCCACCCTACGGGCCTCAGGGTAGGGGACTTCATGACGTCGATCGATCTGAAAGACACCTACCTCCACATCCCGATCATCAGGAGCCACAGGCAGTTCCTCCGCCCACATCCTGGGACACCACTTCCAGTACAAGGCTCCCCTTCGGTCTGTCGTCAGAACCAGAGTGTTCACCAAGGTATCAATCACCTTGGTGGCCAGACTAAAGGAGCAGGGGCTGGACATTATTCCTTACCTGGACGACTGGCTCATTCATTGCCCGCTCCCCGGAACAAACACACGAACACACACGCGAACTTGCCTTCACGGGCCCTCGACAGTCACGGTTGGGTGGTGAACCGGGAAAAGAGTCACCTCCGCCCCACCCAACAGATAGAGCACCTCGGAGCAGTTGTCAACTCCTCCCAGGGCTGGGCAAAGCCATCACCGCCAGAATCCAAAACATCCAGAACCTGGCACGCGACCTAAAATCGCACCCCCACACAAGATGGGGAAGGTGGCTCAACTCCTAGGGTGCATGGCCTCCTGTATCGACCTTGTACCCTGGGCCAGGTGGCACATGCGACTTTACAGAATTACATCCTGTCACTCAGGGCCCGGACTAACACAACCTTCAGCACACGGTACCTCTACCCACGGCAGTAAGGTCATCCCTGCACTGGTGGACCACCGTGGAGAATCTAAACAGAGGAGTTCCTCTGGAGGGCCCGCGACCAATCCTGATAGAGATGGACGTGAGCCTGTCCGGCTGGGAGGCCTGCTTGAGGGATGCCTCAGCTCAGGGAACTTGGTCCCCAGCGAGACCCACCTCTCCATCAACATACTGGAGATGAGGCGGTCTTCCACACCCTACAGGCATTCGGTCACCTCATCCGGGCCACTCCATCCTAATCAAGTCCAACAATCGTGGACGGTGGTGTACATCGTGAAACAAGGAGGGACCAGGAGCAGGGCCATGTCAAGAGAAACCACAAGGGTAATGGCCTGGGCACAGATCCATCTATTACACCTGAGTGCGGTACACCTAGCAGGAAAGCTAAGCGAAGGGCGGACTGGCTCAGCAGACAACCAATTCATCCGGGAGTGGCGACTCCACCCGACCCTGTTCCAGTCAATTCAGGCAGTGTGGGGACCCGTCTCCTCGATCTGATGGTGACACAGGACAACGCCCAGATCGGCTCTTACTACTCCCAATTCAGGGACGCACACTCTCTGGGCACAGACGCCCTGTCTCAAACGTGGACTCAGGAACATGCCTCGTGTTTCCACCACTACCACTACTCCCACAAGTGCTGAACAAGATTCGCGAATCATGACTCACCATCATCCTGGTGGCCCCTACTGGCCACAGAGGTCTTGGTTCACAGCGGTCAGAGAGATGTCACTGGCCAGCTTCCGGTTACCCATCCGACCGGACATGCTATCACAGGGACGGTGTGCTTCACCCATCCCTCAGACCCTAAGGCTCACGGCCTGGCTCCTGAGAGGGAACGGCTGACAGCGATGGGCCATCATGAGTCGGTCATCACCACGCTGCTCCAATCCAGGTGCGGTTCCACCACATCCACATACGAGAGGCAGTGGGCCATATTCTCACAGTGGTGCCGCCTGAGGGGTCCGTACTCGAACAGGCCGACCTGCCCACCATCCTCCTGTTCCTCCAACAGGGGTGGACAAGGACTAGCGCCCACCTCACTGAGGGTACAGTTGGCTGCTATCGGAGTGGCAAGAGGCCTCATGGAGGGCTCCTGGGCCCACCCAGACGCCATTAGATTCCTAAGGGCGGTAGAGCTCCCACGCCCAGGATCCGACCACCATCGCCCCATGGGACCTACCACTGGTACTGGGTTCCTTAGGGCCTCCCCATGAACCACTCCCAAAAGCGGATCTGTTCTGGGTCAGTCTAAAGACCACCTTCCTCGTGGCCATTTGCTCAGCCAGAAGAATCGGTGAGCTCGGCGCCCTATCCTGCACCGAACCTTACACCACATTCACTCACGGGGAGTCAGACTAACAACAGTGCGGCCTTTCAACCTAAGGTCCTGACCAAGTTCCACAGGGAACAACGATCGATCTACCTACCCTACCCGAGATGGCCTCAGGGTGAGGACAGTACCCCGATCCCTGGACGGGTGCGACCCTTGCAGTCTACCTGGCCCGAACTGGTTCCATCCGCAAGACGGAGAGACTCTTCATAGTCTCAAAGGGCCGGAGGAGGGGCTCGCAGCCTCCAAGACTACTATCGCGGGTGGCTCCATAGGGTCATCCAGCAGGCCTACTCGGCCAACCAACTGACTCCACCGCGGGGGATCAGGGCCCACTCCACCAGGGCGGTGGCCACTTCCTGGGCAGAAAGGGCGCCGTGTCCCTGAAGATATTTGCAGAGCGCCACCTGGAGCTCCTCCATACTTTTGCCAGACATTACAGGCTGGAACAGCTACGGGACTTCAGGACCACCTTCGCCACCCAGGTCCTGACAGCAGCTCATCCTCCTGACACTCCAAGACACCCGTTTTCCCACCCGAGTACTAACTGCTTCTTATCTCCCATGAGGTAATATCTGGAGTGCCATGGATGCCAACCAATTACAATGGGTGTTTACTCACCTGGTAAAGGTGATTGTGTTGGTTGGCATCCATGGCACTCAAAGCCTCCCCCAGTGTTTGGAGTATCATCATGGACGTTTGAAGGTCCCTACTTCCTCTGGGCTCAGGGGACATTGTCAATACCACGAGTTAAGTTGAACTTGGTTCGAGCTAGATTGTATCTAATAGGAAATAAACTCAGGCCTCAGCCTCGCTTTTGTAGCATGTCATAGTGGACCTCCTTTATTCATATGCCCTTACCTTCGTTGTTGTGTGTTTTTGATTGTCTATTGTACTAACTAAATTCTTTCAGCTATGGAAGATTCAAACTGGAAACAGGGGTTCCTGGGACCTGGATATCCTGGAAATCTGATCTGGGTCATGTGCATCATTAGCCTATCAGGTGGGCTGTAACCCATGAGGTAATGTCTGGAGTGCCATGGATGCCAACCAACACAATCACCTTTACCAGGTGAGTAAACACCCAATGGAATTCTTCTGTCTTTGCTACTTTATAAAACATACATTCACAGAGAAACTGTTAGCCTCACAAACTAGCTGCTGATTTGAAACTGTTACAAACTAGGTAAAATAAGTACCATATTTTAACTGAACAATCCAGCTACATGACCATGTGGTAATGCAGCTATAGTCAGACACAATTCTACTTATATTTATTTATTTAGTTTTGTTGGCCAGGTAAGTGCACTAGACAAATCCTGCCTATTTTCAGGCACGACCGGGGAGGGGGGATACAGATGAATGCCAACTGACCTTGAACCAGATGAAACTGCTGGTGTTATTTTTTAGTGAATGAGGAAATTTGGCCAGGACACCGGAGAAATTCCCTACTCTTTTCGATAAGTGCCATGGGATCTTTAACATCCACCTGAACTACCACCAATCCAGGCAGATGGGACCTCGGTTTAACATCTCATCTGAAGAGCGGCACCTCAGAGTGCAGCACCCTCTCATGCTGCACTACAGTGTCAGTACTGGGATATTAACCCAAGTGCCAGATGTGGGAACTGAACCCACAGCCCTCTGATCTCCCAGCCTCAGAGGTGAGTGTGCTACCTACTGAGCCACTGACACTGACATTTAATTCATTTTCAGCATTTATCTTCAGCTCATTCTTTATTATTGAGAATGTTTGCATGAAAATGTGATCTTTGTATTTCAGACTTCATCTCAATCTCCTGTTTGTCACTCTGCAGAAGCCATACTCCTCCATTTGTGATATCATAATTTAATTAAAAGTTTTGTTGCTATGGAAATGATTATGATGTCACAAACAGGATTCCGACTGCAGCAGGGAGGAAAATAGGAGGTGTCTAAGACATAAAGATCTTGGCTGCATTTTGAAACACTTGTAAGGTAAAAAATGTGTAAGTCCCAAAATGTGTGCAGTTGTAGAAAAAAAGGGGTAATTGCCTGAGTGGTATACACAAAAGTCCACAGTTGGGGAAAACATACACTGCAGACTGTGAACAAAAGTGCAGCTATGAAAGTTCCTGAGCGAAAAAAGCCATTGAAATGTATGGCATGTCCCTTTAAAGGTTATTCCCAGCCACTGTTTTTCTGCAGTTATGAAAAATGTTGCACACATGCTGCACCACAGAGAGGAGGTGTAACACACCCTGAGCAAAAACTGTGACTAACAATTGGCATACAATTATAGTGGTGGATCAGGCAGCAGCAACTGCAAACTTGTGGGCTATATAGTAGTGTCAGTGCCCTTACAGATCCCAACACAACCCCCAAATGAAGCGCAGACACCCTTGTAAGGTTTTGGCAGTAAGGCTGATGTTTTAATCGACAGATAAAACTCCAAATCATAGAAAACATAATAAGGCATAAAACAAACATTATTACATAGCTACTATGATTATATCGACTGAAATGTTATTAATGTTCTGGCATTCACCCTGAGGCAACAGACCAATTTGGTTGTAACTATCACCAAGTGGCCAAGTCCTTTGGCCAAGGGTTCCCCTGCAACCCCACTGGGCTGGCCAGTCTCCCTGACAGGCTGACTGTGATGGAAATTGGGGACCCGTTAGGCTATAACCTCACAGTGGTGCCTTCACAGGACCTCCCCAGTCATCCATCACCCCCGTGGGTCCCCCATTCCATCCTGCATTAACCACAATCTCAGGGGTGGGACCTCACTGGGCCCCAGCCCTTCACATTTCTAAATTTTATGACCAATTTAGTTTACCTTAACCAAATTGTTCACCGGCAGACTATATCTTCATTACTAAACTATGAGAGAAAAACACTGGCCTAAAATCAAACCAAAGAGGAGCAGGTGGGAGGGAAATCTTCCTGCTTGCTGATGCTTTGGACATCCAGGCAGAAAGAGGTAGGGTCTCTCCTGCCTGGACGTTATATTGTGTACCTTTGTCCCTCCCCAGGGTCTGCGCACTGCCCCTAAGGCTCAGTACTCTGGCCAATTGGTCCAACCTCCCTGGACACTCTGCCCAGCAAGGTCAGGCCAGGGATTGGCTCTGGGCCAAGGGCAAGTGACCTCCCGTAGAAAGTCAGGAGGTGCCATGCCTTTATAGATCCCAACACAATCCCCAAATGAAGCACAGACACCCTTGTAAAGTTTTGGCATTAAAGGCCAATGCTTTAATTGACAGATAAAACTCCAAATCATACAAACATAATAAGGCATAAAACAAACATTATTAAATAGATACTATGATTATATTGACTATGAAATGTTAATAATGTACTGGCATTCACTGTGATGGGACAGACCAATTCAGTTGTAACTATCACAAAGTCATCGAGCCCTTTTGGCTAAGGGTTCCCCGGCAACCCACACTGGGCTGGCTAGTCTCCCCCTCAACAGGCTGACTGTGATGGAAACTGGGGACCCGCTAGGCCATAGCCTCCCAGTGGTGCCCTCACAGGGCCTTCCACAGTCATTCATCATCCCCCACCGTCCCCGCTTCCATTCTGCATTGACCACAATCTCAGAGGTGTGCACTCACTGAGCCCCACCCTTCACACTTCCAAAATTTCTGACCAATTTAGTTTACCTTATCAAATTGTCTGCCACAAGATACATGACCAGTCATGGATCTCCCAAATGCCTCAGGGCTACTGACCTACAACCATGTCTCTAAAATTTCCTGAATGTTACAGTTGAAAATGGCACACCTCACATCTGACAAGTGTACTTCATTCCACTCATACAAAACACCTACAGTCAACTGTAATGTAGCGATGGTACACCAGTGGTATACCCCAGGCCAGGCAGAATTGAGACACCTCTCAGTTCACCTCCCTGCATGGTTTCTTCATGGGCCCAGGAGCTGCCTGCCTCCACCTTTTAACCTTGGCACAATCCTTGGCCAAGCTAATTGCATGTTGGGCAGTTGTTGCTTCAACCAGGGCAATTCAGTCAAAATGCTGCTACAAAGATTTATGGAAGACATGTTGCCCAGGTCATGCCCCTGAGGGTGTATGATCAGCCCTCTGGTGGGTCATCCAGGTAACTCCATTTTCCATACCTTGGGAATCAGATTTTGCCATCTCATTCCTTCAATGCCACACCAAATGACTGTGGCCTTCTTCATGGGTAGACCCAACTGTATACCTTGAACCTGCCTGGCTGCTTGATTGTGGCCTCTTTCAACAAAAGATTGACCGATCACCAAGAAATGTTTGACTGTCCGAGGGGGTATCTCTGGGAACAAATCAGATAATGTTAAAGTCCTTACCCCCCCACTGCTGGGTTACCTCCTGGCTGAGCTGAGGGCCTGATGTAGCTAGTACACCTTGGCTGCTGTCTCCAATGGCCTTAATTCTGCTCTCTGTGCACCCCAACCTTGCTGCCTCAGTGGCAGCCCCAATCTGGAAAGAGTAGGTGTTGAAGTTCCTGGGGTCTCCCTGTAGCCTGTATTCCTTTCGCAGTATGGCCACAAGCTGGCATCTCATAATGGGCCTCCCGTCCATATGTACAAAGAAAATTTCTCTGACTATTAACTCTTTTATGAATGTACTCCTTAATCAATGCCCTGAGCATAGTTGTTGGCTGCTTACTCTATAAAGTTTTATTAGTGTGGCGGGCCCAACTGTTCCGTCTTTGACTGTTGCAACCTCAGGATAATACTGTCTTGTTTTAACTGAACCTCACTCTAATGGAAATAATGTCCTTCAGTCAGCAAACCATCTCCACTAGTTTGGCACCCTAAATACCCCAAAGAAAGCAGTTACAAAGAGTGCCTTAAAGAGCACTGCCTCATCCAATGAAGAGCAGACTCACGGTAACCCATGCCCCATATCAGTGAGCAGTGCACTACCTACCAGATCCCTGGTGTCTTTTCTGGACCGCCATAGTCTTGCCCACCCTCTATCATGAATGTTTCTGTAATGTCCTGTAACCCCTTTGCTTTAGCCATAAAAACTATCCCTGATAAGTGACTGCATATATACAAGGCACCCTGGCCTCATCAGTTAGGGCATGCACAAAAGACTGGAGTAGTGTGGAGTTCTGCATGTATTTAGCCATTGGTCTCTGTCAGCACTGAAATTCAGGAAAGCACCCACATGCATCTGATACTTACACCAGGTTCCTGGTGCCAATGTGTTTTGCACCAGTTTGGCCATTCTGTTATTGCCTCCTGCAGAAACACAGAACAAATAGCCTTAGCAACCTCATGACTTCAACTTGAATTTGCTGATTGAGAGTTGAGTATGCCCACCACTGCCATATTGTCTGAGTGGAACAGCATCTTGCAGTTTCTAAGACTGTCACCACAGACAAATACTGCTGCCACTATAAGGAATAGATATAAAATTGTCACATTCCTAATGAGGCCGTCTTCCTGCCAGATGTTGTCCCATGGGCCAGCAAACCAGGAACCCTGAAAGTATGCCCCATACCCAAAAAACACGGCTGCATCCATTACCAATTGGCAGTTCAGCGAGAAGTCCATTTCAATTTGCCACATGGACATCCCATTAAACTTCTTAAGGAAGACGCCGGACACCTCAAGGTCTGACCACATGCTTGCATTGACTCTGATGTGGTGATGTAGTGGCAGCCCTCCTTTGGTTCTCAATGTCAGCCACCTAATAAAAGGTCTCCTCTTGCCACTGCCTTGCATGCAAAGTTAAGATGCCCAATCAATGATTGCAGTTGTCTTAGTGTGACCTTCTTGGGGCTTTCAACCTTGGATAACAGCTATTTTAAGCTCTCTAGTTTGTGTTGTGGTAGTCGGGACACCATCGGTGAGAGTCCATTTCAATCCCTAATTAAGTGATCCTAGTCCCTGGCCCTTTGGTTTTTCATGAGCCAAAGGCATCCCAAAACCATTTCATCAGCTGTCTAAAACCATTGAGTGTAGCCCTGTTTTCTGGGTCCTTAGAGGGCCCCAATGAATAAGAAGTCATCTAGGTCATGGGTGATTTTACTGTTACCTTTGAAATGTATCACAGCCCATTCTAAAAGTGGCTGAAAGTCTCAAAAGCAGCGTATGAGATCAAGAAGCCCTCTGGCATGGCCTTGTCAAAATATGTGGCCCCTTCAAACTTGAAACTAAGCAGATTGAAATCTGCCTGACTGACCGGCATAAACTAAAAGCAGATTTTACATCACTTGCTGCCATACAAGCTCCCTGGCAGCTTGTTGTGTAAGAATAACTGCTATATTGAAAGATGCATAGGAAACTGCACTGTCCTCCGTGCTGATGTAATAGTTCACTGACTACCCTTGGGAGATGACAAGTGATGGATTAGTTTGAATTTCGATGGCTTTCTTAGGGCGAATGGTGAGATTCTGAGTGGTTTGAATGACGGGCCCTGGAACAGACTAGCCACCTTACCAGCCTCAACCTATCTGCAGATTTTATCTGCCACCACCCGCCACAGGGATGGGGCAGTTGAGGTTCTGAGCAGTTTGAGATTCATGGACCCCAATAAGGAATAGGAAAGCCACTGGAGAAACCCACCAGTGGGGAGGAGCCATCTGCTCTGCAGGGGTAGCAGTCACGCCAAGGGCAGAGGTGATCAGTGTTTATTGGTGACTTTGCCAGGCGTCATCTGTCCCCTGTTTGTTCCCCCTTGCTGGCCATCCCCTTCTTGATGACTGTGCCACTGTGGCATGTACTGGCCTGTGTTTCCCCTGCAGATACTGCACTCATGCCTGTATTTGGAGAAATCCTGAAAACACTTTGCCTGAGCTGTATTGCCAGCACATCCCATTCTGTCGCCGCTGCATTTTCATGACCATGTGTCCACTGGCTGTGTAAGCCATGTTAGCCCGGCCACCAACATCATATGCCGACACCATAAGTCATGGTCAATCTTACCCCATCTTGTGTCTGGTGACCTGGTTACTCTCATCCTAAACAGCTCCTCATACCTTAACCAAGTATTACCTTCATGCTATAAGCAAGTTGTCTTTATGTTATCCCTGTACTTCAAAAATTGTCCAGTCTTCTGTGGGAATTTGGCACAGTAAATGCTGATAAAGATGTCAAAGACTGTCTCTCAATTCTTGAGTGTTGGGGGACCTTGGCTCCATAGTTTCTTCTGTTTGACTTTATCTTTAGCCACTGAATCCGCAGATATCTGTGGAGTAGCTTGAGGATTTAGATCTGTTCCCTTTCCATATTTCCTCCATTATCTCCGTGGACAGGCAAGTATCAGTTGGATTATCCACCCCACGTACATCCAACACGGACCCAGTCTTGGCCAGTGGAAGGGGGCTCGGTCCTGAAGTTTCAGATGATGCCGTCACTTCATGTGGCATCAACTGCAGGACTGAAGATGTAGCCAGCTCTGCTTGTGGCACCTGCTTCCTGCCTGGTGGGACACAACTGAGGCCAAGCCCAGACCTGCCGTATGCAGTCATTTGTGGCCTGGCTGGTGGCGGCCCCATCATGACTCTGCTCCAGCATGGGCACTGCTGGGTTGTGGAGCTGCAAGGTGCGAGGACCCAGGAGTTTCCAGTGTAACCAGCCACCCCACTCTGGTTGACATCTGACCTGAATTAAAAGCCAGAGGTGTAGATGTGGTCTGGCCCTTAACCCGCTAGGCACTGACTGAACAAAACCTTGTTGTCCCTACCATTGCACCCATGGCCAAGCCTACAATGCTGGAGGTAGTGCCCTACCCCAGTGGGGATGCCCTGTGTAGGGGCTGCCACTGCCCTACCTAGTGAAGGACCAGCCATAAATGGAAGAAACCATGGCATGGTGAGGGCCACCATCATGGGAAGCCCGTATGTGGCATGTGGGCCCCGAGCCAGTTCCCCAGACACTGCCCCCTGCCCCTGTACATTTCACCCTATGGCACAGGCTTTTGGTGGTTTATGTTAGCTAGGCCATTTTACAGCTTATGCATATCATCTACTATCTGCCCTAGCCCCTCCACCCCATGTGTGCTTCGTGACCTTTCCTGCCCCTCAGTGTGTGCCTGTGGTGGTGTGGTGCACCCATCCTCCCATTCAACACACCATCTTTTATCACTTGTAAGTCTACCAACTCACCTATGTTGTGTGGCTCGCTGGTTTGTTAGCTGGATCCAGCTGCTTCCTTGTCAGCCACGCTTTCCTCTGTCAGATTGCTCAAGTCATTGCTCTCACTCCTGAAGTCATCGTCGTAAGTCTCTCCACCTCCTGCTGAAACCTTGCTCTTGTGGTTGGGTCTCTTGCATTGGGCTTGTGATGCCAATGCCTCCTCCATATTCCTGGGGGCTGCCTGGTGCACTTCGGCCATGATACACTCCGGTCTCCCAACTGCTTGGCCAGAGCCACCAGCAGTGCCATCTGCAACCAGTTGGGCCCCTGAGGTCAATCAGGTGCCTAACGGCCTCATCAAATTCAGGCTTGGGTTGTCACTAGAGCTGGGGTGTTGTGCAGTGTCTGCCCCACCACACCCTTGCTCGGTGGCTCACCCTTGGTATTCATTCACTTATTGTTAAGCATTCCTTTGCTGCTAAAGTAGCACTGGGTAGAGAAGAAGGGTTTGGAGGAGGAAAAAAAAGACTTTTAATTTGCTCTGACAATTAAGGCCACCCTCCCAGGTGGTACTTCCCCGCCACCATAAATGAGCCATGTCCTGGGCCGATGCCCTATGTAAAAGTGCTAATTGGTCCACCCCCTTATAATGGGTTGCCCCATCAATAACCCTGCATAAGAAAACATTGATTTTGTTCTTTATATCCAATATTTTATTTTTTAAGGGGGTTGGGTCCACATGTATGCAGTGCATGTTGCCATGGCTTACCCAACCTCCAATGGCCAATGTTATATGTTTTATTTTATTTGTTTTTCAGAGAGGGAAGATAAAACATCCTATACATTGAACTCTGCCTGCCAGCCTTCCTACTCCCTACTCCTGACTGTTTGCATGCTGAGTGGTCTTGAAAAAAGGGGGGAGCGGCTGTGGAATTCACCCAAGGTATTGCACAGCCCTATCCTTTCCCCATTCCATGTCCGGAATTCCCATGGGCCCACTTGCTAGTGTAACCGCAGGGCCCAGGCAACATGGCACCCAAATCTCATGTGAAGTCACACGGAAATAGTAGGGCCCTATGTCCTCGATGGAATCCTCCTGCAATATAGCTGCCATGTTCTCACGAAGGAGGTAGTGAGAGATTGTGCTCCCAGTCACATTGGGAATCTCCCTCCCTCCAGTGACAATGGACCAATGTGACCATACCACCCCCCGGTGTTGCCTCCAGGAACAAAGGAATTCCAGCATGGCATCGGAAGCCATCGCCCTTGGCTGAGGTGGGACTTTCAATTGCTGCATGCTGTTGGAGTCAGCAATATGTGGCTGCATTACTGATGCTTCACCAGTTCCCTTTGCAGCAAGAAATACCACCCCACATTGCAGACTGCTTGATCCCCAGGACCCGGACCCTATGTTTCTTGTGGCACTACCCGATGCACCCCCGAACCAGTGTGGATCACAGAGTGGCGCTGCTTTCTGGAGCCATAATCTCATAGTCAGTGGTATAATAGAGCCCTACCCTGCAGAAGGGTGTTGAGTCTGAATTTTTTTTTTTTGCATCGGGAGGGAAGAGGATCATGTGAAGGCCATAAAATCTCCACTGCCTACAAGGTTTCACCGTGGTCAGATAGACCATATACTGGAACCCGGTTCCAGATAATGCAAAAATGCTTTTTGTTTTGTTTTGTTAATCCCCATTGCTGTCTAGCTCTGGCTGCATCATAGGCCCAGTCGTGGAGGGGAATCACCCTCCCATGCAAAGCTCCATTCCCTGTCACTACATTCCAATTAGTAATTTGTATTAAAGGACCTGCAGTATATAGCTGCTAAAGCTGTTCCAGATGGGGCCCCTGAAGTACGTTGCTACCTGAAACCATTGTTTTTTTATCTGTTATGTGAAGCCCAGGAAATCTTATGGCTTGCTATTAGCTTCAGACATCCAGGAAGAAAGAGGTAGGGTCTCTCCTGCCTGGATGTAATAATGTCTGTGCTTTGTTCCTCCCCACTAGGGAGCTGCTCCTCGTCCCTAAGGGTCAGTACTTGCTAATTTGCCCAACCTCCTGGACACTCTGCCCAGCAAGGTTGGGGCAAGGGAATTGGCTCTGGGCCTAAGGGCAAGTGACCTCCTATGGATAGCCACGAGGTGCCATTCTTACAATAAAATAGCACACATTTCCACTGAAAGGCAACAAACCACAACCTCATCACCCAGTACAGCCCATAAGGGAACCCACAGATAGAGATGGGCAAGTGAGCCAAATTCATGCAGAGTAATCCGTGAGACTGAAATGTGACATTCGCCTGGTGGAGTGACGAAATTTTGCCCAGCAGAACAGTGAAATTTCACCTTCCATGGTGAAATGTCACCTCCACAGTAATTCTGCCTTCCACAGTGAGATTCCGCCTCCCGGGAGAAATACCACCTTCGAGACGAAATTTCACCCGGAAGGCAGAATTTTGCCTGCAGAAGGTGAAATTTCACTACGAAGACAAAATGTCACTTGCAGAAGGTGAAGTTTTGCCTAGGCAAAATTCCATCTTAGGCTGAAAGATTTTGCGAATTGCTCCTCCAGGTAATTTGACCACCCATCGCACTTCGCCGTGGAATTTAAATTCATGCATCTCTACCCACAGACAGCATAGGCAGAGCTGGTAACAACAACAAGTGAGTGCTACAGAAGCAGGCAACATAGCTGGTAACAACAACAAGTGAGTGCTACAGAAGCAGGCAACATAAACATCCCAGGAAGAAACATAGTCAAAGGTTACAGATGCCACTGTGGTGCATGGTCCTGCTGGTACTTGCGGTGCTGCTGTGGTCCTAGTTGTGCACTGGCTGCTGGTCTCATTGTGAGTACATTCTGTTGCATCTATGGCAAGACTGTCAAAGTCTGCTGCTCCAGTTAATATGGATCACCTGTTGTTCTGACTGCTGAACCTTTTCCTCAGATGCAGATCTGCACTTGCACATTTTCCATATGCGTGGAATTCCATAACTTGCCTTTTTTTGCAATTTTCTGCAACTGTGGAACTTTTCTTTCTGAATATGCCACAACTGAATTTTTGCAGCTCTGCAAGCCATTTTTCTGCAGCTGAGAATTTTTGGCTCTTTGAGAATCCAGACCTTTGTTTTTATGCAGATACCCTCCGATTTAAAGGAAGAAAGGAAGAGAGAAACACAGGCAATTAAAGGGACACTGTCAACCCCTTTGGTCTGAAAATGTCACTAGTTTAAAACACATTTTATGAATGCCAACATTCTGTAAGATTGATGATGCAGCTGGTAGTTTAATTCTGTCTCTTTTTCTTCAAAAAGTGAAAAACAGACTGCCCACCACACTGGAGTTACCACACCAACACAGGTTTGTTTACATTCATTGATCAGCTCCAACTGCATCTTTCCTGGACTTGGGAACACCCACAACACAGTCTAGGCTGTCATGATGCAGTAGGAGGTGTCTGGTGACTGCACTGTTTGGGTGTGTTTCTAATTATCAGGATGTATGCAGTAAGAACAGATCCAGGATTGTAAACAAAACAAGGTGGTTTATAACTATACATTGCCGTGCATTTCAGTTCTTCTAAACAAGGAGACAGACAAAACAAAAGCCACATCAATGAATTTTAGAGAAGATAAGCAATCATAAAATGTAGGGTTTTAACTAGAAATAGTATGATGAAAAACAGGTTGACATTGTCCCTTTAATAAAATATAACTAATAATTTCCTAATACTGGAAACAATTTTAAGGCACTCAACATAGCCTTGTGCTTCTGTAAGGCATGCATTAGTTAGCATAATGCACAATGCATACACTGTTGTGTGTTATTGCTTACTTATTCAGCTGCATATGTTGGCACTTAACTGTTCCTCAGAATTTAACTGTTGCTATTGTGATGTAATCAGTATTGTGAAAGCTGTTCACTAGTTGGTTGAGCATTCCATTGTGATATCAACTATGACTGCCCAAGCTCAATAATTACATGTTGTTTGTGAACTTGTATTTATCAGTAATAAAAGAAGCACAATTTGTTTACACTGATGTATTATGGTGTTGTACATATAAATTCACCAGCCTTTTGTCATGATGTTGGCACTGCAAACACTGCTGATAATGTAATATAATTCCCCAGCCATTAAGCTGATCTTTACTAACAGAGCTTCTGTGCTTTAAAGCCCCAGGAGATGTACACTAACATTTTACAGTGGGGAGGGGTGATATAAAAGCCATGTAAATGTGTTCTTCAAACTTGCCTGAACTCTGTAGGCAGCACTGCACAGCAGTAGTTACACCACATTCCCATAGACAAAGGAAACCTGGGGTCAATTCCTTCAAGAACCACTGATTAACTTTGTGACCCTGAACAACACATTTGCCTCTCAGTGCTTTAGACCCTCAAACTGCTTTTACATGCTTGTCCATATTCTTCAAGTGTGCAATTTTGGGCCCATATTTGAGGAAGCACCAGGACAAGACGAGATATACAACAAACCAGGATTATATTAAATAAGCATAATTCCTTTACATTGAAATATAAACTGTGCAAAAGACCTTATAGCTATTCACCTCTTTCTTAGGTTTTACTGGAATCTCTAGTCATATGTTGCCAAAAGAGACAGGAATTCATTGAAAGTTAATTCTGTATAGGTTTTAACTATAAAATGTTAACTGTTTTTGTTGCATTATCTACAATAGTAAACCTTACTTAATGGCTTTTGCTTAATATTGGTTCATGCTATGTATTCAACAAAGTCCAAGAGGGTAGAATCTTTCAGAAAAGAAATGTGCAAGAACAAGGGGACACAATTTGAACATAGAGGGGTGGTTCAGGGGCAAAGTGAGGAAGTATTTTTACAGAGAGTGGTGGGACACATGGGTCTAAAACTGTGGAAGAATTCAAGAATGCATGGGACAGGCATAAGGCAATTTTGTGGGGGTAGGGAAGAAATAGGCTGTTGATTAACTAGGATCTGTAGCTTATCCTGTGGTAGGAAATGGGCAGACTAGGCGAAGCCAAGCGGTCCTTATCTGCCATCAAAGTCTATGTTTCTGTGTATTACATGATCCTTATCTATTCACAATTCTCAGATGGCAACAGGAGGAAAAACAATTACATCAGTAACACATGGCTCTTCCATGAGACAAATTGTTTCTATACTCACTAGTTTTAAAATGCCACCACTGAGCGACCAGCAGTAAATTATTAATACCTCCCTCATGTAGGGAAAAGTGAAATTTGTTTTATTTACAAAACGAGTGACCTGTCCTTTCAGTATATTATTTTAATGTTACTAAATATGAGAATCCAATCATGATACAGGCTGCCTGGTCTTGTACAACTGTGTAATAAATTAATTAATTAAATATGAGCTTAGTTGCCTGATAAATATAAAGTAACTCTGTCTCTCTCTCTCTCTCTCTCTCTCTCTCTCTCTCACTCTGTCACCTACAAATGATTTGAACTAATTTATTACAAGACTCATATTTATAAATTACTTTGAATCATTGGAAGATGACAGAGAGAGAGAGATGCAGAAGATAGATAGATAGACAGATAGATAGATAGATAGATAGATAGATAGATAGATAGATAGATAGATAGATAGATAGATAGATAGATGATAGATAAGAGAGATACAGGTTGATAGGAGTTTCCAAAATTGCCTGTTAAAAATTTTCTGGAAAGTGCTTTGTCTAGATATATCTATCTTGCAAGTGCTATAGCTTAGACCCTCTTGTTTGTCTAATCCGGAGCACTCCTCCAAAGTACTCTCAAAGTTAATAACTTATTTGTCTGTTTTAAATCTCTCTTGCAAACCGACTAAAACTCATCGGTTGTGCCTGGTAATGTCATTTACTGTTTTATTCTATATGACACTTCGATATGCAGAAGTACACAATTTAGCAATTACAAATTGCAACAGGGAGCACCTGTTATTTACCCTGTAAATGATAAAACAATGTGCCAGTTCTCCCCTTTTCTCTCACTCTTTCTGTCTTCTTGTTTTTCTTTCTTCTTTTCGTTCCTTTTTTTCATGTCAGGGTGGCCAACCTGACATTCTCATTGCTTTTCTGTCCCTGTTTTCTTATCAACTCCCCTACTTGCACATTAAATGCTAAAAGCACTTCTTGATCTCCCAAATTGCAAATAATTATTAGTGCAAGTCACACTGTTTGTAAAACTCTAAGGGAGCAAATGGAAATAAGTGCATAACACATTTGGGTTTAGAAAAACAATGGTGCCCCTGATTACTAAATGGTTCTGCTGCTGAGTGCGATCATGAGTTGGGGCCCACAGCTGCATGTTGCAGCTCTTATTTCCAAAAGCAGCTCTGGTTTCTGGAAATAATGCTCAGACACAGTATATGACCCAGGAGCATGTGTTAAATAATAAATGAAATATGAGAAATGAGTTTCTGCAGCCCAGAGATGTTGTGACTGGGGCTGCCTGTAGAAATAAAGCTTATTTGGGAAAAGGGCCAGATAAAACCCGTACATCTTAAAGCATGGTAAAATATGGAAACTCCCATTATGTTATGTCACAACCTATGGAAACTCCCATTATGTAATGTCACAGCAAATGAGAATTCTCACAAAAAGGTGATATAATCCCTAGGGTATAAATAGGGCTCACCACTAGAGGGATGTGAGATAGTCGAGTCAGTGTAGTGCTGACAGTTAGCAGGAAAGGACTTACTTGCAGAGTGTGCTGTTTTCACACCAGAATTGAGAAGTGTAAGAAGGATTACACTTAGGCTATCTTGGCTGAAGTAAAGCTGCAGCCTCTGTTGATGGAAGCAGAGGGCTGAATTATTGCGTTGAATTAATCAACTATTATTTTATTTCTGCATTATTTTGTTATTTTTATTTATCAGAAATAAATTGATAAATGCAACTGTGCATTTTTTGTATTTTACCTTTGGTTGCTGTGTCTTTGTATCCCACACCATAGCACTGGTGTCCAAAGTGTGATACCTGGCTCATTTAGTTCTGCTTGAGAAACGCTGCCAGGGGTACAGTAATATACCCGACATATGCACAGGGTAAAAGTGCGGAGCCAAGGAAAATCCAATGGACTTGTGCCATGGCTGATAAACTGGGTTTGAAGTCTATGCCAGGATTGGAACCAGGAGCTCAACCAAAGATGGCTGCGAAAAAGGAAGAAGAGAAAACACGGATGAGGACCTGACTGAGGAAGAAGAGAAGTGGCAGCTGGAGAAAAGAGCACCAGAGGATCCCAGCTACCTGCTGCGAAGGCTGTGCTTACAACAACTAGAGATGGAGTGTGAGAGGGCCGAGGGTGATGGCTATGAGAGGAGGACCAATGACAACAAGATGAGGACAGGAGACTGCCAGAGGAGGATCAGAAGAGACAGGAGGAGAGGTGGCGGGATGCCTTTCTGGCTATCCAGGCCCTTACCCTGGGCAGCCTGATCGAAATGTTCCCAGGATATTAAATTAAAAACTGACTGAGGCTGATGATATTGCAACATATCTAATGACATTCAAGTGCATAGCTCAGACATGCACTTGGCCCAGAGATCAGTGGGTCATCAGACTTGTTCCCTATCTGTCAGGAAGAGCCCAGATGGTCTATAGTCATCTTAGTGTACCTGTCTCCAACAACTATGATCAGGTGATGGAAGAAATTTTGCACAGATACGATATCAACACCAAAATGTACAGGCAGAGGTTTCATTCCCAGAAGATGACTGGACAGGATACTCCCAGGAAACTTATACCAGACTTCAGGATTTTTGTTTCAAGTGGTTATAACCAACGTAAAACACTTGACCAGATTTTGGAACTTGTAATAATTTAACAATTCATCCAGGTATTGCCTTCAGATGTCCAGGTTTGGGTGAAGGAGCATAAACATAGAAACAGAAACATAGACTTTGACAGCAAATAAGGACTGCTTAACCCACCAGTATGCCCATTTCCTATCTACAGGAGAAGCTGCAGATCCTAGTTAACCAACAGCCAATTTCTTCCTACCCCCACAAGAATTGCCTTATTTCTGTCCCAAGCATTCTTGAATTCTCCACAGTTTTAGACCCCACAACCTCCTCAGAAAGGCTGTTCCATATGTCCACCACCATCTTTGTAAAAAATACTTCCTCACATTGCCCCTGAGCCATCCCTCCCATCTTCAGATTGTGTTACCTTTGTCTTGCACATCTCTTTTCTGAAAGATGCTACCCTCTTGGACTTTGTTGATTCCACTGAGGTACTTAAAAGTTTCTACCATGTCCCCCTCCCTCCTTTCCTCAAGGGTATACATATTAATCTCCTTTAGTCTCTCCTCATATGGCTTCTCTTGCAGACCCTACACCATTTTAGTTGCCCTCCTCTGGATTGCCTCTATCCTATCTATGTCCTTGTGGAGATGGGGTCTCCAGAACTGGACACAGTACTCAGATGAGGTCTTACCAACTGTCTGTACAGAGGGATAACAACTTCCTGTTTTCTGCTGGTGATGCCTCTCCCTATACATCCGAGTATTCCCAGCCCTCCCAATTGCCTTCTCACATTGCTTGCTAACCTTAAGGTCATCAGATATGATTACCCACTGATCCCTTTCCATTTTGTTGTTGTTACTACCTTCCTCCCATTGTGTAATCTTCCCTGGGTTTTGCTTCCCAGGTGCATTATTTCCCAGGAGCATAAGCCAGACACAGCTGAGAAGTCCATCACTCTGGCAGAGGATTACCTGGTGGCCAGACCATCGAAACCCCATAGATACAAGGCTCTTCACCTAACCTACAACACCAGTAAGATCCTTTGACTTTAATTATCAGAGACAGTCACTAACTGGGGAACCAATTGGAGAAGGGTTCAAGAAGAAGGTCCTACTCAGCAGACGTTATCTGCCATAGTTGTTTGGGGAAGGGTCACATAGCTCATATCTGCCCAAATAGAAGGAATGAACCTGCCCACTTAGCACTGGCAAATTGGGGTATGTTACAACAGTTCATTTTGGGCAAAATCAAATGTTGGGGCTACTAGACTCAGGCAGTAAGCAGACCCTGATGAGGGCAGATATTGTAAAAGACTCCAGCAATACAGGGCCAAATGCTAAAGTAATCTGTGTGCATGGGATGTCCACTAGTACACAACAGTCACTGTAAAAATGATGGTGGAAGGAGACAACAACAAATTACAGTTGGTCTAGTACCTAGACTATCAGTCCCCATTATTATTGGTCAGGACTTCCCAAACTTTGATCGTTAATGAAAGGTCAACACACACACGACCAGCTTGTGGCAGTCACCACCAGGGCCCAGGCAAAACAAGAACAGTCCCAGAACATTTTTCCCTTTTGAGGAAAGTATATATGAGGGTCCTGGAAAACAAGGAAAGCAAGGAAGGAAAAGAAGACCGACAAAAAGAAATGCAGGGACACCCATCAGGAAGGAATACCTGATATTGGGTCTGACTTTACCAGAACTGACATAAAACAGAACAAAAGTTTGATGAGACTTTGAAGCCTTCATTTTACAGGTAGACCAGATGGTTGTAAAGGGCAACCCCAATATGTACTTGTAAATGATGTTTTGTACAGAAAATGTATTAACCCCACTACAGGGGAATATGTGGAACAAATGTTGGTGCCCAGAAATACCGAGACAGGTTAATGTATCTGGCCCATGATATACCCATGGCTGGTCATGAAAGCCGAGATTGGACCCTATATAGATTATCTAATCGAGTCTTCTGGCCTGGTATGCATGAAAGTGTGGCTGAGTACACAATCACACTTGTCTGGAGTGCCAAATGGTAGCTAAAGGTAGAAAAAGGAATAATGTACCCCTACAACCAATGCCAGCAGTAAGATTCTCTTTTGAAAGAGTAGCTATGTATGTGGTAGCCCCTAACAAAAGCTCTAAAGGTAACCAGTTTATCTTGGTCGCCTGTGACTATGCCACAAGGTATCCTGAGATGATACCCCTTCAGGCGGTAATGCCCTCGGATTGCTGAGGAACTGGCCAATATTTTTAGTCGATTGGATATCCCTCAAGTCATTTTGATCGATAGAGGTGCTAACTTTACCTCAGTACTCCTTAAAGAGTTGTATCACCTGTTAGGGATCTCTGCCGTCCAAACCTCACCCTATTACCCACAGACTGATGGCCTGGTGGAGCGTTTTAATAAAACCTTTAAACATATGTTCCAAAAGTATGTACAGGCAGAAGGACGTGACTGGGATAAATAGCTACCCTATCCCTGTTTGCCTATCGAGAGGTGCACCAGCCACCACAGGGTTGTCACCTTCACCACAGTATGGGAGAAACCCCAGAGGCCCTTTGGATATGGTCAGGAACATTGGGAAGAAGGAAAGGATGTGGGCTCATATGAATGTGATAGACTATATGTCCAACTTACGGAAGAAATTGGTGAAATATGTTACCATGGCCCAAAAAATGTGGTTGACCAACAGGTAGAACAAAAAGAATTTTATGATGAAGGGTTGAAAGAGAAAACATACCAACCAGGGAATAAAGTCTTGTTATTGTGACCCTCATCAGAAAATAAGTTATTGATGAAATGGCAAGGCTCTTTTGTGATCAGCAAACAAGTGGGTAAAGTTAATTATGAAATTGTAATGCCAGGTCGAAGATCTCCAAAGAAAATCTATCATGCTAACCTCTTAAGAAAATGGTTTATTAGACAGGATGCTGTACCCAGTTATTCCATTCATCCTGAACAGGATACCACAGAACTAGAAGAGACCTACAAAAGACTTGAGCAAAGCATAGAGAGTACAGGGTACATGTCAACCCAGTGTTAGATGTTAACCAGAAGCATGAGGTAGATCAACTATTGGAGTACTACAGGAACACATTTACCAGCATCCCAGGGAGTGCAGAGGAGGTTGTACACACCATAAGGGTAACACAAACGAAACCCATTCATCAAAACCCTACCAGTTGCCAGAAAGGGTGAGACAGAATGTCATTGTAGAGATAAAGAAAATGGAAGACCTAGGGGTCATAATACCATCCTGTAGTGCTTGGTCCTCGCCAGTGGTGGTGGTAGTGCCAAAAGGAAGAGGGTATCTGGCTATGTCTAGACTTTAAAAGATCAATGCCATTTCTGCATTTGACAGATACCCTATGCTACCATAGATGATTTGCTAGATAGAATTGGGAGTGCCAGGTATATTAGCACACTTGACCTGATGAAAGGTTACTGGCAAATCCTCTAGCTTTACACGCACAGGAACTGACTGCTTTTAGTACCCTGTAGGCCTTTAGCAGTTTACTTACCATGCCTTTGGCCTTCATCGCGCCTCTGCTACCTTCCAAAGATATATGGACCAGATATTGCGTGCCCATATCCAGTATAGTGCCACATACCTGGACGATCAGGCCATATTTAGCCCAGACTGGCCACACATCTTGTATGCATTAGTGCAGTCGTACAGTCCATTTAAGACTCTGGCCTGACTATCAGCCCTCAAAGTGTGCCATTGCTAGAACAGAAACTAAGTACTTAGGATTTGTAATTGGGATAGGTACTGTAAAACCCAAGTGTGCAAAGTTAAGTCCATAGCTGACAGTCCTATTCCCCTGACAAAGAAACATGTACATTTCTTTTTGGGTCTGGCCAGTTACTACCGCTGATTTCTACCAAACTTTGCCACTATAGCAACTCCATTGATGGACCTGACTAAAAACAAATGTCCTAAAAAGTCCAGTGGTCCAAGAATGTGATGAAGCATTCCATAGCATAAAAGCTATGTTGTATTCCTCCCTGCATTGCTTAGCCCAGACTTTTCACTCCTTTTGACGCACACCAATGCTTCTGATACAGGCATTGGAGCAGTCATCTCCCAAAAGAAAGGGTGTGGAACATCCTGTCATTTTATTAGTTGAAAGCTACATGAAAGGGAGAGAAAGTATTTGACTGTAGAAAGAGAGCGTCTAGCACTGAAATGGGCCATAAAGGCCTTAAAATACTATCTATGGGGAACAGAATTTAAAGTACTCACTGACCTCAACCCTTTGTGTTGGCTGCAGCAAATAAAAGACAAGAATGGCAGGATCATTTATTTTTATTTAGTTTTGTTAACCAGGTTAGGTGTGCTAGCCAAAGTTGACTATTTTAGGCACGACCCTGAGGTGGTATCTGGCATTGCAGCCTTACCGACTTATGGTTGAAAATAGGGCAGGATCTAAACATCAAAATACTGATTTCTTGTCCCACTATGGGGCTCATGTTGATGTAAGAAATATGTGATTATGATGTATGATGTCATGGATTGCTGAGGAACTGTTGAAATGTTTTGCATTTAAAGTTATATGGGTATTTATAACTTATGTTAACACTCAGGGAATAGAATGGTATGGAGATATTGAGGTATCTGGATGTTGATACTGTTTAGAAAAGTTTTAGTGGGTCCCTGAGATGGAGCTTCTGAGAATGGTGGGCGGCAGTTCCAACCCTCCTAGGGTTTCATGAGGGTGTCTGACAATAGTAATACTGTTGCCTCTTGGTGGGGAGTTGTATAACAGGGAGCTCCTGTTATTTACCCTGTAAATCGTAAAACAATGTGCCGGTTCCCCTTTCTTCTCACTTTTTCTGTATTCTCATTTTCTTTCTTCTTTTCTTCCCTCTTTTCATGTCAGGGTGGCCAACCTGACATTCTCTACTCTTTCTGTCTTTTTCTTATAAACTCCCTACTTGCACATTAAGGGCTAAAAGCACTTCTCCATGATCTCGAATTGCAGCTAATTATTACCACAAGTCACGCTGTTTGTAAAACTCCTGAGTGAGACAAATGGGACTAAGCGGATATCACGCTTTAGGTTTAGAAAACACTGGTGACCCTGATTACTAAATGGTCCCACTGCTGACTGCATCAAGTCGGACCCATGGCTGCATGTTGCAGTTCTTATTTCCAGAAAGCAGCTCTGGTGTCTGAAATGTTCCCAGTCACAATATGTGACCCAGGAGCATGTGTAAATAATAAATGAAATACGAACATGAGTTTCTGCAGCCCCAGAGATGTTGTGATTGGGGCTGCCTGTAGAAATAAAGCTTATTTGGGAAAAGGGCCAAATAAAAATAAAGCCTGGTAAAATATGGAAACTCCCTATTATGCAATGTCACAGCAAATGAGAATTCTACAAAAAGGTGATGTAATCCCTAGGGTATAAATAGGGCTCACCACTAGAGGATGTGAGATAGTCGAGTCAGTGTAGTGCTGACAGTTAGCAGTGAAGGACCTATTTGTAGAGTGTGCTGTTTTCACACCAGAATTGAGAAGTGTAAGAAGGGATTACACTTAGGCTATCTTGGCTGAAGTAAAGCTGCAGCCTCTGTTGATGGAAGCAGAGGCTGAATTATTGTATTGAATTAATCAACTCTTATTTTTATTTCTGTATTATTTTGTCATTTTATTTATCGAAAATAAACTGATAAACGCACTTGTGCATTTCAGAGTGCACCTTACCTTGGTTGCTGTCTTTGTATTCTGCACCATCACACTAATAAACGGTATTATGCATATAAGGGATGTGCAGGAGGTGGGGTCACTATGTGATAAGTCAGAAACATAGAAACATAGAATCTGTTGGCAGATAAGGACCATATGGCTCACCTAGTCTGCCCATTTCCTACTCACTTCTGCAGCCCCAGATCATATATGATCTGCTCTCTCCTCTCTGCACATCTCCAGGGTACCCTTATGCCTATCCCATGCATTCTTGAACCCTGTATAGTTTTCACCACCACCACTTCTGGTGAAACATTGTTCCATGATGTTAACACCCTTTCAGTGAAAAAGTACTTCCTAACATTACTCCTGAGCCTTCCACCCTTCAGCCTCATATCATACCCCTTGTTCTTGTGCAGGGTTTTCTCTGAAATGTACTTTACACCTGTACCCTGTTTATTCCACTAAGGTAGTTGAATGTCTCTATCATATCTCCCCTCCCTTCTTTCTTCCAGTGCATAGATATTAAGGTCCTTAAGTATTTCCTCAGTAGGGCTTCTGGTGCAGTCCACGTACCATCTTCATTGCCTTTCTCTGGACTGCCTTTATTTTGTCAATGTCCTTCCAGAGATGTGGCTTCCAGAACTGAACATAGTACTCCAGCTCAGGCCTCACCAGTGATCTGTACAGTGGCATCACCACTTCTTTCCTCCTGCTTGTTATGCCCTTCCTATGCACCCCAACATTCTGTTTGCTCTCCCTACTTCCTTTTCACTGTTTGGTCACCTTCAGGTCATCAGATATGATAACCCCAGGTATCTCTCCGACTTATGGTGGCCTGAATTTCTTCGCATATCATCACTACTCCTTCCTCGTTCCTGTGACCCTGGTGCATGATCTTGCACTTTGTAGCATTGAACCTCAACTGTCAGACACCCAATCACCCTCTAATAGGCTTAGGTCCTTTCTCATTTTTTCCACCCCTCCAGTATGTCCCCTTTGTTGCAGATCTTGGTGTCATCTGTGAAGAGCGCACCTTTCCTCCAGATGCTCTGCAATGTCACTAATGAAGACATTGAATAGGACTGGCCCCAGTACCAACCCCTGTGGCTTCCGCAGGTCACCTCCCTCTCATCAGATGTCATGTCATTTATCACCACTCTGGGGTTCTGTCCCATAACCAGTTCCTAACCCACTTTGTCACTGAAGGACCCACTCACAAGCTCCCAATTTATTTAACAATCTCCTGTGCAAGACAGTGTCGAAGATCTTGCTGAAATCCAGATAGGCCACATTGATCACCCTCCTGTATATACCACCCTGGTTACACAGTCAAAGAAATCTATAAGATTTGTCTGACAGGACCTTCCCACTGAGAATCCATGCTGCCTTGGATCTTGTCCCCTACTATCCTCAAGAAACTTCAATCCTCTCCTTAAGTAAGGACTCCATTAGTTTAGCCAATACTGAGGTCAGGCTTACAGACCTGTAATTGCCTGCCTCCTATCTGCTACCACTCTTGTGGAGAGGTACCACATCTGCCCTCCTCGGTCCTCAGGTGTCTCCCTCATCTCTAGTGATGTGTTGAAAAGGGCAGCCAGTGCTTCCACCAGCACTTCCCTGAGTTCCTTTAGTACTCTGGGTGGATCCCATCTGGCCCAATGCCTTATCTACTTTTATTTTTCCCACGAGTTCTTCTAGGACTCTTCCCACCATAAATGGGCTGGTGTCTACCTCCCTCCCTGAATACCTCTCTTAATGAGTCTCAGTCCCTCACCCTCCCTTCCCTGGTGAATACTGAGCAGAAGTACTTGTTCAGTATCTCAGCCTTTTCTAGATCATCCTTCACCCTTTCTCCTCCTTTTTTCTTCAACCTAATGATCCCATTTCTGGTCTTTTCCCTCTCACTAATGTACTGAAGAAGCTCTTGTCACCTTTCTTAACCCTTAGGCTGCGAACAGAATTAGAACATATAGGAATTCTGGACTGATATATCAGTCCACAGCACAGCAAGGGTTAATAGCCCTTGCTATACCTTCCTCTGTCTGAGCTTTGGCCCTTCTAATTATTTTCCCATGTAGTATAGCTGTAGTATTGTCACCTGCTGTGCCTTGATCTGGAAGCTCGGTGCTCAGCATTTCTGTTACACTCATAGCTCATCTACTATGAAGTTGTGTAACAATATGATGGGGGGAGGGAGTTGGGACTGGCATGAAAATTGCTGGCTTTGCTAGTACACCCAAACAAGTTTGCAAATTTTTTATTTTAAAACTGGATATATGAAACCTAGATGTACTTACCATCCTCTCGATCAGCTCGATGATGTCCTCCCAGTCTCTGAACAGGAATTCTACCGTAGGCTGGCTGATGGCACAGTGGGCAGCAACAGTCACATCATGGACAGGAGGAGAAAACCAATGCAAAAACAACCAATGGTCAGAACACCAGCATTGACACAGAAGCAAGGCAACAGGGCAGCAACCAAACAAGAAATATCAGGCTACTAGCAAGGATAAATTAGCTACTACTTGGTCTTTCTTTTACACCTTCCTTCTTGCTAGCCTGACTTTTGTTCCCCATTGTCCAAAGCAGACACGGAGGCACCAATGCAGGACACTTCAGAGCACCCCTACCAAACAGAGGCATCAGCAGGATTGCAAAATTGTGGGGGCACATGCCCCACCAGTGAGTTTTCCTGGGGGGTCTAGTGTGATTTGCTCCCTCTGAAGACATTTTGAAGAATGTGGTGCAAATATTGCATTTAGAAGCACCTTCTATGAAATCTGCAGCAAGACATACAAGTGTTTTGCTACTGGTACAATACAATAACCTTTGTTATTTTATCAGTGGTACAATGGGTATTAATTGAATGCAACAGGTGTCTTCCTGAGCTGTATTTTAGTCTTCCCTCCTCTCTTCTCTCAGGTTGGTCTGTCTGTCTCTCTCTGTCTCTGCCTGTCCCCTCTCTCTCTCTCTTTCTCTCTTTTTAGTCAGCTTTTTTCTTATTTTTTTTACTAAATTTCTGAAATCCTTTATTCTTTAGTTTCTTTTCTTTAACTGCCAAACATAAACAACTTGACAAGCTGACCTGTAGCTCAAGGCAAATGCTGCTTTGACTGCCTGTCCTATAGTTCTGCTGCTGCATCGGATTTTCCTTTCCCTTCACTTGTCTTGCATCTCCTCTTCCCATCTCACTTGTTCAGCTGATTATTGAATAAAGTATAGAACACTGCACTACACTGACTACAGCTGTTGCTGTAGTCTGGATGTAGTTGATGCTATCTACGATGACAAAATATTTATTTTTAGTACTTCAAGCTCTCCTTTCTATGTGTCTGTGCTGATGCTGAGTTCAAAAAACAATAATGCAATTACATTTCTCAGGTCAGGCAGAGACTGAACACATCAGTCCAATCCCACCCGACTCCATCCCAACCATCATGGCTTACCAAATAAATTCCTTCCATCCCACCTGAGCTGCTGCTGCCATGAGCGCAGTCCCTCCCATTGGCTACTACTGACATCATGTCCAGTCATCCACAACATGACCATGATCCTCTCTCTCTCTCCTCTAGAGTACCATGTAATGAGGGTACTTACAGCAGTTGGACAGAATTTTAGCCATTTAAATTGACAGCAGCTGCTGCAGCAGCCGATAACAGCCATAGTTGGTGCAGCCTGTATACAAACAAGCAACAATTACCAAAATGAATATACTCAGGTTACACTGACTTGTGACTTCAGAAATAATCACCTCAATACTCTCAGCCTATATTGATGGAATTTCTGAACAAGATAGGAGCAGATGCAGGAGATTAGCCATGAATGGAGTAGCACTGCTAACTTGTTGCGCACAGTCACACTCTTGTCGCACATATAGGCAAGGCAGAGGGGAGAGTCCACTTGCAGCAGACATGGGACTAGAGGGAGGAGGATGGCAGGTGACTCTCATTAGCATATCTGTGCTGCTCCATTGTTTGATTCCCTGATTGTGTTCTGTTGGTCAGTGGTGAGCAAGAAGTGCTTATACATGGCGTTGTTGCCATCACTCACTCCTCACACTGTGTTAGTCACTATGACTGTGTCCGACGGGGTCAGCCAGGTGAGGCAGGGATTAATAGCACTCTGACGGGGAACTAAAATGCACTAGGTCAAGTCAGCGAACTCAAAAGAGCACTGCCAACAAGTGAGCCACCAAAACAGCACCAGCAATAACAACCCCATCCCAAAACACCACTGAAAGTAACATCGCCAATGGTAGCTGACAGCTGCTACAAGGTGAACTTACAAAATATGCATTTTTTTTTTCACTGGGGTTTTGTCCCCTACCACCTGCAGGGCCCCCACACTCCCAATATTTAAATTTTCAACATCAGAGGAGCGGAACATGGAATAAAAAGAAACTTATGGAGGATCTTTGATGTTTGGGACAAACTGAAAAAAAACAGCTACTAATCGGGAGACTGGGAAAAGAACCCAAGGTCTCCTGCTCTCTGTTGTCTGAGCTACTTGTGACTCAGTCCTCTCTGCCATGGCAGCAGCTCAGCCAGCCACCTCACATTTCGTTCCTTCATTACTTCCTCTATCCTTTTCCCCTGCCTTGACAGCTACAGGGGTAGCAGTAATTAACGCTGCTATCCTACCCCTGTTTCTATCAAGGCAGACACACTTTTGCAGCATAGTTCTCACAGGCACAATATTTGATGCACTCTTTTAACTGGTTACCAAATAAAAAAATGCAAAGTCAGTCGTCATCAAGCGAATGGAAGCTTAATCTTGAGCTCCGCGCAGTGGTGGTGTGAAAATCCAGTGAAATCCAGTGCTATTACATGTCAGAGTTCACTGTCAGCTGAAACTATAAGAGGAAAAATGAGCCCTCTAGCAAAATCGAGAGGCAGAAGTTCCACTAATCTGTCCACAAGACGCAGATCAAGCTGGACCGCAGCCCAAGTCTCCCACTATCTAGGGCCTCGGAATCGGCTGCAGGCTCTGGCAGGAGGAAGAAAGGAGACTACTTCATGAGGAAGTTCCCTCGATGGCTGAGTAGCTGCACACATTGTTAAAATGCTCCAGAGAATAGATAATAATGTAAAAGATATAAAACAAGATCTAAAACACCTGGAGCGGAGAACGGAAGATCTTGAAACAAGCCTGTGAGGGCTCCATGAGGACTCCATGTGGCTCAGTAGAATGGTGATCTATTTGGCAAGAAGAGAGGAACTCATAGCAAGGGCGAAGATGCAGAGTCAGAGGAAGAAGAAAAACAATATGAATTTTGGATTCCGGAGGGTACAGAGCAGGATGACCCAGCAGAGTTTGTCAGGACCTGGCTCAGGCAGGACCTAGAGATTTCAGTACTGAACCCCTAGACTCGAGCAGTACATTGGGCCTTGGGCCCAAAATCAAGTGATAGCCCCACACTCAATACTAATGATTACCCACTATATCCCATGAAGGAAATGTAATTTTCACGCAAAGCCTGAGGCCAAAGAGACTTAAATCTAGATGGGAGGACGAGTGTTTGCTGAACACAACTTCCCGCCTGCTACCATGCAAAGAGAAACGAGTTCTGGCAGTGATTAAACAGCTGAAGGAGAAGCAGATTAAAGCATACCTCTGTAACCCAGCAAAACTGCTGGTACACTGGTCCACGGGCAGCAAGCTTTATGATTCCCTGTTGCACGCCAGTAAACCTCTTCAAAAGCAGGGATCACTCTCCCAGATCTTCAACCAGACCTATCGGAGCAAACTCTGTTGCAACTCCGTTGGACAATGGCAGGAAAAGAGCCCACGAGAAGTGGTGTGTCTAAAGGCGTGGGCCCCGACGACCAGCTATGCAAGGACTTGATCCAGCTCAGAAAGGGACTACAGACTCAACAACAGACGTGATACCCACCATGGTGGACGTTATGGTTTGACTTTTTCTTTCCCTCTTAGGGACTGTCCAAAATTGCTGGTTTCAGCCATATTGTAAAGAAAATAGGCCGTGAGGATGCTGCCCAGACATCCGATGAAGGCCCTTGTTTTGTCTGTTAATATATGGTAGTTGTGGTTCAAGGGAACAGGGACACAACACTTATGTGCTGTGCTCTGAAAGGAAGAATGCCTGAGGCCCTAATGGTGAAACAGTCATCAGCTAAAGCTAAAGTTTAAGGTTAATTCTTTTATACAGGATCCCCTCATGGGAAGAATCTGCTGGGTTTTGCCTGATTATTCCGAGGTTTGAATATCCAAATTGGCTCTTCCAGCCCCTGCTGGAAAACCATAAGCCAGAACAGGCTGGCTGTAGGCTCGCTCACTCATGGCAGGAGACCTGGGTCCTGCCAAGAGAGAAAGGAAGGGTCAGTTGAAAACTGGGCCAGAAAGAAGTATTAAAGGCACTCAACTACTATTTAAGTTCCTACATGTATGTTACTGTAAGCACCGGCAAGGTTGGGATCATTATGAGGTGGGTGAGCTGTTCCTTCCCTTTTTCACCCGCCTTGTTTAAGGCATAACCACTTATGCTGGAAGCCATTTCAGGGCATAGGTCACCCATCAGTGGTCAGCCAGTCTTCTCTTTTTCTTTTCTGATGGTGCTGTCCCTGCTAGGAATTTCACCTTCCTCTGAAAGCTCACCCTGGGAGCCGCCTTCCTGGTTACTTCCGATTGGAGATGCGGGGTGTGGGGCTATTCAGCAGTCCATGCTCCTGGGCAGAGGAGCTTCCCTCTGATCAAGGCCTTAAATGGCCTATTTGTACATAGTTTGCCACTGAGAGTGAGGTTTCTCTCTTTGGGAGTATGCATGTAGTAGGTTATTCTCGGGGAAGGGGTAAGGGTATTGGGTTCTTGGGGGTTTCTGGGGCACAGGGGGTTGAGAAGTGTGGTGTTTCTGGTAGTCTAGGCTACATTCTATGTGCCATCTTTCAGGGCAATTGGGACTTGGGAGGCGGAGTTCAATCAATAGGTACGAAATGGGGCAAGAGCTGAGAAATTATAGGTTTGGTGCATTATGGGGACATTGAAATTGATTTTGTTCAATGTTAAGGGCTGGGGTCTCCTGTAAAGAGGCATGATATATTAAAAGACCTTGCTAGGGCCACTGCGATATCGGTCTCCAGCAGGAAACCCACCTCTCAGTAACAGAGCACAAAAATTACGCCATATGTGGGTTGGGGAGGTTTTTATTCATCCCACAAAAGACAAAAAGGCTGGGGTGGCTATCCTGGTATGGAAAGGCCTAGGTTTCACTCAGTTGGACTCTTTTTCAGATGAGGAGGGTAGATTGGTGGTTCTTTCGGAAAGGTCGCGGATAGGGTAATCCACATTGTGAACATTTATGCCCCAACACCTGTTAACCCCAAATTCTATAGGTATGCCTTTGGAGTGGTGGTCTCACCCACTGAGGGCCAAATTATTATAGGTGGAGATTGGAACTGCATAGAGGATACAGAATGGACAGGTCTGGGGAAAGGGAGTCGGGAAAAGGTGTTGGCTCCAAGACTCTTTTTCATCTGCATACTGAGGCTAGTCTAGTGGATACTTGGAGGGATAAATATCCTTCCAGTAGGGACTTCACCTTTTATTCACACCCGCAGGATTCGTACTCACGGCCAGATAGATTTTATATGCATAAAGCGTGGGCGGGGGTCTATAATAGACCAACAGATCTACCCTATATGTCTGTCAGACCATGCAAAGTTAGTCTCACTATCACCCTCAGGCCGCGGCACAGACAATCCCTGTGGCACCTGAATGCTGGGGTTGTTAAAGATGAAGTTTTGTTTCCAAAATTAGAGCGGTGATAGATAACTACATTAAAGAAAATACAGGGTCCATATCAAAGGTGAGGTTCCTCTGGGATAGATTAAAAGCTGTGGTAAGGGTGAAGCAATTTTGTATGCAGCACAACAAAAGAGGGTCAGGCAGCAGAAACAAGAAGACAGCCTAGAACAAAATCAAGAAGCTAGAGGATATATATAAAAGGGGGCCCGTAGTATACTAAGGAATTGAAGCTAGTAAGGAGCAACTGCAGCACCTTCTCTCGTTAAAAACTGAGAACACCCTTAGGTTCACAGCACAAAATACTACATGGGGGTAATAGAGTGGGTAGGTTGTTAGCATTTAGATTAAGAAAACAAGAAGCCAACAGGTAGATCTCCGGGTGCATGACCCAAGAAAGCAGGCTGGGCTGATCACAGGTGATCCTCAAATAGCGGAATGTTTTAAAAAGTTTTACGAGGATTTATATAAGTCGTAGTCCTGTGCCAGTCAACCAGACATGATTAAAAATTCCTTAATGGTTTAAAGCTACCCAGACTCTCCAGTGCTCTTGAAAAGAACTAGACCAGCTTTTCACAGTCTGAGTTGGTGGAGGTAATCAAGAAGCTTAAACATAACAAAGCCCTGGCCCTGATGATTATATAGCAGAGTACTATCAAAAGTTACAAGATAAACTTTCTCCGTTGTTGTTACAAGTGTGCAACAGAGCCCACATACCCTCCAAAGTCCCAGACACTTGGCTCAAGCCCTGATATCCATTATTCCAAAACAGGACAAGATACTACCTTATGTGGTAGTTATCATCCTATCTCACTGCTAAATTTAGACGTTAACATTTTGGCCAGGATGATAGCGAATAGACTTCAAGGAGTGGTGACTAAATTGATACACCGGACCAATCAGGCTTTATGCTGGGGAGGCACCTCCATGATAATGTCAGAAGATTGCTTACGGTGATGGCACACTCTCAGTCTAGAGGAAAGGGGACCCAGCAGTGGTGATCACACTTAATGCCGAAAAGGCCTTCAATCACCTTGAGTGGGGGTACCTGGGTGAGGTCCTCAAGAGGTTTGGGTTCAGCCCCAGATTTCAAGTATGGGTGGACACTCTATACACCAACCCTCAGCAAGGGTATGACTGAACAGGGTGTTTTCCCATTCTTTTCCATCAGAAGAGGGATGAGACAGGGCTGCCCCTCTCATCCCAACTATTTGCCCTAAGTATGGAACCTATGGTGGAGGCATTTCAGTCGCACGAAGGTTTCTCGGAATTACAGTGGGCGAGGTGGATAACCTCATTTCTTTATACGTGGGACGACACCCAACTTTACTTGAAAAACCCTTACATCCTTACCAGCCGCCATGACTATCCTTAGAGAATTCGGTTCTATCTCAGGTATTAAAATTAACGAATCCAAATCAGAAATAATTTCAATGGGTGCACCTGTCCCTCAATGGTGAAATTCTTGACTAATCTAAGATGGAATACCACTAGTTTTAGATATTTGGGGATCCAGGTCCGAAGGTAGAATCGGTGAGAATGAAAATCCTCCCGAGGATGCTCTTCTTGTTTGATGCAATCCCCTGTGCCCCCAAGGAAGTTCTGGTCGGATACTCAAAAGCAGATAATTAATATATATGGAAAAGGTATAAGCCTAGGCTTGGCTGGGCCTTGTTGAAGCTGCCTAAAGGGAGGGGTGGTCTGGAAGTCCTTGATTTTAAGAGATACCACAGAGCTGCTCAATTGCAGTACCTGGTGGCATATGCATCCTTAGTGGCAGTGCAAAGTTGGGTCAAATGGACCTACAGTTTCTAAAACCACACACCCTTTCATCAATCCTATTTAATAGAATGAATCCTAGGGTGGTACAAGGACACCTAGTCCATGGTTTAAGGCACTGATTACAATATGGACGCATACTGTAAAGGAGCTGAAATTACAACCCTGGCTGTTAAGACAGGAAAGATCCTTGACAGGGTAGATTTTCTGCCAGGGAGGAAAACCCGATGTTTACATGTTGGCAAAAGCTAGGACTTGGGAAGTTCTCATAGTTATTCACTGGGGATACCATAAAAGTTTCACCCAGGTTCAGCAGGAGTTTAATGTCTCATCATCAGATTTCTATGGCTATTTACAAATTAGGCACTACCTCCAGGCGGAGGAGGAGGAGATGCAGAGCAGAGGCCAGGTGACACCAATCCACTCCTGGATCTTCTTCTTGACTTACTTAATGGGTCTCAGCATAAGACCCATTTGATATCTAAGTTATATTCTGCAGGGGAGCTGGATTGTTCAGATTCTAGATCTCAAATTCAGATCCTCTGGGAAAAAGAACTTGGTCTGGGGAGGGTGTACCAAGGTGGAGGTGGTATGAAAGATGGCACACAGAACCACAGTCTCACCCACATGGAGGGAGTTTAGGTGGCAAGTGCTCACAAGATTTTTCAGAACACCAGCGATAACCAAACATTTTGGACAAACTTGCTCAGATAAATGCTGGAGAGGTTGCGGGCTGGTTGGGATACACAAATGTATTTTTGGAGTTCCCCAAAATTGGGGTTACTGAAACCTTATAAGTCAGGGTTGAGTCAGATTTTACAGATAAAAGTTCCTGAACAGCCTTGTTACCTTCTGCTGGGGTAGCCTCCTCAGAGACTGAATGGCTCTAAAGCTAACTATTTATTTCCAGTCTTGTTAGCCACAGCTCAAAGGCTATCACCAGGCTGTGGCTGTCTGAGAGGAACAATGGTTGTCATGTTGTAACCAAATTAAAATAATGGAAAGCTTATGGCCAACCTGAATCAAGACCTGAATTATATAAGTCTTGCTGGTTTCAGTTTTTCGAGTTCCTTGGCACCAAAGAAGGAGTCCCAACTCTGGAGATTTTGGCCAGAGAAGTCCTAGACTAATAGTAAGATACTGTATGATCTCCAGCCTCCATATGGAGCTGAGTTATTTGGGCACCATCCACGCATCCTATGTTGTAATAGGGATTGTTATATATTCACCACGGTATGGGAGGGAGGAGGGATGGGGTGTACTGTTTAATTTAAGTTATTGTGTAAGTAGGGTATTATCTCTTTCTTTCCCTCTTCACATTTTCCTTTCCTTTTGCTGCTTTCAGTAGTCATTAACTAAGAGGTTACAGATTTAAAGTAAGATAAGTAACTGAGGTGCAAAGTGCACAATCCAGCCTAGGACATTTCTGTTAGTCTTGAAACTCACCTTATTAATTGTATGTGGCTGGTCATTTAATTGTATATGTAACCAACACTGTATAAACTTGGGCATGTATAGGATCTGTCTTCTTTTAAGAAAAAAGTTTTTCTTTTCCCTTATTTTTCTTTCTTTGTAACCTGTCATTGTTTGAAAAATGAAATAATAAAAATTACAATTAAAAAAATGCAAAGTCTGGGAAAGTCTTGGTGTGCATTTTACTAAATTGAGGTGCACATACTCCCTTTTAGGACTCCTGACACCCCTGCTACAAAATCCCTAATTAAAGCAGACACCTGTGAATTGGACAGTTTGTGAATCATTAGCATTGGGGTTGCTTAATGGAGGGGCCAGATAATACTTCAAGAAACAGCTGTCTACTGGCCTACCATTAAGCAGCCCCAAATAAAGAAGAATCAAGGGGCTCGGACTGACAGAGTTTTATGCCTATGCAGGTGTGGGGACGGGGTGTCGTGGTCCATGGTGTGGGATGCAAAAAAAAAAGGAAGAAAAATGAAACACAGAGGAAGAAATAGCCAGGCAGCCACAGTGCAGGGGTCACAAGTAGAACTGTAGGAGCTGATCTCCAATGATCTCCATTCAACAGAATCTAAACTCTTGTATGCATGAGGCAACCCAGCTTCTTTCACTTTCACTTTCTGATCTCCATTCAAAAGCGTTGAAACTGTTCCATGCATCGGATGTTATCTCCAAGACTGAATGTGGAGCAGACTCTGAAATGGTAAATACACCATTTTCAACTTAAATATCTTTAAAATGCAAAATCTCCAATCATAAAACCCCCTAGCAAATCCTTCCCCATGCACCTACACAACCATACAACATTTCATAATTTAAAGACTTTGTTTTTATCTGAGAAGATCAAGAATTCAGAAAAAACACACTGAAGTCAATGGGAAAACAGTATTTTTTCACACTTCAATATCTCTAAAAGGTCTGTACCAATTTATATGAAACTTTCAGGGATTGTAGAGTCTGGCATAGACAACACATCCTAAAAGTTTCATGCAATTCTATAAACCATCTTTCTGCAAACAGCAAACAAAAATCAAATTTAACATAGAACTCACCAGCCACCCTAACTATAGTGACTCTACTGCACCACTATAATACATCCTTACTAAGCATACTGCTCTTTAAGTCCAGTAGAGACATGCTACTCTGCACATACTCTAAGCTGGAGCTCTAGACCTTTAAAGGGCAGCCATGGAGAAGTTTTATGACCACATCTATGTGCATCAATCCACAACTGTAATATACTGTATAACAACCATCTAAATATGCAATGACATCTGCCAAATTGGATGCTATAGGTCAGCTCTTGGTAGCCCAGCAAGCTGCGCTGGATTTAATCATTCAATACTGAAATGTAAAGAGTAAGGCCAGTGTGGATGGGCTGTCCAGAATACCAACAGAAGAGTTGCAGAGGCCCTTCAGACGTGCCTTCAGTGAGTACCTCCACAATAAGCAGACACATGTTTTGTTGTCCATGTTAATCATTAGTAGCACAGCTCTCTGGATTTCCTAGTCAAGCTATTTTGAGCCCTAGAGAAATGACAGGAAAAAATTAAATGGGTACCCAAGAGACATTTACAGATGCAAGGACAGATGTTCTGCCTGCAATGACCAAGCAGGAAATGAGGGCTAGACAATGGGAGGATCCCAAAGTGGAAAGGAATTATTCAACAGGATGTGTGGACTAAAGCCAAAGCAGAAATATAGAATTAGTGAATCTGAGTATGTTCTGTTATTGCTAAAGTGGTCACTGTTACAGATACAAGATGGAATCCTATATCGTAGAAAAGAAGACAAAGTAGTGATATTACAGCTAGTTATTTTCAAAAGTTCAGTTGTGACTAACCAAGCACTTCATGATAAAGCAGGTTTATTTTGGTCTAGAAAGTACATTTGACTTCATTCAAGAGAGATTTTATTTGCCCTGAATGTATTGAGACAAAGGATTGTTGAGAGACTAGTGAGAGATTCATGCATAAGATCTCTGCCGTTGGTGCTCTGGGACTATTAATTATTATCCCACACCAGTGCATCTCTTTAACTTGCATGTTTTGGTTTCTTACTCTAGAGAAGTCAGTGGGGAGAAAAGAATCTACCTGTGGTAACAGAACATTTCTCTTGCTTTGCACAAGCTTACCCTACACGGGACTAGGAAGCCAATAATGAGTCCAGGATATTTGGGCACAATTTTATGTGACTCTTTGAATTTTCTTACAGGATTCATGCAGACTAAGGTCATAATTTTGATAGTACATTGGTAAAGGAGTTATGTAAAGTGGATGGAATCTTAAAAGCTACACCACGCTTTTCACCCACAAAGGTATGGGATCACAGAGAAGTTTAACCATGTATTTATGGATATGTTTGATACCCCACCCCCAATCTGAATGTTTTGGGTGTTTTTGGATAGCTTTTTCTTTGTGGATGCTATACAGGGTAGGCTATCAGCCCTGTCCCTGCCTCTATCAGCTGGTGCTAATACCTGTAAACCACTGGGTGTTCCACTGCATATCCTCCCCATAGCGGGCTCGGGGAGGGTTGTCCCTCCGCCACATCAATCCAGATTCCAGTGGTTGGGCAGTGATGCAGGCCATGGGAAGGCAGGTAGGGCTCTGTTAGTGCACATGTGCCCCTTCACATGTTCTGGTGTCCCACTCCTGCCATGGACAAGTGGTGGTATGTGCCGTGTGAGGCACACATGCACCATGACACCCCAGCGGTGTCTCCCTGCTGTATGTGCTGCCTCAGTGTGCACTACACCAGGCCCTCCAGCTCTTGGCAGTCAATGTCAGGGCTGACAAAGCCTTCCCCAGTGAAGATGAGCAGTCCAACAGACACTCGATCCTTTCCCCAGCTGACCCCAGCGGCCTAAGCCCATTCCCAAACCTACACTGCCGGTGTGGTGGAGTAGTAGAGCTACCACCACACCACTGGACTGGCCACCTAGTCTGAAAATTAATGGGCAACATTATGTTGATGCCATGACACATGCATGCAATTGCATCCATCATGATTCTTAAGGCTGTACACCCTTCTTTTCAGGTTTAGGTGGGACCCTATACTGCCTGTGGACTTGGCTTTCAGTTTCACACCCAAAAAGCATAGTGTAATATGCCAAATATACCTGAAGCCTATGTAATTCTTAATCCATACTATATGTGTAGGAAACTCATCTGTCAGGAATATCAAGAAGAAACAGAAATGTCAGCATGCCCAGATACTTGAGATGTACCTTTCCAACCAGGAGAGCAGGTATTAGTTAAACTATTCCAGACATAATGAAGGCAAAACTTAGCTGAGCGTAGGAGTCTTAGTCATATATGGTTATCAAGAAGCAACCTGATATCCCAGTATATCAAGAAGAAGCCTGATACCCCAGTTTTTGTTCTACTAACTAAAGATAGCCTAAAAGAGTCAGTTGTGTATCATAATACTCTAACATAAGGCATGCTCTTTCCTGTTGAAGAAAATAAAGCAAAAAGACACAGAATGTATAATATCCCTTTGCCTGTGGCTAAGACAGGTGATAGTGGTGTATGTTTTAAACAGGAATCAGCCGATGATGTACAGTACCTGTATTCAGAGGTTCAATAGTAATGACCCACTGTGAAGATGATACTGATCAACCAACTCCTACTCATAACACTGAGCACTTTGGAATGCAATCCTCTACATGGGGTACAGATGTGGTAATAGACATCTACCAAATTGCTCAGGAAATGCCAGATGCTGCTACTTTTGCTGGAAGTACAAATTGCAGAGTAACAAAACTGCCTTAGCTACATTCCAAAGTGATGATCATGAGCAACTGGAATTTATCCCAAACTCATTTAATTTACTGCATGCAGATGTTGAAAAGTATTCTAACAGGCTGGGGTACCAATCAATTGTCTGTTAGTTTGCATCCATCCAAGGAACCTGAAGTAGTAAAAGTAGTAAAATGTTATTTTTATACAGGAATAATACATGTCATTTGGATAATACAATCCAGTTTACAAGACAGTCCTGTGCAAGTTTTCCAAGTTTCACATAATCACACCAATTACAAACAATCAATACAAATTATATATAAATACACAATCACAAAATTACAAACCATTAAACAAATACAACAAAATTAATGTCAAACACATACACATGAGTACACATAATACATCTTTAACCCCTTAAGAAATTTGTTTTCAGTTTTCTCTGATCGCAATAAAGGAGGAGTGTATTCCAACACGCTGATGCTTGTGATGCCAATGTTCTGTCCCCAAATTTATTCTTACGCTTGTCTGGATCTATTCTATTCTGATAGAAAGCCCTAACTGAGTGTTTCCTAAGAGCAGAATCTTTATCTGCCAATATTTTAGCTATATTGTGGTTTAAATGAATTGTCCTATATTTATATATAAATGAGGACCAACTTTACCTATATTCTAAGTCAAGAGGTAACCAGTTTAACTTAGTCAGCCGATCACAATGGTGAGTCCTAAAACTACAACATAAGACATATCTTGCCACCCTATACTGTAATTTATCTAATTTAGTTAAAAGTTGTTTTGTTGCAGTCCTATAAATAACCTCTCCATATTTGATTACTGGGAGTATGAGCTGTTCTGCAATCAGTTTCCTATCTTGCAATTTTAAGGACTTAGATGTTCTCTTCAATGCTCCCAATTTTTATGTGTTTTTGTAATAACAGACTCTATATGACTCTTAAAGGTTAATAGAGAATCAATATTAACTCTAGATAACAATAATTTGAAACTTGTTCTATTAAGGTTTGATTCAATGATGTGATTTGTACATCCGAGAATCCCTGTTGTCTAATACGAAACACATTAATTTTGTCTTATTTACATTCATTATTAATTGTGACTTGGTGAACCACTCCTGTACCCTATGAAGTCAGCCTGTAGGTTTCTCTGGAGATCCACCAAACTATTACCAGAGGCCACCAAAACTGTGTCATCTGCATACATTCTTATATCTGTATGCGGATCACTGATGGTAAATCATTATTAAATATCAGAAATAACAAGGGTCCCAAAATGGACCCCTGTGGAACTCCTCTTTTAACAGTCCTAGGGTGTGAAAGATGGTTCTGTAACTGTACTCTCGAATCGGTCTGTCAGATATGACATAAACCATGCTAGTGGATCCCAGAGAAACCCAGGCCGACCAATCTCTCAGATAAAATGGGTGGCTCACCAAGTCAAATGCTTTTGACAAATCAATGTATATCGCTGCTGTATCCTTACCTTTATTCAGGGATGTACATATCCGATCATTAAATTTGACCAAAGCCGACGTAGTTGAAAAACCCTTCCTAAAACCTGACTGATATTTTGTTAATAAGTCATATTTTTCCAGATAAACTCGCATTTGTTGATTTACCAATCTTTCAAGACATTTGGATAAAACAGGCAAGATAGTAATAGGACGATAATTATTAGGAGATGTTTTATCTCCAGTTTTATAGATAGGTACTATCTTCCTGTCTTCCATAAAGTAGGAAAATGTCCCTCCTGTAAACTCCAATTGAATATAGCTAAGATCGTATGTGCTATGTATGGGGCAGCTATTTTTAAAAAATGTCCTTCCAAATTATCCAGTCCTCTGGTTTAGATGGGTTTATTCTTGATAATTCCTTAGTAACTTCCCGTAATGTTAATTTTTAAATCTAAAGGGAGGGTGTTGGTTTGAATAATGTTCTTCACACCTGATGTTAGTTACTATTGGTGTGTCTCCTATTAATCCTAAATTAGGAAGATCAACAAAATAATAATTTAAAATGTTTGATACCTCCCTGGGTCTTCTATTATACTTTCATTTGTTCTCAATTTTAATTTTATTTGTCCATTATGCCCTCCAGGATTTGACAGATTTTTATAGTTGTCCAAAATCTTTTAGGATTCACATTGTGATTTAATTTACTGCGATAGTAAAGTATTTTGCTCTTTTGTTAGTTTTGACACTCATTTCTTTAATTTTAAGTAAGTCCCAATCACAGCTTTTTGTCTTTTTAGCTTTCCTCCAGATTCTGTTTTAACTCTAATTGTTTTTTGCAGTTTTCTGTTATCCATGGAAATCTTGGCAAATCACTATTTTTTGTTATTATGGGGCATGAAAGTTACACATTTTTGAAAGGTATTGGTGAAATATTCAATACTGAGATCCAACTCTGGTATTAATAAACACCTCTCCCATCTTTCTAATCTAATACTCTCCAAGAATTGAAACTCTGAAAAGTGTCTCATATCACGGGACCAAGTTTGTTTCAAATGCTCTCCAGATCCCCTTAGGATGTATAATAAGAACAGTCCAAACAGGATTATGATCACTAAAATGAGGGATAAAATTCCCTGATCTTTTATTTGAATAATTTGAGAAACAAAAATTAAATCTAATATTGATCCATTTCTTGTAGTATTTATATACCTTGTAGGTGAGTTAATCAATTGAATAAGTCCCATCTCAGTTGTAATTTCCTTTAATTGTTTTCCTCTATCATTTGCCCAGTCACAATTAAAGTTCCCCATTAATACAATAGGTTTATCTTTTATCGATCCCTATTTTTGTAAAACCCTGTCTATAGTTTTTAATTTTGTTTGGGGTGAATAAATCACAGCTACTACTAAATTTCGTGGACAACAGAAATAACTAGATAATCTATATTTTCCTCATTTCCTGCCATCATTATTTAGCGTACCTCAATGCATTTTAACAAAACACATTACCCCTCCCCTTTACCTTTTCTATCTTGTCTAAAGGTCTGATATGCTTACCATTTCAGTTGTACTTATTTTTCATTTAACCAAGTTTCACTCAAACCCAATATACATGGATTCTGTGAATCTATAATGGTTGCAAGCAGATCAGCCTTTTTTAGAAATACTATGGGCATTATCATGTAAAACAGTTATTTCATTTAAAACATTAGGTCCTGGGTTCATTTCAACATCACCCCCAAAATCAAACCAAATAACATGCATCCATAAAACTGTCAGGTGACTTATTGAAACTTGAGGCAAACCCTTTAACTTAATAACTGCTCGCATGTACTTATTCCAACAATTAGTAAAAGCATTTCTTCTATTTAAAAGTAAATACCCTTCTTGATTAAGATGGGGTTGTGCAACAAATGGCCAAACTGTTTTAGTTATTCCTAGGTCTGATTAGCTAAATATAGCATCTGCAAAAATCAGACCCAAGATTACATAACCTAACATTTTACTGAATACATTTATTAAAATATTAAAAGGAAAAACAGTATTTTCTGTAATATTTGCACCGTTGGGCAAACAGGATACCACCACCACCTGTCTTACTACCTTTTTACACCTACCTGTGGAAATGAGGCAAAAATACCAGGAAGCTGTGTCCCTTAGTAATTTACCAAAACAAATCCCTTGCTTGCTTCTTTTTAATTGGAGTGGCGCTCGTGTGTTTACAAGCTCACGCAGTGAGCAGCGCAGACTTTAAGCTTCAAGTCCCACCTCTGCAGCTCTCTCATAGGCTCCCCAGCAGTCCGTCAGGGTTTCTGAATCAGCTGAACCTTTTGTAATTTCAGCGAGTAGATATTCACAGCGTCTGCAGTCAGGAGAAGGCAAAACTGGAAGCGAGCTGCTACACACACTTATAGAGGAATAGCTGACAATAGTCACCTCTTTGATGGTAGCTAGTGCACACAAGCAGCATGGACTTTTAAGCTTCAAGTCCCACCTCTGCAGCTCTCTCATAGGCTCCCCAGCAGTCCGTCAGGGTTTCTGAATCAGCTGTACCTTTTGTAATTTCAGTGAGTAGATATTCACAGCATCTGCAGTCAGGAGAAGGCAAAACTGGAAACAAGAGCTGCTACACACTTAAAGAGGGAATAGCTGACAATAGTCACCTCTTTGATGGTAACTAGTGCACACAAGCAGCCTTGGACTTTTAAGCTTCAAGTCCCACCTCTGCAGCTCTCTCATAGGCTCCCCAGCAGTCTGTCAGGGTTTCGAATCAGCTGTACCTTTTGTAATTTCAGCGAGTAGATATTCACAGTGTCTGCAGTCAGGAGAAGGCAAAACTGGAAATGAGAGCTGCTACACACACTTAAAGAGGAATAGCTGACAATAGTCACCTCTTTGATGGTAACTGAACCACCAAGAAGGTATCTATTTGAAAGCATCACCCACCAAACAGACTTTTGTATCAATTACAAGTCCCATTTAAAGTTACTACAGTGGAAACATACATGGAAAGGTTAGCAAGAGTGAACAAACTGTCAGACAAGGTGCATTGAAAGATGAAACAGAAAAGCATTAACTGTTCAGATAAAACAGACTTGATACACAACACAGACAATTCTTTAATGACTTTATAATAACTGGGGCATTTTTTCCCATAGAAAGTCACTTATAATTCACCATTATAACCAGGGTGCATGTGAGATGTGGGCAAGGTACATTAGGGTGCAAGCAAATGTCACCCATCATAATTATGGGTGACATTATGCCACCAACAACTTCCAGTGCCTTATGACTGTCTAGTAAAAACATGCATTTGCAGGAGGCTTTGCCCCCAAGCCTCCTAAACTAAATATATCTTCCTCCGGGTCAGGCATGCCATGAAGGGCAGAAGAACTGTGGTGATGCCCAACTTGGTGTGAGTGCAGGATGGTCTAAAATCAGTCATGACCTTGTAGCGGTGCCCACATTATGGCACCCAAATCACAACACCTAACAGCATACCATAACCAGCTTGTTAAAGCGGCAAGCATACACTGGGTTTTCTTCACTCCACACTTGCCCGCACTGCTTCACACACACACACACACACACACACACACACACACACACACAATATGCTTCAGCCCCACAGTGCTATTGAACTAGCGGTACTGGAACCATTAGCCATACTGTTTTCTACAATTGCTGGGTTATACTTTCAAAGTGAGAAATACTACCAAGCATTTATATAAACCAGAATGTGGAGAGGTGTGTAAAACATGAGTTTTAAACACACCCTCAGTGTGGAACATTTTACAAACCCTTGAGCTTCACTCTCGGGGTTTATGTATCATCCATACCTCAGGTGTGTGTAAAATTCTCGTTATACACAGCCCTCATGTATTGTCTTATATGTAATACATTTTAAAGTGAAGTACCACTGTTAGCAATATTGCCTCATTAAAGTATATAGATGGCATTGTTACCTTCAACCAAAGATTGGGTAGATGTAACAGGAAACTAGTGATCAAAGATCCACATGGAGGAGCAATGTACCTCAGAGTGACCTTTAAAAAGATCTACATGGGGAATCTTTCACCTCAGAGTGGCCCCTATACCCACATGGAGTATTACACCTCAGAGTGGCCTTTAACAAAGATCCACATGGGGAGTACTGTATCTCAAGGGCCTTTAACAGAGATCCACAAGGGGTGTAATGTACCTCAGAGTGGCCCTTAGATCCCCAAGGGGCATATTGCACCTCATAGTAACCTTTAACAAAGATCCACATAGGGGACTAGTGCACCTCAGAGTGGCCTTTAACAAAAATCCCATGAGTAAGTAATCGCCTCAGGTGACCATTAACAAAGATCCACATGGGGAGTATTGCACTTCATAGTGGTGGCCTTTAAAAAGATCCACATGGGTGAGTAGTGCACCTCAGAGTGTCATTTATCAAAGATCCACATGAGACAATATTGCACCTCACAGTGGCCTTTAAAAGATCCGCATGGGGCATAAGGCACCTTAGAGTGGCCTTTAACAAAGATCCACAAGTGGAGGTATTGCATGTCAAGTGGCCCTTAGAGCCACATGGGAGAGTAGCATTCATCAGACTAGCTTTTAACAAAGATCCTCATTGGGGATTTGTGCACATTACAGAGTCCTTTAACAATTATCCACATGGGGAGTAGTGCACATCACAGTGGCCTTTAGCAAAGGTTCATGGGAAGTAATGCATTTCAGAGTGGCCTTTAACCTCCATCTGAGGAAGAGAATAAATCCAGTGGTGTCACTGCAAAGGCAAAGCCATTTAGCAAAACTGTGCTTCTTTAGTCTTTAATAAAACTATGGTTAAAAGTAGCCATTCACAAATACTTTTGACTGATACTCTACCTGTTAAATCAAGTTCTAAGCTGTTGATATCATGCATATTGTGCGGTATTTTGCCAAGATGTTCCAGAAACAAAACATGTTAAAGGAAATTGAATTGTTATGTGTTGTGAAGCAACTTCTAAAATCTGCTTTTAATGTTTATTTGAAGTACTAAATGTACTGTGAGCCATCTGCTTTTGTTATGTTGTATTAATATATATTTTGTAAGGTGTTTTACCTGAGATGGGTACATATTGAGACTGTTTTAGGTAAAGTTGTGGGACTCAGCATCACGTGTGACAGCCAGCACAATACTGGAAATTAAGTAAAAGCTATTCTTGGGGTTACATTAGGTTTAATGAAGTGTGTTTTGTTTTTAAAAAAAACATTGTAACATGGTATGAAAAATACTAAATAAATATTCCTGTGCTTTCATTACAAAGGGACAGCAAGAATAAAACCATTGTTCATTACCTGCATTCAAGAATGTGAACAGTTGCTTATTCTCTTAAGACTTCAAAACACAATGCAGACAATGTGTCTGACCAAACCGCATCTTAAAGAGTACAAGATTATAGCCTGGCCATGCTAGAGAAAGCATTATTTCACTAGAATAGGCCTGTTGACATTCATTTGTACCTTAATTAAGACTGCTGCACTGGAAGTGGCTTACCTGTTCAGAAATTGCTAAATGTGTTTTATTTTATATTTTATTTCAAATGTGTTACTCAGGAAAGGACCCATGATCATTATAGGCCATTTACAAGGGGACCCAAAAGGCTGTACAATAAAAATAAGTACAAAATACAACATCCAACAATATAAAATTAGGAAAAACAATCACATAATCTTTCAGATATGTAATAACCTTGAGCAAAGAATAACAATTCATGTATAGAAATCTCTCTCTGTTTCCTGTATATATATATATATATATATATATATATATATATATATATATATATATATACATATACATACAGTATATATTTTTCATAGACGTCGCCCCACCACGTGATTTGTACTGAAATAGTAATGGTAACAACAAGGAAAACACAAGTGCAAATGGTAACATACATGGTGATGGAAAAGTAAATGAGTAATGCAAATGGTAACAGAAATGCAAGCGCAAAGTGATGCCAAAGCGAACAATAATGCAAACAGAGATGCAAATGCAAATGCATACGGAAATACAACTGATGTAATTACGGTCATGGTACGCAATTGGAAATACAAATGGTAATGGTAACAGCAATAATAATGCCAAAGAGAACAGAAGCGGAAACACAAATGCAAGCGCATACAGAAATGCAAACCGTAAAGCGCACAGCCATGGTACTGCAATCCGAAATGCAAATGGTAATGGTAACAGCAACAATAACAACTAAAGGAAACAGAAATGCAAATGCAAGCACATACGGAAATGGAAACCATAACGCAAAGGCATGGTAATGCAATTGGAAACGCAAATGGTAACGGTAACAGCAACGATGAAGCTAAATCTAAATGCAAACGCAAATGGAAGAGTGGACGGAAATTCAAATGGCAATGCACATGGTGGCCTAAACCAAAATGCAAAGACAAACAGTAGTGGAGATGCAATTGGTAACAGTAATGCAAACGCAAGCACAAAGGAAAACTCAAAAGTAATGCACACAGTGGCGTAGAGGAATGCTAACACAAGCGAGTGCAAATGCAAGTGGGAATGCTAAGTGTAACAGTAACGGATCACACTCTGTTTTTGCCCAACAGCTGCATAGAAACACAGTGAGTACAAAGAATGTATGCATAATAATGGGCCTCGGACCAGAAAATGAGCTGTTGGAATACTAAATTGCTTATATCTCAGGAACCATACAACGTAAAAAAAAAATACAAATTTCGTATGATTCATGACTTTCCTGGCCATGTTTGTACTGCACACTTAACCCCTAAGGGCTAACCATTTTACAATGAAAATTCCGTGCTTTCGCACCGTTTCCAAGATACGGGCCCAGAAAGGCATGGCGGTCTCCTAATGTTAGTCTATGTGAAAAAGCTTCAAATTCTCAGTATTGTCACTTGGGATCCCTGCAATATTTTTCACCAAACCACCAAAAAGCACATCTGTGGGATGTTGGCTTTGTTCCTTCAAATTGCAGCCCAAAAGACCAAACCGTTCTTCTGCAGCAAGGTAGCAAAGAATTCCTGTCATTTTGGCTATAGTGTTGCAAAGTAGTGTCGTGATTTGCAACACTTTCCAAAAATCATGAAAGTGTCACAGGTGCGACACTACTTTTCCCAAAATTTTAAAAACATATTTCTGGGGTGTTTAACCCCAAAATAAAGATATGCCTAGCATTCTCAGGGCTTGACTAGGTAAACACAAAGAATTGTGTCCCTAGATGGTCCCAATTTTAAATGCCAAGCATTTCTGTGATCAAGTAACCCGGTCGCATGTTCCTGAAGTTTTTGGACTGGTCGCAACAAACTGCATGCACCTGTAGGCACGAGCAAGGAATGCGCTAAAAACATATAAATGTGCCCTGGAATGTTGCTTAATAACTCTGTAGCCATATAGCTGCTGGTACAAAAGTTGGCAGATCCAAGATCTATGGTTATGCCCTGTGCTTGCCAAATTTCAGGCAAATCTGTTGAACGGTGGCAAATTATTAAGGTGCAAAGTTTCACCATTTAACCTTAAATGGGGTACTCAACCCTAACTATGATAGCACTACCGTGCTACCATAATATATATATATAGATATATGTATATTATAGTGGCACAGTAGTGCTACTATATTAAGGTTGCACGGTCATTTCTATGTTAAACCGCAAATTTTGCCTTTTAATAACCTTTGAACCATTTGTCCAATTTGCCTGAAATTTGGAATGTGAAAAGATTTATCATAGATCTCTGGATCTGGAAATTTTTGAATCAGTTGGATGCACAGTTGTGGAATCGTAGTGCACTCAAAAGTTAAATTTCCCCATTGTTTGAATTCTTTGTCCAGGTACACTGGACTGAAAAATGCATTGGAGTGGGTTCAGATTGGTCTGTCTACATGTGTCCTGGATTGCGCTGATGCCTTTTGAAGATTTGGTGAAAAATTTTGCTCCGTTCAAAAGTTATTCAATTTTTTCATGTCCCATTATAGCCTATGGAAGATTTATATGTGCACTGTGAAAAAATTCACAATCACATTTTGTTGTAGAGCTTGCCCAAAATTTTGTTGTGCTGCCACCATCTTGTTTTCTGTTAGCAAGAGAAAAAACACGTCATTCAAAAATACTGCACTTTGGAAAACACCAACAATTGTGTTTACCTAATCAGTCCCAGGAACATGTCCCTGGTATTAGTTTTCACCAGCTGGTCTGGAAATATGTTTTAAAAATGTTTCCATTGTTTGATCACAGCAACATTTTGTTGCCATGCCAACAATCACGCTCACTGGAAAAAGAAACCACGGCAGCATTGTTCTGTGCACATAACATTCCCATCATAGAGATAGGAAGTTTGCGAAAACATTAAAGTGATTGCGGCAACACTGCACGAACAGATTTAGCTATGTGTTGTTTTCTTTGTCCTTGGCTGTGGCAAGAAGGATTGTGCTATTGGCCTGAAATTTTCGGGTCACAAGCCCTAGTCCTGCAGATGTGCCTTTCAGTGATTTGGTACAAAAATATTCAACAGGCCCATAGTTACAGCATTCTGAAGTTCAGAAAGTTCCCATAGGATAACATTGCAGTGGTTGTTTTCTTTGTCACTTCACTGTGGCAATGTGGATTGCGCTTATTGGCCTGAAATTTTCAGGGTGGCAACCCTAGTCCCACAGATGTGCCTTCTGGTAGATTGGTACACAAACATTGAAAAGGACCATAGTTATAGCATTCAAAAGTTCAGAAATGTTCCCATAGGATAACATTGCAGTGCCTGTGATGCCTTTCGGGCCCGTATCTGGAAAACGGTTCAAGATATGGACTTTTGACACAAAATTCTTAGTCCCCTATAGAGAAACTAAGTGAAGAAGTAGGATGGAAAGGCATGAAAATCATGAAATTTGAATTTCTTTTCTACCATGTATAGTTCCTGAGATAATTGGGAATTACCATTCCAGTTGCTCATTTCCATGTCCATGGGCCACTATTATACCACAGAGTTAGCATTCACGGCACTTTTCAGTGCCCATATCTCATGAATGATGCAATATATGGATTCACTTGATTTATGTTGTGTGGACGTCTCATTGTCATGATTACAACGGTATTTGAATTTTCTTCCTAGCTGCTACGGTTTCTGAGATATTGGCAAATTAGTGTTAAAAGGGTTCCTTGCCCTATAGGGCTGCTGTATGGCTCTGTAGCTATGTATAAGTGGCAGTGCAGGGCCCAGAGGGTTCACGCTCTGACAGGCACATATCATTATGCACAAATCGACAGCTTGCTTTGGGTCTCACGCTCCCAGCAACACATACCATTTACTATTTATATTACACTTTTCAAAAACAAAGGAAATTCTTTGCAAAAACTTCATTAATGCATCAGTTAGGGTTGTTTCCACATTGACAAAAGTGTGGAAATTCAATGTTAGGGTTACCACCCACCACCCTACCACCACGCCCCATCCTCCACACCAACAGGCGTCGTGTGTGCCATGGAGTCATCAGTCTAACTCTCACCCCATTCTCCTGTACTGTAGCATGTCAGCTTGCTTACAATGGAATGGGGTGAGTTTGAAACTGATGTTCTGATAGCACATCAACATCTTTGGTGTGTGGAGGATGGGGGCATGGTGGTGGAGAGGTAAGCCTTAATGTTGAATTTCCACACTTTCACTCTGTGAAACAACTAACTGATGCATTAACAAAGTTTTTTGCAAAAAATAATATATATATATATATATATATATATATATATATATATATATACACATATATAGTAAGCATTTTGCATTACAAACATGAATAACAAGATTTAAGAAGATGCCCATATTTCAATAGTTAACAGTTGATGAAACAGACAGTTTGTTATCCACACATAGTGTATTAGAAATGACAGTATATGGGAGCCTAGCAACAGTCATTGGATGTTTGCATTTTTTTCTGATACAGTGAGTGAGTCCTAATAACAAACAGTGATAATAATAAAGGTAATTTTTGTAGCATAGTTTACTAGTAAGATGTAAAAGCAACAGTTGTAATGTGCAAAGGTAACCATAACATACTGTTAATGAGTATTTCCAGGTAACGCAGCAGCATAACAACATGTGATGGTGATAGTTTCCCACCTGAGCAGTCTCTCTAAACTACTGTGTATGTGTCAGGTCAATCTGTCCTGCTACCACATGCCTGTGTGGTACCTGCAATACTTGCAGTGACCCAATTGTTGAATTCTGACACATATAAATCAATATTATGAAAATGTGTACAGACTAAGTGTCATTGTATTAAGAAGATATGCCAGCAGTAATGTGTCATTATATTGTGCTGACAGTATAGAGTCGATTGTACTGTACTTGTTTTTCATTACATAGTGTTATGTGAAATCAGTACAGTGTTGTAATTATTATGCTTACAGATGTGCTTGGTGGTATAGTGTCTTACAATGTTGCATGTGTCTTGCATGTGTGTGTGTATGTGTCTATGTGTCTATGTGTGGGGGTGGGGAATGTGGAGTTAGGGTTTTGAGGAGGGCATGGGGTGGAGTGGTGGGGTGGTAACCCAAACATGGAATATCCACACTTTTGTGGTGTGGAAACAATCCTAACTGATGCATTAACAGGTTTTGCAAAGAATTTCCTTTCTTTTTAAAAAGTGTATTACAAATAGTAAATGATGCGTGTTGCTGGGAACACAGGGCCCAAACTGCCCATTTCTGCATAATGATATGTGTCTGTGGAGTGTGGTACCTCCAGGCCCTGTGCTCCCACTTACACATTAGTATGGAGCCATACAGCAGCCCAATAAGGCTAGAAACCCTTGTAACACTAATTTGCCCATATCTTGGGAACCGTGAGCAGTTGGGAAAAAATTCAAGTGTAGATGTAATCATGAGAATGAGTAGTCCTTGCAACATAGCAACAGCCAAATCCTATCTCTCATCATCTGCAAGATATGGGCACCGAAATTGCGGTGATTGCTAACTCTGAGGGCATAATAGTGGCATACACAAACTTCATGGTATTCATGGCTTTCCAAACTACTTCTGCACTTAGTCCCTGAATTTTGTGACAAAAAATCTGAATCTTGAACAGTTTTCAAGTTACGGGTACCAAAAGGCATCACGAGCGCCTGCAATATTATCCTATGGGAAAATGTCTGAACTTCGAATGCTGTAACTATGGGCCTGTTCAATGTTTTCGTACAAACCACCAAAAGGCACATCTGCAGGTCTAGGGCTTGCATTCTGAAAATTTCAGACCAATAGCACAATCCACCTTGCCACAATGAGTGACAAAAAACAACACATAGCAAAATGTGTTCACATGACAGTCTACCGCCAATTACTTCAATGTTATGTGACACTCCTATCTCTATAATGGGAATGTTATCATGCACACAAAATTGCCACAGTTATTTTTTCCCTAAACACAATTGTTTTCAAGGCAAAAAAATGTTGCCGTGATCAAAAATGCCAGAAATTTAAAAACATATCGGACCACCTAGTAAAAAACTAATGCCAGGGCATATTCCTCAGGGCCGATTAGATAAACACAACTGTTGGTGTTTACCAAAGGGCATTATTTTTGAGTTACAATGTTTTTATCTGTCACTAACTGAAAAACAAGATGGCAGCAGCAAGAAAACAATTTAGAGAGTGCAACAACAAAATGTGATTGCGAAAGTTATTGCAATGCACATATACATTTTTACATAGGCTATAACGGTACATGAAAACATTGAATAACTTTTGAATGGAGCAATATTTTTCACCAAATCTTCAAAAGGCATCAGTTCAACACAGGACACATGTAGAGAAACAAAATTGAAGCCACCCAAATGCATTCTTCAGTCCAATATGGCTTACCAAAAAATGTGCAAAAGCATGATTTTTCACTTTTTGAGTGCCCCATGGTTTTGCAACCGTACATCCGACTGGAACTAAAATTTCCAGATCCATAATCTGTGCTAGGTGGTTGTGCATTCCAAATTTCACATAAATTGGACAAACAGTTATAAAGTTATTAAAAGTGCAACTTTGAGGGTTTAACATAGAGTGGCGTGCAACCCTAACTATAGTGGCACTACCGTGCCACTATAATATATATATATATATATTCATTGCAAAACACTTTTTTAATGCATCAGTTAGGGTTGTAACTAATGCCACAAAAGCAGAGAAATGTGGCATTAGGGTTTCCAGGCCCAAAGCCCACCCACCCACAGACACTGAGAGGTGTTGGGCATCTGCCTTCAGTCATTGGCCCAAATGCTCATCCACCCCACCCCCATCCTACAGACACTGACATGCATCAGGACTGTGCCTTGGGGTCATCGTCCCTAACGCTCACCCTATTGTCCTATACTGTGCCCATCACAGATTATTTACTTATTAAATGGGGAATGTTAGGGGACAATGATAAAGGCACACCTCTGATTCCTGTCAGTGTCTGCAGAAGATATGGGTGAGATTAGCTTGAGAGTTAGGGCTGATGACCACAGGCAGAACCCCAACACCTGTCAGTGTCTGTCGGTGAGTGTGGGGATTAGGTTGGAAACCCTAACACCACATTTCTCTACTTTTGGCATTAGTTACAAACCTAACTGATGCATTAATGGAGTTTTTTTGCAATGAATTTCCTTTTTGAGAAAGTGTAATGTTATCCGTATGTGGTTGTACTGTGCATGCATATTATGATTGTCTCTAATTTCTCATGTGTGAGCACAGGGTCCATGTATATATAAGTGTAGAGACATTGTAATGAAGTTGCATCTCACTGTGGGAGTGCAGTAATGCATAATGAAGGCCCCTGTGCTCCCATTATAGCATAATGGTCTCCATCTACTCATAAGTATAGAGACATGACGCAGGCCTAGAGACATTCAAGTAACCCTTGTGCTGCAAATGGCGCAATATCTCAGTAACCATAGGAACACTGGAAAAATTCCACCGCAATTGTAATCATGGCCAGGCAACCTGTATGTGTGCTTACAAGTGTACCAAGCTGCGCTTAGTGAAAATCCATATTTCAAACTTTTTCTAGATATTGACACTGACAGGTACTGCACTGCCACAGTGTTATCCTATGGGAAATTTTAAACTTCAGAATATTATAACTATGGAACCAATGTAAAACTGCTCCCCAAACTTGTAAAAGGTACATCTGTGGTGTAAGCCCTTTCTACCCTACAAATTTCAGCCCAAAAGTCCAAACCATTTATTTGCAGTGAAGTGGCAAAAAACAGCATTTTTGTAGGTCTTTTGTAAATTTGCGAAAGTTTTTGCAACCGTACATTTGCAAATTTATCCTAAATTTCAAAAGTTTTGCAAACTGTGATGAATTTCCTTACTTATAAAAAAAAGACCATGTGTGAGAAAAGTCACTTTTAAAGGGACACTTAACTTTCCCTTGGGAAATAATAGGAAAAACAACATTTAATAACTTGAAATGAGTAACATTTTTTACCAAACCTTTAAAAAGGCTCATCGGTGACACAAACATTGTCTACCCTGAAAATTTCAGACCACTACATAAAAGCCGTTTTTGAGATATGCGTGATGAAAAAAACAGCAAAAAATGGTACATTTAGGATTATTTGCCAGTGCATATCTCAAAAATGACATAACAGATTCACAAGACATTTGGGAAGTTTAGATACCCACCCTTAGAGAGTATGTATGCCAAATGTCATACAAATCCATTGAATAGTTCCAAAGTTATTAAGGTTCAAACAGTCAGATTTTTACATGTCATATTTGTGCAGATTATGTGATTTACACAAAATAAAATAGTATTTTGCACAAATTATTTGATTTGTGCAGATTCCAAACTTTCATGCCTGACAAATAAATTTTCCCATAGGAAATAGGTAGAGGGTGGCTCTCTATATCGTGAGCCTCTCTCTGCTGCCCTGTCCTCCACTCTGACCCTAGCTCCTCAGTGATTGGCTCTAGTGAAGGTGACCATCAGTGCAGCAAAAATATCTATGCAGGATGCTGCTATAAACCCCTCAAGGGCACACTACAAGTCTTACCACCCACCTAGAAGATGTGGGATGCCTCTCCCTCCCCAGAGACACCATCATCTGGGGAGACATCAATGTGGACTGGCTCAGTGCTAGGAACCCAAATACTCAAACCAACTAAAGCTCCATAATCTAGTCCAAATTATTATCACACCCACTAGGCACAACTCACTTGCCCTTAACCATACACTTCTTGATTGGGTGATTACCAATAGGGAGGAAAAGGTGCTACTATCGGGATGCTATCGGATGCCATAAGTGATCACTCCCCATTTTCATGATCTAGGCCACAAAGACCAAGCGCCCCCCAAACTGCTCTCCTTCTGCAACTGACCTCCCAGACATTCCTCCCTCCTCGATGATGCTCGGTTGATAAACTGGTCAACCTTATACACCCTCTCCAACGTGTCTGAGGCAGAGAGATTCTTCACCACAATCGCCTCTGACTCCAAAATCAGCATTTCCCCTGACCGCTCTTAGAGTTAGGGAGGCTGCTCTCACTGGGTTACTAAAGATCTCTTGGCCATGATGAAGGAGAGGATAAACTATGGTCTGCCTATAAACAGGCCCCATCCACTGCATGTTGGAATGATTACAGGTGTCTACAGAACCGATGTAAACAAACTGCCCTTGCCCAAAAGCATGCCTTCTTTCAGGGTAAACAAAGGACAGCCTTGGTGATCCATGCCACTTCTGGAGCAAGGTCAGCTCCTTGCTCAACCCATGCACTCATAACCTATCATTCACCTTGACACTCTCTCTCTCTCTCTCTCTCTGGCTGAATGACCCCCATTGATGTTTCTGAGGCTTTTCAATAAAAGTTCACAAACTTCTCCTCCCTCCTTAGCAAGCTACCACCCTGACAACCTCTAGCCCTGGACCTAATCATGCTGAGCATCCCCTGTCCAAGATCCTGATAGTCCACACCTCTCCCCTTTCTCTTTTAGACTGTAACCCCTAAGGATACTGCCAAACTACTAAAGAACCTGCCTAGCCAGGGCAGCCAAGGTAGTGAAGGTCTTTTCCTGTGATGCTCAAACTTGTCTCCCTGTCATCCTAAAACCACTCACATACCTCTTTAACCTGGCACTGACCACTTCCTCAGTGCCTTGCACTTGGAAGCATGCCAAGGTGGTCCCAACCTTTAAATTGGGTGACCCACTATCCTGAGACAACTATCAACCAATATCCTTGCTCCCCACCTTAGTAAGCTCCTGGAAAGGATCACCCACTGACAACTGACCGCTTACATCGACACTCAGAATCTAATGTCCAGGCAGCAACATGGCTTCCATAAGCATCACTTCACCACATCTGCCCTGGACCTGTTAACTAACCACATTCACAGGAACATTTGTCCTTGGGAGAGCTATGGTGCTGTCTTTGTCAACCTTGTCTAAACCTTTGATCTGGCCAACTAAACCCCTGCTGCTCTCCTCCCTCCTCAACCTTGGTTGCACCTCTGTGACCACTCGGTGGTTCCATAATTACCTCTCAGTTAGATCTCAAGTCAGTATGTACAGTATATGCTTTAATACCTCCCTGCCCTCCCAGTCACAACCAGTGTACCTCAGGTTCCATCCTTGGCCCAATATTATTCTCCCTGTTTATTAACTCCCTCCCTCTGACTGTCTTACATGCGATGCCATATTATACATGGACATTCTCATCCTCTTTGCCAGTGACAAGACAGTTGGGAACATATCCATGGTTTTATCCGTAAACTATACTGCTGCTCATAACTGGTTCCAGTCTCGCCGCCTACTTGCAAGCGTCAAAAAACAAATCCATGCTGTTTGGATCCAAACCCTTCCTATCTAAGGTTGCCAAGGCAGGATTTGCACTCTCAGTAATTACACAGATGATACTGTACTTGAAAATGTATTAACTTTCAAATATCTGAGCGTAACTCTGGACCTCTCCCTCTCCTCTGCCGATTCATATCACCTACGTCATCCATCACGTAAACCAGAAACTTGGTGCGGCCTATCAGATAAAGTCATTCCTGATCAGGAAGCCTGCTTAACCATTGCCCAAGGCAACTTATTACCCATTATTGACTACTGCTCCCCCTTTTACTCCTGCACATCCACGGCCATGAGGTGCACCTCTGCTTGACACAACAATATCTGCCATTTCACTCTCCTAGCACCATACTCCACCTACCATTGCCATTCTACCAGACTCTCGGCTGGCTCCACTCCAGCATAGATCTCATGACTTGCTTGGCTGTATCCTGGACAGCACCATCAGACACGAGGATGCCTCCCTGTATATGTGTCTCCTCAAGACCAGAACTCCATCAAGAAGCTTGCATGCATCCTCACCCCCCACCCTAGAAAATCCCAAATGTTTCCTCAGTGATGGGTGAAAAGCATTATCTGTTGTTGCCCCCACTCTGTGGAATAGCCTCCCAGTGCCGTCTGCTCCCTGGACACCCATGCCCTCTTCAAGATATGTCTCAGGTCCTGGCTGTTTGACGAGGTAAGTGCTGTAGCTCCTGACTAACACCCCTCTACCACTGACCACCATGGCCTCCTTTAAATCCTGGTCTCCACCAAGCCTCTTTCCCACTATCACTGTATCCTGTTCAATTGTTCTGCATGCATGTTTCATGTACTACATTTGACAGCACCTCAGTGTGCTCTCATGGTATGCACTTAAGAACACTTGTCAATTATCCTGTTGTATATAATGTACAGTCTAGTCGTTTTCTCAGATTGCCCTGATGAACTGATTTGTTTTTAATTAATAAGCTTGTACAGCCTCTCCTTGTTCTGCTTCTCTTCTATTGTAATTTATACTATCACCCAGTAATATCTGTATTTTCACTATGTAATATCACCCTATCTGCCAGTGAAGTCTGTATTTTTCACTCACCTGTACTCACTGTATTCTGCTTTTTTCTCTCTGTAATGCTGCCTGCTGTGGCCGGGTCATGCCTGAAAATGGCCTCTTGGATCAGTGCACTTACCCGGTTACCAAAACCTAAATAAATAAATAAAAATAATGGGAAATTAAAAGTTTAATAACTTTGGAGAGGATCAATATTTTACCGAACCTTCAAAGGCACATCTGAGAGGCAAAGGCTTTCTACCTGAAAATTTCAGACCACTACTTAAAGCTATTTCTAAGATTCAGGTTAACAATAAAATGGCGAAAAACACAGATTTTATTTTTTCAACACTCCATATCTCAAGAAACTACACAATGGCCGCACAAAATGTGGCACATCATATGACCTACCCCTGTGGTCATTATGCCGCAAATTTCCATGAAAATCTGTTGAAGGGATCCAAAGTTATTAAGGTTCCAAAATTCAGGTTTAACATAGAAGTTAGGTTTCACCTAACTATACTGAACTACTGCTATGATGTGTGAGAGTGGAATATGGAAATATCTGAATGAGTGTAGTGACCTCAGGGAACATCATGAGTGGCGAGCCAAAGTGATACTTGAGGTCACTATGTACGCATTCAGATATTTCCTTATTCCACTCTGACATACAATGTGTGTGATTCATACAATAGGGTCCACAAGTTTATTTTAGGGTGGTTAAGGTTTCATTTATTGAGTTTTAGTATGCTTCTTCAGTGTTTTTGTCTTTTGTTGGTGTTATTCCATGTAGTATTATCTTTGGGGTTTTCCACATGTGTGAAGTTGCTTTGTTTGATTTGTTTTATTTGGGCTGAGTTTACTTCTTTTGCTTGGATATTGATGATGTCACTGCTTTGCTTTTTGTAATTGATTGTTCTGGTGTCTGAGGGTGGGATATCCTGTGATGGCATTTGTGAATGAAGTGGTATTCTTTGCTTGTGTTTTTGCTTATTTGTATTTTATTTTATTTTCATTTTCATTGTATGGGTGGTGTATATTTAATGATCGGGAGTGGTTTATTCAGGTGTGGTGTGGTTTTAGTACATTACTGAAACTATGTGAACGTGTTTAATGGGGGTCCTTTGTTTTATTCAGTGTGGTTTCTTTATTTTATTCAGTGTGTGTGTGCTTGGTGACTTTTAGTGGGGTGGGAGTTTATGTGTGGTTTCTTTATAATTCTTTTATTCATTTTTCATAGTTATACTGTGGTTTCTGATTTGGTTTTCAGTTATGTGTATTTTATTCAGAGGTCTTCCTTGTCTTTGTCATTTCTGCTTAGTCCAATTCTGCTTCTGTGTCCAAAACTATTGGTCTCTTTCTGGTCTTCAAAGTGTAGTGGTGTCCTGAAAAAGAGGTCAGTGTTGCACACTTCCTTTACCTGTTTGTTTGCCTGCAGGAGAATCTCATGCTTTTTGGATGTTTAGAAGTCTTCAGGTCTGTTTCATTCATTAGTTTCATTATAGAAAAGTAGTTCAGGTTCAAGGCTGTGACATAACTGGGTGGTTTATTTGCAATGGCATATCTACTGTGGAATTTATTTCATGTTTCACTGTGGATACATCAATGCTAAGTTATACAATGGGATAAGTTTACACATATAGTTGATAGCATATTTACTCACCTATTGTATAATTACATATATACTGTATATGTAAGTTGCAAAAACTTAGTTAATCCAGTTAGGGTCAAAAGTGACAAAAGTTGGGAAATGAGGCATTTGGGATTCCATAACATACCACTCTCCCAAAACAGGCAGAAGAGCAGGTGTGGGGTGTGCCTTGGGCTTCTCAAGCTAATGCTCACCTCATTCCATCTGTAAATAAGGTCAGATGTGTAGACTTTATGAGAATGGGGTAAGCATTAGTCTTGAGAAGCCCAAGCACACCCCACACCTGCTCTCCTGTCTGTTTTGAGAGTGGGGTGTTAGAAACCTAACACCTAATTTCCCAGCTTTGTCACTTTGACCTAACTGGAGCATTAACAAAAGTTTTTTGCAACTTACTATATTTCCTTATTTTTTGAAATTGTATAATAGTATCTTTATTTTACTGTGGGAGTGCTGGGTCCTTTGGACCCTGTGTTCCCATCCTCCATAGATGCATGTGTATATATATATATATATATATATATATATATATATATATAGTTGTGGAAGTACAGGCCCATCAGGCCCTGCACTTATAGAACAACAGTGACTAAATTGTCAGCATAGCCTTGGAGATACTTTGGCTGTGTCTCTGCTTTTGCAGCTCAAGAGTCGTATATAATTTGTAAAATGAACTGTTCTTAGCCTTGGTGTCTCTATGTATATATTTTGTACATTTATTTATTTTATTTATTTAGTCAGTCATAGGAATTACAACCCTTTGAGTCCTTGACCCATTTACAAGGCTCACGTCAGCATATCTTAACTGTGCTTACTGTCTCCTGGTCATGTTCACTTGGTTATATCTAATTCTGTATTTTGCCTAACTTGTGTCATGTTGTCCTCTGTATAAACTTGTATCTCATTGTACTCTCCCGGGTCATACCTGAAAATAGGCATATGGCTTGTCTAGTCTACTCCTGGTCAACAAAAGCTAAATAAATTACCCAACCTCATGTACTCTTTACAGAAAATTTTTGAATCCATGCCAAAACATGATTCTGTGCAACTGTAACACCATTCCATGCCACAGATATGAAACACATTTTGACTAGGATTTGAAAAATCACAGCTGTGACATACATGAGGTGGTGCAATAAGAGAGCTATGTTGTTGAAAATCGAGGGTCAAAATATTCAAAAATTTACAAAGTTAGTAGTGTGCATAGCAAACTTGCAAAAATTATCATAATGTTGCCATTAGGCTATATTTAGATCCCAAATTCTAACATAGCCTCTTTATGAGAGGCCACCCCATGAATGAGGTCAGAAAATTGTCAAATCCTGCCAAAATGAGAGTTTTCCAAGTGATCATGAAATCACCTTTTCGTCAGGAGTTACATAATGAGAGTCATATTGTTCGTGAGGTGGGGTCCTCAAAGGATGTGTTGAAAATTTGGAGTCAAAATCTCAAAAAATGGCTGAGTTATGAATAAAAGTTGAAACCCCTTGAAATGCATTGAACCACATTCACCTTAGTTTCTCATATTGCAGTTTCTGGTTCCAGCAGCAAGACGTATCTTCCATCAGAGAGTGAATCTCGAACTTGGACCTGTTCAGGTGAGTGAAGATGTGTGGGGGTGTACTGGAGGGTGTGGGGTGGTGGGTGCTGAGTGGGAGGTGTGAGGATGAGGAGGCTGATCGGTGAGGACCATTTTCTTTTTACAGATTAAAAAACTTCATAGAGGACTTTCTTCTTTATTTTAGGGTCATGCCTCAAACAGGAGAGTGGGAGTGTCACTGACACTGAGAACAAATACCAATTATTGGGGACTGCCATTTGAACTGGTGTTGTGTGGGAAGTGGGTGGGGGCTGATCGGCTAGAGGCCATTTTTACAGATTTAGAAAAAGAAAACACATTGAGGGACTGTTTTCTTTATTTCAAGTGATTCCTGAAATGGAAAGTTGTGGTGGTGGTGGGGTGCTACTAGACAACAGGGATCACATAAAAATAATGAGGATGGTGATCAGAGAATGGGGTTGCCACTAAACACCAAGGATCACATAAAACATAATGGGGACATCGATCAGAGGGTGGATGGTTCCACTAGACACCAGGGATCACATAACAAATAATGGGGATGGATCAGAGGGTAGGAGGTGCCACTAGACACAAAGAAATTGGGAATTGTGAAATAAAACTTGCCTTGCCTTGCCTTGCTTTGCATGGGACTGCAGGGCCTGAAGGGCCCTGTACTTCCACTGTGACAAAAAGGATACTTATGGAGGGTGGGAGCACAGGACACAAGGACCCTGTGCTCCAACTGGCAAATAAGGTTACAAGTAAGCTATCTGAAAAGTCAGGTAATTCATTGCAAAAACTTCATTAATGCATCAGTTAGGGTTGTTAACTATAGGGGTGGGACTGTGCCTAAAATATATACATGGTATAGTGCTGTAATAGCACCGCTGTAGTTGAGGCTGAGTTGCCTGTTTAATGTTAAACCTCAAATTTTGTACTTTAATAATTTTGCAGCCAATAAGTGGATTTGCAACAAATTTGATATGCACTGTTCTTTGGCATACATCTCATGATCTGGTAAGTTTTGTTCTGGTTGGATGTGTGGATTCTGAGATCCAGATAATGCAAAAACCTTAAAGTCATCACTTTGTGCAGTTTTTCTTGATCAACTTGTGCACAGATGGTGTAGAAAAAAGAGTTTATAATTTACAGGATAAGTTCTATGAGAACAAGTCTTGTTTGCAGAACATCCCAAGTCAGTAAAACAACAAATAATCACATAGATTAAATACAAAAAAGACAGTAAGACAAGTACAAAACATAAATGCTATACATAATCAAGTACGATAACGTGCTAACAATCAATGAATATCATCTGAAACAATTGCAAAAGATTGTTCCTGTAAAAGCATTTTTTAATTGTGTTTAAAATGTGCAATGAATGAGAATGCTGTAGCAAGGGGAAAGTTTGTTCCAAGAAAGTGGAGCATCAAAAGAAAATAGTCTCTTCCACAATGGGTTTGGTATCTAGGCAAAAGTATACCATGGTTTGAAACCTCGCTAAGATTATGATTATGAGTGGAAACTGATAATCTATCTAATAAGCATGGTGGACTTTGGTGATTTACTGTTTTGTAAATCAAAATTAACCAATGAAAAGTTTGTCTTGAGGAAGGGGACAGTTTGAGGCACAAGATTAAATCCTTCACCAACACTGGTCATTGTGATTATGTGAGTTTGAAGTTTGTGTGGTTGATTACTTTCTTGTCATTTTGCATCCTGGGCCTACTGTTACTGCATTGTCAGCTCCTGCTTTTCCTCCTTTTCCTTTCCATACAAAAACAATGCCTAATGCTCAACTGACTCAATCACTAGTAACCATTATTCAACTATTCACTGGTTTTGCTTTGGTTGAAATTTTCACATGCAAATGAGTTAGTTGCTAATCCCTGTAGAACAACAGACTTCTGACTAATTCTTAATCTATTCGCAAATTAATTATTTATTAATCTGTCTCCTACTTAAGAATTAACTAACCCTTATTAATTGAGTATTGGTTTGCCATTTATTTATTATTAGTTGAGATTATGTAATGATACGGTTATTTTCAATTATACAATGGCAAGAAAAATCCTGGACTCTGGTCAGTCTGGGACTGGACCCGTGATGTTATCCCAGCACACATCACAGGTCTAGTCTCTGCCTTACTGTGAACCTGCAGATGACCATCTGCTTGATATCAATATGCTGGATATCAATATGCTGGATTGTTTCATCTTCTATTAAAAAGTAAAATATTTTTCCACACAAAACATCTTTAAAATGATTTTTTAATTCTGTATAACAACAAGCCATTGTATAATAGCAATAATGCCCCAAAGGGTGTGTGTCATTTGGGATAACATCACGCCTCAGTTATTAGACACACTTGTTGCGGCCTCATGCCCAACCACCTTAGGTGTGATGTTATCCCAGCACAACACACACCCTGTCGGGCATTATTGCTTAATTAATACTTATGTGTGTTTAGCATTAGTTGATAATTACAGCTATTCCACATATACAATGCATAGTTATTAGTTGAGAATAACTAATTCCTCACAGTTCCCCAAAATCGTCCACGTTAAAATGTCACTCTCTCTCCGGATATGTAGTCAATTGCAGTAGAGGAGACCCTATTCCTGTGACTGATCTGGGGAGCTGGCAGACACAGTTTGCTCCACAGCTTGTACTGCATCTGGATTCATTAAAATAATTCTGGATCTGCAGATGTTTGAGTGCTGTGGGTTCCTAAAAGTTCCAATTAATTAAAATTGCTAAACAGAGTGTATTTTAGTAGTGAATATTATAAACATAGCAGCTGTCAGCAAAAGGACCTCCTGGCCCACCTAGTCTGCCCTAACATTTTCCTACCTACTGTGCCATCATAGACCTTTATTGATCTCCGGCCTTTTCCTCCCCTAACCTTGATACTAAGGTCCCTGTGTCTATCTCCGTGCATGTCTGAAATCTGTACCATTTCAGTACCCACCACCTCTGCTGGGATGCTGCTCCAGGCATCTACTACCCATTCCCTGAAGAAATATTTCCACATACTCTCTGTCTCCCTCTTTCAGTTTCTTATCATGGCTCCTTGTCCTTGAACATCTCTTTCTGTGCAATATGCCACCCTCTTGTACCTTACTGATACCCTTAAGGTATGGAATGTTTCTATCATGTCTCCCTTTCCTCCAGTGAGTACATATTTAATTCCCTGAGTCTTTCCTCATAGGGCTTCTGATGCAGACCATACCGTTTTGGTTGCCTTCTCTGTATTGCCTCCACCGATCTATGTTCTTCCTGAGACTGGATCTCCAGAACTGGAAACACTATTTCATGTGTGGCCTCACCATTGATCTGTAAGATGTAGGCAGTGATTGTGAGGATAAAGTTTGTCAAACATTTTTGATACCCACAGGGTGGTCAGACCTAGAGAGAGGAGGAAAACATGTTTCTCCTCACGCTGGGTCCCCATGCCATGACAAATTTATCCACACGGTAGGATGTGATTGGCTGGAACTGGGAGAGTGAACAGTCAGCTCCAGCCAGTCACTTTCAGTTAAACATCTTTCACTTTCAAACTCATCGCAGCCAGGCAGTTTAAAAAAAAACTGCTCACTCACACACCAACTCTACCAGACAATTTCACTTTTGTGCTGCAGCTGCCACATCACTTTTCTGCTCAGAAAAGTGTTACATTTTTAAGTACAGGAATTTTTATAACCACTTTATTTATACCTCTTCTGCCATACACATAACTGTGGCCAATCTTACCTGTGCTTGTTTTCCCAGACCCCAATCCAAGAGCGTTACTTGCTTTCTTCACCAGCTGCAGGCTCCCGTAGCCTGACTGCACTTTCTGGCCAGCTTGAAGCCACAACCACCCAGCTGAATCCCTAAAAGGCTTTGATGCTTCAAATGGTTGCGTCCTCATATGCTTGCTCCATGGAAGTAATGATGTGCTGACACACAGTGTCACGCAAAAATGAAACTACCACTTGGTTTCAGTGCTCCAGAGCACTCAGCCATCTGAAAAATATAAAAACAAAGCAATTAAAAATCTAAAAGGAAATGACTCACAAATGACAATGCCTTGCATCAAAGATATGCCATGGCCAGGCAATATCCATGATATTCTTCCATTATGTCCCTGGACCTCTGACATCGTTCATGGCTCCACCACTCATGATGTCATAAGGTCAAGCTGCACTCAGGAGAATATCATCAATATTTCAATTGGAGCATGGCAGGAGCATGGTATATCCCATACAGCCTACAGAGGTTAGAATGACAAGCTGTGAATGAGATTGGTACATTTAGTAGACCTAGGTTTGATTCCCTCAACCTCCACTGGCATACTATGTGCCCTAAGCAAGACACTTATCCTCCCAGTGCTCCCAGTTATCCCTGAAAACAGGCTTTGTGCCTACTGGGCCTTACCTAGTTACAAAAGAATCGATAGATAGATAGATAAATAGATAGATAGATAGATAGATAGATAGATAGATAGATAGATAGCTAGCTAGCTAGATATTTGAATTCTAGGTCATGTGGTGCATGGGTAAATACACCCACAGAGGGCAAATCAGATTATAAAGGCAACTTTAAATTCAATTGAACATTAAATAAACATTACACATAACTGCTTATGCATTCATTGATAAATGGAGCCAGCAGCAGACCTAGGTATGTATGTACTGTAGACAAGGTGCTCTGCTCTTTGTAGGGACTGTGTCATGCACCCCTGCTGGTCGATGATGCATCCTTACCCTTCTGTCAACAGAAAAGGCAAAGCATTCTCTGACATAAAAGTTCAACTGTGACTGTATTTTGCATGTGCTATTAAGGTGATGTCCTTGGAAATATGGCAATATTAATATAAAAACAAAAATAAAATGTGTAATTATTCCTTTTGGATGAAAATGATCGTTTGTAGGCAGCCTGTACTATGTCTCCTATTAAATCTATCCAGCTGTGAATAACAATCTTAGTGCTCTGACTCTCCCATTGTCCAGGTCCCTTGGTAACTGGTAGTCTGACTTACCTGAGACTGGCATGCTGGTAAGTGTGCTGGTGAAGATGGTTAGCTCACTGGTTTGTGACACTGGCAACCGTTTCTGGCAGACAGTATAGTCTGTTAGCTGGCAGGATGATTAGTGTAATGGTTTCTGCTAGAAAGTGGAAACCATGATTAGACCCTGTGCTACTCTGCCATGGCAGGAGGCAATTCTGGTGGCAGGGAGCCATATGGGGAGGGTCAATCTGGCAGCAAGGTGGGTGCTCAAGACAATGAATAGTCATCTTGGTTCTTAGGGTAGGCATTCTGTCCCACACAATGGTCATTCTAGCCCTAGGGTGGGCACAGACCATGGGTATTCTGGCACAGTGGTGTGAATTCTGTTCCGAGGATGGTAACTGAGGAACAGAAGATGGGATTCTGGCCCTGAGGGTATACACTGAGGAATAGAAGGTAGGTATTATGGCCCTGGGACAGGTATGCTTGCCCAAGGCTGGACACTGAGGCACATCAGAGGGACATGCCCAGTCCCATGGTGGGCATTACATCCCTAGGGAATGCAGTGAGGCACAGACAGCAGGCATTCCAGCTCTAGGATGGATTTTTTGACCAGGTGGTCATTCAGGCTCAAAGAGTTGGCACTCCTGTCCTAAGGTTGTCATTCTCGCCCTAGGGTTCAAAACATTTGAATCAAAAGGACACATATTTTGGTCAGTAATTTGAGAGAACCAAATTAGAGATATTTGCTTCTGGGAAAACAAACACAGTAGCAAACACTGATGGTGTATCCCTCACCCCATCCATTTTACACAAATATGTGCAGTCATAAAATTCTCAATGTGCTTAAATTCAATTCTGCCATGTGCTTAAAGGGAAGTCTCCCATAGTTTCACGGCCATATTTTCCCAGCTCATTATGAGTAACTGTTGTGTGCTCTCCAGTTGCCAGCAGTCCTATTGCTGTCCAAATCTAGATTATAAATAAAAATATACAGCCCCAGAAGTTATCAATGTGTTTGTCCTCCATTTTACCATCAATGCTGCTGGAGGATGATGTCATCAGAGCAACAGATAATGGTGCTGCACTAAATGCTGTTCCACCAGTAAACAGAACCCACAATGTTTGGTTCCCCACTTGAGTAACGGGAACCCTTTAAGTATTGTGCACATCCTGAAGTGCAGGTCTAATAGGAACTAGGACCATATGAGTGTGATGCAGCACTGATTTGACATGTATTTACAGTATGCATATAAAGAAGTACCTGTATGTGTTGTGTTAATGTTTCTGTTAGCACAAACAGTTTACCCAATAAATGACTCTGGGTACAACACGAGTCTTAAGTGGTATTATATAGCTGTTGTATTATGTTCTGTGTGTGTTAGCATTCTCTGTTTTGATTGACACCAGCAGTGAGACACAATCTTGCAAATATGCCCTTTCCTTTGTAACTAGGTGGTCCATGATTGGATGGCTGATGTAAGGCAATAAAGAGTTCAGCTATATCAAGGAATAGGTTACCAGGACATCAGCTGCAGCAAATGGAAGAAGGGTAATCTAGTGGTTAAAGCACAGGCACACGAACTGGGAAACTCTGGTTCACGTCCACTAAAGTTCCTTACTCTCTATGAAATTTTAAACAATACATTTTATAAAGTAAGTGATCTAGCTCTCCACTTTCAGACTGCTGGAAGGGGAGTGTATAATTATGCAAAGGAGGAATTCAGTCTTGTGTGATCCTTTGGGAAGCTGCTCAGGCCTACTTTGTAAATGAATCTTCAAGGGTGTTCACCTGGTGCAATACTGATTGAATCATTGACTGATAGACTGACTGATTGTCTGATTGATTCTTTCTGCTGCTTTCCACAATATGTTGCAACTGTCTCACAGAGAGAAATGAGCAATACAAAGAAATTCTGTTTCCTGTGAATGAAATACTATTAGATGTATTATGTCCTCTGCACTTGCAGTATTAAGGCTAAGTACCACTCCTTGTGTGAGTTGCATGACAGAACTGTCTTAAGCCATTGCAAACTTAAACTAAAATTAGGATAGACAGCATTGATACCCTTATGTGTACATCTGCACTGTTGCTGCAGTGACATCAGGGAATGGGAGGGGCTGTATTGCAAGTGAACCATTTGCATGTAAATGGAGGCTTGTTTGACATTTACTACCTTGTGTCAGAGCCTCAGACTCTAGATACGTGTTGCAACAGCAGAAATGACTGATCTCTTATTGACATATGTACAGTAACTGATATAATGTATAATAAATACATCAGACATATCCAAATCAGAAATATACAGTGGTCTTCTCCTTTAATGCACTCTACTTCAGATGAAAACTGTAGAACTTGGCATTTCAGTGAGAAAATAAGAGCTAAGTTAAATTTCTTCCATAGCAGGGACACATATGAACTAAGGAAAAGTTAATCTATTCAGTCTGAATGTGAAAGTACTCTTAACTGTTCCCAGATTCAAACAGACCTAGCAGCAATCCATCTGGTTATGCTGGACACAGGAAGCATCAGGTGAATTGTGGGAGTTGCACATGATAATAGTTTAAGAGAGAGAGCAAATCTGTATTCATTGTGCAAAATCATTGCAGAAATTCAAGTGGCAGCCACAGGCACGCACATGACTCACTATAGTAAACTGTTTTCTGCAGGCAACCAAAAAACTATACTGACATCTCCCTTTCTTTCTTTCTTTCTTTCTTTCTTTCTTTCTTTCTTTCTTTCTTTCTTTCTTTCTTTCTTTCCTTCTTGCTTGTTATAAATTGGTGACTAGGAAAGGAATACTGAGCCAAGAAAAATGTACTCAAGGACTGCAGTATCCTTAAAGAATCTAAAAACAAGATAACTTGGGATGTGTGAGTAATGAACAGTATTTCCCAAATGCCACAAATAATGCACTATTCCTGTCTAACCTATTTGGGAAATACAATATTTAACAAAACAAAATCAAAAGAAACACCCCTGCCCTATACCCTTACCCTGTATGATATACATTCCCTGTCCTCCCAACCTCTGTTAGAATCTCTTCACCCTCCTCCCCTAGCACCCACAATTTCCATTAAATTGGCTACATTTAAAATAATTTTCCATGATGGGAAGCCAGCACAACCTGTCCCACCTCCACAGCTGGCCGCCATCTTACAGCACTACCTCGCTAAATCAAATATGACTCTCACTACTCCCTCAAAATAGCAATACCCTCCTCCAACTCTCAACCCCTCCAGCACTTAAAAGCTGGTGACAGATGTCTATAAAGAGGAAGTAAGCTACTGATGCAATCCACCCTCTATGGCCTGCTACCTTCTTCTGATTGAAACACTCACATGCTTGTTCATAGTTAAACCAGCTGATCATGTGACCCACTGGTTGTATGTGCAGGGGTTAACCACTGGGCTTTGTTTTGGAGGAGAGCAACTAGGTTGTGCTTGATTTAAAAGAAGATGCCAAGTGGTCTGGGCTCTGGTACCAAAGGGCACCCACTGGACTGGGCCTGGGTGCAAGGGAGACACAATTAGGCAGGGTTTGGATGCAGAAAAGACCCATTTGGATGGGCTAGGGCACAGAACAGGAAGCAAGTAGACTGGTCTTGTGTGCAGAAGGTTGACCAGGAGTGGACATGAGAGCAAGAGGGCCCAATGGTCTGGGTTTGTTTTCAAGAGGGAGACCAGGGGCTGGGCTTGGGTACATGATGGGGTCCCACAGGGGCAGGGCTTAGTTGCAGGAAGGGAACCAGGAGGCTAGGCCTATGTGCAGGAAGAGACACAGTGGGTTGGGCTTGGGTACAGGTGGGGATCCAAAGAGCTAAACTTGTGAGCAAGAGGGGTCCCAAAAGGCTGGAATTTGGTTGCAGGAGGGAATCCACCTTGCTGGGCTTAGGAGTAGAGAGATATCCTGTGGGCTGGGCTGGGCTTGGGTGCAGGAGGAGGATCTAGTGTATGGGCTTGTGCACAGGAGGAAATCCAGTAGACTGGACTTGGGTGCAGGAGGGCACCCACTGAGCTGTTCTTGTATACAGAAGGACCCAGTGAGCTGGGTTTCAGTACATATGAGGGACCTACTGGGTTCTCTTGGGTGTAGGAGTGGAATCCAGTTGCCTTTGCTTGTGTCCAGGAGGAAATCCAGTGGGCTGGGCTTGGGTGTAGGATGGAACCAAGACAGGATGGGACCTAGTGGGTTGGGCTTGTGGTGCAGGGACCCATTGGGTAGGGCTTGAATAGAGGAAGGGCATATGTACTGGAGTGGACCCAGTAAGCTGGACTTGTATACAGGAGGGACCTATTAAAGGGGGCTTTATATACAGGAGAGAGCCCCAGAGGACTGGGCTTGGGTGCAGGAGAAGACCCAGTCAGCAGGGCATGTGTACAGAGGGAACCCACAGGGCTGAGATGTTGTTGTGTGCAGGAGAGACCTACTGGGTTGGGTTTGTGTGCAGAAAGGGATCCAATGGGTTGGGCTTGGATGCGGAGAGGGACCCAGAAGGCTGGGCATGTGTGTGGAGGAGCAACACAATAGGCTGTGATTGGGTGTGGGATGGGATCCAGTGGGCTGGGCTTGTGTGCATTGGAGTTGTGATGTCATACATGGTTGAGAATATGACTACAGTACACGAGGAATCTCAGAGAGGATATATCACTTGTCTGTACTTTGTCATTTTCAGTTTATACAGGATCGGATGTATAATTCTGTCTAAAAGATGATGTCTGTTCTGGCAAAACCTTGCCAGCTCGATTTCACAAGCAATTGCATACCCACAATATCTTGCTTGGAAGACGAGGATTGAGAGTACTGTATACATATTGCACATGGTTTGAGAGATACACAGAAAGCTAACTATTTGGATAGTTCTTTTGTTCTAGCATACTACAGTAGAATACTGCTTTCCTTGCAAACTACGTCTCTTGTATACTGGAGAGACAGAAACAGCAAGAAAGAAATCTAAGTTAAAATCTTAAGTAATTGATAACTGGAGCATTTTCTAAGTTTTGAATCTCAAGTAATTAACAACTGATATCTTTTTAAGTAAAATTATAAAATGGTAAGAAAACATCTAGAAATCTCATTGGCCAAGAGACATCAGCTGACTGTACAGTAAATCTCTATATATGTACAATCATCCTGGTCCTGAACCACATCACACAATGAGCAAATCAGTCCTCATACAACCAGAACTATCTTCCATCAGTCCCCTTCAACAGAACTAATCTTCCATTATAAATATAGCTGCTACCTTTACACAGTAAAAAAACTTCAGCTGGGCTAAAAATAAAACTACCTTAAATAAAAAATAAAATAAATTCATTAAATGTTGTTTCCCTGATCATCACACTCCTCTTACACATATAAACAAATTAGAAACATTAAGTGTTGTTTATAGTTTTGAAAAAAACAATCACTTCCGAGATGGAAGTGTACTGTGCATGATGGTAGGCACCAAAAGTTAAAAGTAGCGACCGCTCACGATCATGGAGGGATTTAATATTAAAGGAGGCAGCATACTATAGAGGCTGAATGGTCTATGCTGAAATTATGGAGACCTGGGTTTGAATCTCATATTTGCCGATGGGGGTCCCAATCCCCCATTAGTTTCACTGCCCCAAAAATGTTCATATGCCATGCTGGAAGCCCACCCCAGCGTGGCAAAAACTTCCTTAGCTGACAGGATGCCCAATCCCCGTCAGCTTCACTGTCCCCCAGCTGCCTGGTGCCATGCTGGGAGCCCACCCCAGCATGGCAAAAGCTTCATTTGCCGATGGGGGTGCCCAACCTCGCCGGTTTCACTGCCCCCAAAATGTTCATATGCCACGCTGGGAGCTCACCCCAGCATGGCAAAACTTCCTTAGCCAACTGGGGTGCTCAATCCCCGTCAGCTTCACTGCCCCCCAGCCACACTGGGAGCCCACCCCAGCATGGCAAAAGTCCTTTGTGTGTAAATAAATAAAAAAACCTGAAACAAAAAAAACCTTCCCTCGTTGATTCTTTTGCCTCCCCAACCCGCACCCACCTTCTGCATACCCACCTCCCCACACCCCATCTTACCCCACCTCAACTATGCCTCGGGCCCAATGCGATAATCCAGTGGACGGAGACGCGTCTGTACTCTTCAAACCGACGCAAACTGAAGAAATGCCGGTAAGCTGTATAATGGCATAAATGGATTTTTCAACTTTAGTGCATATCTCAGCCATTTCTGGAATTATTTCACCAAATTTTCAACATGGGGTTTTGGGGCCCCACCTCATGAACTGTACCACTGTTATTTCCTTAATCAGTCCTGAAAGGTGTTCGCAGTCACGCGTGAACCACCTTTCCAGAATGATTAACAAAATGACAATGTCACAGTTCATGGTGAAACAAAAACCCTATGATGAAGGCTGATAATTCCCAAAATACTGTTTTCTGGCGTCGTGCGCATTTCTCATGCACGCCGTAACCTCGAGCATTTTTAATATTTTCACTCCAGATTTTCAGTATTGCCATTTTACCACACCTCCTTATGAACAGTGCAACTGTCATTTTCACATCTCACCCAAAATATGTTTTCACATGTAGCGCACAATGGCATGGTCGGTGTGCAAAATCAATGTTCCAGACAGATTAATAAAATCACAATGACACTGTTCATGAGCAGTGGTCTTAAACTGGCTATGTTGAAAATTTGGGAAAATATTCCCCAAAACAACTGTTCTGATGCGTTGCGCGGCAGTTCCTCGCCGCTCGTAACATCGGCATTTTAATACTTTCACTCCAGATTTTCCAGTATTGTCGTTTTACCACACCTCCTTATGAACAGTACAACTGTAATTTTTCACATCTCACCCAAAATGTGTTTTCACATGTAGCACACAATGGTGCGGGGTGTGCGAAATCGATGTTCAGGACAGATTAAGAAAATCTCAGTGAAGTAAAGTGCAATTCATAAACTACAAAAGTAGACTGTTGTTTGCTAATGTTGTTAGTAATTGCTATTTTTACCATTCAAAAAGTTTACCAAGGGACTATTGTATCTCAATGTTTCAATTAATTCTCTATTCTGTATTTAAATAAATGTTACAAAGTTTTCAAAATATAAACACCTTCTCATTTTCTTTGTTTCCATAGTTATTTCCCATTTTATAAGTGTAATAAGACACTCCAGGGTGGTGGTTGTCATGTGATAACCACACACCTAGGTCTGGAAGGACACTCTGCCTAGGTGTGTGGTTATCACACTAACTTCACCACCCTGTCATGTCTTATTGCTTACATAATCAGCTAACTCATAAGCTATATTATGTTTAACTTGAAAAATCAGTCAATCCATAACTGCAGTATTTTTCAAAGTCTGCTTTCTCAGCTAATGCAGAAGTCAAAAATAATTTCTCTACTAATAGCTAGACTGCAAGGATTATACATTAGTTCAGTAAAACCCTTCAACCAATGGTCAATCTTAATGCTTAGCTTTTAGTTAGTTATTCCCTATTGAAAAGGGAAAGATTAGTTATTTGCTAATTTATGTTTTTATGGGTTGATTGTTTTTTTCTTGTTCTGCTTCTCCTGGTGTTGTGGATTTCTTTCTAAAAAAGACACTCCTTTTGATGTAGATGCTGGCGTAGTTTCCTCTGCTGATGAACCTAAATCAAACTGATAATTTCCAGAGGGTTCAGGATCTTCCTCAATGACGATTTGTTGCGGAAGCATCTTCAGGATTTTGATTTATTGTGGGTGGCAGAATGTGACTGCTTGCTTTACACATATATAGACCCTCCTGATAATCAAGATTTGGAGGCAGTAGCGCAGTGGTTTAAGGCTCTGAACTGCAGATTTGGAGACCTGGGTTTGAATCCACAGCCCACATTTGCATACTGTGTGACCCTGAGCAAGTCACTTAACTTCCCTGTGATGCCAGGTCGCTCCTGTAAACAAGTTTTCAGCTTAGTCTGTCTCTTCCTGGTTAAAAGAACAACTGGGAAAAGATTATCACAATCAAGTTTAATTTGTTTTGCTTGATTAAGTTTTTATTGTATTTGTCAAGTTTAATTTTTAATGCTTTGTCTGGAGTTGCAAACAATGGATGCTGCAGAAATGTTGACACTTCCTGCTTGTTTTCATTAATTGCTGCAGTAATATTGAGGTGTATAGTTGTGCCCTACACAATCAAAAGTTGGAGGCACTGCCATAAGCACTCTGCAGCTGAGGCCTCCTACTGTTCACAGATGCTTTAAATTTTCTAAGACTTCTGTGTGAAGTGCTGTAACATGGAGGCTGTGGGCTGCTTTTTTCTAGGTAGCTCGCCAATGAATTGATTTTATATGCTGTATTTGGCTTAGTGAACAAAAGTCTTTCCAGAATGGTAAATAAATGTTTGAAATGCCCTCCTCTGTAAAGTTTTCTGTTTCACTTTGACTGCCAAATTTAAGCTTTGTGGCCTCTTTTTCGATTTACAGGTTTGTCAGGTTTTAAGACAGATAATCTGACCTCCAGCTTCCCGCTCTTAAGTTGTTGCAGATTCCACCAAATGATATACGGATGAGCAGGTAATATCTGTTAGAAGTATAAGCTATAGTGAGTAAATCTGATCATAGGGGAGGCCCACAATAATAGTGGACACTGTTGCCCAGAAGCTAACACAGGGAGCAAGGAGAGTGTGCACTAAATGGTTAAGGTGTGAGTGGAACAAGCATGTATGCCAACACCAGTTACAAAATCTCATAACAAGCAAGAAGAAGTACTCCAAACACGAGATTATTTCCTGAGTCAAAACAGTTGAGGCGGACAACAGTAAATTTATAGCAGCAATAAAAATTTATTATTTTTAGAAAATGTTTTTTATTTTCTCGCATCTGATTGTCTCATACCCTGGTAGGGCACATTAACTTTCAATAGATGACCAGGAAATAAAATTACCAGCGCCAGTGCCCACCACTCACCTCAGATATACTTGTGCCCAACCTGCTTCTTCATTGGCCAAAACACCCAGTTCAATCTGAAATCTCACCATTTTTCCTCTGTCTTAGTGAGAGATACTGGTCACCCAATGCCAGCTCCTAACCATTTGACACACAACCTCAGCTGGGCTCACTGCTAACTACATTTCTTTATAGGTTTTTTTTCATGGTATTATAATACCTACGAGAATGGACGGTGCTCTCCAATGAAGCAGCAGAAATTTTTCCCAGTCACTTATCGAGGACTTCCTGCCCCTCCCCCACTTGCTCACTTACTCACTCATACGCAAACCCTGCCCACAATTCCACTGCAATCCTTTGGTCCCACTCATAAAATCCAGCCTGCTTTATCAAAATAGTTTAAAAAAGTTCTAAGCACCAGTTAACGCAGTGCTACTCTCATGCAGCTCCCACTATTCTCCCACTAATTACCCCAGAGTTAATGGAGCCCTGCTTTGCTGCCAGAACACAGTCAGTTTGATCTCCACCATAGCAGCTCGCACACTGATTGCTCCCAAAATAAAAAGCAACTGCCACCAACAGGACTGCAAGTGGAAAACACATGGACACCCTCTATAACGAGACACACACTCAGCCACAGTTCTCCTAAAGCGGGACAAAAACATTTTCTTTCTTTTTAAATGAGTATACTAGCACGTGGTGTGCTCAGCGCTATCGCAAACAAACTATGTAAACTGTGGCACACTCTAACTTCACTCCAGCTCCAGGAAAACATTTAGATATACCAATCTATACATAGAAACAGAAACATAAAGTTGATAGCAGTTAAGGACCACAAGGCCTATCCAGTGAGCCCATTTTTTCTACCTTATGGATGTGCCATAAGCATTTACTCTGTCAATGGCTAATCTATTCATACTCATCTGTATTGCTTCCTTATGCCTATCACATGCCTGTTTGAAGCCATGCACTGTATTCATTTCCATCATTTCCTGAGGTAGGCCATTCCATGCATCCACCATCCTTGTTGTGAAAAGAACTTCCTCACATTACTCCTTAATTGGCCTCCTCTAGTCTCATGCTCGTCCTCTTGTCCGTTATTTTTCTTATATTGAAACATGTTAGACTCTTTCACCTTGTTAATGCCCTTAAGGTGTTTGAATGTTTTGATCATATCACCTCTCTCTCTCTCCTTTGCTCTAGGGTATACATATTGAGCTTCATTAATCTGTCCTCATATGTTTTCTGATGCAGTCCCTGTACTATTTTGGTTGCCTTCTTCTGGACTGCCTCCATTTTGTTAATGTCCTTGTGAAGGTAGGCCTCAGTACTGCATGAAGTACTTCAGATGGCCTAACAGTGTCTTGTAAAGAGGATATCACCTCACAACTTCTGTAACATTCCTACTAATGCACCTCAACATACCCATAGTCTTACCTACTGCTTTAGTGGTCTGCTTGGATGATTTCAGGTCATCTGTGATGATGATGCCCAAGTCTCTTTCTTCCCTTGTGATTGCCAGCAATTCCCTCCCAGCCTAGGTGGCTTCAGGGTTTCTCTTCCCTATGTGCATGATCTTGCACTTCTTTGCATTAAACCCCAGTTACTACCCTTCCAACCATTTTGCCAGTTTATCCAGATCTCTTCTCATTCTGCCCACCCCATCTGGATCATCTATTCTGTTGCAGATCTTGGAGTAATCTGCAAACAGACAAACCTACCATCCAGTCCATCTGCAATGTCACTGGTGAAGATATTGAAGAGGTCTGGCCCCAGGACTGATCCCTGAGGTACCCACTTGTGACTTGCATATCTTCTGACTGTATACCATTTATCACCACTCTTTGTTTTCTGCCCCAACCAGTTTTCCACCCAGTTGACTAACTTGACCCACTCCAAGCCTACACATCTTATTAATCAATTTTCTGTGTGGAACAGTATCAAAAGCTTTGCTGAAGTAAAGGTAGGTGACATCAACTGCATCCCTTTGGTCCACCACCCTGGTTACCCAGTCAAAGAAATCTATGAGATTAGTTTGACAGAACCTTCCTGTTGTAAACCCATGCTATCTTAGATCCTGTGCTCTATGGATTCCATATATTGCACTATCCTTTCCTTAAGGAGTGCCTCCATAATCTTGGCCACTACTGAGGTAAGACTGACTAGTCTATAGTTCCCTGCCACCTCCCTGTTACCAGTCTTGTGATGCAGGATCACATGAGCCCTTCTCCAGTCTTCTGGGACCTCTCCTGTGCTCAGAGACTCACTAAACAGTTCTGATAGTGGCTCTGCTAGTTCTACCCTTAGTTCCTTTAGTACCCTAGGATGTATGCCATCTGGTCCCATTTCCTTGTCCACCCTGAGCTTATCGAGCTCTTGTAGGACCCTTTCTTTTGTGAAGGGACTTGTGCACCTCCCTCCCCTGTGTCCATGGTTCTGAGCTGTGGGCCCTGCCTTCCTTCTCCTCAGTAAATACTGAGCAGAACTATCTATTTAGGTTAGATGCATTTCCTTGGTCCTCCTCCACACTCCCCCTTATCCCCTTTGAGCTTAGCAATATCCCATCTGGACTTTCTCCTTTCACTAATGTAGCTGTAGAAAGTCTTGTCCCTTCTTTCTGTTTCTGCTGGTGTTTCTCGGCTGGGGCCTTTGCCTGCCTTACTGCCTTCCTGCTTCACTTAGGGAAGTTTGGTATGCCTCCTATCTTCATCCTGCTGTGTTACCTTATATTTCCAAAGGCCAGTCTTTGGCTCTGACCTTGTCTGCTACTGTTTTGAGAACCAAAGTGGTTTCCTCCTTCTTTTGCTCTTGCTTTTCTCCCTAACACAATGGGATGTTGCTTTAAGTACTGCATCCTTAATGCTTGCCCAGTTTGCCTGTACCCCCTCACCTGTATTTCTTTTGCCAGGGCTAGCATAATCCTGTTGGCCATCTTATCAATGTCAGCTCCTCCAAAGTCCCAGCTTTTGCATTGGAATGGGATGATTTAGTTCTAGTGGCAAAATTGAACCATGCCACGTGATGGTCACTGGCCCCAGGTGACCTTCTACCTCGAGTTCTGTGATGCTTTCCCATTAGTCATTACTAGATAGGATAGCACTGTCTGTTGTGGGTTGTTGTACCAGTTGTTTGAGGCCCTCCCCAGCAGGGAGTTCTGGTGGATGTTCCTGCTGGTATTGACCAATCTGTATCTGGTATGTTGAAGTCTGTCATTATCAGAACCTCCTCTTTAGCTGTCATGTTTTGATCTTCTAACAGTAATGTGTCTAGGTCCTTTTCCTGGTCTGGAGGCCTGTAGACAGCCCCAGTTCATATGGATGTCCCATTTCCTTTTCCAGGGCGACCCACAGTTCTTCTGGCTCCTTATGTGTATTCTGAATTTCTGTACCTTTGATATTTTCATTGACATAAAGGGCTACCCTCCCCTTGCACGTCTCTTCTACTGAACAGTACATAGCCAAGTACTGAAGTCCGCCAAGTGTGGTTACTGGTGAACCACGTCTCACTAATGGCTTCCATGTCCAGTTTAGCCTCTGTCATTGTTGCCTGCAAGTCTGGGATTTTGTTTCCGAGACTACGAGCATTTGTACATGATTTTCCATTGGCCAGATTTCAGTGCGTTAGTTGTTGGGCGAGGTCCAGCATTTACCCTGCAAATTGTATGGGGAGCTGGACCTTTTACCTTACCTGGTAATGCAAATGAACTACAAACATGCTGAACTTCTGTTTGATCACTAGCTGTGGGAGGGTGTTCTTCCCATTTGATGTTTCAGGTGCTGCACCCTTCTCCCCATTGGCTAGTTTAAATATTCTGCAAAGACATCAAACTTCTGCCCCAATGCACTGACTCCTCCTTAGTCAGATGCGGTCCATCAAATTTAAAGAACTTTTGATCCCAAAACTGTTGCCAGTTATCTACAAATTTGTGTCCTTTTTCCTTGTACCAGCCCTTGAGTCACATGTTTAGCTGCCCTATCTCCCCTTCTCTGACCTTCCGTCCACCTGCCCCTCCCCAGCCAGACCAGGAGGATCTCAGAGAAGGAGATGCTGGATGAAATGGATAACAGTTTGTCTCCCAGCCTGGTCAGGTGTTCCTTGGTCTCCACAACTGACTGGCTGGAGAATCGTTAGTCCTTATGTGCACCAGGACACTGATGTTTCTCCTGCTTCCTGCATGATTTTAGCAATGCGGTCAGTGTCTCTCCACACTGATGTACCTGGAGACATATGACCATTACTCCTGGCTGGAGGTAGTCATCAACTCCCGAATCATGGAGTCTCCTATGATCTGAACTGTTTTTGTATTGCTTTTTTTTGTTTTGGTCTCTGTTTTGGGCGAGTTTTGTTGTTCTAGCTCCTGTGCTGCAGTGTCCTGCTCTGCAGTGTCCTCTACCCTTTGTTTGATTTTGGAGCTAGAGGCAGATACCTGTTTGTAGTTTTTATATGGTTTGTGGAGGTGATACATTGGAGAGCATTGGTGATGAGGCACCTGATTTGCCCTTCCTAACCACCTGCTGGACAAACTACCTTCTTCCACCGAGGTGCTTCAATTGTATGTTGGGGTAATGGCAGGCTGTTCTTATATTATATTTCCCCCATGAATATGTGATTTGAGGCATGCAGTCTCTGCTCATGCTGCCTGGGCTGAGCCTTAGATCTCAATGGTCCAGCATGTAGGACAGCATCCTAAATCCTGTATAACTGCCCTTTGAAAGTGTCCTGCAGTGCCTGCAGTTAATAATATACATTCCACTTGAATTGCCAAGTTTATAACCTGGTCTGAATAATTAGAAGGAGGAAAATGAAAGCAAAGTTAGATTTTTGTTTTGTATAACTTGTTATGACAAGTTAAATTACTTGTGTCCCTGTAGTGAGGTCACTGTGTGGATACCCTCTCATCCTCACCTTCCTGCTTTGCTACAGGACATGTCATGACTGTGCTACTCTATAAAAGGAGTGTAGCATGAGGTGGTTGGGGAGGGGCTGGGTGGTGGGCCCTTCCTGCCAAAAAGAAGAACCACAGATGAAAAAACAAGGAGGTAAGAGCAGAAACAATCAACCAACAACAAATGCAGTAGCCCTGAATTCTTACCCTAATGATAGATAAAACTGTAAACCACATAAGCACCACCTGTAACAGTTTCACATAAGATAAAATAAAGCAGTAGCAGAAGATATACTGTACCTTGAAAAAAATTTGAATCAGAGAAGATTACAGCAGTAATCTGTAAGCACAAAACAGTAACAACCCTGTAGGCACATCCTGTAATAATGCAGCAGAAGGTATACTCTGCAACAGCAATTTGAATTGGAGAAGATTACAGCACTAAAATGTAAGCAAGAAACAGTATCAAATCTTGTGAGAGCACAAAACAAAATAGCAACACACAGTAAATCTGCCTAGCAAAAGAGGCCTTAATCTTTTTCCTTGCTCTGATAATATTGTTTCTTGTTTTGTCCTACAAGCAAACCTAGAAAAATAGCTCAGGTGAAGCTATGTACCTTTGCCAGCAAACCTAGTCTTCTGCCTGAAAAACACCAACTAACCTGACCTTTTAACCCTTACTTCTGTTGGAAGTTACCAAGACTTTGTCAGCCCGCCCCCAAAATTACACTCCTAATCCCTTGGAAAAGCTGTGGCAGGAAAGCAATTAGCTTCTTCCATCTGAGAAGGACAATGCAGCACCTTTGAGACCAAACAGAAAACCCTTCAGCAAAAAAATAAAATAAAATAGCAGCAAACAGTAATTTTGCTTAGCCTAATGATAGATAAAGAAGTCACAAAAATGTAAGCACCACCTGTAACAATTTCATAGAAAATATACCTGCAAAAATACTTTGCTACGGAGAAAAATAAAGCAGTAACAAAAGATATACCTTGCAAAAAAAAAACAGTTTGAATCAGAGAAGATTATAGTAGTGATCTGCAAGCACAAAACAGGAGCAACCCTGTAGGCACCCCTGTAATAATGCAGCAGAAGTTATACCCTGCAACAGCAATTTGAATCAGAGAAAGATTACAGCAGTAAAATATAAGCAAAAACAGTATGAAATCTTGCGAGCACAAAGAAAATAACAACCCACAGTTAATCTGCCTAGCAAAAAGAAGCCTTAATCTTTTGCCTTGCTCTGATAATGTTGTTCCTTGCTGTGTCCTTACAAGCAAATCTAGAAGAAAGAGCTCAGGTGAAGCTGCGTGCCTTTGCCAGAAAACTAGTCTTCCACCTATACAGTATGTGTGTTTGTTTTTTAAACAAAAGCAACTTCTTTTAATCTCAATGATTATATTGGCTCTAACTTCTGCAGGCCATTTCCCCAATCATGCTCCTGCCAGCTACCAGTCTCTCAAAGCAAAAAATGAAATACTTAAACTAATGGTCTCACAAAGCAACAACAGAAAAAAATAAATAAAATAACAGAACACAAGTGAACTTGGTGGGGGGTGATGGTTCAAGAGCCAAGGAGGGACATGTTGTAGATAGCAGTAAGAAAGCTACAAAACAAGTGTAAAAGCTGCAGTGCCCTCTACTAGTAAGTATTGGCAAGTATACCAGTAGAGGGACTACTTTACTAACAAATCAGCTTTTAATTTAATTTGTAGTCATTCTTTTAAATCTTCAATGTAAAAAAGAAACTTTACATTTAGCCCATTTTCTAAGTGTAATAATACCCTTCAGGTTGGGCGATATGGGCAATACCAGACCTTCCAGGAGCTATAAGGCCCTCCACCTGTTGCATTGGGCCTCATTACGCCCTGGGTGGTCGTTATTGCCCAATACCGCCCATCCTGCCAGGTGTTATTGCTTGTATCTATCAGTGCTGCAAAGTGTAGAACACCCTAATTAATGCTGACATAGTGAGGAATACAGATATCACCACCATGAACCAGGTGCCCAGACACTTTGCTCTAATGGAGCATTCTCAGGGGATGGGCTCCTAGGAAACCAGAACCATTAAGTGCCCACCTTATCACTGAATGGCCCAAACAGAAGCAGGTACCACTTTACAAAAGAAAGTGCTTTTATAGGCACAGAGTCAAACAAAAGTAAATACAATAAGTGATCCATTCCACGTACAGCACTGATAAGTATAAAACAATAACTGTTATAATAGTGTTCGGAATTCTACTGTTGTCTGGCTGAACTGTTTTGATTCAGTGAGTAACCCTAGGATTGCAGTGGTTTCTTTTAAAACTAGACTGAAATGTGTCTGTCCTATCCTGGACTGTGCAGAAATGTTTAAACTATTGAGTCTGCCACCTGTTAGTATTACAGTTGTAATACATACTTATTTAAAGTGATTTTCCAAGTTTGTTTACATCAGCTACCACTTATATTCAGGTAGCTGATGCTGATGATAGTTATTCCAACTATTTTAATACTCAAAAAGTCATTATTTTTGTGGATAGGATTGTAATTTGACCCTATGAGGTGGCCTGAAGCTCCCTTCCACTTCCGATAGCTCTGACATGCCCCTGCACTCAGGCATATAGTGATGTGTGACCAGGAGAGCATGGTGGCATGTCCCATTGAAGTCAATGAGGCTCCATTTCAATGGCACTTTTATGTCTACTAATGGTCAGTGTAGATCAATGAAGACCACCACTGGACTAACAAGGGCCTTGTTAGTCGGCGGTGGCCTTCATAAATCTCTAACTGGCCATTAGTAGGCATACTCATACAATTGAAATAGAGCCCCATTGACTTCGAGAAGAGCACTCATGCTCTCTCTGGTCTCCTGTCATTAAGTGTCTGAGAGCGGGCCACGCCAGAGTTATCAGGAAGTGAAAGGGATTTGCTGGCCACCTTGTAAAGCCAAATTACGATCCTTCCACAGAAATAATAACTCAAAGTAAAATTATTAAAAGTAGCTGGAATGACTATCCTCAGTATCAGTTACCAGAATATGTAAGTAGAGGAAAATCTTTATAGAACACTTTTAAGATTTGCCCATTTAATTGTACATTTGCTCTTTATTTTCCTGATGTCACAATACAGTACATTTTGTTTTTGTGAAGCACCCTGACCATGTGGGGATTAATGCTGTATAAATATGATTACTTCTAATTCTACTACCAGTATAATGTGTTGTTTATGATCAGCTTTTTGACCATTTAAACACGTTCAGTTCACTATCTATTGCCCAGAATGGTTTCAGTAAAACACAGTACTGCTGGTGCCTTGCAGGATTTACAGAGTTTTTTTCTAGGGGTTGGACAATGGTGAACATGCAGGAGCTCTCATATTGAGCATAATCTCTTAATTTAAAAACTGAGCTGTTTCATATGAATTACCATGAGGGACTGGTTTATGGATTACCTGATTAACCACAAAGAAAGTGCTACACTGAATTAGGAATTTTCTACCCCTGAATCTATACAACTGGTTGCAAAGCAAAAGTAAGTCCTGGGCACCTCTTGTTCAACCCGTTTATAAATGGCCTGCCTGAAAATGTCAAATTAACAAATATTTTACTTTTGATTCTCTGATGTTAAGGACATGTCTGTACTGTAGTTGCTTCTAATCTGCAATTTTATTTTGATTTGTTGCATGAGTGGTTGACTTGAAACAGGCTTAATTTGAAGAAAAGGAAAAGCAATAATAAAAAAAAAAATCAATATTGCAGAATGCTGGACAGTACAGACCTCAGCAATCAACCTTACAGTATGTGCAGTATCTTGGTGAAAACCCAGGAAATAGTAGATTCATTTTGTTATTTTGGTGCACTCCTTGACCAGATTCTGGCTTTTCTAGACCATGCAGGCACCATAATAAAATTGTCAAACTCAAGATTAACGATACTGTATAACCATAAATCCTGTTTTACTAAGGAAACCAGTAAATTAACAGTGCAAAAGTAATATTGATATTAATAGTTTACAATTTGGTTATGTACATACCCACACTGACAATACTCTGTCCAGGATACATGTTTAATGTAAGAGGGCCTGACACTCTATTCTTTTGAACATGCATGGATGCACTTGTGTTGCCTATATGCAAAACTATATGAGCTTCCTTTGGAGGCCAGGCTATGTTTTCCTGAAGGCGTAATGATTTGAAAAATTGTCCATAGAGCTCCAGCTATACTGGCTGATATGGTTACTCTGGTCAGTAACAAATGTAAATTAAAATCAGCAATTAAACCTGAACATTACTTTGAGTCATTCTTCACTAGGACATAATGCTTTTTCATGTCAGGTAACTAAAAGCTGAAATTCTGTACCAAAAACTGCATGAGATTTTCAAATAATTAGAATGAGTACAAATAATTTTAGACAATGTTTGTTAAGTTCTGTGAAGTGTAATTGCTCTCTGTATGTATGTGTTTGTTTTGTGGCAGCTATTCCTCTTCTTTGGCCATCTTTGCTTTGGTATTTTCTCTTAAATGGATAGTTACTGTTCAGGAACCTTATTGATTGTTAGTAAAAAAAAAAGTATATCTATATCTATATCTATCTATCTATATATATTATGGTAGCGCGGAAGTGCTACCATATTTAGAGATTGAGTAGCACTTTTAAGGTTAAAGGGTCAAAATATTGCACCTTAATAACTTTGCCACTGTTCAACAGATTTGCCTGAAATTTGGCAGGCATGGGGCATATCCATAGATCTTGGGATCTGTCATCTTTCATTCTGGTCTGATTTATGGCTGCAGAGTTATTAAGTGACATCCGTGTGCATATTTATGCATCTGTTGAATTCTTTGCTGCGCCTACAGGTCGCACGGTTTGCGCTACTGGTCCGAAAACATCTGGGAGCGTCGTCCAGGATCCCTGATGTGCCTTTTGAAGATTTCATGAAAATATGAAACAGTTCAAAGTTATTCAAAAACAAGTTCCCATTATAAGTCAATGGGAAAATTTAACAAAAGTGCAACACTTCGCAAATGCACTTATTAGTGCCATAAATGGCCCTAGTAGTGTCACAAATCTGCCATTTTGTTTTCAGTTAATGATCAGAAAATGCTTGGCATGTAAAATTGGGACCCTCTAGGAACACAATTATTTTTGTGTTCACCTAGTCGGACCCTGAGGATGCTAGCCATGGCTTTATTTTGAGGTTAAACACCCAAAAATATGTTTTCAAGTTTATGGAAAAGTAGTGTCACAAAAGTAGTGTGCACTCATGACACTTTTGCAAAATTTGCAAAGGTGTCTAAATTGAGACACTACTTTTTCGAACTATAGCCAAATGACAGCAGTTATTTGCCACCCTGCTGCAAAGAACGGTTTGGTCTTTTGAGCTGAAATTTGACGGAAAGCAGCCAACATCTCACATATGTGCCTTTTGGTGGTTTGGTGAAAAAATATTGCATGGCTGCAAAGTTATGTTACTCCAAAGTAGGCATTTTTCCCATAGACTAACATGGCGGTGTATGCGCTGTGCCTTTGGGCTCAGATCTCGAAAACAATGCAATATACAGATTTCTTGTTGTGAGTTACATAGCCCTATGGGCTGTGTAAAGCAAAAACCTAGCCAGGAAAATCATGATTTTTGTGAAATTTAAATTTTTTTCTACGTCATGCGGTTGCTGAGATATAAGCAATTAAATACTTCCAATGCTCGTTTTCAGCTTTGATGCCCATTACAATGCATACATTCTTTGTACACACTGTGTTTCTCTGTGCACCTGCTCAGCAAAAATGGAGTGTGCACTTCCGTTACTATTACAGTTACTGTTTCCACTTGCATTTATGTCCCGTTTGCATTACCGCTCCAGTGTGGGTTACCCTTTGCGTTGTCGTTTGCGCTTATGTTTCGTTTCTGTTACCATTTGCATTTCCACTACTGTTTCTGTTTGCATTTTGTTTTGTGTCACCATGCACATTGCCATTTGCATTTCTGGCAGCCCTTTCATTTGCATTTCTGTTTCTCTTCGTTTCGTCTTTCTTGCTGTTACTGTACTGTTTGCTTTTGCAATTACGTTACTGTGCCCGTCGCATTACAGTTTGCATTCCATATGCGCTTGTACATTTCCTTTTGTGTTTCTGTTTCCTTTGCTGTTATTGTTGCTGTAACCATTACCATTTGCGTTTACAATTGTGGTACTGTGTCCGTGCGCATTCCGGTTTACGTTTCCATACACGCTTCTGTTCCGTTCTGTTTCTCTTTCCTTTGGCATTATTCTTCATATTAACTTTACCATTTGCATTTACAATTGCGGTTACATGCCTATGCGCATTACATTTAAGCGTTCGCATTAATGCGCTTCATTACGCGTTCCGGTTCTATTCCCTTTCGTGTTCTTTGCTTTCACACTTAACATTTCCATTTAAAAATATGGCTGCCATCACTGTTCACGTTACCAGTTGCATTTGCGTATGTGCTTCAATGTCCGTTTGCTTCCTGTTCCCTTAAGGCGTGACTTTGCGCTTGCGTTTTCTAACGTTTCCTTACCATTTACGTTTGCATTACCATGTGCTCCCTGTTGGTGCTTCTGTTTGCATTGCTGTTCCTGTTACTATGTCACAAGACATCACATGGTGGGAGGGGGGCCGAGAGGGCCTTGCGCTCCATCGCTGCATTCATTCACAATTTCTTATCATCATTCTCAAAAAGAAAGGGAAATCAGAGGCAAAAATCTTCATTTAATGCATCAGTTAGGGTTGTTCCACACACGACAAAAGTGAAGAAATTTGGTATTAGGGTTGAAAGCCCCCTTGGACCCCTCCACCCCCACCCCAACTGGCATCAGGGTGCACATTAGGGTCATCGGTCCTAACTCTCACCCCATTCTCCTATTTCTCAGCTTCTTTACACATGTGATGGAGTGAGAGTTAGGGCCCATGACCCCAACACGCACCCGATGCTGGTTGGGGGTGGGGTGGAGGGGTCCAGGGGGGCTTTAATCCTCACACCAAATTTCGCCTTTGTTGTCAGTGTGGAACAACCCTAACTGATGCATTAAACTGAGTTTTTGCCTCTAATATATATATATATATATATATACACACACACACACACACACACACACATATACATGCATACCTACTGTACATACATATATACCTACATACATAAGCAAATTTTTGTTTGACTACAGTGCAGGAGAGAGAGAGAGAGTCATGTCAGGAGGATTGTGTGAGTCTCCCTCCCACGATCACCGTCACCAGAGCATTCATGGCAATAGCTCCGGCAGGTGGGTAACTCTGTCTCTTCTACCACACTCTCCTGGGAAGGTTTAGAGGTGTGAAGTCATGTATCAAAGCTGCAGGTTTGAAAACAGCTCTGGTACATCAAGACCTTTATTTGATTGCAGAGCAGGAGACAGAGTCACATCAATAGGATAGTGTGACTCTCCTCCCCACCACTTGCCGATCTCCATCATTGGACCTTCTGAGTCAAGAGCTCCAGGCAGCGGGTAACTCCCTCTCTCCACTGTGCTCCACCGATCAGGTTTGGAGGTGTAAGTTTGTGCATCGGGTGGCATATTGAAAGGCAGCTTCATTCTGTTGGGACTTTCATTTGATTGCAGGGTAGGAAAAGAGAGTCACATCACAAGGATAGTGTGACTCTCTCCTACCCACTGATAACTGATTGCCATCACCAGAGCTTCTGGGACAAGACTGCTGCTGCTTTCACCATACTTCACCAATCTCTCATGTGGCCTACTCCCTCAAGTGGGCATCTACAGCCCTCTGCACTGCAACCCTCAGCATGAAAAACTGAACTATGAAGACATCGTAAGAGTCTGCCAGGAGTTAGCCAAAGAAACAGCCTACTGCCAGGAACTCTGCCTGTGTCATCCAAGGCTAAACTGAATTATTTGTGGGAGAATGCTTTGAGATGCTAACTGCTAGTATGTCCTAGCTGTATTCTGTCTGAGTGGGTATTACAGGTTAATAGATTACTCTGCCTCAACTACAGTTAATAGCCATTGCTCATGGAAAATGTTTAATTTCATACCTGTATCTATGACATAGCTATGGTAGTCTAGCTTTATGTTCAGTGTTGCTGTGCTTACATATAAAATACAGGTTTGCCCTATCTGGGTTTGCACTACAAGGTTGTTTATACTCCTGTTTTCTGTGCTATAGATGAGTCACATAGCTTTACCCAATCTGGGTGAGCAATACAAATTAAATTAGTTAGTTATTTAATACAGACCTTTTTGAGGATGGGGTTCAGAGGAGGCACTCAGTCATGGTAGATGTGGGGTGCACTTCTCTAGGGATATGTTCTGAAGAAGGGGCACTTCCCCATCTGCAGGACCTAAGCAAACTCCATTCTTAGCTGGTGGTAGCAAGGGTAGAAATATCTCAGCTATGCTATTAGGTCAACAGAAGCCCTTGCCTACACCCCCACTATGATAGAGACCCACTGATCCAAGGAGCTGGAGAGTGGTAGAGAATGTGATAGGAGAAGGGTAGCCATAAGGAGGTTGCTCAGCTCAGCACCATCCAGACAGAAAATTGCTTCACACTTCTAGAGGAGGTTCTAGGTACCTGACTCCTCTGGTGAACTCCAGGTAAATCAATGGGAAAGGGCAGGACATCTTGATGGCACCCAAGGGAACACGTCTGCCAGGAAAGTGTTATTGTTCAGGGAATCAGTGATTGGGAGGGTAGAGAGGGTGGTGTAGGGGATTGATTGGGAGAGGATGATCTGGTACCTTCCTGGAGTGTCAGCTATCCAGGATTTAGACAGATGAGGGAGGATGGCAGAGGCGGGGGGCTGGGGATGCTAGTATCCTGAGTACCAATGATCTGGTGAACCAGTCAGTGGATATGGTGAAGCAGAACTTCCATATACTGGGGAACAAATTGGTGACAAACTCAGCCTCCCAGGCCTTTTCAAAGTCCTCCTGTTTGGTGTAGGGAGGAAGCAGGATAGAATAAGGGTGATGTAATACTGAAGTTGAACAGATCACTTAAGGGATGGTGTCAGGAAAGGGGTGCCAGTTTGTGAGGGATTTGGGGGACTTATGGGACAGGAAACTCTCAAGAGTAATGGACTTCACCTGATAAGAGAGAGGGCTGTACACTGGGGCAGAAGTTTGACATCTCAAATCAGATGTTTAAACTGATTGCTGGAGAAAATGAGTCTAGGGAGCAAGGATGGCTTGTAAGAAGAAAGGGATCTTATCTTGTATGCCCCCACATTTGGGGATTGTAGCAACAAAGTGGATACAAAGAGGCTGTAGTACTTACTGGGATAGGGAAAGGGGCAATAGAGAGGTGGGAATGCAATGGGTAAAAGCACCAACAATGGGAGGAGAAGACATGGAAAGCACAAGGCCAGTAGCAAAGCAGAGCAGGGGTTAGATGGAAGGGGTATGCCTTAATGCCAGGAGCCTAGGTAACAAAATCAGTGTGCTCCAGGCATTGATGGCAGATACTGAGGTGGACCTTATTCCCATCATGGAAACATGGGCTTTGGGAAATAATAACTGGAAACTGACATTCCCTGGGTACTCACTGATCAGGAGGATAGAGGAACAGGGAGGGAGGGAGGGAAGAGTTGCCCTTTTTATCAAGGAGGGCATCAAGGTTGTGGAAAATGGGTGCATCAGTGGTAGTAATGGGGAAACAGAGTCACTGTGGGTGCAACATATGGCAACTTCAGGCAAGAGGATTTGGTGGTGATTTATAGACCTCCAGGTCAATGGGAGGAAAGGAAGAGAGAGAGCTCAGGGAAGAACTTGAAAGAGGGATAGCAAAGTGGGATGTAGTGGTGGTGGCTAACCTGAACCTGCCAGACATCCACTAGGATGATTCAGTGGCCAATGGTGCCAGAAGACAGGCCTTGCCATGGTAGTCTACTGGTACAGCTAGTTAAGGAACCAACCAGGCAGATCACAAATCTCAATGTGGTACTCACCAACTCTGAGGTAGTTGGAGCTGGTGGAATAAGTGGGGGTCATTGGAGAACAGCAACCATAAATCTGTTTGCTCTGAACTGGCCCTCGTGTAAAGCAAACCACAATTGAGAGCTGAAGTCCGAGACTTTAGAAGGGCAGACTTGATATGCTGAGGGAGCTGGCACAGGGATAAGTTAGTTCCAGTAGATAACATTGATGGGGTGGAAGAAAGATGGAGGGCTATTAAGGGGGCCATTCTTGAAACATCTAAGGTATACTGTACATAAGAATGGTAACCAAAACAAAACTGGTTCTTGTTTTTATTTACTATGCTTTTTGACTGCTCTGGACCATCATGTCATCCACCCTGGTCACGGCACCCCTTCATGCTTCCACCTCATAGATCACGGAGCTCTCCCAGTCACCCTGGCTTGCCCCCAGAGGGTGGGGTCACGACACCATCAGGCTACCAGTGCCACAAAACTGTGACTGGTTGGGAGAGCCCAGCTAGGAGGCTTATTGAAGCTGGGGCAGGGCTTCAAGGAGATGGCGGAGTAAATTTTCTCCCCTTAAGCCGAGGTGGGACGTGCAATGACTGCCAGTGTCAGCCCCTGCCCCAGAGAGAAACTGGCGTTGGTACAATGCGACAAACCCAGCCTCCACCAGGTGTTGCTTCTGCACCGAATGTGCACCACCCTCCCCAAGAAGGAGAGCAGTCTAGAGGACTCAATCCTTCTCCACCTGGCTACCCTCCGATGACCCAGGTCCATTCCCGAACCCGTGTCACCAGTGTTGCAAGGGCAATCCAACCACTCGCTGGTTGGCGGCAAAACAAAACAGGTTCAAGAGACCATTATGGTTCTCAGCAAGGGTGAGGAAGTGGTGGGGCCAAGAAGAGACCTTCTATAAATACAAAGAAAAGCAGGGGAGGTAGGATGGGAAGAGTATGTACAGAAAAATAGAGGCAAAAATGGCCATTAGGAGGCAAATGCAGACACAGAACTGTGTATAGCTGAAGAGCGTCAAGACTGGAAAAAACAGTTCTTTGGATATATTAGGCAATACTGTTCTTAAGGTACATTAGGGGAAAAAAGAAGAAAGGTCTGGAATCATAATGTTAGTTCAGAGGGTTAGGGTGATAGAGGAGGATGGGCAAAAGGCCACTGATGTTGTGCTTATGTTTGCTCAGTTTTCACTAGGGAGGAAGGTAGATACTTTCCAGAGAGTGGCATCAAAGTGGCCACTATGGGAGCCAGAGATGAGAGCAGCTAATATTTAGTAGCGAAGGGTCTTGAAATGTTGGCAGCCCTAAAATAGATAATGCCCCAGGACCAAAATGGTTTCATCTGAAGATACTCAGGGAATTAGCAGCAGATCTAGCTGAATCCCTGGTAGGTCTATTCAACAAGTTACTTAGGACAGGGAAAGTTCCGAAGGATTGGAAGGTGGTGGACATAGTTCCATTCCATAAGTGGAGGGGAACAAGGAGCAAACATGGAACTACAGACTTGTCAGTCTTTCCTCTATTGTAGGGAAGCTGGCGGAGTCACTGGTCAAAAGGACCCAGTGGACTACCTGGAAAGCAACCGGCTCCAGGACAGTAAGCAGCATGGTTTCATGGCAGGAGGTCTTGTCAGACTAACATGATAGTTTTCTTTGATTGGGTGGCAAAGGAATTAGATAGAGGCCATGCTGCAGATTTGCTGTACTTTGACTTCAACAAGGCTTTTGACTCGGCGCCTCACAGACAACTACTGAAGAAGATGGCATACCTCGATGTGACTAAAGTCATAGTAAACTGAGTGGGTAACTGGCTAAAGGGAGGCAGCAGAGGGTTGTTGTCAGTGGGGTTAAGTCAGAAGACAGGGAGATTAGTAGCAGGGGTTCCATGGGGATTAGTTCTGGGTCTGGTCCTCTTCAACATATTCATCAGTGACTAGTGATATGAGAAGTTGGAAAACTTAACTTTGCAGATTAATTCACAAATTCACCTCATTTCACAAAGTTAATCCACCTTGTGAAGTTCAAATTCATAGTAAACTGATAACTTTATGAAATAAAGTTGGTAACTTGACCAGTGAAGTTTGGTACAGAGGTGAAATTTGCAATGTACTATGGGATTGGAGGTCACATGTTGCCAAAACAGGCTGTATGCCATAAGGGCTGTCTTCAGTGCAGTCTTTGAAGACAGAGTAAGAAAAGAAGTCTGTGTGTGCTTGTCTAAAAAAAAAACATTTAAAAACATCTTAAAACTGAGCTTTTTAATCCAAATTGCTCTAAAATTGTTCTAGAGGGCCTTGTGCTACTAGATTTGTGGTGTTTTTAATTTATCTCTGATTATTTACTGTAAAGTAGTGGTTTCTGTTTTGTCAGTATGTGAAGCAGTGGTATGGGGAGTGTAGGTGTCCTGTAAAGCAAGGCAGGCCAGAAAGAATCAGAGCAATTTTATGTAAGCAAGAGATTTGTGTCATATTTTGGTTTCTCGCTCTTTCATAGTCATTATTTTGATCTGTAGTGAGCAATTTCTCATTTTAATTTCTGTGGTTTAGTTTGGTGTGTTTAAGTAAAGTATTTTGTCAGTGTCTTTCTGTAGCAGTTTTAGTTATTTTTCTGTTATATTTTTTCTTAAAGTGATAGTGTTCTGTCACTTTTTGTTATATAATATTAAATTACCTGTTACCCATGTCATTTTAATCTCTGTTCTGTTTAAAAAGGAAAATTTTTGGTTGTTTTAGCAGTAGTTTTCGGATCACACTGCTAATACCTGGTTCTCTAGGTGTAGGTATTATCTGCTGTTGCTGAGAGTTAATAATTTGTTTACCCCATTATACCTATTGCATGTGTTGTGTTAGTTTATTAATCCCTGTGTTGCGTTAAAAAGAATAATTTGTTTTGGTTTTGCTACATAATATTAATATTACCATAGTGTTTTTCAAACCAACTACTGATCCCTGATTCTCTAGAGGGTGGTGTCCGCTGCTGGCAGTTAATAATTTGTTTCACCTTTTACCCCTGTTGTGTGTGTCATGTTAATCCCAGTGGTGCTTTATTTTTCAGCTCATACTGCTGATCCCTGATTCCCTGAGGAGGTGTGGTCTGCTCCTGGTGCGTATCTGTACCGAAGGTTGATTTACATTTTGTAATTTTTCATCTGAAATCAGGTTATAATTAGCGTATAAGAATTACAGGAAGAGACACTCTACTAAAGGGAGAGGTGCCGGAGACAGCAAAGAAGTGTTCAAAATCTGTTGGGATAAATAGTGCTGTAGTTAAAAAACTATTACTGTGGCAGGGTGTTCTATAAGCCCAGGGCTGGTAGTAGCAAAGGAGTAGTTGACAGTGATGGCATTAGTGTAGCCAAATTTGTCTCTTCCACATCTGTGGTATCCATGCAGGTGGGGCATATGGGAGGTGACAAGAAAAGCAGCAGTAAACAACCCGGGGTCATGTTTATTGCATAGGTTGCAAGTGACAAAATGAACCCTAACTCTAACCTTAATGTCCATAGGATAATACTAAAACATTAACAAGCCATAACTCCACCAGGTTATGGAATTAAGGGACAGTCTATACATCTAAACAAAGGTATCAATGTGTAATACAATAGTAACACATAATACCACTGGAAAAATTCAAGGGTGTGCACAACTCCTCCAAATCACCTCCAAATTGGTAATGGTGGCAAATCCACAATTTAAGTTCAGTAATCATCACGCATGCACCATATATGCACCCTCTCTTGGCCCATAACCATACCAAGTTTCAGACAAATTCGACAAAACATGACAATGTTATGCCTAAAAACCAAAAGGAGTATTTGTTGGAAGTCATTTTGACCAGCTTTGCCTTTGTGAACCCCAAGGAGAAGTTACAGGCAAAGTTGCAAGGTGAAGTTACCAATCCAAAATTTCCTATTAAATAGAAAACATCACAAAATGATCCAGCAGATGTGACTATGGTGACTTTGCCTTAACTTTACCTGCAATTAAAGCTTTGCAACAGCTCTACTTGTGACATTGGGAGGAAACCAGGACAGCTTGTTGTGTCTCTTTGCAGATAATATAAAGCTGTGGGAGGATGGATAGTGATGATGGAATGAGTGAAATACAGAGAAACTTACAAAATCTTGAGGGGTAGTCAAGGGTTTGATAGCTGAAATTCAACACCAAAAGTGCAAGCTAATGCACGTGGGAACAAGAACCGTAAAACAGAGTACTGGAAGGAGAGGTGAGATTTAGTACTACAGCTGAGGAACGGAACCTGGGAGTTATCATTAATAACTTGCTAAAGCAATCAAGTCAGTGCAACAAGAATTATAGCAATGCTAATAGGATGCTGGGATATATCAGTAGAGGTATTGATATCTGCAGGAAAGAGGTAATGCTTCCCTATATAAATATCTGGTGAGGCCTCACCTTAAGTACTGGGCCCAATTTTGGAGTCCTCACCTCAGGAAGGATAAAGGAAGACTGGAAATGGTATAGCGAAAAGTAACAAAATGATTCAGGCCAGTAGGGCAGATCTTATGAGAAGCACTTCAAGACATTGAACATGTACTTGCTGGAGACCAAAAGGAAGAGGGAAGATATGATAGAGACCTTCAAGTTCCTTAAAGGAATTAACAAAAAGTAAACTGTGGGGAGATATTTAGCTTGAGCACTAACTCATGGTCACTGTCATTGAGGCACAGGTCAGGAAGCACAGGAAAACCAGGAGCAGTTTCAAAATTCGCAAATAGCATTTTATTATTAATAGCAGCAAAATATTAAAAGATAAAAATTGTTCAGTATAACTATTTACAATGGCAGTACAAACATAGAAAACAGAGTCCTTCTTCTGAGTTTTTCTTCTTGATTTCAAATCTCAGTCGCTATATCTCACTTGCACAAGCATTGCTGCTCTTTTATAAGTCAGTGCCTGGGAAACTCGTTAAATAAACAGCATGCTTCTCACACAGTGTTCATGTAAGTTTCCTATGTTCTTGCAGTTTCAATGCAGGTGCAGCAAAAGAACACAGTGACCCAGAACTGACCTCTTGTTTACAGCTCTGCAAAAGGCTTACAAACTGCAGCTCAGGTTGACCCTTGAGTTCCAAATAGCTTTGCAATCATTTCAACAGTATAGCTACATGCATTTTTAAACAAAGGGATCTCAGTATCAGTTACATTTTTGCATAATGATTCACATATATTTTATACCAGCAGATATGCAAGGGGAGGAGAAGACAGAAATAGCAAGGAGGGCAGAGAGATAGCGAGAGGTGGAGAATCGTGAAACCGTCAAAGTGATCAGTTCCTAGATCTCACAAGAAAATTTGGTAATGCAACCAGACAGAGGAGAGACATAAAAGAGAGGATGGAACAGATCCTTGCATTTAACCTCTTTCTGCATAACAAATGGGGCAGGGCCTTATTCGATCCTGCCACATTCCCCCTCTTTAAGAGGAACCTGTATTAAAAAACAGGTTTCCACAACTTTCCACTAATTCTTGTCAAACAACAGCTTATAACCTTTACAGTTCAGTGCATATGCAGTATAGCAAACAGTGAAATTTAAACTCACACAACTTTTTAAACCTCAGAATTCTCAGTTCCTGATCCATATCTTTGAAAATCAGTATTGACATTCTCTTCCCAGATTTGTACATCACTTTAAATTTAAATGGCTCTAGAGCCAGGTACTACCATGTGATTCTAGAATTTTTATCCTTCATTTGATTAAGCCAACAGAGGATTGTGTTCTGTTACAAGTACAAGGTCAGCTCCTAGTAAATAAAACTTAAGGGACTCCATGGCTATTTTGCCACAAGGCATTCTATTCAGTGGGGAATACCTTTTCTCTCTGCCATGCAATTTCCTACTTACATACAGTCTAGGATATTCTTTCCTATCTATATGCTGACTCAAGACTGCACCAAGGCTTACCTCTAATCGTCTGCCTGTAACAAAACTGTTTCTCAAAGTCTGGGCTTCTTAAAACAGTGGCTGAACATATGCAGCCTTAATGGCGCGAAAAGCCTGGTCACACTCTGGGGTTCATTTCACATTATTCAGGAATCATTTCTTTGTAAATTCAATGAGGGAGTAGCTAACTCGGCAAAGCTGGGAACAAATTTCTGTGAAAAGACTCACCTCCCCTTTTGTTTTTGAAGTGTCATGTATATTATTTTGTTTTCTCTAATGGGAAGATAGTGGATTCTGGGTTATGTCTCTGTTACATGTTTTGTTTGTTCTGTTTGTTCATTGGGCTGGCAACCCACTTTGTCTAAAATAATCTCTTCATGTTAATTGTTTGTCATGTATTTAGTCTTTTGTGTCTATTTGGAATTCCTACCACTCCCATACAGAGAGAGTTGAAATAATATCTGTTTGGTGACATTTATACTGTTGCCTTTCATGAGTATAATACTCTGTGTTCGTTGGTCTGTAAATAAGGTTTTTTTTTACCCTGGATGCATTTTGTATTCCTGTGTAGCCTTTAAATGGAGCTGTGCTCTCCGTGGGGCTTTATTTGTTGTAGTATAACCTGTATTAAGGTCCATTATTTTTATTTATGTTTAGAGATACCCTGTAAACAACAAAATCTCCCTTAGGGCTCTGTTTGCCTGTGTCAAACGTCAGTTTGGGTCCTGTGTTGCTGGTGAAATAACACATTTTATTTTTAGTTCAAAATGCTAGTACAAACATTTCCTAATCTCTTGAGAGCTCCAAATGAATGAAATGGATTCCGTTGTTCCTGTATCGGCATGTACAAATTTTCCTGACTGATAAAGCGAGTGCCGATTCACGGCACCTGCTCGAACGACACAGTCATGATACTGCCTATATGGGAATCCAGCCCAGAGCAAGATATTTTGTAAAGTAAATGACTTGTGGTTAGAGCGCTTACTTCCCAAAGCTAATGCAAAGCTTTTCAGAGTTGCTTCAGGACTGTACTGAAGCGAAGAGCTCCGTAGTGTTGTATAGCATGTCAGGGCGCTACACACCCTTCCCCTGCATTGCAGCATTCACTAAGAGCTGGCTGGCCTCTTTCAAACCATATTTATGCTGCCAATGAAAGGGAGGTGCCTCCTGAAGCTGAACAACTGTCTAAAAGGAGCTAAAAATACTGTAAAACATTTCTTGAACAGTAAACAAATCAATAAAATGAATTAAAGGGACATGGGTATTGTAAATAAAGTAAATACAATCTAAATTAAAATTTATATGTGAAATGGAATAGAAAGGTGGAACTATGTGGTCACATGTTACTCTGATGGGTATTTAAGGTGCACTCTTTTGTGTAAAGACCAGATTTGCATGGAGAGCTGCTGTAGAGGACACTCTTGACTGACTACAGCTCTGAATGGGGAAGTGATGTTGTATACATTCCCAGCAGCTAGTAACTGCTAGCTTTCTTTGGATTGATATTTTGAATTTGTTTTTTCTTGTTTTGTCATTTCAGTCCTTTTTATATAAATAAATATTCAGTTTATTTGCTGCAAATTGCCTCTGTAGTCCATCTGTACATCCACCTATGACAATTTCAATAATAATCAGCCCACCTTATAAATGACCTGACACGTTTCTTGGTTTTGGGGACATGGCTGTTAGCTACAGCTTCTATCTCAAAAATCTCTGGCTTGACTTCTCCATTTCCCAAACATAGCCCAAATATTTGGTTTCCTGCATGCCCAATGCACACATGGTAGGATTAATTGTCAGACCTGCCTTTTGATTGGATAACTGCTCGTAGGTGTTCCAGGTGGCTTTTCCAGTCTGGAATGTACACCACAACATCATCCAGGTATGCAGCACAATAACCAGAGTGAGGGATAAAATTGCATCCATGTACCACTAGAATGTAGTGGGTGCACCATGTAAACCAAACAGCTTGGTGGTGAACTGGTAGAATCCCATAGGGTGGCAAATGCATTTTGTCTCTGGCTTCTTTAGCTAGGGAGATTTGCCTGTGACCCTTGGTGAGATCAAGGGTGCTGATATTCTTGATGCTTCCCAGTCTGTCCACCAAATCATCTTTTCTGGGCATAGGATAACTGTCAAATTCTGACACTTGATTAAGTTTCCAAAATCAAGGCAGATTCTTACACCCCCTTCATTTTGTTTACAATCACCACTGGCGATGACCAAGCACTTCTTGACTCTTCTATGATACACAATTCTTTTATTTTTGTATTTCCTTAACCACATCTGCTCTTAAATGCTCTGGTATTCCGTATGATTTTTGTCTAATTGGGCAAGCAGTCCTTATCACTATTAAATGCTTGACCCCCTTTGCTTGGCCTGGTACTGTGGTAAAAGTACTGTTAAAAGTCTTTAGTAAGTTATACAGTTCTGTGGTTTGTTTGGATGTTAAGGAAGCATTCACCTTTACAGCATCAGCAGGTGCAGTTTATTCCAGTCTATCATAAGCTACATCAAGATATCTACCTTTATACCTCTACCTCTACTTTTCCTCCTTCCTACCACCCTCCACTACTTACTCTGACATCTTCCATCATTCCTTCCTCCCCATCCTCATCTCTATTTTTTCTCTGCCAGCTCCCAGTCCTTGTTGCAGGGTTCTCAACATCCTGAAAGGGAGAATGGAGCTGGCTACCCATCCTCCCTCCTCCTCCTCCTCCTCCCTTCCTCCTTAAACTTCAACCTCCAAGTATTCTTAAGTAGGGATAATGACTGATACCTAGAAACCCTCTCCCCTTATAACAATCACTTACTCCCATGCCTGCCCAAACCCTTTAACTACCAGCACTGTCCTTGACTGCCCCTACCCTCACACTACCAGCTCTGTTCTCAGCTACCTGTTCATCCCTTTGTTCTAAAATGAGTTAGTCACTATGATTATATCTAATGTTAGGTCCATAATAATTTGCTGTCCTGGCATTATGATTTAGTGATATGCTGTGTTATCAGAATATTTGTATATTATGACCTGCTCATTCTAATGTATGTACTTGTTTTGAAACCTGAATTGTGTGAGGAATATATGTGATTCTGTACACTGCTTTCTTGACTGCTGGTTTTCTCCTACTCCTCTTGTAACCCCATCTCCCCAGACGCTTCTGGAAACAAGCTGTTTACAGTTCATATTGCCTTCCTGGTGAATCTCTTCTAAATAAGTAAATAATATCTTTATCATTTTCTGGTAAAACTAGCAAAGCAGTCTGTGGTGATTTTTCAACCCATTTCATAAGGAGGTTAGCATGGTATATCTTGGTAGGATTTTTCTTATCGGGGATCTTTATCTCATAGTTAACTGTGCAATTACATCTAAACACTTTATAAGGCCCTTGCCACTTCATTAACAGTTTAGTTTCTGTAGTGGGTAACAGTAGCACATCCTTTTAACTGGTTCAAACACTTTTTCTTTTACCCCATGGTCATAAAACACATTATGCTGGTTGTAGGCCTCTTCCTGATTACTATGGGTGATTTCAACATATTTTGCCAGCTTCTTTCTCAGGGCACACATATAAGATGTAATAGATTGTTTATAAGTTGGACTATCTTCCCATATTCCTTTTATTATGAGTGATGAGTTCCTAGATCTCACAAGAAAATTTGGTTGTGCAACTAGACAGAGGAGAGACAGAAAAGGAAGGATAGAACAGAGCCTTGCATTTAACCTCTTTCTGCATAACAAATGGGGCAGGGCCTTATTCTACCCTGTCACAATTGCATGGACAAACAGTAAGTGGAAACTAATGGGAGGAAGATTCAGCAGGGATGTGAAGAAGTACTATGTTACAGAAAGAAAGTTAAAGCCTTGGAACAGTCTACCAGACAATATTGTGGATACAAAAACAGTTAAAGGTCTCAAGCATGGTTGGAATAGAATGAAGTGTATAGCGGTTGCACTATGCAGTAGAATCAGGGAACAGAATGGAGGGGGCAGGGAAGGTTAGTACCCTGCAGGAACAGTAGGTTCCAGGGCTTATAGGGACTTGGGCAGACTGGATGGACAACTGGTCTTTTCTGCTGTCATTGTTTATGTGTCTATGTTTCTAATTGACTATCTGTCCTAGATATGCTTAAATACCCTAACCACAAAGCTTCTTTCATATGACTGTTGAGAAGTTCTAGCCTTATTTTCTGTGTCTGATAACAGCTGTAATGCTGGGGATGCCAGGCCATGAGTATGAAACATATGGAGAGGAAACAACTTGAAACACAGAAAATCTAATTAAAATCCCCTTTTAATGTGTTAAATTGTGACTGCACCTCACATAAACTAATTTTATCTCAGCCTGGGTGCCAGCTGTTCTCTTAGAAATCAAGTATAAAATCACATATGTTTGCAGCTGCTGTAGGCCAAAATGTTCTGCTGAGAAAGTAGAAAAAGTGGTCTCATTTCATGTTTTCACACATTGGGTACAAATGAATGAAATAAAAATGTTGAGAGTCAGAGAGAGGATAGGAGCAGGTGATGTTGCCTTTGATTTTCGCAGTTTAGTGATGGAGCCAGCATCATGCTGGTTTCTGTCAGCTGAGAAAAGTTAAAAAATGGTACAGCATAACTTTTTTGTAAGAAACTTCTATTTTGCCCTTACATTAAGATTATATAATAAATATAAATGGATACTAATAGCTGTTGACATGTTTTATGATAAAGCTTTACAGTTGTCACAACACAGAACAGTTAGATACATAGTATGTATTAGAAACATCTAACTGGAGCATGATGCCCGCTGGTCATGGAAATTATGAGAGCAGTCAGTTTGGATGCAGAGATGATCCTATAGGGTCTTAAGTCTTCCAGACAAAGATTGGCATCTTGGGAGGGCTAACAGAAGAGCTGAGAATAAATTTATGTCCAGCTTCAATTGATTGCTTCATGGATCAGCATGCCCAATAGGCCACTAGGTTTGAGGCCAGCCTTGACTTTGTGCTTAGTAGTTGGATTATGTCATCTCCAGTTTAAAATCAAGAAACTGGTGGGAGATAGTGACCACAACTGTGTCATGTTCTCCTGGAGACAGGGAAAGCTAGCTGAACTTCAGTACCAAGCATCATAAACTTTAAAAGGCAGACTGACATGATGAAGGACCTGGTGTCAAAGAGTTTGGGTTTGGGGATGCTTCATAAGGCTGAGAACACAGAGCATACGTGGTACTCATTTATGAAAGTTCCTGAATCAGCTGCAGAGGTCTGTACCCTGCAAGCAATAAGGCAAAACAGGCCAATAACATGCCTCCTCCTGGCTCAACATGTTTGTAAGGCAACTGGTTCTTAACAAAATAAAAAGATCCACGACTGTTGGGAAAATGTGAGTTTGTTCAATCCATGGAGCAGTACAGGGCAGCACTGAGGGATTGTAAAACTAGAATTAAAACATCAGAGGAAGAGCTGTAACCCAGGATTGCATCAGGAACTGCAGTCAATGACATGGCCTTCTTCTAGTACATAAATGGAAGGAGGAAGATGAAGGAGAGGTTTGAGCCCTTAAAACAGTGGTAATATAAATTAACTGTGAGAGAACTGCAGATGACGGCAGAGATGCTTAATGAATACTTTGCTTCATTGTTCACCAAAGGGAACCTAAATGGATAGGGGCTCATTGGGAGGGTCCATAACATTAGAGGTAGCCACACTGTAAAATTGGCCATCATGCCCACCCTGATAGCTGATATTCTGGCAAAGATCAAGCCAGGTAAATCCCATGGGGTAAATGGACTACAACCCAGGATTACATTGTAGCAAATGGACCTGATCAGAGGGCCACTGGCAATAAATTTTGAAGAAGACTGTCTGGACAGGTGTGTTGCTTGAAGATGGTAAGGTGGCCTGTTAAGATCCACATCTTCAAGAAGGAGGGAAAGTCAGACCTGGTCGACTACAAGCCACTCAGCCTGACATCAGTGCTGGGCAAGGTCCTGGAGACTATTATCATGCAAAGAATAATGGTGCTGTTGTTTGAGGCCAAGGTTCTTGACTTCTTTAGCATGGGATTAAGAGGAACAAACATGCCAAACCAACCTGACCATGTTCTTCAAGGGGTGACCAGGAAGTGGACAGGGCTGGACATGTACATAGTATATCCATACAAAGAAACATAGAAGTTATTGACAGGCAATGAATGGCCTCTTGGCCCACCTAGTCTGCCCTATTTTCCCTACCTACAGTGACACCGCAGACCCTACTCTGTCTCCAGTCCCCCTTTACTTTTAAGATCCCTTTGTGTCTGTCCCATGCATTCTTGAATCCCATAATCATTTCCATTTTATGGAGCAGAAGTATGGGGGTAAATATATCAATGTCTGAATTAGAACTGGTGCATAATGTTTTCCTTAGGTCCATATTGGATCTTCCAAGAAATATTACTGGTTCTCTTGTTAGAGCAGAGGCTGACATGTTCTATTAAGTATACTATAATCAAGGTATGCTTAATTATAATGGTAAAATTATTTATATGGAAGAATATTAAAGGCAGTATAGCATAGTGGTTAAGAGCACTAAGCTACAAACCTGGCAAACTGGTTTTAAATCCAGAGCTACCACACGCATACTGTGTGACACTGAGCAAGTCATTTAAATTCCTGTGTTCCCATGACACATCTGGAAACAAGCCTGGATAGCATGTCTTCCTGGGCAAACTGTAAACATATATCTATATATATACACTATGTAAAATGTGCTTATTAAACGTGTACAATGAAAATAAAATCAGCTGGTTCTCATCACTTAATATTTGTTTGAAATGTATAGTTCTAACAGATATGTATTATTAAGATGCAGTAGGACAATATAGGATATATACTAAAATGCATTACAGCATCTGCAAGATATTATGCACAGGAAGATTTTGAAAATTGAACTCTACCTTTATTCAGATGTAAAATCATTCTGGGAATATAACCTTATGTACCTGTTAAGGTGCCTCATAGAAAAGCTCTTTGTATTTTAACAACAGGTCTGGTAAATGAATCGTTAAAGGGCATGCCAGTTGAGCACACATTGTAGAAAATAAATGTGCAGATGTCAAAATAATGCTCACATTACTGTCAGCTATTTGGTTCTACATTGCCCTACTTTTAGAGATATCACAATAAATGGTTAATGCCTTTACTACCAGAATTCCATATAGATAACTTGTCAGATTTACTCAGCTATGTAAAAATGTGCATATTAAAAAATGTGCTGCATTCAGATAAAATCAAGATTATAATTGCAGTTGCTTAATTTTCACATTTGGTTATACATTCTTTATGGAGTCACCTTCATTAACCTTAATCTACTGCTATAATCTTGTATTGTGTGTGTGTGTGTGTGTGTGTGTGTGTGTGTGTGTGTTGTTACTATTCTTGGTAATTATGTTTTGTGTATTGTGATTCTTTTTAACCTTGTGATTTTAAATGTACTGTTTCATACACTGTAAATGCAATAATCTTTGTTATTTTATGCATTTGTACCTAAATAAAACTGAACTAAACTGAAAAATAGCACAGTGTTACATCATGTTATATAATGTCTTAGAGATATGGAAAGAGTGCAGTAGCTGATGAGGAGGATGAAACTCTATGTACTGTACATCTGAGGGCAACTGAAAGCTAAATTATTTATTTATCAACAATTAGTCAAAGCAGAATACATAACTGTCATTGAAAGGAAGATGGAACAACAGTTAACTATGTAAAATCATGTCCTAGCACCTTAAATGTGGGGCAGGGTTAATGAGGGAGTGTCATTGGATGTCAGGGACTTACAGGAAAAAGTGAGCCACGTGACTTGATAAAGGGTAAGGGAAGAGGTGGCACTAAACACTAGGGAATAGGCTTTAACATGGTCAGTAATGGGGTGTCACTGGACATTATGACCACTTGACTTGGAGCAGGGTAAGGAGGGTGCAACTAGATGTGTAGGACTGCCTGGCACTGGAAATGGTGGAAGGGATACCACTGGATGCCAGTCAGTGTGTGTGGACTGGAGCAGGATGAGGGGTGCTTGATGGCAGGGACTTCTGGCATACAGTGGGATGAGTGTTTGACTGGAGTTCATTAATGGGACCAGGTATGTGAGGGGTTACCTGGGACTGCTTGTCATGGAACAGGTTAAGGGTAGTTAATATCACAGGAGGATACCAGGGATTGCTTAGTGCTAAGAGTATTGACAATGCTGATCTGCAACACAAATTATTGTGCATCTATTATTCGACACTCTTTAAAAAAGATGAAAATTAATTTCAAACAAACTACATTTAAGCATCTGGTAGGGCTGAATTAGAAAGCCTCAAAAGTAATGAAATTGGAAGTTTGCAGACAAAGTCTCCTGGCTCTTGTTAAATGTGTACTGGAGTGTTCCTTGAGATTAGAAAGTCTGCATTAATTGAATTAAACATACCCAGGGCACCTTGCTTAAACACAACAAAAATGGAGAACATTATTTTCAGGGATCATTATTAGCCATTAATTCCAATTTAAAATTGGAAATAAAATATAGAGGCAGTATAGCGCAGTGGTTTAAGGCTCTGAGCTGCAAATCAGTGACATCCAGCAGACCAGACCTGGGTTTGAATCCCACAGCTTCCACTTACATACTGTGTGACCCTGAGCAAGTCACTTAACTTCCCTGTGCTCCCAGGTCACACCTGTAAAAAGCTTTCAGCATAGTGTGCTACTCCTGGTTAAACAACTAAAAAAAAGATCAAGGAGGCAGGGGCTGACAATCACTATACAGGAAAGGGATCTTGTGGTTATTGTATCACAGGACCTCAATGTAGCATTGCAGTATGGCAAGGTTGTGGGCAGGCCATTGGTATACTGGGTGCATAGGGAGGGGATTCCAGCAGGAGAAGAGAGATGGTGTTGCCATTATCTCACTGCCTGGTGTGCCCCCACCTGAAGTGTAGTGTCCAGATTTGGAGACACCTCAGAAAGGACAAAGAAGGAGGCTGTCCAGAGGAGGACAACTAAGAGGGTGAATGGTTTGCATCTGAAGCCCTGCAAGAAGAGGCTGAGGGTCTCAACATGCACACACTAAAACATAGGAAAGAGATAAATGTCATGACCGAGACCTACAAGTACCTCACAGGGGTAAACAGGTGGGAAGCCTATTTCAAATGAGGATGAGCACTAGGACCAGGAGGCATGCAATTAATTTGGGGGTGGGAGCTTAGAGAGATATGAGGAAATGTTTCATTACTAAAAGAGTAGTAGATGACTGGAACAGACTGTCAGCAGAAGTGGTGGAGGCTAAAATGTTGAGAGGCTTCACACATTTATATGATAAACATAGTGGTACATCTGAAAAGAAGAAGGAGGGGGCCCTGGAGATCAGATAGGGTCTGCAGAGGTGGAATAGGCATGGAACACTTGAGCAGACTGAGGGGCCATGGGGTCCTTTTTCTGCTGACAAGTTTTATGTTTCCAAGCAACTCTTTGGCTTAAAAGGCTGGGAATATGAGGGCAAGCCTTGGAGGTTATTATGGACATGAGGTATGAACAGTTACTCTTCAGTCAGGTCCCCATGTCCACTCCTTCATCTGTGATTCATGCAGAATTTGGACCATCCTGACTACTGGCAATAATGCATAACATGTTGTTATATTATTGGACTGATACCACCAAATTGCCAGAAGAAAATATCCATAGATGTATTTAACTGAAATGAGAGCCTATAGAAAAAAAGGCTTCTCATCACTTTGTCCATACTCAAGTGAGGACTTATTATTTAGGATAGGCTATGGATACATATGGGAATGTCCTACTACTGACCCACTTGATTTGATTCAAAGTAAAATTATTGATAGAATTAATCTATAAACCCATCAAAGGGGAATGATCTCTGTCACAGACCAGAAAGCCTCTAGTGATTGGCCAAAAAATGTTAATTTATAGAAACCATATCTAGATATCTAAATTTCTTCATATGAGAGAAAGCTTTTAACTCACTTCAGATTAGAATAATTTAATAGTAATGCTATAAAGAAAAGACATGGCAAATTCCCAGATCTTGGAAATGCCTACAGTTGTGGGTATGGTCAAGTATTGCCCTCATGGTTCCTTGACCTATAAGGTAAAATAGAGTGCAAGGAGTCCACTTCCTGCAACTGTCCCCCAGTATTCCCAAAAGATAACACAGGAAAATCCTCTCAAGTGAAATTAATTCAAAGTTTTATTAATAAAGTTCAGATTTTAAGACCTACCACATTTGCCAATGTTTCACAATGTGACCCGGTTTCTTCAAGGCTGCAGCATCTATTTCAAATAAAATCATAATATAAATACCAGAGTTGACTGTTTTGAAATGTGTTGTCAGTCCATATGTAGGATATCACATACTGTGCATACTGAGCAAGTGACCATATCTAAAATATATAATCTGAACCCCAATTCATTAGGTTGATTTTTTTCTTTTCTTGTTAAATTCTGCAACGTGCAAGACATAAACACTTCTTTCACATAATTGTTTCTGTGGATATGGATACTGCAGACTACTAGCACTATACCAATATTTTAACATCTGTACATTTCAGAATACAGTATTAAAGTACAGGGTACTGCAGCTAAACAGTTGTCTTTTTTCAGCTCTCATTAGTACCCAAACTTGGTAAACTCAGTTAAAATAATTTGTCTGTATTTTCATTTTGATTAAAAGGCAAGGCAAGGCAATTTTATTTATATGGTACCAATTTACAAGGGCTCTGTGCATCTCATAGTAAAAAGAACACATTCAATAAAATGTAAAATATGGTTATAGAGAAATTACACAGAATTCAGATGCAAAACTCAGTATAAATAGATTGTTTTTAGGCAAGATTTAAACAGGGCCAGGGAGGGTGCACCTCTCACTTTGGGAAATGGTGTTCAATAGGATCAGAGCAGCTATGTTGAATGCCCTATCTCTTAAGGACCTATGGTTTTCCTCTACTGACTTAAGGGGTGACCAGGAATATAAGCATTTAGGAGGTCTTTCAGGTAGCAAGGACCCAAACAGTGCAGAGTCTTGTAGGTTAAAAAGCACAACTTAAAGTTGATGTGCTACAGCACCAGCAACCAGTGTAGAACATGGAGAACTGGTGTGATATGCTGGTTAGGTGGCTGCATTCTTGACCAGCTGAAAGTGACACAACTTTGCTGATAACACAAGGTATAGAGCATTGCAGTAATCCAGTCTAGATGTAATAGAACATGTGCAAGGCCACCAGACTAGCTGGTTCCAGAAAGAATTTCATCCCAGAAATGTTACGGAGATGGTAGAAGTCACTGGGGATAACACATGACTCCTGATATTCTAAAGTCAGATGGAGTCCACAATTTCCAGAAAAAATCCACAAACTTCAGGAACTCTAGATCCTGTAAAATTAAATGAAACTTATTACTAAAAGGAGGCCATCTCTGTCTAGATTTCTGAAATTGCATCAACAACATGAGACTGTCACATTCACTCAGCTTATTTTATTTAAAAGGATGAGCACACAATATTATTTCAATGTTTCTTGACTAAAAGTCACTTCTTCAGGAAAAGTGTTGTGCAACATTTATATCCTAGTAAAATAAATGCATACATGCACTATTTTCATGTATGTGTTTTAAACATAATATGCTTAATTTTCAAAGGCTGGGAATGGTACAAGAGAGCTTGCAGCTAGGAGAAATGGCACAAGGGCTCCTTGTACCACATCTTGCACCAGTTTCAATTTTCTAAGGGACCATGCACCAATGGGTGAACACCTGTGCCAACCTGGGTTGTGCATCCTTGTCGACAGCTGCACTGGTGCACCATGACAGAAGGGGCTTGTGTTGGGGCAGGCTACAATATCCCTAACATTAAGATTTTGCAAGCCCTCAAGGGGTGCATGGATTTTGCAATTAGACCAGCCTGGAGCTGGTCTAAACTCCATGCTGAACTACTGTAGCCCCCATTGGTGGGGGTGATGCTGGGTTGCCTTGGTAAGGTACCCAGAAAGCCCCCAACACATGCCAGACCACTGCTGGAGCAGGTGGTGGTCCCCAACAGGTAAGAGCCCAGAACCCCACTGTGGTGATGCTGATGCATCAGCCCCCCAAGGACCTGCACCATCTGTGATATCATCCATCAGTGGTAGTTGTCACCCCCAAGATGGACCTGTCCCATTCTCCCCATGAGCCAGGCATCCTCTGACTGTCCCACCAGCCACCAAGCTGACCAGCTGATGGATCACCATCACCACCTCACTACTGCTAGCCTGTGTTGCAGCTTGTGGCAGTCCCCTTCAATGCACCATTTAGTTAGTGCACAAGTTAGCATGGCAAACCTGGGCACTTTGGCCTCAGAACCCTGTTCTTTAAAACTCCAGTGCAGGGTCCCCAGTGCACTCAAGTTTGCTGCAGCTGGCTTTTCACTGCAACAGCACCAGTCTAAATCAGCTTTTAAAAATGCAGCATATATATATAAATCTCAAAGAATATTCAAAACTCATAGTCATGTTTCTCATTTGCAAGTAGATCAAGCTCTTAAGTGCTTTTATGCTGGTGAGTATCTCTAAATCCCTTTATTTTTACCTATAAATGCAAATATATATTTAATTACCATCTACATATGCCCAATCTGTATTAATGAAGTCTATTTCTTTATGAAAATGCAATACTTTTTGCATCATAAAATTTTTTAATCCCCTTAATTTAATTTCTCCTTTATCAAACTTAAAGAGCAGCCAACGATCAGGAAGGACTTTGAGAAACATAATATTTGGATACAAAGCAGCTTTTTTTTCTCACTGACTTTGTATTTCATATCTCCATTATTTATTACTGAGGTCATATAAATGAAAACAGGATAACTGTTCCTTGAGGGTTCATTAGCTCTATTGCTTATTCCCAAACTGAAGTCATTATACTCTGCTTATGACATCACAGTTATTCCCATGGCAACAGACTGTGATGTCACAACAGAGCATTATAATTTCAAGTAGGAATAAACTATAGAAGTAGGCTAACTCTAAGAGGTAACAATTGTTTTGGGGGATTTCATCAGTAATACATAATGGAGAGGAGAAATCTAAAGCAAACTATAGAGGATATGTGAAATAACAACTGAATTGTGTCTAAATATTATGGTTTTTTTTGTTATTGATTTATACTCCTATTGCCATGGCCCCTACCTCAGGAGGGAGCCCCCAGCCCCATCCACCAGCATTCACCATCTGGTGCTGACCCATATCCCCAGGGCTTACCCATCTGGTGGGGCTGGTATGGTTCTTCAATGCCCACTGGAGACTGGATCCAGTGTGGCCAGCACCATGGCTAGCCAAGAGCGGGCCTGCATGGCGCCCCCATCATATGCTGTGCAACTATTTCTCCTAACATTTTTTCCCTTGTGGATATGAGACTTGCAATGATGCCCACATAGAGAGTGCACATGCATCTGCATGCACTCTTCCAAGCATCGGCCCCATCTCTGTTCCCTCTGCAGTGTCAGTGCACTGCTCCCCAGCTCTGCTAGGGTCAGTCAGACGCTGACCACTGGCAACCCTCCTCCCTGGAGAGGATAGCAATCTCTCCAACACTTGATCCTTCTCCCTGTGACCTCGGTGTCCGTGGCTTATTCCTGAAAATGGATTGCTGACATAGCGTAAGGTAAGGCGCCTAGCGCCTCAGCCCTCGGCACCACTGGGTTGGCTAAAATTATGTTTTAATGTTTTCACAATAGCATCTGCTACTCTTTAGACTGTTTCAAAATCACTATTTTCATGGCCCTAACATACACCATGATAAGGACTATAATATCAAAAAGCCATTTGTTCCAAATCATTTGCAGTGGAATCCCAATCAGTGTTCAAAAGTGTGTGTGTGGGGGTGTTAATGAGGTAAAAGGTATTTTTAAACTTTTATCTTTATTTCCTTTTAATTTGTACTGAAATTGTCTCTTTTTCAGCCCCTTTATATTACATATACTTTTTTAACGGGAAAATCAGAAAGGCTGTCTCTGCTTTACATTTTATTTTCTATTTTATCAAAAGCTAAAATTACATTGGACTTTATAAATTTCTGTGATTTAAATATGTTTTAAGAGTATTTTTCCAATAGTTTCATCCTGGAATCACCAACAAATTTCTTTTGCAATCTGCATGGAATGGGCTGTCACCACCTCTGCTCCACACTACAATGTTACTGACCTCAGATTTTCATTTCTTTACAATGGAAATGTCCTCCCATTGCCAGGCAGTCCAAATGATGCACATTGTGTCATCCCATTCAACATCCAACCATGATGTAAATGACATGAGGGTCAAAAAAACATGCGCTATTGCATGGTCATCTAGGTAACAGAAAAGCTCAATATGACTAGCAAACATCAATCAGCTGCACCAACATGTTCAGAGCCCTGGGTATTCAGGTCACTACTAGGTGTGGTGTAATCTGTGCACTTAAGTATTGGGAACTCTACTTTAAAGACCCCTATATTTTCATTACTACAAAGTCTGGGAGAGATGTATCAGAGCCAGAAACAAAATCTAAGGGACTCTGGCCCAACTCACCTTGATATAAAACAAAACAAAAAGGATATCAGAAAAGGGAAGAGCTATATTCAATCATGTCATGAAACAATCCACAAAGAAGAAGCTCACTCACCAGATAAAAATCATTTTATAAGTATTTTCCTGCCAGCTAACATAATTCCAACATTTTGGGGACACCAATTCATCAGATAATCCTGGCCAAAATTTTATGAACTGTGGCAAAAATTAGCTACAATCACTGTGCAGCTATTTTACATTTTCTGTTAAAGTCCAAATGCAACCCATATTCTTCATCAAACCATGGATATCAATAATTATGAGAAGTACTCAGACTACCTTTTGAAATATTCAAAATGCTATTTCCAATTGTTTATAATCAGCTCAAGCACAGAATTGATGGAAGAAAGGAAGTTGACATTTTAATGAATGACTCTCAGAGTGCCGTATTTTGTTGTCTACCAAATATTCATGAAGATCCCTTAAACCCTCAAGGTAGTTTGACAATTTCTGGGAGGATTCCATTATGGAACCATTCTAGAAATATATTAAATTTCATACTAAATACTTGGTTCCTGGTATGATATCATTGTTGAGAGATCTGATACATATTTGATACAGATTGTGGATGAAGTAAATAGGAGTCAGGAGGATGTGATGTAGAAGGAATAACATTAGTGATGGTGGATGTAAAAAGTTTATATACATCATTCCACACAGAGATGCTTTGGGATTGTTTGCTAAGGGAATGGAAAAGACAACAGAAACCAAACTCACATTTATTATCATTATAATTAAGTAATACTGTTTTAGAAAATAATTTTTTCTAGTTTGAAAATTAATATTTCCATCAAAGCAAGGGATAGCAATGGTAGCCAGTATGGCTCCTACATATGCAAATCTCATATGGCCTGGTACAAGGAAAAGTTTTATTTCTCCCCAGAAAGCAACATCTATTTATCAGATTTTGCTGTCTGGTAGAGATTTATTTATGGCATTTTCTTTTGTGGAAAGGGACAGAAGAAAGGTTGCCTAACTTCCTGAGCTATCTGAAATCATGCATCCATAATTTGAGTTCACCATGTCTTATCATAAGACAGAAATCCCATTTTAGATATACACATTAAAACTGAGGATGGAAAATTAATGATAGACCTACACAAAAGCCTTAAGAGAGAAATACTCTTTGTTTGCAGGGAAACATATTCAGCCATATTCTGATGCTTTTAGTTATAAAAAACAAACTACAATAGAATCTGAAAAAGCAGCACAACAAGTGAGTGAGCTAGAGGCCAAAAAGAACACTGCATATGCAGTCAAATAACTTATTACACTAAAGTAAGAAATAGAAGCTCAAATCACCATATTTAGTAAGGATTTAAAAAAAACTATAAACAAAGTAAACAGGAAGGAGACACCACCACATATTATAAGGATGGTATAATTACTGACCAGTATTTTTCCCTAAGAGAAACCTGGTTATAATTTGCCATTATAACCACGTGGTTATAACAGCAGACACACGCCTGTTTTTCCTCCTTCTTCGCATGCAGCAGACACTCTTCCTTCCTGATCGCCTGACCTCCACCACCACTACTGCTCAGCGGTAAGTAAATTTGAAAAAGAAAGGGAAAAATAAAAAAACTTGTCTCTCAGTCTGTACAGCAGACTTTTTAATTGAACAAATAAAGAAACGGAGACATCTCGCAGCTGCTGGACCCCAGATCACTTCATCTCCACAGGATGCTGCTCAACACCACTGTATGTACATTTTATATAATTGCTGTGGTGAAAAATGTTGTTCAGCAATTATACAAAATAAAGGTTGGTGGGAGGGGGTTTAACTCGATTTTCACACTCATCCCTCAGTTTGGGATGCCTTATAAACACCCTGAGCTTCACTCACTGGATGTATGTGCCACCCACACCGGAAGGTGGATGTAAAATCTCATTATAACCCCTACCAAGCCATTATTCTTTGTATAATTAAAGCATGGCATGGACCATACAAGCATTTTCAATACAGAATGCATGACAAAATAGATTCCAGTATTGATGGGGGCAATGTTTCATGAGGCTTGGTTAGTGAAACCAGTGATTATTTGGATTCAGAGAGACCAGGGGGCCTCAAGGGGTCCTTTATAGACCACAGTGGGGAGGGTCTAGGTTCTCCTATAGGTGTCATGGGCTGAGGAAATCAAGGAGGGGAAGGGCAGGAAGAGGAGGAGGAGGAGGAACACAGGAGGCAGAGGGAGAGTGAATTACTGCAGGACATGGAACAAACACCAGTGGGGAAAGGAATGTTCCCGAGACTGCAGAAAATGAATTGGAGGTAGTCAATCTCACTGATGAAACCTTATCCAATGGTAACATTTCTATACTATGAAAAGGCCTCAGTTTCATTGCCACCAATACTGTAAGCCTAACCCTTCAATATTATAGTCAACCTATAAAGATTTTCCAGCAATTGCAATTGAAAGATTTCTTCAATGGTTCAGTTTTGACAACGGTGCAAATATAGATAATCAGGCAAGCACAATAGATAACATTAATGAGATTGATGTTCTTCAGGCATATATTACTTTATCTAGCAAATCTGCTTTTTGCCCTGTGACTTGCAGTCCCACTTTACAAACATAGTGCCAGTGCCATTTGTTCAAAAGAGATGTGGAACAATTCTTCAAAAACTATAATGGCAATGAATCCCAGAAGATCACTAAGAATGAAAGGATTGCACTGAACCAACTAAGTAATATGTCTGATGTGGTGATTCACCCTACCAATAAGGGCGGAAGTAGTGATACAGGGGAGAGATAAATACATTACTGAAGCCAACAGACAATTAAATGAAGGAATGTTTTACATTCTTCTTAATGGGATCCCACTAATGAAATTAAAGAAACAGCTAAATGTTTAATCAGCAACGAGCAACATCTTTGCTGATACAGTTGGAAGACCAGCTCCTGATTGTTGCTGCTGTGCGTGTTTGCACCTGGACCAGTGTACCGGAGGGTAGGGGGCTTGGGGAAGCTGGCCACTGGGACTTCTGCTTGAGGTGAGGTTTGTGCCATTTGAAAGCCTGCACTGCCCATCTTCATTAATCCACCTGCAACCCAAACTGATTCAGCACAATGGAAGACAGGTGGCAACATTCAGCACTTTACAACGTCTTTGCTGCCTCCAGACACAGTTGGAATACCAGCTCCTGATTGCTGCTGCTGCTGCTGTTCTTGTTTGCAACTGGACTAGTGTACTGAAGGGTAGGGAAGCTGAGGAGCTGGCCACTGGGACAGCTGCTTGGGGCAGGGCTTGTGACCTTTAAAAGCATGCACCACTTCCACTAGCGTGAGAGCCACTTGGACAAAAATGTACACCAGATAAACACCTTTAGGTGCCAATGATTTTCTTTTCTCCAACAAACAGTAAGTCTGACTACAAACAGTATAGATTATAAGAATAGAATATGAGATAGACCAGCACATTCAATCTAATACCTGTTCTCATTGTATAGTTTGGAATCATTGTAAGCATAGTTCAGTGCTTATTAACCTTGAACATAGTGATACCATTTCGACTTCAAGATAAAATCCTGATTAGTATTTATAACACCATTAATGGGAAGTTAAGTATAACTTCTATTGGAGAACAAGTTTTATTTTTAGCAGCTTTAACTGTATTTAAGGAATATATGTTTTGAAACATACTAGAATTAGAAATGTATTTGTTAAGTTTGTTGACAGTGTTGACTTAGCTGCTTTGTGGACATTTATCCACCCAATTGAGGAGTAAGAGGAAAATGTGTGCATATTGGCCAACTCAAGAGTCTTTAAATAGTAAATTGACAGAAACATCAAATTCTTTAAAAACAGAAGAAACACTTTTACCAGAAATTGGAAAAGTTTCTGCTCAAAAAACAACTACTTGTCATTAATCTCCATGGTTTACACAAAGATTGCACAGGAATGCACGCTATATATTATGTGTTTGATTCAATTACGGGTAATATTGAGCTAAATCCAGGTCCCCAAAATGTTACTATTCAAAGCTTCAAAATACTACATGATAATGCTTGCAGCTTTAGCACCAAAAATGGATTTGCTATCAACAATGATTATTGAACGGGATCCGAAATACTAGGTCTTACAAAACCTAGTTTTTCAAGTGCATTGATGACAAAGATTACTGCTCCTGGTTACCAGCTTTTAGATCTGATAAGAGAAAACATGGAGGAGGAGGAGGTGTAGCTTTATATATAAAACACTCTTTGGAAAATGTGGAAACTCTTAGGAGGTAGTGATGAAAATGTAGAATACTTAGTAGTTAATTTAGTAAATCTCAAACTAGCAGTTGGGGTGATAAATTCTCCTCCAAAACTAACTTGACTAAATCAGAAATAGTAATTAATAAATGTTATGACTGCTTAGGGATAAATTACTTATTTTAATGGGTGATATGATGAATTCCGACTGGTATTAGCCAAGAGGGGGCAATTAAAGGAAATCGCTTCAATCTTGGAAATAAAACAACACATTAAGAAGCCTACCAAAACACCAACACTTCTACTCAAGGATCATTTCTGGATTTATTATTTACTTCCCACAGATTAAGGTATTGGAATCAGGGATCTCACCACCATATTTAGGGACCATAATCTGATTTAGGTTAAAATGATGCATGATCAACCTTTGAATAAACAGTACAACACATTCTGGACTAGGGATATGCAAAATGTTTCTGCTGAAAACTTAAACTAAATGTGAAAAATGAAAAGTGGGACCATTGCAAATTAATTCCTGATTTGGAATGGTCTGTTGAGTACTTTTCAGAGACCCACAGAGACGCTCTGTAATTTGCATGCACCCAGATGCAGAGTCCCTTTAAAAGAGCAAGGGTCCCATGGATAAATGAAAAATCTTGAAAATGATTAAGATATAGAATAGAACCTTGCATATAGTGAAAAAAACAAAACAAAAAAAAAACAAAGGAAAAGAGATTGGGAAATGTTTAAATGTAAACCCAATGAGTGCAAAGAACAGATAAAGTAAGCTGAAGCTAAATATTATAAACATAAAATAGAAATGAATAATGCCCCTCAGAAATTCTGGCAAACAGTGAATCAACTAACTAGTCCAGGTTGTGCTGGTCCACAAAAGACTTTTCAACTGAAGCATGAAGGTAAATTGATCAATGACCTTAGCATAATTTCTAATATCCTTAATACTTGTTTTGTCAATTTGCCAGGTTTACAGATAAGTGACCACCCCAAAAAAAGATGACAATGATATTGACAGGGAACTTCACAGCTATCCAATAAACCCAGATGATAAGAACACTGACAGGGAAAGTAGGCTCCACCCTCCCTTTTGGTTGAGGATATTGACCATTTCTGAGGTTTGTAAAGGCCTAAAAATCAATTTGTATAACTCTGCTGGGCCTGACGGTTGAGGGTAAACTTTAAAACCGGTGGATGATTATGTAGCCCTCTTATTACTTATATTTTTAATTGGAGCTTAAGTATAGGACAGTTTCCTTCAACATGGAAAGAAGGTCAGGTTTATTCCAAGTTATAATGGAGGAGATGACTCAGACACAGGTAATTATAGACCAATAGCATTATTAGCTGTATTATCTAAATGCTTTGAGAAACAAATACAACTACAGTTGTCTGAATACCTGGACAAATATGAACTCCTGACACTTTTCCAGTCTGGATTCAAAAGGTAACACTCCACAAGCACAGCTGAATTTGAATTTAATGATTTAGTATCTTCCTTCCTGAACTCCAGACTGGAAACTGCAGCCATTTTTATAGACTTGTACAAAGCATTTGACCTGGTGGGCCTCCCTGCTACTTGAAAAAAGAAGTGCACTGGGAATAGATGATGGTCTCTGGGACTGGATCAGGTCATCTTTGAATGACCACTCCCAGAGGGTGTCACTCTCCCAGACCTTCTTGACTAAGATGAAAGTAACACAGGGTGTGCCTCAGGGGCCATTTTAGGACCTGTTCTGTTTTTGATTTTAACAATGATCTCCCACATGTAGTACACCATTCTTCATTAAGATTATATGTAGATGACACAGCTCTCATCACTACTGGAAACAACATACCAGACCTCAGACACAAATTACAGGCATATTCTGATTGAGTGTGGAGTGCTTCACCAGGTCAAAGCTTAAAATGAAAACAAAAGAACTAAATTTATAAAGTTTGGATCAAAAACAAACCTTGACTGCATGTACTTAGAAATGCAAATGAACAAACTGAGAAGGTCAATGAATATATTTTCCTGGGAGTAGTCTTTGACATAGATTTGACTTTAAACTAACACATAATTGCATTAGTTAGTAAAGTAAACAAAAGATTGGTGCTGTAAGACACATTACAAAATGTCTCAATAAAGGAGAACAGTAGCCAAACAACTGATCCTACCCTCTTGAATATAGAAACCTGATATATCAAACTGCAAATAAGAGAATGTTGGACAAGTTAGATAAATTATATTATAAATGAGCTTGGGATGTATTGCACTGTAACTTTAGTACTCATCACTGTACATTACTATCCAGGATAAAATGGCAAACATTATCTCTGCAAAGTGCAAAATCCTTGCTGAAACTCCTACATAATTGTTCAAAATACAATCCAAGTCATTATATTACTTGTGTAGCATTTTGTAACGGACAGTACCAAGCATGCAAGCTGATTAGATCTGTGCATATAAAATCAACCCCTATATGCAAAGCAAAATTTGGAAAAACATTGTGGTTTCAGGCTGCACCTTATGGAATAATCTTCCTTTAGCATGCACCACTACTTCTCACAATGTTTTTGTTACCTCAGAGGAAAACCATTTTCTTTTGTTTGAAATTGTTAAAAGTGTTTTAATTTTCAGTGGCCCAGATATTCAGGCATGTTGAAGGCGCAATAGGGTTGGGCGCATGCTGAAAGTCTGAACTATGCCTTTCTCGCGATATTCAGCAGGAGGCAGTTGCACCACTGAAAACAGGCTGGCGTGAACAGCCGCTAATGCAAATGAAGGCATGCGCAACCCAAGGGGTGGACCCATGCATAAAGAGCGCAAAGACTCGCGATGCGCAACAGCGGATGAGCTGGAAGGTACACCACGCCGGAAATGAGCCAAAATAAAAGGCTCAAGGAAGAGGCGCAAGAACACTACAGGGAAGCCACATGAGGCAGGGAGAAAGAGAGTGCGACAGTGGCAAAGAGTGAAGGCCAGGGAGTGCACAGGAGAGAAGAGGGACAACGGAGGGTGTGTTGGGCCACAGACTGCAGAGGCCAGTAGGTGTACCGGTGCAGTGGAGGTAGCAGTCAGGACAGTGGGGTAACACAGCAAGAACAGCCAGGGGGAACAAGCCAGGGACATGGATAGTGCCAGCTTCCTCATGGAAGCTGTAATGAGGGGGTGAGAAGGCATGCTGCAGGGGACGCGTGGAAGGGCCCGCTGGGCGGCATGCCTCAACAGGTAGACTGCGTCTGGCCAGCTTTGAGCTGTACACGGATGTAGAGATCGTGGGCTGATACCACCTGAACAGGGCAATAGTGAGGTGGCTCTGGAGCTGTGCAGTGATGTGATGCAGGCACCCTCACGATGGAGTCAAGCTCTGTCAGTGGAGACAGAGGTAACAGCCCGCGGTGCCTGCTCACTACGGGTACCTTCCAGAGGCTGACAGGGAATACCACAGGCATAACACAGTCGGCCACATCACGCATCCTCACCCAATTCCTCAGCGCACTGCTGCCACATGCTGCGGAGTACATCCATTTCCCCAGCACCGCAGCAGAGCATACAGCAAACATGCAGGAGTTCCACAGGGTAGCACGTATGCCTGGCATGCTAGGGGCAATAGACTGCACCCATGTGGCTATTCGCATCCACCTGGCCCCGATGGGGCTGCATACAGAAACAGGAAGGGTTTTTTGAGTGTCAACTGCCAGGTGGTGTGTGATGCCAGTGGGCGATAATCAATGTCTGTGCCACACACCCTGGTGGAGCACATGATGCCTTCATATGGTATCAGTCCGCACTGTGCCATCGATTCGATAGTGGGGACATCCCCACAGCCAACTAGTGGGGAGTACACATGTAGGAAGTGCAAACCAAAAGGGTGGAATGCCACAGGTGCCATGGTAGTGGCACACAGGATATGGGCATTATGGACCTGAACATGATACTTATCTCCACTATCTCCACACAGGTGACAGCGGATACCCACTCCGTCCCTGGCTGCTCACACTGTACCGCGCCTCATGACCCCATTGCAACAACACTATAATGAGGCACATGCCGTCATACGCAACATCATCGAAGCGGGTGTTTGGGATGCTTAAGGCATGCTTCCGATGCCTAGACACCTGGCGGTGCCCTACAGTACAGCCCCTCAAAGGCCTGTAGGGATATTCCTGGCCTGTTGTATCCTGCACAACATGGCCAAAGACCATGGGATAGCCATACAGGTCGAGGAGGGGACAGCGATGGGGACGCCAGTGACGCCAGTGATGATGGTGATGAGCAGCCTCCTGCGACAGCGGGACCCCGACTGATCCGCAGGCCCAGCTGCACCGGGACACCATCACAAAGGAGCATTTTGCATGACACAGGTAAGTCAAGGGGCCATGTGCAACCAACACTGTCTAGGCACAACCCACAGGCACACAGGGTAACACACCAGGGTGCATGACGGCAAGGGAGTTGAAGGGTCCAGGCACACAAACACACCATCAGGGAGGGTTGAACAGTCATCTGACACACACACACACACACACCAGGCACAAAGCGTACACGGGCAGGTGCACAGCAGGAAACAGACATGGCAAACACATAGATCAATGGACCACCCACACCACCTGTACTGTCCAAGTATGTGTGTCAGATGCTGGGCACCCTTGCACCTTGGTGTACAGTACAATGCAGGCATCATCATACACACGCACCTGTGGACAGCAGTTGGGTGGGTGCAGGTGGTCCGTGTGTTGGCGTGTTGGGCAGGGCACCCACCAGTGCACTGTCCACCATGACAGACATTGCACACAGGGCAGCATCAGACAGGGCCCGCACTGAGACACAGGTCACTCAGGTGGCACTGTGCCACAGCCACCTCGGATGCATGGTGGCCCGCCATGACCCAGCAGCACTGGCAGGCTGATCATGGACACATGGGTGGCACCGGCGGACCAATTAGGGTCCCACTGCGCCGGCCCCAACTGTGTCCAAGACAGGGTGTGCAGCATGCCGAACATACCTGCACCAGGTGTGCTCGGATGCCCACAGCAGAACCCGCATCGACAGGCTGGGTGTCGCACAATGCTGGGAATGGGGGAGTGGTGCTAAGCTGTGTGTGTGCAGCAAGGGCACCTGACTGTGTGCCAAATGCGCCACGACAGCAACCAATGCCTGGGTCTGCCTGTCAATGGCGGTGGTCACATCCATCCGCATTTGGACCATCTCTGCAAGGATCATTGCATTGTCCCTGCTGTGCTGCTCCACAGCCATGCACAGTGCCTCCAGGATGTTGCAACCCGCATCTGCTGCTGTACTGATGCCCGCAGCAGGTGGGTGTGCTCGTCAAATGGGATGTCTGCCACATAGGCAATCTGTCCCCAGGGTATGGAAGGTGTGGAAGGTCCTGATGCTCAACACCCCTTGAGGGTGGGCGCTGTTCACCAGGACCAGGTATGGGCATGTCAACAGGTGGTGTGCATGTGCCACCGCTGGACCCTGTAACCCTAGACCTGGTGGATGACTGCTGCTGCTGCCCTCCAACTGCTGTGCCCCAGGGACCACCTGCTCCACTGCTGTGGCTGCAACAGTACCAGAGACCTGCACAGCCACCAGTGCTGCCCCACCGGTGCTGACAGGCACAGCCTGGGACTGTGCTGATGTGCTGGCACACACGCTGGAACCAGCTAGGTCCAGGGCATGTGCTGGCCTGCTGTGTGTCCGTTATGGACACACATGTGTCACCGCCCATTGCAGTCCTTGCATCATCAATGTAATGTTGGGTACATGCAACAGCCACAGTCACAGCGTGCTGGCATGCTTGCATGCCAGACTGCTGGAGACACAGGCTGTGCACCCCCACACCTGACTCACTCGACAACAGAGGTGGCAGCCAGGCGGCATGCTGGTGCAGTGCAAGCCTGGCGACAGAGGTGGATGGACCTCCTCCAACTCTGGCAGGTCTTCATCACTGCATGGTCCCACCATCACTGTCCCTGCAGATGAACAGGATCTGTAACAGAAAGTGAGGACATGTTAGTGCATGTGATCAACCTCCCCCAACACCACTACCATGTCATACCGTGCAGTGATGGGCTTCCACCTGTCTGGAATCCACCTCCTGGCATGCCCTCTGTAGCACTCCACTGCATTGATGCAGCCAGTCGATCCTCAGCCTGGGTCAGCCTGCCACCACTGGCTGGCCCCGCCTTTGCCATGCGCGCTCGCCTGAGGGCTGCCACCTTCTTCTTTCACCCTTCTGCGGTCTGTCCCTACCTTCTTTGCATTCCTGCAAAGAGCGCTGGTGGCTTCCGGCAGGTTCACCACCGAGCACCCCTCCCATGCAGCCGCATGGGCCTGAGGGTGCCACGCTGTCCACTCAGTAGTGGCTCCTCTTCCAGGTAGGCCTGGAAGAGTGCCTCTGTCTCCGCCTTTGTGAAGTTGGGCCTCCTTCGCCCATCATCCTCACCTCACCTTGGCTCTGCTCGGTCATGTCGGTCTGTATGGGTGGAAGTGGACACCCGTCACTGTGCAGTCTACAGTGTTATCCCATGACCATTGCCCAGAACATCACACAGTTTGCAACTTACCTCTCATCTGCAGTACTCCGACTCTGGCCAGCGCAGTCCACTGTCACATATTTATAGCGCAATGCATGCAAATTAGAGTGGAGCAACTGTAATGACATGCAAATCGCGCACCGCGCCGCTGAATGGCTGATCAGATGATTTGCATGTGTCGGTTGAATATCGCGCAGATTGCGCTTTGGCGCAATACGGTTGAGCCGGGCTGAGCCAATGGCGATTTCGGACTGTGTAGTACACCGCATTGCGCATGCTCAGGTAGCTTACGCGAGTCGCTCGTCGGTTGATGACGGCTGTGCACGATCAGCAATTCAGAACACGCCACCATTGTGCCAGTGGCGCTACAGCGCTGGGCACCAAATGGCACTGAGACACAACCGCGCATAGTCCACTGTGGCACTGGCACACAGGTGACTGTTTGCGCATGACGGTAGACGCCTGATGGTGCTGTGCGTGGCCTTGCACCACTGACCCCGACCTTGTGCCTGACCTTGCCTCCTGGCGCTGTACGCCTGGCATGTGTACGGTTTCATCGTGCTGTTCGGTGACAGCGCATAGGATTGGCAGCGCTAAAACGACAGCGCGAGCAGAGAATGGCGGCGGTGTACCACGAGCACTTCCACGTGGGTTGCTGCACTGTAGAGCACCATATTGTCTACTATAGCATTAGAGATGGCACACAGGAGAGCCCCTCAGTGGGATGCCCTTGAGCTGGCCAACCTTGTAGCCACTGTGGAGCCACACTATGGCCCACTGTTTGGTGAGGTGCCACTGGACAGGGCCAGGACCCAGGTATGGGAAGAGGTAGCCACTGACCTGGAGGCAGCCACTGGCCGCAGGAAAATGGCCGAACAGTGCAGGCACCGGGTATGGGGACCTGAGATGAGGGAGTTGAGCTACTGGCACGCCTGCGTCATGTGCCAGGAGGGGCATGGTGCTCCGTCCAGGTGGGTGATACGCCTACACACTTGTATGGTCCATATTGGTAACACTGTCTCATGTGTCCAGCACATAGGTGAGGGATGGTCTAGGTTGGCTGTGGTGGTGTTTACAGGGTATGGGATGGGTGGTCTGGCTGGGTGGTGGGACACACATTGGGGCAGGGGAATATGCTTTGGGTTTGTACTGATGTGTTTCTCTCCTTTGTCTCCACAGGCGTGCCGAGCAGAGGAGGAATTTGGAGCAGCAGCAGAGGGTGGGGACGCTGCACCGGGCATGTCGGGACCAACCCCAACACCAGCAACATCCCGATGAGGGTGAGTGCCATGACACCATGATTGCTATTGCAGGCTGTGTGACAGGGTGGGAGGCAGGGCATGGCTACCATCCATGGACACCACTGCCATACACACGACATGTGACAGTCAGCACTGTCCAGTGGCACTGCATCTCTGGGAGTGCGCTAATGGTGGTCCATGCATGCACTGGGCAATGGCTGTGGCACTGCCTGCTCACCGTGACAGCCATGTTACTGTACGGCTTTGGTTGTGCTGTGCTGGACATGGGCGGTGGGTGTGCAGTGGTACACATGGCTGTTGCTGCCTGGTTGGGCATGTCTTGTGGACACGGTCACTGTGGGTGGCACACACCATCACAGGAGTGCGCACATGGCTGTCTGCCATGCATAATGGGTGGGCTGCAGGGGATGGACAGTCACACCCATTGACTCTGATCCCTTGTCCTAGGTGGTGCGGATACTCCTAATGCAGCGGTCCATCCAGGACCTAGTGGTGGTGCAAGAGTCCCTGCCATCTTGTGGGATCTGCAGCAGCATGGCGTGAGGAGGAGGAGGCAACCCAGGCAACAGCTCCAGGCAGCAGAGGATCAGGCTGGCCACCAGTGAAGAGAGACAACCTCCCCTTGACCAACCCTCACACCCCGCCTTCCTCTCCCATATGTTCACCCCTGCTCTTACCCACCCCCACCTTGTTCCTGTCCCTCCACCCCATGTTTGTACATAATTGTAAATAGTTGTTGTTGTTATATTTTTGAATACAGTTATTTTGATATGAATACTGTGGTGGTCTCTGATTTGCAGCTGGCTATAGGTGCTCAGTTGCAGTGGTGTGCATGGCATCTGGGAGGTTCAGTCATGGGTATGTGTGTGTGCATGCGGGGAAGTGTCTCTGGTGTGGGAGTGGCTATCAGTCGGTATTTGTGGTGTGTGTGTTGTTATCTGTGCATTGCATTACTATGTGCAGTGGTCCATGGTGCCTGCTCTGTGTCCATTGTGCCCTGTCAACCCATCCTTGGCCTATGCAGCTGACACCCTTGCATGTCTGTGGCCTGTGAGGTCTGCTGCCTTGTCAGTGGTGGCTGTCCCTGCAGGTCATCCACTGTGACTGTCACAATGCTGGGTTGTCTCCTATCAATGGTGTGGTACATGTTTGCCTCGGGTAACACTATGGCCTCGGCAGTTGCTGTCCCACCTCCATGCTGTGGCTTGTGCATATTGCAGGGCTGTGCACCACTGTCTGTGACTTGTGATCCAGGCATATGTTGGTGGTGTACAGGGCCACAGTTCATGCACAGGTGGGTGTCATCCTGTGCCATGAGGGACTGCAGGCTGTGTGTGCACAGTTTTCGCGGCCCACACTGGGGCTTGGCTACACTACTGCATCCCTGTGCTAGTGTCCCCGTGGGTATGGGTGTGTTTTTGCCCCTGCACTGTGTTGCATCCAGTGCACTGCATGCTTCCACACACCACTGTGGGTGTCTGTGCTGGCGCTGTGGCTCATGGTGGGTCTGGCTTGTATGGTTCTGTGGTACACGAGGTTGCAGTGTGGCACTGGGGGTGGTGCATGGGGATTCCTGCTCATGGGGGTGTCTTGGGTCACAGTGCAGGGTGTGCTGTGCACGGGGGCTGCTGTTCCATGGGGTGATCTGCCCTCCTTGTGTGGCAGTCTCAGCTTGCCAGTGGTGTGCTGGGGCACCATGGCCCAGCTGTGCTTTGTTTGCTTGTCCCCATGGTCTGGTGGCTGTTCCATCCCTCCCCAGTTATGCTGATGGCAGGGTGTGGGGTACATTATTGGTTCTGCAGTGTGTCCCTGTGCCTATCTGTGGCATGGGTGGTAGGCCCTTGCACACCTCCCTAGTTCGCCAGTTCCACTGCTCTGCTGCTGGGGTTTTGCTTGCACTATGGCACCTCTGGGCTGCTCGGCTGGGCAGCCCTAGTTGCACCATAGAGCATCGCTCTGCTCAGCTTCCCTTCCTGGTTGGGCGCTTATAACGCAGGTTGCGCGATATTCAGATGCTGGCTTGTTGCGCAATTTGGCTAGCTCCATGTTTGAATATCACGCTCATTGCACATGTGTGCAATTGACTTGTGCTTGCTCCCTGCTGTTGCGCACTTTTGGGCGCAGTTTGAATATCCGCCCAGTGTCTCCAATGTTTTGTAGAGATTGCCCATAGTCAAATGTGATGTTATGTGAAATATTGTAATATTTGTAGTGTAAATTCATATTTTATTGTAACTGAACTACCTACACACAAGACTGTCTTGTAAACAGGAACTTTTTCCATAATGACATGCTTTATTTCCTGTAAAAAATAAAGATTTTTTATCTATCAATGTGCTTTCTATAAATTGGTCACTGAGAAGGAATCAAAATATCTTACTATAAAGTATCCTAAGACACCTGCACTTTATCTCCTGTCTAAGCTAAATAAAATAGCCTACTTATCCTGGGCTGTCCCACTGTATCCTCTATTGTGCCACTACAGAAACTCTTTCAAAATGTGTAGATGAATTATTTAAAAATATGCTGCTACTATTAAATCATATTTCAAGGACACGAACCACAAGATACAAATATTAAACAACACTGTGATTAAAGAGAATTACATCATTATGTATATTGACACTGACAGTCTCTACACTAATATATTGCACACTTAGTAGAGCTCTTAGAGCACATCCTGAAAATGTTGTCACTCCAAATGAATTTAAACTTGAAGTAGCAAGGTTTGTGATGGAATCTACTTTTCATCTTTAAAAACAGATATTTTGCACAGATCAAGGGTGTATCCATGGGTGACACATATGCCCCTAGTTTGGCTGCCTTATACATAGTAAATTGGGAAACTGACTTCATCTTTAATTCATAAAGTAACAACTTTAGTAAATACATAAACATGTGGACTAGATAGCTGAATGATGTCTTACTATTGTGGAAAAGCTCTGAAGAAAATGCAAGAAATTTAGTTAAATACATCAATAGCACTAGATCCCACTTAGAATTCGCAGCTAAGATAAGTAATGTGGAAGTGAACTTTCTTGACCTTACCATTAACAAGGAAATCAACAGACAAAAAACAAAAAATATATAGGAGCCCTACAGCTAAAAAAAACATAATTTTGTGAGGTGATGGCTGCTATCCAAATTTTTAGTAAAAAATATCCCAAAAGGGCAATTTCTATGGCTGAAATGTAACTGTACTGATGAAGTTAATATTGAGAGTGGTAGCAGAGAGGTCGCCAACAGATTTCAAAAAGACAGTACAAATTGGAAGATATTGTATCTGCCTCTCAAAATGCAAAAACATTTTATAGGAATATCTTGATTCAAGGTAAGGAGAACACACCTGGAGTAGGATGTAACTGGTGCCCAATATTTGATATCCAACATAATCCAGCTGCATATAGGATTGGTAAGATTATTACAAAACACTAGCATATTTTGGAAGCTGATAATAGATTAAAAGTGTGTCTAACAACTGGCCAACTATTACTTATTGACGTGGTAATAACCTCTGGGATGTATTAGTGTACACAATTTTGATTTCTGAAAGTTGGCTAACACCGTCCCAGTAGGCAACTACTGATGCAGACATTGTAGTCAGTGCTCAAACATGTATAACACATCTACATTCATCCACTCACATTGTCTAAAAGATGAAAAATTAATCAGTTTGTTATATGTAACTCAAGAGGAGTCATTTATATTCTTAGTAGCCTATATGGCTACCTATATGTGGGACAGACAAAGTGGAAATTAAAACTCTGCATCAGTGAGCACAAAACTGTTGAACAGATCAACAATGTCAACACGCTAAGGCCAAGCATTTTTGGAATGCAGACATGGCTCTCAGTTTGCTTGAAATCTGTTGGAATTGAAAAAAAATGGAACTTGAACCACATAGGGTGATATTGATACAGGCTTCTCCAAAGGGAAGCCTTTTGTGTTTCCACTTTGAACACAGTGTGGCCAAATGGGCTCAATGATGAACTACCCATGCATTCATACCTTTGATTGTTTATTTGACTTTTGATTTTAGATTGGTTTTGTTTTTCATCTGTATGCAACTTTAAAATCATAATTGCTGCTACTAATACCTTTTCACCCTGGAACTGAGCAGACGCTACACTGCAGTATCTAGCTGCCTTTACATCTTTATGAATCCTATTGTTCTTGTTTCACACAGTCACTGTTGTTCTAACCATGATTTTTCCCTCTGTATATATAGCTAAACAGATGGTGTTTTACATAGTGTATTTTTATCATGGGTTTTATGTTTGTTTTTTTTGTGGCTATTTGTTACTCTTTCATGTCTATGTGTCATTCATTGCACAGCTCTTTGGCACTTTCATCAGATATTGGCACTTTCTCTTCTAAACCTTATTGAATATTGCTATTAAATATACTGTCAAGTGTATGTGTTTCTGTATCTTTATTTTTTTTGTCATATATGTTTATGCATCCTCGCCCACTGGTTGGCAACTACTTAAGGCTACCTAGGACCACCCCATCCCACCAATCACCTCTGCTGCCATCCTGCCATACCTTAACCACTGTCCCTGGCTTGCCCAATGTATCCCTTGATGGGGCCCCTCTGTACAGGCCACTGGGGTTAACAATGCTTTCCTTATGTATGGAGAATTCTCCTGGGCACACAGGGGATTGGTATAGGCACTCCCAGGCTATGTGGCAGGCAGGGGACTGGCCACCATCATCCAGCTGGCCAAGCAGGCATTTTCCTGTTTGCTCCCCATCCACCCCCTTCAAAGATGGCTGCATGCTGCAACATTCTGGAGAATGCACCACAGCACATGGTCACCCATGCCACAAGCAGCACTGCCACAACTGGCCACCAGAAGCTGCAAAGAGCAATGGAGAATTCCAACCCCCAAGGAAAAAGCATCCCATGGACAATCAACCCCCCACTGACCTCTGCTCCTGTCATCCTGGGCCGTGCACAAACCCAGGTCACCAGCATGCTGGGCAATCCTCATCACCCAGCACCATAGATCCAGCTGTCTCTGTCTCTTTAATTGCTTTTAGTATTTAAGAATGAACACTCCCTAGTGCCACATCACCTCTGAAGAAGATATCAGAGTTGATGTCAAAACATTAGGGAATGTCTTAGCATGTATGCAGCAGCACTTGGTCCATACCACTGCATAGCATGGAATTGCAGTATATGATGGGGCTGCATATCTTAAGTTACTTTGCTTGACCACAATAAACATACTATTTGGTGGAACTAGAAAGTCCTTTTGAATGTTTTACCTACTTTGGAGAAGATCTGCACTGCAATTTTGCAATCTTGAGAGAAAAACACACACAATGTCTGTTGATTGTGGTACGTCAAATAAAAGTTAAACAGTTTTGCACAGTTATCATAATAATTTGATTTGAACTTTCATTTACTTTATCCTGTTTTGGGAGTGCTGACCGATCTTGAGTTTGCCTTGTTGTAGACTTCATTATTTCCTGTATTATTAGTCCGTGTAATGGGCACCCTTATCAGAGTTTCAGCTGCTGGCCCTTGCCTCTTATACTCTTCTTCTGTTAGCCCATAGTTTTCATTCATATAAATTGATTCAGATTGTTCCACTTAGTCAATACATGAGATGCAAGTGGAAGAGTGGGGATGACAGAAAGTTTGAGAGGAATGCATCACTGCTGACAGACAGATTCTTAAAGAGAGGATATTCTGAAAAATTATTGGAGAACAACAACATTTAGAGTTGTGAATATGGAAAGGGCAAGTTTTTTTTGAAACATCAAACCAGGATACACATAGATAAGAGAAATAGACATGTTTACTAAATCTCTCTCAGTGGTATAAGATTAAATACATTGTACTCAAACATCAGGGCACTCTAAGGGCAACAAAGCAGGGTAGTAAGGTATTTGCTGATAAACCATAGTTTGCAGAAAGACAGCAAATTTTAAGGCAAAACTTGTGAGAACACAACATTGGACAAGAGACCCAAGACCGATTACTTTGTTAACTTTGAAACCAGCAGACTTTTTAATTGTGGCAATTGTCCTCAATCTTCCAGTGCTATTAAATTTAAAGAATTTTATAGTCTGTCAGGTAGTGAGAAGTTAAACATCAGAGAATTTACTCATTGCCAATCAGCTCATGTTGTATATGTCATAGAATGCCCATGTGGGCTGCTTTATGTAGGAAAGACCATGAGAGAAGTGAGACAGAGAATTTCAGAACATAAAAGCACAATTAGAATGTAATAACACAATTAGAAATAAAGATGTAAATGTCCTACTTGTGCAATATTTTGTAGTGTTTAAGATATTTTGTGATTGAAAGGTAATAAACCAATGCAGGGGATTGGAATAAACTATTATTAAAATAGAGGCCTGGTGACTATGCAAACTGGGTACTAGGAATCCTCAATATGTATTTAATGGTTGTATTGATTGGGTGAATTTCTTAATACTTTTAGATTCTGGGAATGTGAGTTCTATGTAACATACCTGACCCTTATGTTAGGAGATAGAGATTCAATAATATTGCCCATAGGATGAACCTCACATGAAATTATGCTTTTTAATATTCTTTTTGGGGATTTTGTTTGGGAGACGATTTTGAATAGAGGAATGTTTCCAGTTTTCAAGAATCTGGAACTCTGAAATGTTTATTAATTTCTCCGAACAAATTTACCAATGTTTTAGCCAAACATACCACACCAGATTCCTAATACTTAAGTGCAAAGTCACACCACACAAAATAGTGACTTGAACTCCAAGGGCTCTGAGCACTTTTGTGCAATTGATTGGTATTTGCCAGTCATATGTAGCTTTGCCTTTTACTCAAACAACCAGGTAGCTAAGCATGACTCACTGTTGACCATCATATAATTTGTGATGGGTCAGACACTGGACACAAGGACATACTGTATGTCATAGGACTGCCTGGCCTGGGAGAGAGTTCTCTGTTTAAAGGATGTGAATATCTGGGCTGGTAAATAGAAACCCATGAAATTCTTTTTCATTTTTATTTTTATTTTATTTTTATTTTTTCTGGAATTTATTATTATTTCTTTTATTCATTGAAAATGTAGTTTTATTTCTTGTTATAAATTTACATTCTTAAACTACCTCAAATGACCTTATACACACTAGAAATCACATTCCTAGTATACTACATTGTATTAAGCAACATTATACTATAGTCTTGCAAGGTCTTGTGACTGAAACAATTCCACTGTTGCTTTCTTGTGGACTGTTTCTGTGGTAACTACAGAGCCTAAACAACAACTGCTACAAGCATTTATTTAGGTTTTGTCTCAAAAACAGTTTTTTCACTTTATTCATGTGTTTTTTTTTCATTTTATTCCTTTTAAATGATGAATTTCTTGTTATTTCTTGTTAGACCTTGAATGTCTTGTTATTTTTTTATACCTTAATTTCTTGTTATTTTTATTTAAGAAAACACGGGTCTCTACCAGTAGACATTGTAAGGCATAGCAAAGATAAGGGTGACCCCATCTGTGCAGTACATTTGCTATCTAAGCCGCATGGTGGTTTAATGATCTCCCTGAATCCCTAGTGGACCTCCCCAAAATTGCACCTTTTAAGAATTCCTAAAAGGAACCTGCTTTCAAACCCTTTGCAAAACTAGCCAGGGTAGATGTACATTTGCTATCTAAACTGCATGGTGGTTTAATGATCTCCTGAATCCCTAGTGGACCACCCCAAAATCACACCTTTAAGAATTCCCTAAAAAGGAACCTGCTTTCAAACCTGCTTGCTATTGCCATTGTTATATAACCAGAGGTGGAGCTCATAAAGCTGGGGATAGTGGGAGCAACCAAATCCTGCTGCAAGGCCCAGAGCAAGAAGGCTAGGGCTAAGAAACTGAGCTGGTTGATCAAGGAGGTCAGGAAAAGGTAAGGAGGAAAACAGCTGCCTTTAGGAGGTACAAGAAAACAGGGAGGGGAGGACAGGGAGGAGTACTTGACGGAATTGAAGGAGGTAACATGGGCAGCAAGGGGAGCCAAGGCATCTACAGAGCTCAGGCTGGCACAAGACATTAGGAAGGAAGGACTTCTTTAGGTATATCAGGGAGAAAGGAGCTGTAAGGATGACATAGTCAGGATTAGGAAGGAGGGGGTTGGGTGGAACAGGGTGCGATAAGGCAGAAGCACTAAATGATTACTTCTGCTTGGTATTTACTAAGGAGAAGGGGGTGACACCCAAGGGGCGAGGAATGGCAGAAACAGGAGGGAGGGGTGACAGATGGGGAAACCATGGAAGGCAGAGTTCAGGAGGGTTTGAAGGCACTGAGGGTGGACAAGGCGCCAGGCTCAGATGGCATCCACCCCAAGGTACTGAAGGAGCTGGCAGAGGTCCTTGCAGGACCTTTGGCAGACCTATTTAATGCCTCACTACCCTTGGGGTGTGTACCTCAGGACTGGAGAATGGCTCATGTGGTGCCCCTCCACAAGAGTGACCCTAAGGATGAACCAGATAACTACAGACCAGTGAGCCTCACTTTCATCGTGGGTAAGCTGATGGAGACTATCCTGAAGGAGAGGCTGGTGTCTCCTAGAGGCCAAAGGACTACAGGACAGCAGACAGCATGGCTTCACACATGGCAGATCCTGCCAAACCAACCTGGTGGAGTTCTATGACTGGGCAACTAGACAACTGGACAGGGCCATTCAGTGGATATCCTGTATCTGGACTTCAGTTAGGCATTCAACTCTGTGCCGCATGAGAGGCTGGGAAGTAAGTTAGAAGGCACCGGGGGTGGGTGCAAGCTGATGAGATGGATAGGCAACTGGATTCAGGGAAGGCAACAAAGGGTGGTGGTGGGTGGGAGCACTCACACCCAAGGGTTGTGATGAGTGGTGTTCCACAGGGCTCAGTGTTGGGACCAGTGTTGTTTGGGATGTTCATTGCAGACATATCATTAGACATCAAGAGCAAGATCAGTCTGTTTGCTGATGATACCAAAGTAGGAGTGATGGTGGATGACCTAGAAGGATGGCAGGGTTTGCAGGATGATCTGGCAAAGCTTGAAACCTGGTCAGACATCTGGCAACTGGGGTTTAATGCCAAAAAGTGCAACGTGCTGCATTTTGGGATGAAGAACCCAAGGAGGAGTTACCAGCTGGGGAGTACAGCTAGCCCTGACAGAGGAGGAGAAAGATCTGGGGTGTTTATTACAGGGTCAATGAACAACTCAGCACAATGTAGGAAGGCAGCTCAAAGGCCAACAAAATGCTGGGTTGCATTGCAAGGGTATATCCTCAAGGAGGGAGGAGGTGATTCTGCCACTGTATAGGTCATTAGTTAGACAGCACCTGGAGTACTGTGCAGTACTGGTACCCATATCTGAAGAGGGACATTAAGTTACTGAAGGGGGCAGCACAGGGTGACAAAGATGATCAAGGGGCTGGGGAACTTATACAAGAGGAGGCTGAGGGAATTTAACATGCACTCACTGGAGGAGAGGAGGGACGGGGACATGATTGAAACCTGTAAGTACATGAAAGGAATAAACAAGACGGGTACAGAGGGCTGTTCAAAGTAAGGGAGGAGGGACAGGCCATATATGAGACTGGAGGGAGGAAGGTTCAGGAGGGAGATGAGGAGACACTTTTTACAGAGAAGGTGGTGGCTGGGTGGAATACATTACCTGCAGAAGTGGTATCCAGTAGAACAGTAGACTGCTTCAAAAGTGGATGGGACAGGTCAGGGAGGGTCAATGAAGGGGAGGGTGGAAGGAGGGCAGCTTCAGAATAAGGGGTGCTAGCTGCACATTCGAACACACTTGATAGACCTCAGACCTTTATCTGCTGACAAATTTCAGTATATGACCAAATACCTCTCTATAATGTGATTTGGCTGCCATATAACTGAACTCTACAATGCTATATACCTTGTTTGCAACCCTAATGTCTGTACTAACTTGACCTGCTCTCCTTGTGCTGGTAGAATCTTACAGTATATACCTTACCTATTAATCATCTGTTATCTATTTGCTAATGATGTAGCTCCTGTGTATCAATGTTGTATATACCTGTTTGGTACTGATGTGGATCCTTTGCTCAGTTATGTTATCTGAATTTCAGATAAATAAATAATATAAACGGGGTGAAAATAGAAGATGATTTCAGTACAGATTAAAAAGAAATAATGATAACAAGTTTAAAAATACATTTAGTTTCTTAACCTCCCATTTTGAACACTGATTGTGATTCCCACTACAGATGATTTGAAAAAAAAGGTTTGTTGATATTATAGTTAGAGGTGGGTGAAGTTTTAAAACTTCGCTCCATGGGGTAATGAATGGCGAAATTAGGAACTTCACCTGCAAATGTTGACTTAAGGCAAAGTTTGCAAGGATCCATGGGATTGGAGGTCACATGGTGCCGTAATCAGCTGTATTGCCTGAATAGGATGAACTCAGTGTAGTTTGATGATGAGACAGTTGGTGTTGTAAGTGTGCTCTGTTATCTTGTTACCTAAAATCTTTGGAAAGCATTTAAAACAGATATATTTTCCAACACGTGACTTATTAGTGTCTACTGTGCCCTGTGCCTGCAGATCACCAATTATTTGTGGTATTTGTTATGATTTACCTGTTTTAAAGCTGTAGTTTCATTTGTTGTATCATGTAGTGTTCTGTGTGTTGGGGGGGGGCTTAACTGCAGCAACTTACAGAAAGAAAAGGCAGGTTAGGCAACCTTTCTGTCTTAGCAGTACTAGTGGTGTTGTAGTTAGTGTTTTATGTGAATCTTTTTCCTGTTTTTCTCAGTTTGTAATTTTAGTTCTGTAGAACAGTTAGTGTGCTTCACTGGATAATTTTTGTCACTGTAGTTTGACTATATTAATTTCATTTTATTGATTGAAGTAGGTTTTTCATGTACACAGTAAAGTCCTTATAATTACCTGAGTTTTTACATTTTATGTGTTTCCTTAGTCCCTGAAATCCCTGTTGTGTATTGTTTGTGTAAAAAAATAGTTGCAGTGCAGGTGCTACTGATGATGCTGGATCAGGAAGAGCTTGAACTTCAATAGAGGGCCATGCCGCTTCCACAGGGTGTGCTAACCCCAGAGTGTGATATGGGACTTACTTATGCCACCATGAACCACTTCTGGCACAAATGAGCCACTACCACCTCCACCACCACCACCACCTACCACTTCCTTTGGCTTTTCCTTCCTTGGCCCACTGATTTGCCATGAGATGAATACTCTGGCCCCAGTACCCTTTGTGGGTTCGATGCTTGCTGTGGGGACATGTTTATTGCATAGGCTGCAAGTGACTACACTAAATCTAACCCTAATATACAATATGATACCACTGCAACTTTAACAAACCTTAACTCCACCAGTCTTTGGAGTTAACGGACACTCTATATATCCAAATAAAGGACCCATGAGTACTATAATAGAAACACATAATACCCCTAGAAAAAATTAATAAGGTATGCACATCACCCCAGAATGACCTCCCAAATTCATAATGGTGCCAAACCCACAATTTAAGTCCAAAATCATCACAAATACACCAAAAGTGCATTTCCTCTTAGACTACAGCCCATACCAAGTTTCAGAGAAATTTGATAACAAATTACCAAGGTATCTGTAAAACCCAAAAGGAGTAGTTGGTGGAAGTGGGTGCTGGCCTCTTGTTACCAAATTATTCTTTGTCACATCTGTGGCATCCATGTGGGTGGGTGCTGAGGGAGGCTGCAACATGAGAATCAGTCTAAGAGGTAGCAAAATCCTGGCTCAAAACAGTGGTCAAGAGGAGGTTGCTGGTGTCCACTTGTCTGCTGGTGGTATGGTGGCACTGAGCTTAATCTGAAATAATAGGTCCTCAGTATGGACTTATGGACTAGTACCCAAACAGCTGCTAGCTTCTTTCTTTTTGCATTTCCAGACACTGTGCACAGATATCTGGGTTAGAATTGACTTTGGGTAATGTTGTACTAAGTCCAATTGCAGTGGTAGTGACACTCTGGTATTTGCCAGTATATCACATTGTCAGTAAAGAGTGTAACTGGATCACTGACACAAGTCAGAAAATGTTAGAACTGCTCTTGACTAAGATTGATGAATGGATGCAGCCTGTGGTGGTGGTACCATGGGGTGGGGGTGTCACAGGGTCTTCAGGCTGTGGAGGGATCAGGGACTACTGACCTTGAGATGTTTGTGTATCAGTAGCTTCACTTTGATACAATTTTGTCTTGTAAACCCCAAAGAGAAGTTACAGGTGGTGCATGGTAAAGTTTCCACTGGCAAATTTTCTATTAAATAGAAAACTTCATGAAATTATCGGTGGAGGTGAATTTGGCAACTTCACTTTAACTTCACCTTTGAATTAAAACTTTGCAACATCTAATTATAGTCCTTATGAAGTTATGATGAAAGTTAGGCAATGAAAATTGTGATTCTGAAACAGTGTAAGTATGGTGAAAGTAGAAATGAAATTAAGGGGTTTAAAATTATTTGAAGATGCAAGAAGTATTGCATTTACATAAAGGAAATGTACTTATTAATGCAGATTGGGATATTTAGATGGTAATTAATTAAATATTTGCATTTTATATGTGAAAATAAATGGATTTAGAGATACTCACCAGCAGAAAAACACTCACACAGATTAACCCATAACAGGGCATGGGCTTATTGAGCATTAATCCATGCATTGGGGGTGGAGGTTGTGAGGCACAGGGCTGCAGGCCAAGTGACTTCAACCACCCAGGTGTGAATTAATGCTCTGTAAACCCATGCCCTGGAGTCGGGTCAATTTGCTTATAAAATGGGCAACTTTATTTTAGAGGTTAACCTAAAAAATATTTAAAAAACCCACTGTTTACATGCATTTGTAATAAAATATATCTTCCACCTGATGAGTTTGTCATTCTGAGGATGTCGAGTTGTAGTTCTCCACTAGGTACATTTGTCCTAAAGAGGATGCTGTAGTTGCATTTTTGTACATATTTCTCTGGTGGAGTGATCTGAAAAGGTCACTTACATTGCTACCACTCAGGATTTTGTAGTGTGGCAAGGCAACTGTGGGTTTACAGGAGATTAATCCATGGTCAGGTGACCTGTTTAGACAATTCAGAAAACAGGATTTTCTGAACCCATTTTACAAGTGAGCTTGATCGACTTGTAAGTGAAAACATAATGAATATATAGTTATGAATATTCATTAAGATTCATAAATTATGATTAAAACACATAAATTAAATTCTAAATGAGTGTATTTATTACTAGAATTGAAACTTTGTACAACACTTTTCCTGAAGAAGTGACTTTAAGTCATGAAATGTTGAAATAATAGTGTTGACTTGTCCTTTAAGAAAATAAGCTTGTTCATCAGGCAGTCTCATGTTGTTTATAAGTAGACAATTACCCACAAATTCCTCACCCTACCTATGGCTTCTAAATGATACACCATCCTAAGGAAGGAAGGACAGCAACCACTCTATCACTGAACTAAACTGACCTGGTTCCACCAGTAGCATTGCCATCTTTAATGGATTAAACCTGAACCAGCTGGCCTCCATCCAGTACTGGATTTTCTTAAGGCACTCAGTCAGTTCCCACTGTATTGGCACCAGGACGGGAGCACAAGACACATACAGCTGGGAATCATCAGCCTTGCAATGAAAACCCAAACCATAGTGTGTAATGACATTGTAGCTAAAGTAGATTAAGGAAAACCAGAAAAGCAGCTAATGCTAAAGATGACAGGGTGCAGTTTCAGAGTAGCTAACTCTTGAAACACAAGCAGAACAACAGGAGATATGTACTCTAATACCATAATTGAAAATGCTGACACAAGCAAAGTTGCAGTATGCACAGTATTATTATACCTCAAAAGCTGGTGTCCCTAGAGTCACAGGATGAGCAAAGTGAATAATACAGTAGGTCTCCCAAAGCCCAAATTACAGTAGTGTAGCAAGTATAACAAAAACTGTAAAGGTACAATGCAATATCGCTCCATCCTACCAGTCACCCTGGTGCTTGCCTTCAACTGAGCCTTCCTCAGGAGGAGGAAGTGGCTATTCCAACACTCCTTATAAGGCCATGTGTTGGACCAATTAATCAATTAATTTGTAAAATAATGTGGCTGGGATATTCAAATAAGTTGCACATGGTGCAACTGAGTTACTGGTGCAAGTGCAGACTTGCGCCAAGAGCAATATTTGGTAGGAGTCATTGCATGGCACAAGTCCCATTGTGCTAGTGAGCAACTATGATGAATGCATGCACAAGAGCAGGGGCATGCCCATGAATATGTGGCACAGTGCAGTATTCAAGTGTGGAGCAAACCCTGGATACACCGAGCAGACTTAAGCCTGTAAATACAGCGTGGAAGCACACAGACAGCACTTGCACCAGGGAGGGGAGAGAGAGAGAGAGAGAGAGAGAGTGGCAAGAGAAGGAGGAGAGACAGAAAGAGACAGAGCAAGGAGACAGAGCTGGTGATGGACAGAGTGACTGGCACAGGCAGCCACAGGGGTGTGGGACAGAGGTGGCAGTGGAGAGTGAGCCGGGGGCTGAGAGAGTGAGAGAGGCAGGCAAAGTGCCACACAGTGCACCAGGGTGGCATACAGCCCTCAGCAGCCAATGGCCCAGGAGGAGACAGAACATCAGGGGCCATGGCTAGTGCACCCTTCATAATGGAGGCTGTAATGAGGGGGTGTGAAGAGGCAGGAGGAACAGCGCTGTGGCCATGGAAGGCCCGTCAGTGGTAGCCGGAACAGGTGGTACCGTGCCCACACCACCTTCAGAGAATTACACCAATATGGAGATTGTGGGCCAGTGTCACCTGAACAGGGCCATTCTGAGGCAGCTCTGTGAGCTGTGCAGTGAGGAGATGCAGGCACCTACAAAATGGAGCCAGGCAATGTCTGTGGAGACAAAGGTGACAGCAGTCATGTGCCTGCTCACCACAGGCATCTTCCAGAAACCAACAGGGACACTACAGGCATAACCAGTCGGCCACGTCCCGCCTCCTCACACAGTTCCTCAATGCCCTGCTGCCACATGCTTCAGAATGCATCCATTTCCCCAGTACACAGGCAGAGCGTACATCAACCATGCAGGACCTCCACAGGGTAGCAAGCATTCCTGAGTGCTTGGGGCCATTGACTGCACCCACATAGGCATCCACATGCCACATGCCACCTGGCCCTGAGGATGTAGCCTACATGAACTGGAAAGGGTTCCCAAGTGTGAACTGCCAGGTGGTGTGCAATGCCATAGGGCACATTACCAATGTCTGTGCCACACACCCTGGGAGTGCACATGATGAGTTCATCTGGCACAGCTCTGCGCTGTGCCACAGGTTCAAGTGTGGGGACATCCCTACAGGCCACCTAGTGGGTGAGTATGGGATGGGCAAGGGTGCTGGGCAGAGCAGGGCATGGAATGGGGGAGGGCATGGTGGGTGTGCTGGTGAGGTACCAGGGATAGGCAAGGGCACAGTAACAGAGGACACAGGGCTAATCATGTCATTATCCACACAGGTGATGGCGGCTATTCATTCAGGCCATGGCTGCTCACCCCATATCAGCGCCCATCATCCCAGCAGAGGAATGGTAAAATGAGGCACATGCCAGCATGCGGAACATCATTGAGCGTGTATTTGGAATGCTGAAGGCATGGTTCCATTGCCTAGACAGGTCTGGAAGTGCCCTACAGTACAGCCCTCAAAGCCTGTGGTCTATTTCTGACCTGCTGCATACTGCACAAAATGGCCATTGACTGTAGGATAGCTGTCGAGGCTGATGAGGATGACAGTAGGGAGGCTGATGAGGGCAATGGGCTGGAGAGTGGTGGACAGCCCCGGGTGGAGGGATCCCCAGCTGCAGAGGATGGTACGTCAGCACAGGGACACCATCGCACAGTAGCACTATGGTGCACGCAGGTAGGTGGCACCACACCCACACACTGGCCACACACACAGGTACAGCACACAGGGGCAGGCATGGCAAGTGGGCATGCACACACAGAGGCATGGTGCAGGGGTGGGGGTGCTCAGTGCCACAGCCACACACAACTGCACACAGCAGTGAACAGCAACACACACACACACACACACACACGTCACGTGCCCAGATGCTGGCATGTGGTGGGGATCAGATGCAGTGCACTGGTGCACAGGTGCAATCAGTGCAGATCTGTTCTCATCACACCCCACCACATGGGCCAGCAGCAGGGCAGGCATGCACAGGCAGCGTGCAGCGGGCACAAAGGTGCCACACCTGTGGTATGCACATGCACACACACACACACACACACATATACACACACACTGCCCATGTGCACAGGGCAGCAGCAGCAGACTTCAGCCAGGGTGGCATGCACATCAGGTCTGCCGCCATGAACCACTACAACTGCTGCCATGGGCAGCTACTCAGGCTGGATTAGGCAGCCACAGGCTGTACATCAGCCACAGGGGGTGTTTGCAACATCCCCAGGGTTCTACTGTGGGACCAAGACAGGGTCCTTGCAGGGGTGTGTAGGCACCCAAACAGGCCTGCCCCATGCATACCTGGGATGCCAAGATCATCACCCAGCATCACCAGGGAGAGTTCTGCTCGACCCCGGGATCATGGGGTGGACAGTACACAACATGGTGTCTGAGGTGGCTGACCACACCCTATGACAGCCAACAGTGCAAGGCCATCTGTGATCGTATTGGCTATATGATCTTGGGATGAGAACATACAAACATACGAAATTTGCCAGCAGATTAAGGCCTAGAGGTTCTATCAAGTCTGCATGAATGAGCAGCTAGCACCCTTATCTCTGCAGCTGCCCCTCCTTCCACCCTTCCCCTTCATTGGCCCTCCCTGTCCTGTCTCATCCCTTTAGCAGTCCACTGTTCTACTGGATACCACTTCTGCAGGTAACGCATTCCACCCAGCCACCACCCTCTCTGTAAAAAGTGTCTCCTCATCTCCTTCCTGAACCTTCCTCCCTGCAGTCTTATATCATGGCTCCTGGTGTCCCTCCTCTCCTTACTTTGAACAGTCCCGCTGTACCTGTCTTGTTTATTCCTTTCATGTACTTATAGGTTTCAATCATGTCCCCTGACGTCCCTCCTCCTCCAATGAGTACATGTTCAACTCCCCAGCCTCCCTCTCATACGATAAGTCCCCCAGCCCTTAATCATCTTTGTCACCCTGCGCTGCACCCCTCCAGTAACTTAATGTCCCTCTTCAGATACAGGCACCAGTACTGCACACAGTACTCAAGGTGCGGTCTAACCATGACCTATACAGTGGCAGAATCACCTCCTCCTCCTCGAGGATATACCTTGCAATACAACCCAGCATTTTGTTGGCCTTGCAGCTGCTCTTCCAACACTGTGCTGAGTTGTTCATTGACCCTGTAATGAGCACCCCAGATCCTTCTCCTCCTCCTCTGTCTGGGCTAGCTGCACTCCCCAGCTGGTAACTCCTCATTGGTTCTTCATCCCAAAATGCAGCACCTTGCTCTTTTGGCATTAAACCCCAGTTGCCAGATGTCTGACCAGGTTTCAAGCTTTGCCAGATCATCCTGCAACCCCTGCCACCCCTCGTCATCCACCACTGCTCCTACCTTGGTATCATCAGCAAACAGACTGATCTTGCTCTTGATGTCCAATGATATGTCTGCAATGAATATCCCAACAACACTGGTCCCAACACCGAGCCCTGTGGAACACCACTGTCACTACCCTTGGGTGTGAGAACTCCTCACCCACCACCACCCTCTGTTGCCTTCCCTGAAGCCAGTTACCTATCCATCTCACCAGCTTTGCACCTGCCCCTGTACCTCGAAATCTACTTCCCAGCCTTCCATGCAGCACCGAGTTGAATGCCTTACTGAAGTCCAGATACAGGACATCCACTACATGGTCCCTGTCCAGTTGCCTAGTTACCCAGTCATAGAACTCCACCAGGTTGGTTTGGCAGGATCTGCCCCATATGAAACCATGCTGTCTGTTGTTCCTGTAGTCCTTGGCCTCTAGGAGGGCCACCAGCCTCCCTTCAGGATAGTCTCCATTAGCTTACCCACGATGGGGATGTGAGGCTCACTGGTCTGTAGTTTCCGTTCATCCTTGGGCCACTCTTGTGGAGGGGCACCACATGAGCCATCCTCCAGTCCTGAGGTACACACCCAGAATGTAGTGAGGCATTAAATAGGTCTGCCAAAGGTCCTGCAAGGACCTCTGCCAGCTCCTTCAGTACCCTGGGGTGGATGCCATCTGGGCCTGGCTCCTTATCCACCCTCAGTGCCTTCAAACCTCCCAACTCTGCCCTCCATGATTTCCATCTGTCACTCCCCCATTTCTGCCATTTCTCCCTTGGGTGTCACCCCTCTTCTTTAGTAAATACTGAGCAGAAGTACTCATTTAGTGCTTCTGCCTTATCACACCCTGCTTCCACCCAACCCCTCCTTCCTAATCCTTACTATGAGGTCCTTACATCTCCTTTTCTCCGTGATGTACCTAAAGAAGTCCTTCTCCCTCTTAATGCCTTGTGCCAGCCTGAGTTCCGTAGATGCCTTGGCTTCCCTTACTGCCCGTGTCACCTCCTTCAGTTCTGTCAAGTACTCCTTCCTGTCCTCCCCACTCTCGTTTTCTTGTACTTCCTAAAGGCAGCTCTTTCCTCCTTATCTTTCCATGACCTCCTTGCTCAACCAGCTCGGTTTCTTAGCCCAGCCTTCTTGCTCTGGGCCTTGCAGCAGGCTTTGGTTGCCTCCACTATCCCCAGCTTTATGAGCTCCCACCTCTGGTTAGTGTCCATACTAGATTGAATTCTGGTCAGGTACCCTTTACCACTTCCCCATCCTCCCAAAGTCGGCTCTCTTGAAGTCCAGCACTCTTGTGCCAGATTCCTCCTTCCTTGCCCATATCCAATGTGAGCTATACTGAGTGGTGGTCACCCCTGACAGCAGTTTCTCCACTGTAAGTTCTCTCACAAAGACCCCATTTGCCAGCACAAGGTCAAGGGTATTCCCTAACCTGGTTGGTTCACTGACCATTTGCAGCAGGAAGCTGTCCTGGAAGGCATCCAGCAGTACTTGCTCCCTTCTCTTCCTGGTTGTTAGGGAACCCAGTCCCTCCTGGAATGTTACAGTCCCCACAATCACCACACTACCTTCTCGCAGGTCCTCCTGATCTGTCCCGCAGTTCCGCCTAACTCCTCCATCTGAGATGGAGACCTGTACACCACTCACATTCTAAGAATCCTATTCTTGGAATCCTGGATTTGCATACAAAGTGACCTCTACTACCCTCCTCCTTCCTCCCTTACACACATTAGTCCTTCCTTCACATATAGTGCCACAACCCCTCCTTTCCCAATCACCCTGGCCTTAAGGAATAACCTGTAACCTGGTACAGACAGGTCCCAGTCATTGTATTGGTGGCCCATGTTTCTGTGATGGCTGCAATATCCACCTCCCTTGCCATGAGCACCTGTAACTCTGCAGTTTTCCTCCCAAGGCTCCTAGCATTAAGAACCACCTTCCACCCTTCCCCCTCCCATCCTGCCCTCCTTTACTAGCATCACCAATACTACTTGGCATTTGTCCTTTGTCACTTTATGGGGGTAAGCTCATATGGTTTCCCAACCTGTGGTCTCTGCATGTCTCTTGCCCAGTTGTCACCCCCACTCCTAGTTTAAATTCCTACTCCTCTATGTACCCTGCATCCTCTGTTTCAACACCTTCCCCCTCCTCACTCAAGTGTAGTCTGTCCTTGGCATACAGACTACTGTCCTCCAGGTCCCTCCCCACCCCTCAACAGCCCATACCCTTTAGCATAATACCAGGTTCTTAGCCATCCATTAAATTCTCTATTCTCAGCTTTCATGTTGTGCTTGCCTTGGGCACTGGTAGTATCTCCGAAAAGTTACTGATCTTCCTGCCTCTCACATAATTGTCCTAGCTCCTCAAACTTTCTCTGCACTATTATCTACTGTCTTGTCAGCCAGGTCATTCATCCCAAGATGTATAATTAAATGAGGCTTGCCCCTACTTCTTCTAGCATATTTCAGAACAGATTATCCCACCCTTTTCTGCTGTCATTCTGGCATGACCTCCCACCCAAATGCGACTATGCTCTCCCTTGCTACCCCACCTGACTCCTCTTAGTATTGAGTCCTCCAGCACTAAGATTCCACCACTCTTACTCCTGCTTGCTTCCATTCATCTCCTTTCTCATTTCTGGCCTCGCCTTCCTCCTGCACATAATTTCCTTTTTCCCCTGCAATTCTCCCAGCAGAACTTCCACCCACTCCGGTTCGGTCCAGGCATTTATCAATTACTCCTCTAATTTCATCATTCCTCCACCACCTTCTTCCTCTCTAGCAATTGCAAAACTATTTTCTGAAGGCCCTTCACAAATGCCCGCTCCTCTCTTTTCATAGTAACCTGTTTTCTCCTTTCCACTCCATGACTTTTGCCACTTTTTCACCTCCCTCACAAGTCCTCATCTCTCCTTCCATTTGTCTTTTGTCTCCTGACCTGGTTTCCCGCCAATCGTTCTTCCTGACCTGGGTCCCCTTGTCCCTGCTTCTTTCTTCTGACCCTCTCCTGACTACTGTTGGCTTAAATCACCCTCCTCATCTCCCATTCTTCCCTCCCTCAGTACTGGGCTAAACCCACCCCAGTCTGCCTTGCTGTCTTAGTTCCTCCTGCAGACCCTCAATCTCCTTCATAAGTTTCTCTATGTGGTTGCACACTAAACATCCTCCCACACTCCAGCCAATTTTTAGAAAGACTGGTGCACCGCAGTTGTTGCAGCCTACCACCCTATCCATTGCTGTTGTTGCCCACCAGTGACCCCCACCCTTCCAGATGCAGGATACCAAACACTCCCCAAGTCTCCCTCCCCCTCTATCAGTGCAAAACATTATTTTCTTAATTTCCCTTACCCCTTTGTTGTACACGTTTAGATAGATTGAGCAACTGCTTTTATATTCCTAACCTTCCTATCCACACTCAAAAGAGACTTTAAGTAACTATTGCACAACCTTCTTCAAACTCCTACTCCTCCTTTCTCACAATGCAATAGTAATGCAAAATAGGTTTGCTACCAAAAGAAACAGGTCTTCAATTCAAACAGCTTCACCAACAACACATCAAAATAGTCTTGAAATGAAAAGATATAGGTCTCTGATTCAAAGAAACAACCCCAGTTAAATCACACCAAATAGGTTTTAAATCAGAAGAAATAGGCCTCTACAATGTAGCCTGCTACACAGTGAAACATCAAACAAATGAGCCCACTTATAGCCACCAAAGCAATAACCTGCTAGCCCTTAGAAGTAGTAAGAAAGAAAAGAAATAACCTTCTACCAAGTAAAATCCACAAGAAACAATGTAAAACAACAAAAAGCTACTGTAACAGATCTGAGTCTTTCCTTCTAGTTCCTTCTGAGAAGCCAAAGCAACTGACACCACACCTGATTCACCTCTGCCTCCCTAGCTGAGTGAGACCTGTCCAGACCATTAGCACCCTTCCCCACTATGCACTAACCTTTTCAGCTAGTGAAGCCAGCAAAATGAATCACAATTCTACTCAAAGCCCCCAAAATAGGTTTGCTACCAAAAGAAACAGGACTCCAATTCAAACAGCTTCACCAACAACAACACATCAAAATAGGCTTGAAATTAGAAGATATAGGTCTCTGATTCAAAGAAACAGACCCAGTAAAATCACACCAAATAGGTTTTAAATCAGAAGAAATAGGCCTCTACAAATGCAGCCTGCTACACAGTGAAACATCAAACAAATGAGCCCACTTACAGCCACAAAACAGTTTTCAAAAATTCCAATAGCCCCAAAACAATACCCTGCTAGCCCTTAGAAGTAGTAAGAAAGAAAATAAATAACCTTCTACCAAATAAAATCCACAAGAAAGTAAAAAACAACAAGAAGCTTCTGTAACAGATCTGGTCCTTTCCTTCTAGTTCCAGCACCAGGAACTAGCCCACCACATGGGCCAGCAGAAGGGCAGGTATGACACAGGCAGTGTGTGTGGCGGACACACAGGTGCCACACCTGTGGTATGCACACACATCACACACACTGCCCATGCACATACAGGGCAGCAGCAGTAGTATGGTATGGGCAAAGGGTGCTGGCAAAGCAGGGCATGGGATGGGGAGGGCAGGGTAGGTGCATTGATGAGAGCACCAGGCAGGCAAGGGCACAGTAAGATGTGCAGTGCCTCTCGCACTGCTCGGCCACATGGTGCACCTCCGTGTGCACTGCACACACCTAGCTGCCAGCAGCACCTGTTGCTCCATGGAACTCGCAGCAAATGGGTGTGCTCTGCAATGGGTCAGTGCCCAGGGAAACCTCAAGGGCATTAACCCACCTGTGGTGAATGACTGCACAGCACACCCCCCTCTCAGGTGGATGCTGCACAGGGAGTCCCCATGGGTAAGTCCTCACCAGGTGCCCTGGTGGTGGACACCATGTCCGGCTGTCCCATGGCCCCTGTTGCCTGCCGCTGCTGCCTTCCCAGCTGCTGTTTGCTTCCCAGCACCTGTGCAGCCACATTACTACCACCACCACATGGCACTGCCATGACAGTGCACACAGAAGCACCTGCAGTGGTGGCAGACAGCTGTCCCACCACTGTCAGGCCACGGGCATGCTGCCTGTGATGGTACCTGGTACAGGCATCTCTGCCATAACACCACCTATGCTGTCCAAGATCATGGTCAGGTCATCACTGGTGTCAGACCCTGCCCCAATCTATGTCTCTCACACAGAGGACACCATGGCTGGCATCCAGCAGAAACACAGCCAGGGCCTCGTCCGACCCCATGCCCAGGACATCCAACTGGACAGTGGTGGTGTACTGCAGCTGATCAGGCCCCGGATGCCCATGGAGGTGGATGGCTGGGCCTCTGGGCTGGACCTACCTCCACAGCTGCTGGTGGCACCCATCCTCTGCATGCAAGTGCACTGGTACTGAAAGAGAAAACAGATGTGTCAGTGATGCAAGGCCCCATCCCTCCAGGCCACTGCTTGCTGTTTGTGCCCAACATATGTACCATGCAGTGATGGGCTTCCACCCATCTGGAAATCTCCACCCAGCACACCCTCCATAGTGCTGCAGTGCATGGTGGCTGCCACCAACTCCTCCTGTGCCATGAGCTGTGGCACATCAGCAGGCCACCCTCCGGTGGCTGTCCAGGCTACACAAATGGCCGCCACCTTCATCTTCTTCCAGCACTCTTGCACTGACCACTGCTGGCTGTCCTGTTGATTGCCACTTGCTGCCACCTCTTCCTAGGCTGCAGTCCTGGCCTGTGGTGTGCCTGTGGCACCACTCAGCAGTGGATCCCTGTCGAGGTTGGTTTCAAACAGGGCATTTACCTCTGCCTTTGTAAAGTTGGGCCTGTATTTGTGAGCAGACCAACGCCCTCACCTCTTCACGTTCCGACATAGTGCTACCTGTGGGCATGGACATGTGTGTCAGTATCAACAGCATTCTCCTCCATCCACTCTGCTGTGCGCTGGGCTCAGCAGCATGCGTAACTTACCTCAGATGGTTGCAATACCAGTCCATGGCCTGTGCTGGTCTGTGGCACTTTCATAGTGCAACGATGCTAATGAAAATTGGCGCAGTGGTAATGACATGCTAATTTCTCCAGTGCATCATGCATTGGCTGATGAGCTCATTTGCATGTGGCAGCTGAATATTGCATACTTGCTCTGTGCACAATGGAACTGCTCTGGAGCAAGTCACAGCACAATGTCCAGGCATGCACAGTGTGCAGGTCCGCAGTATGCATGCATCAGGTGGTGTGCTGCCACCTATTGAACATTGTGTGCCTACTGTGCACTAGGGACCCGGGCACATTGTGCACCATGGTTGCTATTGTGCACCAGCACTCAGTGCGCCGCTGACCCCTGACCCCTACTGTGACCTCTCTGACCCTTGGGACTTGACCACCACATGCCTGTCAAGCCATGCCCAAGTTGGCGCATCTCCGCACTGCATGATTGGTGGACACAGCACATGCCTCCACGAGGTGTGCATCCCATGCACATTGTGCACATGCGCCTCTGGCCACCATTTTGTCTCCACACATCGCTGTTGGTACAATAGCGCAGTGGGAAGTTAGCCAGGCCAGTAACTGGTCAGACATGGAACTAATCAGTCTGGTGGCCTGTGTGCAGCCACATGCACAAGGGCTGTTGGACAGGTTGCCCATGCAACAGCTACGGACTGATGTCTGGCAGGGCATTGCTGCCAGCCTGGTGCAGAACACTGGTTAGCCAGAACTAGGAGCAATGCCACCACTGGTTTGGTGACCTCATGTGGTGGTACCGGAGTGCCTGCGATAGCTGCAGGTGTGTCCACTGAGGGGCCATGCCACAGCCAAGTAAGTCAGTCCATCCTGCATGTGTGCCCTAGTGCTGTACTGTGGTAATGGCTTGGCTGCCTGGCATGCCTTGTAGAGGGGTACACTGTCATTGTGCGTGATTGCGGTCTGGCATTGCCAGCTGCAACTTGCGCTAGGATACAGCCTTCATGGGACATGTTGGGCAGGCACATACTGTGCACAGGGTGGGGTGGTAGGCACATGCTGAGGATGTTCTCTGATGTGTACCTGTCTTTGTTCCATTCCCAGGACCTGAAGACTGCCACAGGGCAAGAGCTGCAGGAGCACCAGGGCAAGCCCAGCAGGTCGCAGCAGGACCCAGCAGCCATGGCAGCTGTGTGTGTCACACTGTACGTGGTGCATGCCACTGTGGGGGGCCATTGCACATGTAACAGCTGTTGGTGGGGCGGGTGTGTGTCCGGCTGCCACTGGTGTTGCTGTGGTGCTGCTGGAGGCCTGTGCCATGTGACTGTCGCCTGCGCAGTTGGGTGGCCATTGGGCAGTGGTTCCCATCTCTGTGCACTGTCATGGTGTGCTGGGTTGCTGGCAGGTGTTGGCCCACCCCATGTGGTGGCCAGGGTGCCACCCAGGGTGCATGTTCCCACTGCCCATTGTGCACAGTGGGTGGGCATGGTATCTTGGGACCTTGCACTGATTACCTGTCCTGTCCTTTGTCATAGGTATCCGCAGAGGACCAGGCTGCCCGTGTTCTGTAGGCTGCTGCACTAGATAATTCTCATTACTTCCACCACCATGGATGCAGTCCAGCAGGTGCACCAGCTTTTGCTGGCTGAACGGAGGCAAAGGAGGCATCAGGCAGTGCCAGGGCATGGTTGCCCTTAGTTCCAGCCCCAGCTTTTCCTATTTCCCTGCTGTCGCCCCCATCTGTATCCCTTTCCACTGTACAGTCCCTGTTACCTGACCCTTCTCTACCTACCCTTTCCCACCCTTACTATTGTATACAGTTTTCTACAATACAATTGTTTTGACTTATCTGCCTGTGTCGATAAGTTCTGGCAGCTGGCATGAGGGAGCCATGCTGCAGTGGCGTGGTGTCTGTCTGTGGTGTGCATGTGACGATGTGTGGTTGTGCATCTGCAGTGCACTGCTGTGTGCTGTGGTGTGGTGGGTGCCTGTGTGTGCCCTGCTGGTGGTGGCCATCTGTGGCCTGCCACAGTGCTTCTCTGGCACTGTCTCTGTGCCTATTCCTGTGCTGTGCCCCTCTTTACTCTGCTGCTGTGCTCCCACCATTGCTTGTTGCTGCTGTTTGTGTGCCATGGCACATGTCTGGTTGCACCATGATGCATGTCTGGTTGCGCCATGGCGCGGATCTGGCTGCTCGCCAGTGCAAAGTTCGATTGCACCATGGTGCATCTCTCTGCCATACTCAGCTATGTTGCGCCACATTTCCGCATGCAACCCCAGAATATATACCTGCTGCACCATGGCACATCGGATTTGTGCTGCTCTGGACTTGCGCCAGCCATTGGTGCATTCTGAATATCTGGCCCTGTATGTTAATCACAGTGCTAAATGAAGATGGGAGGATTAAGGCTTGTAACATTATGCTATAAAGGTAAAAAGTAAGTGTAAAAGAGGGGGGAACCCCAAACCAGTTATAGCACAACACTAAAAAGGGTGGGGAACCTAAACCAGTTATAGCACAACAGTATAACCATTATTTATGACTTGATGGTAACACTTGTTTGCAGTTGTCAATGTTTTAAAAGAGAGAAAGGAAGAATTATATCCATATAATCTGACTGGTAGGTTGGTGTGATACTGCATTATACCTTTGCATTTTTGCTATATTTGCTACAATAATTTGGCATTTTGACCTTTTGGAGATATAATGTATTATTTACTTTGCTGAAACTTAGAAACATAGAAACATAAACTTTAATGGCAGTTAAGGGCTGCTTGGCCCACCCAGTCTGCCCATTTCCTACCTATTGGATAAGCTGCAGATCCTAATTAAACAACAGCCTAATTCCTCCTACCCCTACCAAAATTGCCTTATGTCTGTTCCATGCATTCATGAATTCCCCACTGTTTTTGATCCCACTACCTCCTCAGGAAGGCCATTCCATGCATCCACCACCTCTCTGTGAAAAAATGCTTCTCACATTGCCCCTGAGCCATCTCCCTCTGTCTTCAAATTGTGCCCCCTTGTTCTTGCACATCTCTTTTTCTGAAAGATGCTGACAACTCTATGGGCAGCAGTTTTGAGGTATAACAAACTTCTGCCTATTGTAACTTTACCTGTGTCAGCATCTTCAATTATAGTATTATGAGTGGATTTTTCTGCTTGGTTCTAAACTGGACACTGAATTATGTATGTGACTTAACCAGAGTTCTGTACATGGGCAGGATAACCTTCTTCCTATTGCTGACCACCTTCCTGTACAATCCAACATATTGTTTGCTTAGTCAAACTGCTGGAGTCTCAGATTCAAGGCACTCAAATGCAGGTTGATAAACTTGGTGAGAAAAAGTAACAAAGCAGAGGTAAGACCTGCACACTACATGTGGCTTTTTTCTGCAGTGGAGGAGGAAAGAGACTCGGGATCATAATAGACAAGGTATTGAAGCATGAATAACAGTGTGTGGTGGCTGCAAAGTGGACTGACAAAATGCTGGGGTGCATCAAAAGCAGGGTGGACAGCAGGGAAAACAAAGCAATCTTGCCTTTTAAATGGCCCTGGTCAGGCCTCCCCTAGAATATGGCATGCAGTTATGAGCTCATTAATACAAAAAAGACATTGTGACATTAAGAAGGTATATTGCAGAGGGTATCCCATCAAAATGTTGACTGAGATTGAGCAACCTCGAACATAAGCCACCTCAGTTTCAATGCCGCATGTGAGCTACCCTGAAATAGTAGTGAAGGGTGAACAACAAGGTGACTGGAAGAACAGGAGGGGAGCAGAACAGGACAGAAGGTTTATGAGAGATAGTGCAGCAGGAGGCTGATGAGCTGGCTGTGTGTGTAGTGGTGAGGGTAGCTAGTTACAGGGGGCAGGGTTCAGGACTGGGAGGCACACAGTATTTGTGTTTTGTGAGTGGGATTATCATTATTTTTACAAGTTTGGGAGTGATGCCCCTGCAGTGGGGGAGTGGAAGGCACAGCCCCCCACATCAAAAAACATTTGCTTTTGCCCTGTGTATTCATTGGGAGTATACATCGCTGTTTTGTTTTTCTGCGATGTATACTCACTATAACGGTGATAGCTATTTAACAATTGCCATTTTGACATAGAACCATTGCAGAGCAACCTAAATGATCAGGGGCATGGAGGAGAAAAGCTTTGCATAGGGGATGTTGGCCTTCAACATGCTCTTGTTGGATCAACGAAGGCTGAGAGGCAACAGGATCTCTGTATCCTGCAGACTCAAGGGTAACAAGACTGACTACAGATGGTAGATCTCTTGTCCTCCAGCATGTCCCATGTCCTGCAGTTGTCCTCCAGTAGGAAACTATAACATACCCTGAAGTGCTAATGTAGTATATTCAAGGATAATGTTAGAAAGCATTTCTTCTTCCAGGTGATGAACCTGTGGAACAGCCAACTAGTAACAACAGTGGATGTGAAGACAGAAAATACCTGCAAAGTAAGCTCACAATTTGTTGCTTACCAAGGGATTCAATGAATAGTACCCTGCATAGTAGAGGGGTAAGGAGTGCCTTTAAAGTAGTAATTATTTGCACAGCATATTGTACTTATTCATACTATAACTGCTTATTCAGCAAATGTAAACGTGATTGACCTAGATACTTTTGTCCTTAAATTACTATTTTATTTTATTACATCTAGTTTTATAGCAGTAGATTTGGAGACTGATTTTTTTTTATTTTGCTGGGTGGATTTTCCATTTGTTTATTTTAAGTGTTTTATCAGGAAAGACAAACTGAGCTGATATCAGCTCATTTCTGGGTGCATCCTGGGTGGAGGGAGGGAGAGTACAGTGCAATTACAAAATACAATATTCAAAAGGAAGAATAACATGGAAATAAGTACAACAGAATGAGCAAATCACAGGCAGTGTTTCTGACCATGTTTAAGGGCTCTTTTTATTTATATATTTGTAATAATTGGATACAACACCTCTGAGCCAGAGTAGCTCATTTACAAAGGTTCCTTGTCTTTAAATAAGATTTTAGTAACATTTCATATACAAATTTAAACATTATAACAAGATATTTACATGATACAGTTAGAGAAGCACACAGAATGTAGCATTGTCAGGGCAATTAGACAAAAGGTAGTATCTGAGGGTGAGGGGTTAAGGGTATGGGAAGCACCAATTTCAAGAGTATTGTCAGGTGTAGTGGTGGGGCATTATGCAGGAGTGGACCTGTATCAATGGCAATTGCAGCTGGTGCTAGGGTACTTGTTTAGGTTTTCTTAGATTGTACTATTTTGGGGATACTTAGTAGGGATTCTGGAAGCTCATTTAGCCATTTCAGTGCCCTTCTGGCAAAAGAGCATGAGCCTTGGGTTGCTTTTTGATATGGAACTGTGGCGCATTTCTGGTTACATTCCTAGTGGAGTGAAGTTCTGGGAGTGGACAGAGGAGGTTCTGGATTCCAGCTGGTACTAGGCACAGTAATACTTTAATGACGAGGAGGCATGTTTGGAATTGTATTCTGTCCTGCAGGGTGAGCTATTTGGTCTGGGCATAGAGGAACAAGTGTGTGTGTTAGCTTGTCTGCACAAAGAACGGATCAAAAGCCTTATTCAGGGCTAGTTTGGCCCTGATGAGGATGGTGTCAGAGGCTGCACCATATATTATGATTCCAAAGTCAATCAAGGGAGCATCAAGCTGGTTACAGTTATATGTTTTACTTCTTGAGTGAGGTTGTGCCTGTGCCCATGTCTATATAGTGCTCCAAGCTTCTTATTGTCTGTACTGACTAAGATGTCCACATGGGGCACAAATGAAAGACTATCATCTACAGTGACATCTAGGTACTTAAAGGATACCTAAACAACATTTTGACAACAAACTATTCAAACTCTGACTTCATAGGGACTAAAGAAGAGGCTGCTGTATACATTAATGTTAAAACTACATGTATAATTTACCTAAAAGCGATTCCAAAGCATTTGAAGAATGAAAATCAGCCTCCAATTTCAAAATAACTGCCTCACCTGCTTCCTAAAATGGCCACCAAATATGTTATGATGACATCATTGAAGCCACAGTCAGAGAGGCTATATGACTCTCTATAGTGCTAACTAGTTCTTTTTCCCTTTGTTTAGAATTGTTTGACCAAAATAGTCAAAATCATGTGCATTATTTTGATCAATGCACATATTAGGGCTATGATTCTGTTCATTTTGTTTACTTTCACGTGCTTAAATTGTGTTTTAATCCAACTGACTTTCTCTTTGGCAAACTACAGTGCAATACAAACCTTAAATAACCTGATGGTCTAGTGGATGTTACAGTGTGGGGTGCTGAGTGGTGTGTGTGTGTGGTGGACAAGCTGTGGTTGTTTGTATCCCTATAGTTTAGGGTGATGCCAGATAAATCTGGAAGGAGATGCTAGAGACGACTCTAGAGCCAAGATGCAAGGTTTATTAGCCACAGTTGGAGCACACAGAAAAGTCTTAGCATTCACTAACACTATACACATGAGAAAGAGTGAATAAGGTTACTGGGGCCACAAACTGGCCCCACTAATGTCCTACAAAAGTCCAGGTATTCAAGTCTTAAAGGTGTAATGATCCGATGCACCAAACTTGGGTTTCCAGTATTTTGGTCGGCCGACTGCTGAGGGAAAACCTAAGGAAGCACTTCCAACACAGACCATAAATGGGGCATCCCCAGTGAACCAAAAACCAAGTAAACACTGTAGGCCTCCTGGCCCTGGGAAGAATGTGACTCTGGCATCGCTGAGGCAACATCGACAGGGCAACGCCTGATCGAGGATGGGTGTTGATGCCAGGTTGTAGGGAAGAGAACCTCCTCTGGGGATGTTGGATGTGGTGACCTCGGGCAGGTGATCTCCAGTCGAGGAAAAGATGCTGAGTGCAATGATCCACTGACGACCTCTGGGCAGGTCCCCAGAACCCTACCACCTCACCCTGCAGCTTCAAAATCCGACAATCTTCGGTGTGACCTCTTGATGCATCACTGGAACATGAGCCACCCTATGGGCAGTATAGTCAAGAGTGTGGCGACCCTTGGTGTGGCTCTTGCGTGGGCCACTGGTACTTATGCTCCTCAGGGAATGGGGCACAGAGCCTGGCAATCCTCGGCAAGACCTTGGTATAGCCACCAGTACTGTTGCCACCTTAGGACAATGTCTATTCGGAGAATGGGCAATGTGACTCCAAGTTCGGTGGATGACTTAAGTCCCTCAAGCTAGAGCTGGGGCAGCCCCTAATCTGATTCACTTTTTGGGCCCTAGCTACCAGCTGGCTACCACTTATGACCTGCAACTTGAACTTGGGGCATCATGCGAACACTTGGAGTTGCTGGAGGTCATTGGAAGTGGGTGCAGGTGATACTGGGCTTCCTGGGAACCTTTCTGGGTAGAAGAAGAGACACCGGAGGACTTCTGGATGAGGTGTGAGGTGTGAGGTATGTGTAGGAGCTCCTGGAGTTCAACCAAGATTTCTGTACTCTGGGGAATGCACAACCAGAAAGGAGTGATAAGGCGTCTTCTCCTGGAGACTGCTGCATGAAAGGTGCACTGGGTCTTTTTCCCAGCCAAATGAACTGACTCGACACACTGGGGACCTGACTAGATGGCAGGTTTCTGAAAAAAATGACTGAGGCTGCTACTGTTGGTCCTCTGGAAGGAGATACACAAAGGACCCAGGAGATTCACTTCCAACCTCCTAACAGGGAAGACGACATGCATTGCCTTGCTGTCCTTCACCCTCCCTGGTCAAACTCTTTCTCCCTCCCTCCAGCCTGGCAGAGCCTACTCTAGGCTTGGACAGTCCTGGCTACCTGCCAGGGGATTGGATCCTCCACCCAGAGGTCAGCCTCCTGTAGCTGGGTCAGTGGCTTAAAAAGTCTCCAGATTTGAATCTACCCTGGCCACAGGGATTGGCTGAGAGGGCTCAGCCTGGCTTCCTTCTCCACTGGGGACAGGAATGTTGACCAACTGGTTTGGCTGGCTGGGTGTTGGTCTTGAGCAGGGGAAGGGAGGAAAGGAAAAGAAATGGTTTCTTTAAAACCTTGAATTTAGACTACTAGACTGCCTGCTGGAGTTGGACCTGTTCTGTGTTTCAGAGGGTCACCAAAGCTTTCAAGGGTTTCCCATTAAGCTGCTAGGGTCCCCATAACTGTCTGACCCCTCATATCTCTGAGGATCTCCTATTTTTGTGGTGCTCCAGTTTCCTGGGGTACTACATGTGCATACTTGATATGCAAATTTTAACATTTGTTTTAAACCTTTATATTGTCTGCTATTATTCTTTTTAGTAAGTTTTGACAGAACATACAAATATAATCCATAGTTTTGAATGTAAACATTTATACTATCAATAAATTAGACTTCTTCAACAAAATGAAATGCAGCAGCAAGCAAGTAAGTTAGAATGGGGGGTGCAGCGCACTCTTCACCACCCCTAGATCCACCACTTGTTTGTAGCAAAGTCTTGTATAGTCCAATGCCAGAGTTCATACTATCTCCGAAATCAAAAATACGCTTGTCTTATTTTCTTTTTCCATGGGAAACAATTATAATAATAAGAAGAATAAGTATGTATATAGTGTTTTTCATATACACTGTATTCCAAAGTGCTTTACAAGCAATGCTAGACTGGTATTGAAGTGACTGAATGTGTAGTGGCAGCCATTCACAAATTAATACTGATACACAGCCTTGAACAACTGCATGAACTGGTTTTATGGGAAGGAAATGTTGGCCAGGACAATGGGGTCAGGTAGTGAACATGGTGCTGACAGCCCCACATCTTGCATCTCACAGTAATCTGCTCATATTCTCCCCTTCTGTCTTCCCCTTCCCTGAATATAGCAGTACCTTGCAGGAGTAGCCTTTTCAGTCCCCCTCTGGTTTTCATTCTTCAGTTCTTCTCCCACATCAAAAACTGGTGGGCTCATCACCCTTCTGCATCATGAATGCAGATAGTACAATCGCTGGGTTTTTGACATATCAAACTGAACAAATCTTCCAGTAAGTCAGGCTGATAGCAGCAGGGAACAAGGGGAAAGATGGGCTTTCAGTATCCTTAAAGATCTAGGGCTACCTTTGATTACACACTATTAAATGACTGGTGTGCTCATCATTGCATGCCATTTAATAGTGCCTAATCATAGGTGGCTTAGATCTTATTAGGTAGAAGCCTATTTCCTCTTGTGCCTGCTGCTATCAGCCTGGCTTACCAGTAGATTATTAATATATAAAAATAACATGAGAGACTGTGCTAACCATATTCATAATGCGGGAGGGTAGTGAGCTCACTAATTTTTAGTGTAGGGAACAAGAGGGAAGAATGAATGCCAGAGAGGGACTGAATAGGCCATTCAACAGGGTACAGCTATATTCAGGTTAAGGTAAAGACAAGAAGGCGGACAGCTGAGCAAATCATTGTGAGATCCGAGATGTGGGGCTACCAGCACCATGATCACTGCCTGACTGTGGATGAGAGCAGCAAATAACAGCAAGTACTCAGAGTGGCAGGGCTGCTCCTAAACTATTACTTGAATTCAGTGTAGGGAGATTACCCTTGGGTGGGGGATGTTGACAATTGTTAGGACAATATCAAGGAGCTGTGTATAGCTCATTCAAGATTCAGAAGGGTGGTAGCTAGCCAACTCACATTGTGGAGTAGGGCACAGAAAAGTACTAGAGAAGAATTGCAGAAACTGTCCACGGGGTTCTGCAGATCACAGGTATAGGAGTAGACCGACACTGGAAGTTGGGTGAATTTGCTCAAGGCATTAGTATGCTTCTCCCGCTAATAATATTGTTATCCTTAGTAAGTGCAGCCCTTATGAGGGTATGAACCGCAGTTCTTCTGGTGTGTCATAGAAACATAGAATTTGATGGCAGATAAGGAAGCTGCCCCACCTAGTCTGCCCATTTCCCTACCTAATGGATAAGCTGCAGATCCTAGTTAACCAGTAGCCTTTTCCTCCTACCCCCTACTAGAATTGCCTTCTGTCTGTCCCATGCATTCTTGAATTCCCACTTTTTTGGACTCTAGGACCTCCTCAGGAAGGCTGTTCCATGCATCCACAACCCTCTATGTGAAGAAATACTTCCTCACATTACCTCTGAGCCATCCAGCTCTATCTTCAAATTGTGCCCCTTGTTCTTGCACATCTCTTTTCTGAAAGATGCTACCCTCTTGGACTTTGTTGATTCCCTTGAGGTATAGAAGTTTCTAACATGTCCTCCCTCTCCCTCCTTTCCTCAAGGCTATACATCTTAAGCTCCTTTAGCCTTTCTTCATATGTCTTCTAGTGCAGACCCTGCACCATTTTGATTGCCCTCCTCTGGACAGCCTCCACCCTGTCTATGTCTTTGTGGAGATGGGGTCTCCAGAACTGTACACAGTACTCCAGATGGGGTCTTGCCAACTGTCTGTACAGAGGGCCAACAACTTCCTGTTTTTCTACTGGTGATGCCTCTCCCTATGCATCTCAGTATTCCCCAGACCTCCTTACTGCCTTTCACATTGCTGGCCCACCTTTAGGTCATCTGCTATGACTACCCCAGGTCCCTTTCCATTTTGTTGTTGTCAGTATCTCACCCCCATTGTGTACTCTTCCCTGGGTTTTGTTTCCCAGGTGCATTACTTGCACTTCTTTGTGTTGAATCTAAACTGTCATGCATTTGATCATTTCTCCACCCTTGCCAAGTCCTTTTCATCCTTTCCACCCCACCTTGCATATCAACCCTGTTGCAGATCTTTGGGTCATCTGCAAAGAGACATACTTTCTCTTTCAGTCCCTCTGCCATGTCACTTATGAAGACATTAAAAGGACCTGCCCCAATACTGAACCCTGTGATATACCACTAGTAACCCTCCTTTCTTCACTGTGGACTCCATTTACTATTACCCGCTGTGTTCTGTTGTCCAGACAGTGTTTTACCCAAGGCTACCACCCTGGGACCCATTCCCAGGCTGGCTAATTTGTTTACTAATCTTTTGTGTGGGACTGTGTCAAATGCCTTGCTAAAGTCTAGGTAGGCCATTCCACAGCCCCTCCTGGTCTACTACTTTGGTCAGCATCAACGAAATCAATTAGATTTGTCTGACATGACCTTCCTGCTGTGAATCCATGCTGTCTTGGGTCCTGTGCCCCACTGGCCTCTATGTACTCAACAATTCTTTCCTTCAGAAGTGATTCCATTATTTTCCCTACCACTGAGGTCAAACTGACAGGTCTATAGTTTCCTCCCTCTGTCTTGATCTCACTTTTGTGCAGGGAATCAGATCTGTCATCCTCCAGTCCTCAGGTACCACACCATCCTCCCATAATTTATTAAAAGGGTAGTCAGTGGTGTTACTAGTTCTTCCTTAGTTCTTTTAGAATTCTGGGGTGAATCCCATCAAGCCCCATTGCTTTATCCACCTTCAGTTTTAAGAGTTCTTTCAGAACCCTTTCTTCTGTGAAAGGACTAATATCAACCCCTTATCCAGAGTGTTTCTGTTGACTGGATTAGGTATCTCCCCTGTTTTTCCATTGTGAATATTGAGCAGAAGTATTCGTTCAGTATCCCTGCTTTTCACTGTCTCCTCTGCCACCACCTTCTTCTTTATTCAGCCTCAGTATCTCTGCCTTAGTCTTTCATTTGCTCCCTAATTACCTATGAAAGGTTTTATCCCCCTTCTTAACCGAGGTTGGAGATCTTTTCCTCGGTTTGGACCTTTTGCTATTCTGACTGCCTTCCCCGCTTCCTTCTGCTTTAACTGTGTACAGTTCTCTGTCCTGCTCCTTCTGTGTTTCTTATACTTTCTGAATGCTATCTTTTCTCCCTTACCTTCCCCACCACTTCTTTTGAGAACCCTAGTGTTTCTTTCTTTCTTTTGATTTGTTTATTTGCTTTACACAAAGACTTGTTGCCTCTGTGATGGTGGTTTGATGTTTCCCCATTGTTGCTCCACCCCACCTTCTTGCCTGTTTGCTAGTGCTTTTCTGAGGCACTCTCCCATTTTGACAAAATCAGCCCTTCTGAAGTCCAGTACCTTCACTTTGTGTGGCTTGACTCTACAGCAAAGTTTATCATGAACCACACTGTTTGGTGGTCGCTTGTTCCCAGATGGCTACCCACTTCAAGATCAGAGATCCTCTCTCCGTCCCCATTTGAGAGTACCAGGACTAAGATTGCTCCCTCCTGAATGGGTTCCATATCTAGCTGTCTGAGGCATGCCCTCTGTAGGCCATCAAGAATGGCCCTGCTGTTGGATGTAGCTGCAGCAAAGGTGCTCCAGTTAACATCTGGCATATGCAGGTCCCCATCAGCAATATCTCCCCTTTCTCTGCCATCCAAGGATGCCTTCTATCATTCCTTGTCCATTTCCTCCCCCTGAGATGGGGGTCTGTATACAACCCCTGTGGATCCATTTCCAGTCTCAGGGTGACCCACAGTGCCTCCTCTCCTCCCGTTTACCCTTTAGTTCTGTTGCTTGATCCTTTCCCTTACATGAGAGCTACTCCTCCTCCTCCTCCTCTTCTTCCCTCCTGTCCCTCCTGTAGATTGTGTACCCTGGTATGTTGACATCCCAGTCATGGTTCTCTGTGTACCATGTTTCTGTGACTGCCATGATATCCAGGCATCCCTCTTCCATCAAGCCACCATTTTGGGGAGCTTTTACCTAGACTACGGGCATTGGTACTCATTACCTCTCCATTTTTATATGGCTTTATTTCTTTTGCCCCATCCCTGTCCTTACTGTCATGATGCTTATTGCTTGGCCCTCCAGGAAGACCTAGTTGTTGATTAATGAGGCAGGAAAAAAACACAGCAGGGGGACCATATGTACTGCCTTCACTGTGCAGAAGGGTGGTGATCCACTCAATGTTTACTGTGGGAGCATAAGTCAAACATTGAGAAAGTAGACGGAGAGTGATTTGCCCACTTTCCATTTGCAGCTTATCTGCTTCTACCATTAGTGGCATGCAAACTCCCATTATTTATAAGAGGCTGAACAAGAGTGGTCCCAGTATTGATCCAGAGGCACCCCAGTGATGATACTTTTGGAATCATAAAATACCTCATTGATTTTGACTCACTTTGATCTACTAGTAAGATACTATAGCTACTAAACCAGGATGTAGTGTCTTCTGATAGACCAAGTGAGAGAGGTTTAGTAGTCAGGAGTGCATGGTTGACCAGATTAAATGCTTTTTAGGTCAATATAGATTGATCCAGCAAGGTGGCCGGTATCAAGGGCTTTATGTAGGTAGTTGGTGTATTCATTGAGTGCCGTGGTAGTGCTCTGCAGCTTACAGAAACCATGCTGTTGATTGCACTGGATATTGTATTTTCTGAGGCATTCAACTAGATGATCTGATACTACTTTTTCAACAGCTTTAGACAGCAGTGAAAGGATTGAAATTGGTCTAAAGTTAAAGACATGGAATGGTCGCCATTTTTATGAATGGTATAACTAGTCTTACTTTCCAGGTGTTAGGGAATTGGGAGTATTGCAGTGATAGATTAAAGATATTTTGTTATAGGATAGCAATCTCATTAAGTGAGGAGGTAAATCAGTTTCATGTCAGGGGTATCACTGCCCTATTTTGTTTTGCCTAGAACTCACTTGACATAATGGACTGTGTTAGTTTCTGATCTGGTTTTAAAGTAAAATATGAGGTAGCTAGTCTCAGTTGTGGGATGCAGTGTTTGGTCAGGGTGCAATAAGTTAATAGGGTCTGGCTCAGGATTGGGTGGGAGAACAGCACTGAGTCTGTGAAGGCATTATTAAGTGCATTTGCTATTTCACTTTGGTCTAGGGTGATAGAATCATTGACGTTGAGCATGTTAATGGGCTGCTTGCTATTACTCCCAAGTAGTTCCTTGAGGATGTGCCAGAAAATGTTTCCATTGTTCCAGGTGCAGGTCTGTATTTATCTGTAGCATGCAGCTGTTACCTGTCTAATGTACCTAGTGCACTTATTACATGCTGCCTTATAGTTCTGGAGGTCCACAGATAATCCTGAGTCTTTGGCTCGAGTCAAAGGTTGTCTGTATTCCTCATCTGGGTGAGGAGTGCAGGGTAATCACTTTGACATTTTTCCTTTCTGCATTCTTTTCTTGTAGGAGAATATGTTTGCAGGCAGAAATGAAAATAGTGATAAAATAGTCTATTGTCGAATTACTGTCTGTGGTGTGACCTAGGTGACTCCATTTCAGGTTTGCTATATGCTCTTTGAAGACCTCTAATTGTCTTTTTGTATGACCCTGCTGAAACAAGTTTGGGAGGACCTTGTGATTTAGAGGACCAGGTGCAAGAATTGGGAGTGGTCATATTACTATGACAACTGGCAGCACTATTACCTCTGTTATCAGATCTGGGTTTGTGACTAGTACCCAGTGTATGAGAGTGCTAGTTCCTGTTTTGTAATTAGTTCTGGTACTGTCCATCACCCTTCAGTAAGGTAAGGCTGGCCAACTGATGTTTAACTGAATGGTTTGATTTGAAGTCCAGTTTATATTGAAATCACCAGTTACTATTGTCTCCCAGTTTTGCTTAGCACATTGAAAAGATTTGGCAAATGTGCCAATGCTTCAAAGTTGCTTCCCAGGAGGTTTGTAGACTGTCATTATTATCAGATTTTTACTACCTTCCTAATAGTAGATTTACCAGGCTGTCTCAGTCTTATGGGGGGTGGTGCTAAGGGATCTTTGTCCTGTAGGTTGTCATGCAGGTACAGGAGGCACTCACCACCTCATCTGGATGTTCTGTCCTCCCTGAAAAGGTTAAAACCTTTCAGGGATATTGTTATGTCTGTGATTGCAGGGGTGAGCCAAGTTTCAGTGATTGATATAGGATTAGGCTAGACCTGTGCTACCCAGGCTTCTAGGTGAGTGAATTTTAATAGGAGGCGACTGATGTTTAGTGAGGCAGTCTTCAGTGTGCATGGTGGCCTCTTGCAGGTTGATTCCCGGGGTTCCATGATTTGGGTGAATGTTGCCTGAAACAGTATAAGCAGGAGCATTAATAGCAGTTTTCTGACACTAATGGTTTCTGCTCATTCGATGAAGAGGTAAGAATTGTGTTATTTTGCTTGAATTGCTTAGTTCTTTGCTGGCTCAATATTTTTTCTCTGTGCATGATGTGGGGAAGGAGCTGGTTCATTGAGGTTAAGGGTTGATGTGTCCTGTGGTACTTTTCTGTATGGTTTTGAAATGTGCATTATGATCTTTTCTTCTGCATTATTTTTCTGGTATCATGCCTTTGAGAGTATATTACCTACAGTATGAGTTTACCCTTGGTGACAATTTCTTGACCAATGATGAAGCAGAACTTTCCAGACTTATTACATAATCAGAGTTAATCACCTTGGGGATGAAGAGCATCAGGTGCCGAATGCTGCTACTGCAGAAGGATGAATAACAAAGGTACATAACTACTTGAGTGCCTTATTGCCTTTATTAAACTGCAAAACATAATATTTTAATATTTATTTGTTAATCTTAAAAGAGAATCTCATAGGATCTGCCATTAGTTTTATCTTACTTGAGGGTTACTGGATGTTAATTTAGCACATTTTATTGATTTGAAAATTGGTGATCAGGAGAGGCACACTGAGCCATGACTCTATTTCAGGTGAGACCTAGGGTAGGAAACAAGACAACACAGTACTGCAATACAGAGTAGCGTGTCACTAGTAGAAAAACAAAGTGCAGTCAAAGTACAATGTGGAGCACCTATACAAGTGCAAATAGAGCAATAGCAAGCGTAGTGTGCTGAAAAACAATCACTGGGGTCAGAAGAGAGACCTGTTAGTGGGTGCATACTTACACCCATGGTGGGGAAAGTACAGAGGTAGAGAGAAAATGAAACCAGTAAACAGCTTAGGAAGACCCAGGCAGAGGATTGTCATGTAAATGGCAGGCTCCAAGCAGGGAGGTGTCAGGAGGCTTTGTAACAAAAGCAGGTGTGGGGAGGGGTTTCAAATTTCAAGGAGGGGTCTCATGAGGAGCCAGGGAGGTGGAGATAGGAGCAGATTGAAGATGTGGAAGTCACTAGAAGAAGGCAGATTGTCCAGTTGAAGCAGGGGTGAGGAGTGGCAAAGTTTGATGATCCCTGAAGTGGAGGAAGCATGAGGCAGTGGGGACTTGAGATAAGAGTGAGGAGAGGTAAGAGGAAGGAGCCAAACCATTATTTGGATATGAAGGTGGTACAATGAGACTGGCATCCTGAGGGTAGGAGGAGTATGGATGGGATGGGTAGAGTGAGCAGTTGTGTATGAGGAGATTTGTAGCAAATCTTCAAAGGTGCAAAGGGTGTCCAGTCTGGCAAGGGAAGTGGAGGTGGTGCCATAGACCAAATTCACATAGTCAAAGAAAGGGAGCAGCATTTTGTAACAAACTCCCTGCAGACCTGTGGAGATAAACAGTCGTTGTTGTGGTACAAGGCACTAAGCTTGGGGTGAAGTTTTGCATGGACAGCATCAATGTGGGCTGAGATATCAAACTTGACAAACCACACACTGATGTGCTTGAAGACTACACCACTTTGGAGGTGGTAGCCATCAATACAGTGAAAATAGGGAGGGTCAGGAGTCTGGTCAGTTTCTGGATGGTACCAAGGTCATGGACACCATGTTTTCAGTGTTGAACTGAAGTTGTTTGGATTGGAACCAGTGCTGGACATTGTCAAAATCCTGTCAGAGTAGGTCTTTCACAGCTGTGTTAGATGGACCAGAGGTGAAGTACACTGTGTTATCAGCATATTGTGAAATGTAAATTGTCACAGGCAGAGGAGAGGTCATCAGGAAGACAGAGAAGAGAATGGGACCGAGGACAGAGCCCAGAGCCTAGCTTGGATGGGCATTGGAGGACAGGAGAACCCACCTGTATTGACTGATGATGGCCCATGAGGTAGGGAATGAAATAAATCAACAGCGGAAACTGAAAAGACAGCAGAACTCCACTTATCCAGGAGGTGGATGGGACATCAAATCAAAAGCTTTAACCTGATCAATAAAAATGGCAGCTGTGATATGTCCCTGATCCAACCCAGAGACGATGGAATCAGTGGTATGCAGCAGGAAAGAAATGGTGGAATGGTGATTCCAGAATCCAGACTGGAAGAGAGAGGAAATTGAAGGATGAGAGGTACTTTCTCTTGCAGCTTTGAAAAGGAGCAGAGTATTACTTGGTGTGAAGGAACAGAAGAAGGCCAGAGTCCATCGAGACAGTTCCCCACACTATGTGGGACAGTATTTATCTATTATCCCTCAACCAAAACATCTAATTTGTTTTTAAAGACAGTGGCACTAGTTGCTCTGCAATTCTTACTGGTAAGGTGTTCCATACAATGGATGCTCTTATTGGAAAAAGTTTCCCTTTTGCTGGTTTTATGTTTTACTTCAAGCTGTTTATTATGCAGTCTCAGAACATGTCTCCTTTTGGAGAGTGTTAGACCACATTTTCCATTAGATCTGGTGAATTTATTAAATTAAAAACCATAAGCATATCACCTCTTAATCTTCTAGTTTGAAGAGAAAAGAGATCAGTAGCTTTTAATCTGTTCTGATAATCAAAGTTTGTTAATCTTGGAATCATTCTAATTACCTCCTTTGAACCTGTTCAAGAATTGTTATGTCTTTTTTTATTTGGATTCCGAGGAAGGAGCCATAGTCTAGATACAGTCTAATATATGCCCTATACAATGGAATAAGGCATTGTTCAGTGTGATTAACAACAGTGTTTTATTTGCCTCAAAAGTCTGTTGGTAATGCAAGCAGTTCTAACACAGTGATCATTTGATTGTTTATTATTAACATATATCCCTAAATCTTTCACAATTTGATGAGTGAAATGGTAGTCCGTTTATATAATATATCGCTTTTGGATTATTTACACCAAAATGCGCTACTAAACATTTGTCTTGATTAAACTGCATATGATTTTCATTTGCCCAAAGTGTTAATTTTTCCAAATCCTTCTTTAATGCGGAAATATTTTCATGATTATTAACCTTGCACCCCAATTTAGTATCGTCTGTAAATTTAACTATGAAGTTATTTTCGCCTGTTTGTAAATCACTGATAAAGAGATTAAACAATGTTGGTCCCAAGACCGACCCTGTAGTACACCACTTGTCACACTACCGAATCAGACAAGACATCATTAATTCTGACTCTCTGAGAACAATTTGTCAACCAGTTTAAAGTCCAGTTGACAATATCAGGTGACAAACCTAGATTGTGCATTTTAGTAATGAGTTTTCATGTGAGACTTTATCAAGCTCTACTAAAGTCCAAAAAGAATTACATCATTAGGGATACCCACATCTAATAGAATACTTATATTATTGTAAAAGATATCAGATTGGTGGTGCAGGAATACTTGGGAGTAAACCCATGCTGATTTGAATCATAAATTCCTAATTTTTTACAATCTTGCTCTATTAGAGACTTCATTACTCGTTCCATTAATTTACCAGTCACTGAGGTCAGGCTAATTGGATGGTAATTTGCACAGAACCTCTACTGCCTTTTTAAATATGGGAGTAACTATTGCTGAATGCCAATCATTTGGTACAATGCTTTCTTATAAGGATTTGTTGAAGATAATTGACAAAGGTATAGAAATATTTATAGAGGTTCGATCAGAAACCATGGATAAATACCGTCTGAGCCCCGACTAGTATTTGTTTTAGTTTTTGATAGCCTGTATAATGTCAGTTGTATAAAACCTATGATAATCTAAGTGGTGAACTTTAAATGTACTAATAGGTGATTTTCAGAGAAGAGAGAACAAAGTACTTATTAAAGAGATTTGAGGTTTCTATATCAGATAGAGAAGAGCAATTGGTTATAATGGGACCAATGGTCCTTGATACACTTTTTACTATTTATATAGAGAAAGAAAGATTTGGAAGTAGGAAGATTGGGCAGATGTTGCCAGGGAAGGAGGGGATAACCCCTCAGTGAGAGTGAAACATTTTGGCAATATTCAGAACTGAGAACAATACAGAAGGAAAATGATGAGTTGAGAAGGTGTGTAAGAGTAAGTAAGGAGATGCAATGGAAGGAGCTGAGAGGCAGAGGAGCTTAGGATCCAGCCCATTAGGGGCTAGACTTATCTTGAGGAGGAAAGGGCAAGCAGAGTTTCATGGATAGTGACAGAAAGGAAATGGAAACAGGGAGAGGAGATGAAGGGAGCAGGAGATGAAGGGAGGAGCTGGGAAGGAGGGAGAGGTTCAGGTAGTGAAGAACTAATTGAAGTAAGCGGCAAAGGAGGAAGAGTCAGAAACAGCTAAATCAGTTAACCATGAGGACTGATGGAACACGCTGGGCAGAGGGTCAAAAAGGAGTGGATTACCTTCTAGAATTTAGTTGGAGGCGTTAACGTTGTTCTGAAGGTTGGCCTTGAAATAGTGCAACTTTGTGGCCAGACAGCCTTTGTACAATTGTTTTCAGAGCCCGGTAAGAGAGGAGGTTGGGAGGTAGTGAGATAATTCATGGCGGGCTCAGGCAAGATCAGGACTTGCACTGGTCAAGATTTGGGAGGTAATCCAGGGGTAGTGTGGAAGTTTTGACTGCATATTTCTTGAGGGGGTGTGCTTGCCCAAGACTGAGGGATCTGGAGTGAAATAAAGTTGAGGACCACATCAATATCAAAGGCAGAAAGAATGGCTGATTAGTCTGTTTCAGCAAGGTTGCTCAGTAGGACATTGATGTTTAGCGACCAGAGGGACCAGGACCAAATGTATTTTGGTGGGGTGCCAGATTTTCTGACACAGAATATCATGCAGTGCTCTCTGAATGAATCTGATAATACATCTGCTACATCAATATGGTAGGGGTGGGAAGAGAACCCATCCCAAAAGAGTATGGTTGGGGAGTGAGGATTGATTCGGTTAGGTTCGAACTAATCTGTGAAAGATAAAGAGACTCAACTTCATGAATGGTTGATGTGGAGGATGGGAAGAGTCAATTTATGTTGAAATCCCAAGGAGGTGCAGTTCACCTGTAGAGGAATGAGAGGTAATGCTGGAAAGATAGTCAACCAGGGAGCGTGGGAGATTTTGGTGAGGTATAGAAAGCCCCAATGAAGAATGGTACAATAGAATGGCATGAAAGCCTGACAAGGAGAAATTCATGGGACTAGGATATGGCCTCCTGATAGCCATAGTACAAGAGATACTCTGGAAAACCTAGATGGCACTGCCTCTGTGGTGGGTGACACCCTGCCTGGGATAGGAGAGACCGCACTATCATCTTTTCTCCTAAAGTCTGTTGCACAACAGCATATTGCTATCCTTTACTGTTGTTTCCTATTCTTTCTGTTCTATCAGGCTGGCATCCTACCAAATTCTGCCCCCTGCCGCTATCTCCCTCTGAATTTCATTTTTTCCCTTTCCAGCCTCCCCCACACACACCTCTCCCCAGCTATCTCTCTCTGAATTAATTTTTTTCCTTTCTAGTCCTTCTAAGTTCCCAAGCTCATGAAAATGGCTCAGCAAATGTCAAAATAAAATACGAATGCTACCTAGCACAGTGTCTACAGACTTAGCCATGACTGTAAGATGAATCACAGAAATACAAACATATGAACATACAAATGTACCACCAGGTCTACCTAAGTCTGCTTGAGAGGGCAGCTAGCACCCCAAGTTAGCAGCTGCCTCACCCCATCTCCTTTCTCGTCCCACTGCCACCCCACCTCCCCCCCCTCACTCTCCCTGTTCCATGTCCCATGCCATTTTGAAGCTGTACACAGATTTATATGATACCTCCCATTCTGGTAGGGCATTGCATTTTGCTACCACCCCTATGTGAAATAGTGTCTCCTCATTTCCTTCCTAAATCTTCCCCCTCTATTCTTAGCCCATGTTCTGGTGACCCTCCCTCCTGAACTTAAAGACCCCATCTGCCCCTTCCTTATTGATTCCCTTCAGATACTTGAATGTTTCTATCATGCCCCGCATCCCTTCTATCCTCTAGGGTGTACATATTCATGTCTCTCAGCCTGCTGTCATAGTCTCTCCTCTCCATTCCACATATCATCTTTGTTGCCTCTCTGCACCCCTCCAGTAGCCTGATATCACGCTTTGAGGTATGACCTCCAAAACTGCACACAATACTCTAAGTCAGCGGCCTTACCAGTGACCTATAGAGGGCAAGATCATCTCTCTTTGTCTGGATGAAAACACCCTCGCTATGCACCCCAGCATTTTGTTCGCTTTTGCAGCCACTCTACGTACTGGGCAGTGTTGTTCATGGTCCCTATTATCATTGCCCCTAGGTCCTTCTCCTCCTCAGTGATCCCCAACTTAACCCCTCCCAGCCAGTATTCTCTCCTTAGGTTCTTCACCCCAAAGTGCATAACCTTACACTTCTTTGCATTGAACCCCGCTGCCACCTCTCTGACCACTCCTCTAGCTTGCTTAGGTCCCCCTGCAGCTGCTTCCATCCCTCCTCTCTATCCACCACTGCTCTGATTTTGCGTTGTCAGTGAACAGACTTATCTTGCTCACCACCCGTGTGCAATGTCTGATATGAAGAGCCCAAACAATACTGGCCCAGCGCAGATCCCTGTGGCACTCCACTCATCTCCGGCCTTGTAGTTGAGAGATCCCTCTCACCACCACCTGTTGCAGCCTTCCACTCAGCCAGTTTGTAATCAGTTCATCATTTTTGTCCCTACCCCTACACCAGCTGGCTTCTCCCCAAGCTGCCCATAGAGCACAGAATCGAAGGCCTTGCTGAAGTCCAAGTAAGAACATCCACTGTATGACCCTTATCCAGCTCACCCGTCACCAGTCATAATATTGTATCAGATTGGTTTGACAAGACTTCCCTGAAATGAACCCATGCTGCCTCACATCCTGGAGGCCATTGTCCTCAGGTATGACACCAGTCTTTCCTTTAGTATTGTTTCCATGAGTTTGCACACTATGGAGGTGAGACTTACTGGGTGATAATTACCTGGTTCTTCCTTGGTCCGCTCTTGTGTAATGGTACTACATCTGCCATCCTCCAGTCCAGTGGCACACATCTGACTCAGTGAGGTGCTGTAAAATCCGCCAGTGGCTCGCCAACACCTCCGCCATCTCCCTCAGCACCCTGGGGTGGGTACCATCCTGTCCTGGTGCCTTGTCTACCTTCAGTGCCCTCAGTCCCTTTAGGACTCTTCTTGCCTCAATTCTTCCATCTGTTGCCTCCCTCTCCTGTCCCCACCATCCCAGCTCATGGTGATAATGGTCTCCCTTTTTCCTCCATGAACACTGAGCAAAGTATTCATTCAGTGCTTCTGCCTGCTCCCTCACCCTTTTCTACTATCACCCCATCCCTTTTTATCCCTCACTATTGTCTCCCTTGCATCCTTTTTCCCTGACATATCTGAAATCCCCCACCATTAATTCCAGTTCTAATCTCAGCTCCCTCTGGGCCTTGGCTCCTCTCACTTTTCTGGTCACCTCCCTGGACTATCTTGTATACTCCTCCCTGTCCACTTCCTTCCCCATCATCCTATAACTCTAGTGCGCCTCATGGTTTTGCTCTCACCACCTCCACTACCTCGCTGTTTGACCAGCATGGTTTTCTTCTCTGCTCCTCTTACTCTGTGTCTTTTGTATTTTATACTTGCTTTATTAAGATTTATCATGTCATGCAGCATATCTTTACAATCATAAGAGAGTACATTTCCATATTCATTTCTCCATGACCACTGTAAAGTGAAATACACAGCATTTAACTTTCACCTCAACAGTCTGGACTCATGAATTTACCAGCAGTTCAAATGTATTTAAGTACATTGTTAAATAATAACTTATTAACTTATAAACTTATACCAGGTTTCAAAAACACATTAGGGTTTGGAATTAAAATCTCTTAATTTGATTTTCAGATGTTTGCTGACTAACTCAGGAATTATCTTAGAGTACTAAGTTTGATACCTCATGTATGCCTAAGGTCTAGTCTGTTGGTGGAAGGGGCTCCTATAGGAGCCACCTCGTCCATCTGTTCTAGTATACTTGGGATTGTTGTCTCAAGTTGAAGGTTATTTTCACCATATGATGTATGGTTTCTATTATAGAGGACCACTCAAAAGATCTGGTGGAGACTCTTGCAGCCACCTCCTTGATAATTGATTTTAAGGCTGCAGTTATCAAGTATCAACCAGAGGTACTTTGCTTCTTTAACTGATACATCCTTTGATATTATACCTAATATTATATGTTCTGGTCCCAATGTTATATGAATTGAGACAATTTGTGTCAAATGATAAATTATTTCCTCCCAAATGGGATGAGATGGGGCAAAACCAAAAACACAAGTGTCTGTGTGGCACTCATTTCACCACAGCCTCTCAACAGGCCAGTGGTGGTCCCCTATTACTATATTCAGCTTGCACTGGTGCCAGAAAGTACCTAGTCCTCAATTTCCAACAAAAGTCTCTAAGTGAGGGAGAACTGGATGTGGCCCAGACACTTCTCCAAATTAATGACGCTGGTGTTCTGACAATAAGACATTCAGGTCTTGTTCCCATCTTAGTTTAAGGTAATGAGCTGTGTGTCCTGATCCAAGACATAGTTGGAATATAACAGCGTAATGGCATGCTCAGTCCCCCTGGGTCCCAAAGCCTCTGAAAAGTGTAAACTCTGCAATGCCTGGGTGTCCGGGGTCAGCTTATTAATCTGTTCATTTAGATAGTCCTGGAGTTGATAATATCTAAGCCTATCCCCTGCTTTAAACTAAATTTCTGTTAACTGTGTCAAAGATTGGACAATATTACCTATCAGTATTTAATATTGTGGTGAAACCCTCTCTGGGCCTGGGCTAAGAACCATTTATCAATTTGGGCAGGTGCAAACTTTGAGTCAAAAGCCCACCACCTATATTTCCATAGATGCACGTGGGTCATGCCTCTGCTTATGCCTTTCTTCTATCCCTCCAACACCACTTAAGTGCCCGAGCATCCCTGTATCTCTGAGGGACCACCCTCCTTAAATAGTAATGCCTGAATTGGGCGATTTCTCTGTTTCTTTAAGTCTAACCTTTTCCAATGTGCATCATGGCCTGATTATTTCATAATAAAAGCTATCCTCATTTGCGCAGCTACCCAGTAGCCTTTCAAGATCCGAGATGCCAGGCCTCCCTGAGCTTTTGGTAGATATAAAAAGTCCCCATGCCCTAGGTCTACCACCACCCCATATGAATTTAAAAGAGCTTTTGCCAGTTCTCCAAATCTGATTGAGAGACTATGCATAGTACACATTGGAATAAGTACAGGAGCCTTGGTAAGCATTCATCTTAAGCACCATCACTTTAGCACCCAAGGACAAGGCAATAAGGTCCAGTTCTGGAAATCTTCCATAAATTGCTTGATCATAGGTGGTAACTTTGTTCCCTAAAGTTAAGATGTATCTAGCCCCAGATTCCCAAATATTTTAGGTCTAGCAACTGTTTTGGGAACCCAAGCCGGGCAAAAGGACACACCACATAAAGGACCAAGAGACCCTGTCAAATGCCTTCTCGGTGTCGAGACTCAAGAGCAGATGGGCAATATTGCTCATTATTATAATCTATTATATGGGTAGTTCTCATTAAATTGTACTGAGCCTGACGTCCAGGTATAAATCCCATCTGATCAATGTGGACTAAAGATGGTAATAAATCCTAAACGCCTGGCCAGGATCGATGTAAATATTTTATAGTCAGTGTGTTTAATAATGAGATTGGACGATATGGTGGGCATCTGGTTGGGTCTTTTCCTGGCTTGGGTATCACTGATATGACAGCCCTGGACCAGGATGGTGGGGCAGATCCCCCATGACCTCGATGAATGTTCATCGAAGGAGAGGTTGAAATTATTCCCAAGGATCTTATAAAACTCTGAAGGAAAGCCATCAGATCCTGGGCATTTACCTGTCTTCAGCCTCCCTATTTCTGTTTTAATTTCTGCAGTGAATATTGGTGCCATCAGTACTTCTCCCTGCTCCTTGAGAGGCCCAGCATCTTCAAGTTCCCTAAAAGCCCTGTATCTGATCTGCACTGGGGTCCGTATCTTCCATATACAATGCTTCATAATATTCTTAAAGGCATCTGCTACCTCATTTACCCACTGTACTATCTGTTTCTTACGTGAGTGCCAAATGTTCCCAATCATAGCCTCGCCCTCTGGGCCTGTAATCTACTGATCAGGAGCCTCAAAGATCAGGGGCCACCCTCATATATTTCTGGTGCAAAAACAAAAGCTTTTGCTCCACCTGGTAGTCTAACAGCTCTAATAACTCTTTTTATACTTTTTAAGCTTCTTCGTGTGGTCCCTATCTATCTTCTATGTTTTTGTTGGTCTTCTAACTCTTGAACCCATGTAGTCAACATTTCTCTTCTGGTTTCCCTCTCTCTTTTTCCTAGTGGCTAGTTGTATAAGTTTACATCCCGTAATACTGCTTTAGCAGTATCCCACAGTATTGTGTTCGAGGTTCCAGTCCCTCATTCTGCTCCAAATAATTTGTATGTGTTTCCATAACTTCCTCCTTTACTTTTTCATCCCTTAGCAAGGATACATTAGAGGCGCCAAAACGTTGTTGTACATTTCCCCAGGTCGATGCCCATATACAAGGGAGCATGATCTGAGTGCAGAAGTCTCCACCCAGGAATTAAGGGCTCAATTTACTTCTCCTTTGGGACTAGAAAATAGTCCAATCAAGAATACATATGGTGTGATGCTGAGTAGAAGGTGTAGTCTCTCTGCCTCCCATGTTGACTACGCCATACGTCTATTAGACCTAGTTCCCCTAATAACTTCCAAACTTTCTTTGCCATCTGGTGTACTTTCCCACAGCTTGTGAAGTGGAATCTAGCTGAGAATTAAACGTTAAATTAAAATCGCCTTCACATATGAGTGTCCCCTCCCCAGTCCTGGAGCAGGGTCAGAAAGGCACGGTATTCTTGAAAGGTTGATCCTGGGAAATATACCGATGCAAGAGTAATTATATTTCCCATATATTTACCTTTTAGCATTGTGTAACGTCCCTCTTTGTCAACCTTTGAGTCCATCTTCTCAAATTGAGTTTTAGATGGCACCAAAACCACTGCACCCTCCTTCTACCCCTTTTGTAAGATGTAGCTGCCATTGCCTAAATCCCAAGCCCCAAAACTTATCTTGCTCCCTTGTTGACAAAATGAGTCTCTTGAAGTAATAAAAAGTCTACTGAGGCTTTCTTTACTTGACTTAATATCTGGCTTTGTTTTATGGGACTAGTAAGTCCATTAACATTTATAAATATATGATAGTGCCCTTGTTAGCTATAGTACAATGTAAAAGTAGTTAGGCTCTATTATCAGTCCCACTCCTCAATTTCCAAGTTAACATCACCAGACCTGCTCCCCAAAACATCTTCTTGATTCTTCCCCTTCCATTCCTGGTAGTAAATTACAAAAATACAAACTTTCTTTAATATGAAAATTGCCAACATGGCACCCAAACTATGAAACATGTAAACTTCTTAAGTATGACCTCCAATGGTGAAGACCCAAATTAGTGGGTCTCTGTCTTTACCATTCCTATAACCGAGCCGGGTAAATGAGGAGGAGTTTAGAACATCCCACTGTAGAGGACCTCCCCAAGAGCTTCTATGGATGGTTATTAGCTCTAGCCTAACTCAGAGGTACTCTATATAAAAGCTGGACCTCTGATGGCACTGTGATTGCGAGCACTCACCCACAGCAGCAACTCATTAGGCACCATCAAATCTAAGCTCGAGCATTGCTCAGTCTAACCCATAATTCTGTAGGTTGCCTCACAAGGCAATTTGAGCAGGGTGCAAGCTACCCCAGCAGACAGGCTGCAGCTCCCCAGCCCTCCCTGAGGAGCAGAGACCCAGGGACAAGCAGTAAAAGCAAGAGGCCCCCACAGAAGTATCTTGTCTCCATGTTTACAAATTTAATCTACTTGATTGAAGTAAGAGGGAAAAATGTAACCCTCATATAATCTGAATTAAGCTCCGAGTTCTGTGGGCCACCCTTCCCTTCAGTCGCTTAATCAGGCCGACCCTTCCAATACCAGTGGAAGTCAGTTATGTTATTTCAACAGTGTCCCAGGACGGCCAAATAAGTCGTATCCTGGGCAAACATCCCATAGCACATAAGCCATATATTGCCTTTCCACTAGTTACCGCGATGTGGTCAATAAAGCCCAGAATGTTATTCAGATCTTTTCTGAGTTAGAGTTCACCCCACAAACCCAGAGCTTCTCCAATGCGAATTAGGCCTAAATCGTTGTTATATGTAAGGGCCCCCAGCCCTCCTCACATCCCCTGTATCCTCCCCACAGGGGCAAGCCGACAACCGCCTCGTTGTATGCAGTCAACTTCCCACTTTAACTTACATCTCAAATTTTGATCATCGTATTTCTACCCACTTGCTTTAATATGCAGTTTGTAAAGCTATGAATCATTCTGCTTCAAGTAGTCGCAATCATCTCACAGTCTGTTCACATTCAAGGGATGACCTTACAAACAATTGTAAAAATCAGTGCATGTGTCTCTTGAGAGAAAAACAATAAAGAACAGGGACATTCCTTTTAATACTTAATTAGTTCTGCAGTTCAGGTCATGTTTTCCCTGTTCTCTGATCTGCTTTGTCTGATGGCAAATTTCCTTCTGGTAGTTCATCCTCTCTGTTTGGGATCTTCTCTTAGTCGACACCAAGTCCCACAAGCCGGAACGTTTGTGCTTGCCCTCTCTCCTCTCTTCTTTGGCTCTGCTCTCGACGGGCCCTACTATGTAGTTGTTTGCTCTCTCTTGATCTTGCACTCGTTCAGGTATGGAAATCCCGTATTGGTCCAAATCATACCGCATCCTCTAGCTCCTGGATGAAGGTCTATTCCCTGTGATTCCGATGGATTCTGTTTTGGGGCTGGTTGCTCTCACTCAGTTTAGACGCCATTCGGGTGAGGCTCAAACCGGAAATCCTCATGAGGTCCTTGATGTGATGGTCATTGGAGGACAACATCCTCCAGGACTTTCCCTTCTCCCCACAGGAGAGAGAGAGAGGTTACCATCGGCATGGGGGTGGAGAGCCCACTGCCAGTACCTTCAGAGACATGGCGTGTATGTCATCTAAAGAGCCATCAAAGCTGTTATGCTGTTGCAGTGTGACAAGAAAATATATTCTAGGATCGTGGATATATTGTTCATCCACACTCTTTGGTATGTACCTTTTGGCCTTTGGATCGCCGGAAGTCTTCAAGCTGGCTTCTCCCACCCGCCCAGGTGGTATACCCTACTTTACTCTAAATATTTTCAGATGTGAGGGATATTCGACAATTGCCTTTTGCCCTTTTTTGTAACAGTTTTACTACTGATATCACTCCTCCTTCTAGCCAACAATTGTGGAGTAAAATCTTGATCGAAATAGAGCCTTACATCTTCAACTCCACATTCTTTTTAGACCAGGCTAGCAACAAAATTTCCTCCTTGACTCTATAGTCTTAAAAGGCCAGAGTGATTGATTGCAGTCTGACATTTGGGGGTCTCGCCTGGGAATCAAGGATCGGTGCTCCGCATTATGTTTAAGGTTTTGTCCTGGGAATATTAAGAATCTCATGGAGAAACGAGTCAATAAAAGTTATCATGTTCCCTGTCTCAGTACCCTCTGGGATACCATGTATACAGATATTATTTCTCCGATTTCTATTCTCAAGCTCCTCCAAGCAGTGCTCTAGTATACTGGAAATCGATGGTTAAGTTCAAAAGGAGGCTGTGTTATGGACATCCGTCGTTGATACATAATCAGACACTGTGTTTCAAGCTCTTCAGTCTTTTGTGTCAAAGTGGCTATATCTTTCCGATCCTCAGACTTTTGTTTCTAATCTCTGGAGGGTCTCATTCATTTTCTGGCACAGTTGCTGTGAAGTGATAGTGCAGTCCATCTGTCAGTTCCATCAGCCCCGGGCAGTGCCTGAGGGGATTCAGAGGTCTGGGAGGCCATCGCCACCTCGAGAGGTTTCGGATGTATTTTTAGTTGTTTCCATCCTCCCACTGGTGGAATATCCTTAAATCTTTGTTTTGGAGGCATTAGTATGCTGTTATGCACCTGTGGAAGACAGGATGAAGGTCTATTCCTGTGATTCCAACGGATTCTGTTTTGGGCTGGTTGTCTCACTCAGTTTAGACGCCATTCGGTGAGCTCTCAAACCGAAATCCCTCATGAGGTCCTTGATGTGATGGTCTTGGAGGACAACATCCTCCAGGACTTTCCTTCCCCACAGGAGAGAGAGAGGTTACCCTCGCATGGGGTGGAGAGCCCACTGCCAGTACCTTCAGAGACAGGGCATCTAGGGCCCATCAGAGACACATCTCCATATCAATGTGCTAGAGATGCAAGCAGTTCTGTACAGTCTGAAAGACTATGTGGGCTTGGACAGCCAAAAGTCAGGTTGTCTATGAGGATATTTCTCATCACACCACACCTATGGAACTGTAAGCTGCCAGGTGCTAGGACCATCAGACACCAGCTATCCCATATAAACATGGGTGGCCCCTTCCCCCAGTTCTTTCCCTGCCGTGACCACCATTCTTGTCAGACCGTAATGCGTAAATGATGCTGACTTTTACAGTCCACTGATTTCTTACCGTGGTTACACTATCACTTTTCAAGTGACCTTGATGGCGTGTATGTCATCTAAAGAGCCATCTAAGCTGTTACGCTGTTCGCGAGTGTGACAAGAAAATATATTCTAGGATTGTGGATATGTTGTTCATCCACACTCTTTGGTATGTACCTCTCGCCTTTAGGATCACCGGAAGTCTTCAAGCTGGCTTCTCCCACCACGCCCAGGTGGTATACCTCGGCCCGCTCTATGACGCTAAATCTTCCTTTCCTCGCTGGAAGATTGAGGCTGCTCCTTCAGGCTCCTGCATTTTGTAGGCCCTGGCTTCAAAACCTTCAAATCTTTCTTTGAGTGGGAGTTCTTGCAGCAGCTTTAACCATTCAGACTAATGCCACAGGCATTAGGACCCACCAGAAAAATTCTCAGCCAGCAGTACCCAGCAGGGACCGCCCACCTACCCCCGACATTGGCCCTGGCATAAGGGGCAGGCAGCAGCTCCACCTCAGTTCTTTTCCTGTCATGACCCACCACGTTGGGGAAGATCTTGGCTTACAAGTTGCCAGCCAAACTTTTCGATCATTCTCCCCACCCCTTCAGAAATCTACTATTTTTCACAGACTCCAGCGAGCGCATGTCCCCGTTTCGGTTTCTTCCTCGGGCCTCACGAAACAAGTGTAGCTGTGGCGCCATATACCTTTTGAAAGACAGGCACACTAAGTGTGTGTTCTGCCTGGGGCCTAAACCACGACCTGTTCCACCTGCCAGGGCTTCACTAGCAGGACTAGGATCCGCGATTTTGAAGGCATTCCTTTGGAACAGAAGATGGACATCCTACGTGCATTCGAGGAGAAGGCCAAACATAAGGATAACCAAGGACTCCCGGGACAAGGACCGTAGTTGGTCCCGCCACTGGTCTAGGTCCCTGCTCGGTCCTCCCTCAAGAAGTCCTGCTCTTCCTTGGGCTCCAGAGCATCATTCCCTCAAGGACTCCGCTCCTGCCAAGAAGGCTCAGGCTAAAGCAGGTATGTCAGGAGAGAAACCTGCCAAGCGTAGGTGACGCCGCTAGGGTCACCCCTAGACCTCTGGGCACAAGCTCCGCCCTGCCCACTCAAGGTCCTGGCTTCACCTGACAAGGGTAAGCCTCTGGAGTCAGAGCACTCCAATGCCCCGGAGAAACAATTGTCGGTCCTGGTACCGACACTGGCAGAAGGGGCAATGGTGACTGACGCTACCAAGGAAGGAGCAGCTCATGCCTCCCAAGGCCTCCTCCCACGGGCTGTCCAGGAGGCTTCCTCAAGGCTGCTGGATACTTGGATCCCATTGTTCCTTTCTGGGACAGTGGCCTCTGTGTTTTCTAAGGAGGAGCTCCAGGAGCTATTTTCTTTGATGGGGTCAAGTCCAGAAACAGACCTCCCAAAGCTGGCCCCGTCACGGTTCAAGACCCATCGGGCAAATCACGACTGAGGTGCCTCCACGCCTCGCCTAGGAAGACCCCTGAGAGCCCACTGCCTCGCTCATCCTCCAGGGTCTGTTCCCGATCTCGGTCTCCAGACCGCCGCTGGCACTCACCTCGGTCAAGTAGCGGACGCCGGATCAGGTCACACCCAGGAGCCGCTCCCGCCCCGATGAGCATGCCCACTCCCGACGCCTGAGAGCCACCGACGCTCGAGCAGAGCCAGTCCTAGGGACAGATCCAGCTACTCTTCACCCAGTAGCCAGTCATCCTCTTCCCTCTGGGGATCGGGGTTCCCTAGGAGAAAAGGACCAGCCCCACTCGCCTCATGATGATGCAACCTTTATGGATGTCATGAGGCACATCCAGGCCTCCAGTGAATGGGATACGGAGGACTTGGATCTGAAACGCTGTTGACTAGCGAAATAACTGAGGCAAAAGGAGCCCAAGCCTCTGGTGGTACCTCCTTTAGTGGACGCCTTCAGGACCTTACTAGAATTACTTGGAAGCGCCCAGCTCGGTCCGGCGGTTCCCAAAGAAGTCAGACAGACTGTACAGGGCCCTCAAGGGATAAGCCTTTCCTGGCAGAGCACCCTCAGGCGGACTCTTCAGTGATTACATCTGCCCATGATAAATCCAAGCAGTCAAAACACCTTAGCTCCCAGCCTCCTGACCCAGAGTCTCGCTGTTTGGACCAGGTGGCAGGTGGTTTATTCTGCGCCCACCTGCTCCATTAGGTCCCTTAATTTCCTCATGCGTATGGTTCAGTATCAGAATGCACTCTGGGAAAGGGGACAGGAGCTTGTTAATGCAGAAGACAGAGATTCTGGACGTCCTCAAGTTGGGCTCGGACCCAGGCATGCATGTTCTCCATGCCTCGTAGACAACATCAGAGACATGGCGCCAGAGCGGCTTCGCATCAGGGGTCTGTCTCAGGTGCCATGCTTGGTTTAGAGTCTCTGGCTTTCACCAAGATCTGCAGTCTGGAATATGGGACCTCCTGTTCCAGGGTTCTGTCTTATTTGGGCAGGCGACAGTCACTTATCTCTCATCTCCAGGAGTCTGGGAAATCCATCTGGTCCGTCCATCAGATGTACAGAGAGAGTGAAGAAATGGCCATTTCAGAAGACCTCAGATGCCCAAGCCCAGCGCAACCAACAGGGCCAGAGGGGTGGCTTTAAAAGGAGAGCCGGCAGCCTGGAGGTGCTCCTTTCATGGCCCCAAGTCCTCCCAAGCATCTCTGCCCAAAGACTTCCATCTGACCCCCTCCTCCTCCAGAGGTACCAGGGAGGCAGCAGGGGTCGCTCCTCTTCATCTGAAGGGCTGGAGCTTTATAATCGCGAACCAGTGGGTCCTCGATATAAGGAGAGGACATATGCTGGAGTTCACTGAGATCCCCCAGATACCCCACCAAGGTCCTCAAGATATCGTCCTTCCCACATTCCTCTCATAGAAGGAGAGATTCAGGCACTTTTATGGAAAGGGTGATAGAACCAGTCCCTCTGCAGCAGCGGGAAAGGGATATTACTCCAATTTCTTCCTTGTCCCAAAGAAGACTCAAGGTCTTCATCCCATTCTGGACCTCATTTCTTAAAACTTCTTTAAACCATTATATCGAATACTGAAGGTTCGGATGGTAACTCTTCCAGGGCTTATTCCTCTGCTGCATCAGGGACACTGGCTCTGCTCCCTGGACATGCAAGATGCGTACATGCACATAGGGATCTTTCCCCCAGGAAGTTCCTGTGGTTCCACTTCCAGGAGGTGCATTATCAGTTTCAGGTTCTCCTGCTCGCCTCTCTCCGCTCCTCGAGTCTTCACGAAATGCTTGGCAGTAGTGGCTGCGTCTCTAAGGCACCAGGGACATTCGTCATCCCTTACCTCGATTGGCTGCTTGTGGCCCTGTCAAGATGTGCCTCCTTCAGGCTCTCGAAGACACCTATACTGTATTCGGAGCTGGGGATCACCCTGAACCTTCCAAAGCCTTCCCATAGCCCAGCCAAAGACTTGTCTTCATAGGGGTGGTCCTGGATTCGGTCCAGGGCATGACTCTTTCTACCCCAGAGAGGGCAATCGCTTGCAGGAGATTGGCGGATCAGTCCTTGTAACCCCTGAGGTCCAGGCCAGGACCTTCCTCAGACTTCTGTGGCACATGGCAGTGGCCATTTCTGTCACTCCTCTGGCTCGCTCTCCATATGAGAATCCCACAGTGGATTCTCAGAGGTGCAAGGATCAATGCTTAGACGACCTAGACCACATGGTCAGGATCACAGAGCCGGTCAAGAGGACACTTCTTTGGTGGTTGGACCCTCTAAATTTAGAAAAGGGGTCCCTTTCCGTCAGGAGCCCTCAAATCAGACTCTAACAACGGATGCCTCGGATTTGGGTTGGGATGCACTCAAGGGCCCACCAAATGCAGGGAATCTGGACCCTCACGGAGTGCAATCTCCACATCAATGTCTTGAATGCGAGCGGTCCTCCATGCGCTACATGCCTTCCAGAGGACCTCGTCCCAGGCTCTCTCCTTGTTCAGACGGACAACATGGCGGTCGCTCTTTTACATCAGCAAGCAGGCACCCACTCCTACCCCCGTGCAGGGAGGTGATGAGAGTCTGGTACTGGGCGCTGGAGCGACACATCTCTCTGTCTGCAGTGCACATTCCAGGTGTCCTAAATGACTTGGTAGACAGTCTAAGCAGGTCTCAGTCCAAGGTGCACGATGGGAGCTACTGCAATCAGTAGCGGACCAGCTCTTCAACACATGGGGTCGTCCAAAGCTACCTCTTTGCGTGACCACATGCAGCAAAAACTGCCAATTTTCTGCTCGCAGAGCCCATGCCTGGTGTTTTCTGGCCAGACACGTTGTCCCTTTGTTGGGCAGGGAGGTTTTTATGCCTTCCTCTCATTCAGAAAGTTCTATTGAAGGTACAGGCCAAGGGGCTCAGATGAGTCTATCGCCCCTTGTGGCCTCAGCAGATTGGTTCCCATTACTTAAGCAGTTGTCCTTGGAACCTCCATTCCTGCTGCCAGTATGTTCGCAGTTGCTGTCCCAGGGATTGGGGCTCACTGATCCATCCCGATATCAGGTCTCTTGCACCTTCATGCTTGGCTCCTTCAGATGTAGCAAAGTCCAGGTACGGGGTCTCCCAGGAGGTAGCGGATGTCCTCATCTCAGCTAGGGAGTCCTCTACACGCCCACTTATTCAATGAAGTGGAAGCGTTCTGCTTATGGGTATCGCCTCACCGCCTGGACCCCCTTACCTGTCCAGCTTAACTCAGCATTGCAGTATCTCTCTCTTGTATCAACAAGGCTTGAGCTACTCCTCCATCAAGGTGTGCATGTGGGCCATTTCGGCCTGTCACACCCTTTGGGGCAAAATCTTAGCCCAATTGGATGTGGCCCGTGACTTTTACGAGGATTTACACATGAGACCTCCCATTAGGGATCCTATCCCACCCTGGGACCTCCTGTTTGCCTACCCCCCTGCCCCCGAACCAGCAGCCGACTGTGAGCTGCATTACTTTTCCTGGAAGGTTTGTTTTCTAGTTGCTGTTACTTCAGCTCAGAGAGTTTCCGAGCTCCAGGCTCTGTTGTGTAAAGAGCCGATTTAATTTTCCATAGGAAGCGTTTCAGAACGAATCCTATGTTCCTTCCTAAAGTGGTCTTGGAATTGACCTCAACCAGTCTGTTGACCTTCCAGTTTACTTTTCTTCTCCCTCCAATAGGGGAGAAGCTATTCTTCACACCCAGACGCTCATAGGGTGCTGAGGTACTACCAAGTGCACAGCTGCACACCGTGAATCGGCAAGAACTGTTTGTGGCCTCGTCACAACAACACTTGGGCAAACCGGTGTCCAAGCAGACTATTTCCAAGTGGCTTGTCCACTGCATTGTGTTCTGCTATGAATAGCACAATAAACCCCTTCTGGGACCGGTTAGGGGTCACTCCACCAGAGGAGTTTCAGCTTCATTTGTTACTCTGAAGAATGTCTCTATCAGAGACATTTGCACGCCTGTTACCTGAATTCTGTGCACACCCTTCGTGAGCACTATAGCTCGGACATTGTATCCAGATTCCATGCCAGTTTCAGCCTGCAGTCCTTCAGGGACTTCTGTCTTGACTTGCTGTTTTCCAGCTTCATACCAACTTCCACCTCCCAGGGTTAGGCTCCTCCTTGGCGGGACTGCTTGGGATTCAGTCCTAATGGTTATAGCCTGCTGCAGGCTCCCACTCAAAGTAAGTACAGTTACATAAAAGTACCGTAACAGTAGATCTTCAGGAGGAGCTCTTGCAGCAGGTGCTGCCTTCCTGCCCTCTATCCCCGAATGAGGTATACAGAACATCACCTTCTGTGCTCGCCTCCTTCTCTCGTCAGGCCTGCTCAAGGGTCTTGGCGGGGGAACTGGGTGGAGCTGGGTCTGCCCCTTTATACCAGGGTCAACATTGGGGTGGTGCTGATATCTGGGCAGTCCCTGCTGGGTACTGCTGGCTGAGAATTTTTCCAATGGGTCCCAATGCCTGTATGTTAGTCCTAATGGTCATAGCCTGCTGCAAGAGCTCCCTCGAAGACCTACTGTTACGGTAAGTTCTTACGTAACTGTACTTTGTTCCAAAATTCATCTAGTTCGTATTATCAATCGCGACTACTTACCTTTGATTATGGAAGACAAGTCTTCCTGGATTTCGCCTCTGGTGTTCATGCGTGCCAGAAAATGTCTCATACTGATCCCCAAACCGCATGTGTTCACTGCCCGGGTGTCGACCATGACACCTCAAGTGCCATTTTTGTCTTGTGATTTCACCCTAATATCCTCCCTATCCAGGAAATCTGCCAGGCTGCTACCTGGAAGTCAGCAAACACCTTCATTACACATTACCACATCGACCTTGAGTCACGCCGGGATGCTGGTTTGGGGGCCTCAGTTCTCCAATCTCTGTTTCCTAAATGGGGTTGTGTGCCTTGCCTTCCTTCTCCGGAGAACTGCTAGAGTTCATAAAGAGTGGATAATCAACATTCCACAATCCTAGAAGAACAGGTTCTAGGAGCGTGATATGTTGTTCATCCACACTCTCTGGCATGTTCCTTTCCTTTAAATCTGGCCGGAAGTCTTCAAGCTAGCTCCTCCTCTCACCCGGTGGTAAATACCTGGCTCCGCCCCATGACGCCAGATCTTCCTTTTCCGCTGGAAGATTCAAGGTTCCTCTGCTACTTCAGCAGTTGATAGGCCCTGGATTCTCAAAGACAGTTTTCACCGCGAACGCTTTCTCTGAAACTCATTAAGAGTTTACGATCTGATCCAAGCGCATCGGACATGGAGGAAAATCGCTCCCCTGATTTCTCGCCGTGTCCCTGCAGACAGAAAATGTCATGCACCGATCCCCACCTCTCGTGTGTCTACTGCTTGGGTGTCGTACATGACCACCTCTTGCACCATCTGTCTGGCCTTCCATCCCAATGTCCTGGACGACCACGAGGCATGCCTAAAATTGGAGAGAACGGAGCTCGTAATCCACCTATGAAATCGGGAGGCAAGGTGGGCGGTTTCATGGCCATGGAATCCGCCAGGAGCCCGATCAGATGGCGGCTTTGAAGAGGAAGCTGCTCAAGCTTCGCCAGCCAAAGTTTTTTCGTGCCTCTTAACCTTGGCTCTACTTCCCACCAGGGCTGAGGTGCCTTCAGGCTCGCACTCCTCCCGCCCTAAGAAAAGGGACAAGGACCCCCGTCTTCATCCCGTTCATTTACTACCCAGGTGGGTGGGAGGCTAACCTTGAGACTTCGGCCCGATTTAAAGGGAAAAGGGCATGCCAGGAGTGTGGATGATCATATACCACTCCTAGAACTACTGTTACAGGTGAGTAACCTGTTCTTACCACCTGTAACAGTTCTAGGAGTGGTACATGTTTATCCACACGGACCCACCAACCTCCTGGCTGTGGGCCTTTAAACCTGGCTTCCAGCGGGCTAAGATCTGGTGTCATGGGGAGGCGGCGGGCGAGGTTTATACCACCCCGGTGGGTGGGAGGAGCCAGCTTGAAGACTTCCCGGCGATCCTTAAATGGGAAGTGTGAGTAACCTGTTCTGGAAATTCCAGACTGCGGCGCTTGTGTTGCCTAGGCCTGGACCACAATATTCAGGTGTGCCAGATCTGCAAGGATTCAGTACAGCCACTGGCACGCAGAGAAGGCGCTCTGGAAAGCACCTATTAAAGAAATAGCCGGGTGGAGAAGGAGCTCCACCGCATTGCTGGCACGTTCCTCAGGATCCAAATCGTAGAATTCCCAGGAAAAATCATCTGGATCACATAAGCATAAGCACCAGGACAGAGAAGAGCGATGTCTGCCTGGTTCGCTGTCCGGTTGTCCCGCCATGTGACTCTGACCAGTTTGGCACCATCGACCACTTTGGCGATGCTGCCAGCTGCCCAGACTATTGACATAGTTTCAGGTCAAGGCAGGCTACAGGCACCACCAGGTATAGTATGGCTGGTGCACTGCTGGCAGCGTTGAGGCCTTGCCTCCTCGTCCTTCCTCCTCCAGCATTTCTGTCTAATGCACGGCGCCGATGTACATGCCGACTTGTCCTTGACAGACATCTTCAAACAGCTTTGCCTCTCCCTCGTACACTAGGAGCTCCATCAAAGGGTCTGTCATTTCAAACCCTCACCGACACCTACAAGAGTTCTACCTCTTGGCGCCAGCAGGGTTCGTCAGTGTGCTCCCTTCGTCCTCATCGAACAGATTGACAATGACCTGAATACAATCCTGACCTTGTGGTACAGAATAAGGATGATGACGAAAATTATGTGGAAAGTCCCTATAAGTGGACTAGTTCCAGAGTTTCCACCTGCAGCAAGGACTCTGTGGTTTACACCCCTAGGTTCCCTCCTAAAGACCTTTTATAATCATGATACGGCAACTTCAGGCTGCCATGGGATTTGATTTAGAGGAGGGACACAACCAAGAGGACCTGATAGACTTCTTGTAGCTGGCTGGCATAGGCCCAAGGTAATTCCTGCCATACCTAGAAACACAGATAAAATCCATATGGCCTTCAGTAGGCCTTTCTTGATAGACCAACCTGAATCTGATTCTGTGGTCATCAGTGCTGCCATGACAGAGCAAAGGCACCAAAACATCTTAGATCTTCCCTAGATCAGTCTTCACCATTCATTACTGTAGAGGCATCAGCTGGAGGTGCCAGACCCTCAGGGCTTATAGATCTTCCTGGACCAAAGGTCTCCACCACTCATTCACACTAATGGGACTATGCTGAGGTGATAGGCCCCAGTGACAGCAGGGTGCGAGATAGGGGCCACATGCATGGCACAATGAGTTGGCTTACGCATGTATAGGCTGTCTCTGCGTTGACCTTCCAAATGCCTCCATTCCTTTTTGCCCCCGCCATCGAGTGCAATTCAGTAGACTAACGCCACCTGCCAGGAATCCGATCTTCATGTCTGTACAACAGCAGCTTTAGTCATTCTGTATTCGTTTAATTTTAGTTTTCCTTAGTAGTATTAAGAGAAAGAATTCTTCAGCCTGCCATCGACTGAGTCGACCATGAATAGTGCCGGTGGGAAGACTTAGCAAGCTGTTCTGGCAATAGGGCTGGGTCTGGTCCACTGCCCTTTTCGAGAGGTCTGACCACTGGCAATCCAGTGCTTGGAGGAGGGATGGTCCTTCCAAAGCACAAAAGCGGGCACGTCCCCATTCGGGGACCTGGTGCCACTCGACCTCGAGTTCTTCTTCCTCCCACTGGTCAAAGTGGTGCCACTTAAGGTTGCTTTCGTACATCTGCATGGAAATCATCGGTGGGGGACGGTAGGCAGACTCCTGGGCCCCTCCCCTGAGGGGGCCTCTGGTGAGCAGTTTCATCATTGGGCCACTCTTGTGGAGCAGTGGGGTCAGTGCTGTCCGACTGCCCTTACCTGTGGACTTGGTCCTGGGGCCATTGGTCCATGATCGGGAGTGGATGGGTCAGGTTGATAATGCAGCGCCTTCTGGTGCCGATCCATCTACCTCCCCACTCCCATATAACCCGGCCCGGGGGCGGCACAGGTACTGCTTTCTCCTCCTGCTCTTTTCAACACTTACAGGGAGTCTCCAGTGGTGTCGCAACCTTCGGGGTCCCAGTGGCAGGATGGGGACCCTGTGCTGCGTTCGGTGCCACGCGAATCGGTACCGGGTTCTCTATGTTGATTCGGAGTGAAGCCTCCGGCACTCCTCTTACCTGTGTTTGCTGACCCTTCTGGGGCAGAGTGGTACTTTGATGAGTCTGATCCTGATCTACGTGTGTCGGAAGTCACGGACGAAGACTTGTTTTATGAGCTAGAAAGTAAGCCTTCTACATCAGTGAGCCTATGGTCAAGATCTTTCTTTTAGTCTCTGCTGAAGAACATGGGTTCCACCTTGGGCCTTCAGACCTCTGCTGTGGATGTCACTTCGACCAGCTGATCACTGTGACCCAGAAGATGTGGGACGGCTCAATGGTGGACCATCCCAGACCAATTGCAGGAAGGAATCCCATTTGTCCGCCTCAAGCAGACAGTCATCCTGACGACTGATGCCTCTCTCATGGGCTGGGAGCCCACATGGGGGACAATAGGGCCCCGGGTTCTGGACCCCGAGGAGTCCCAATGCCACATCAACCTGTTGGAGCTCAGAGCAGTCAGGCTGGCCCTGTTGGCTTTTGCTCTTCAGCTCCGCAGTCAAGTGGTTCAAGTCCAGACGGACAATACCACGACCATGTACTACCTCAACAAACAGGGCGGCATGCACTCCCATCTGCTATGCAAGGAGGTGCTCGAATCTGGACCCTTGTCAGCCGGTTGGAGGTGGATCTTCTTGGCATCCATGTGGCAGGAGTCTCGAACCAACTGGCGGATGGTCTCAGCCGCTTAGGCCAGACATCCACAGTGGTCTCTCCATCCAGAGTAGCTTACAATGTTCTCCCATTGGGACAAACCGTTGGTGGACCTGTTTGCCTCAGGGAGAACACCAAGCAAAGACTGTACCATCTCGCGCCCCTCAGCAGGGCTCGCTGCAGGGATGCCTTCAGAGCCATGGACCCCAGGCCTCCTCTATGCCTTCCCTCCATTTCCTTGATCCACAAGGTGTTACTCAAGGTGAGGAGGGACAAGACGAAGGTGATTCTGGTAGCCCCAGATTGGCCCTGCCAGTTCTGGTATCAGATCTCCTCAGCTGCAGGGCCCCTGAGCGGCTTTGTCACGCCCGGACCTGATATCATTGAAGCAGGGGAAGGTATTCCATCCGACCTCTCAATCCCTGCAACTCACAGCCTGGTACCTGAGCGGCTAGAGTTCCAGGCTCTGGGTCTTTCGAGGATGTCTCACTGTGGTGGAGGCACCGCATAAGGAGTCGACCAGGAAATGTTATGCCTTCAAATGGATAAGGTTTTCCATTTGGTGTCAGAGTAAGAGTCTGGACCCTTATCCTGCTCTGTGGCTACTATTTTAGACTACCTTTGGTCTCTCTCCAAAGGGGTCTACGGTCATAGACCCTTCAGGTGCACCTAGCAGCCATCTCTGCTTACCGGGCACGAGCCAGTCAGCCAACATTAGGACAGGAGACAGTGGTTGGTTGCTTTTCAAAGGCCTGGATCACATATCCCCTCGGTGCGTGAACCTCCGCCTCCATGGGATCTCTTGCTGGTTTTGACAAAGCTCATGGGCAAGCCATTCAAACCCATGCACAAGTGTGAGCTCTCACACTTGTGGAAGACTGCCTCCTGGTGGCTATCACGTCAGCCAGAAGGACAGGGGAACTCCAGGCGCTTTAGGCGGACTCCTTATCTGGTCTTTCACAGAACAAAGTTGTCCTCGCCCCCCACCTGAAATTCCTTCCGAAGGTGGTGTCAGTTCACCTTAACCAGGTGTTCACTTTGCGGTATACTACCCTAACTACACCTCGGACGCCGAGTACAGGCTCCATACTCTGGACCTCAGACATGCTTTCCTATTATAAGGAGAGGACGGAAATTCAGGGAGAGGTTTGCCAGCTGTTTGTCACCTCGCTGAAGCCACTTCTGGCAGACCCACAATGAACGGACCATTGCTAGATGGATTACATCATGCATGGTCTGTGCTATGAATTGGTGGGCAAGGAGCCTCCCAGAGGGATAAGAGCTCATTCTACCCGCCATACAGCTGCATCTGTGGCTGCTTCCAGGGACATCCCTATCCAGGAGATCTGTCGGGCTGCTACCTGGAAGTCAGCAAACACTTTCATTACCCACTACCACATCGACCTTGAGTCATGCTGGGATGTTAGTTTTGGGGCCTCTGTTCTCCAGTCTCTGTTTTGGATGAACAACATATCCACGCCCTAGAAAAGAAGGTTACTCACCTGTAACAGTAGTTCTTGGAGTGGTATATGTTGTTCATCCACCTACACCTCCCTGGTTTTAGGTGCACCACCTTGCTTCCAGCGGGCTAAGATCTGGCATCATGGGTGGAGCCGGTATTTACCACCCGGGTGGGTGGGAGGAGCCAGCTTGAAGACTTTCGGTGAGATTTAAAGGGAAAGGGACATGCCAGAGGTGTAGATGAACATATACCACTCCTGGAACTACTGTTACAGGTGAGTAACCTGTTCTTTTGTCCTTTGTTCATTCTACTTGTGTTACCTTCTGTATTTCAATTTTTTTTATGAATTAGAACTTTTGCATTTTTTTTTTTTATTCAAGTTTATTGCATATTTAAACACTTTTACATAACTTTCAACAAGAAAGAGAATCAGTTCATCATATACAGTTTCTGGTCCCCATTAGATAAGAGATAACACTCATTTCATCACATATTCTGTTATACAGTGGTTTTAGTTTCCTGCATCCTACTGCAACTTTATATTCCTCCCCACCTTTTCCTTCTTTAATCAATACCAGACCTATTCTCTTCTCTTCCAAATATCCTCCTGACCCTGATTATCTCTCCTTTCATTTATTTTATGTATTCTCCTTGTCTTCCTTCGGGGTCCCATCGTAGTATTCTATGTATGTAGGTTTCATTTCCTGTATCATAATCCAGGGTGTCCACCTACTTACAAATTTTGGTAACCTGAGACTGATTTTATGAGTCAGTTCTTCCAGGGTCTGGATTTCTTGGACAACGTGCACCCATTGTTGGAAGGTTGTGGGGGGTCATTGCTGAGCCATTTCTTGTGACTGCTTATGTGCTGCTGCCAGCAGTATGTTCCATAGATGTACCTGATCAGCTCCTTTACCTTCTGGGGTAAGATCCTAATACAAGGTGTTTTGGGCCTATGTGTTCCGTGATTGAAAATGTGTTCATTTGTTGAGTTATTTCTTTCAAAACTGTTCTAGTTTTGGGCACAACCAAAAGACATGTAATTGGTCCTCCTTAACCTCCTGACAGTCTCTCCAGCATACTGGTAAACATTTCTTGTCCCATTTGTTTTAACAATTGGGGTGATAAAGAACCTCATTCTAATCTTCCACGAATTACCTCCATGAGGGTGAGTATGTGGTCTTTTGTATTTATGCATAGCTAATCTCCCACTCTTACTCAGTAATTGGTTCTCCTAATTCCTCTGCCATTTATTTGAGTTTTGTAGCCTGGTTGCCCACTCTGTCCCTTAGTGCCCTATATAAAGCTGAAATTTGCCCTTTTGTCTCAAGTGCATCACGTCCTCCATCTCCCTTTGCAGTTCTGTTGTGGTATGTGTCAGATCTTGAGTTCCCTGAAAAGTCAGTATGTATGTTCTAACTTGAAGGTATCTATAGTGCTCTATCTAAGATTGTATTTATCTTTGAGTCTTGCAAATTCCATTACTTGTGTCCCTTCTAAGAACTGACCCTTGGGTATAAAAGCCCAGTCTTTCCCATCTTGAAATGTGAGGTCCTGTGTTGGGATGGAAGTCTCGTCCCAGGCAAACCATCTCATAGACCACATCTCTCCAGCTAATTTATGCTTTGACCATAGTCTCTTTAATGCCCATAAGGTACTTCGTACAGTAAAACTAATCTTGTAAAATCTGAACTTAGGGTGTCTGGCATTGTTAATCGCGCTCCTAGTGGGGTCCACTCTATTACTTTCCATCGGGGGTATATTCCGTGTAAGCCATAGCAGGGCCCATCTTAATTGGGTTACTAGTAATAATCCTCTAGGTTGGGAACCTGTCTCCCTCTTGCTAGACTATAGAATTGACATTTTAACTCTAGGCCTCTTGTTGTTCCAGATAAATTTAGAATCACCCTTTGCCATATTTGAAATTGGTTTGGTGGATTCTTACTGGTAGATACTGAAATAGGTAAAGAAAGCAGGAAGCTAGGGTCATTGTCACTGCGTGAATTTTCTAGCACAGTGGCAGGTTTAATGGTTCCAGGGCTGTATATCTTGTTTGTTTTATCAGGGATCAAAATTAACTGAATAGAGATTCACTAGGTACTTTGTGATTTGGGTTCCAAGATATCTTGTTTTATAGGCATTCCAATTTAAGGGAAGTAGTTGTTTTACCTCAGGTGAGGGGTTATAGTTAAATTTAAGCACCTCAGTCTTCTGTCTGTTAAGGGAGTATCCGAGATATTGGCCAGATTTGTCCAGGATAGTCCACAGCCGGTGGATGGACCTGTCTGGTTGGTTAAATACAGGAGTATGTCATCCGCATACAGAGACATTTTATATTCCTCCTCTCCTGTCATTACCCCTTATCTGTGGATCTTGTCTCACAGCTCGGGCTAAGGGTTCTATATATATATATATATATATATATATTAAACAACTAGGGTGATAGTGGGCAACCCTGTCTGGTGCCCTTACCAAGGTCAAACCTTTGTGATAGTCCCTGTTCACTCTTATGTATGCCTCTGGGTTGGCGTAGAGAGCCTTGATGGACGCCATAAAAAATCAGAAAATGTTATTTTTCTAGAACTGTAAACAAAATTCCACCCCACCTTATCAAATGCTTTTCAGCATCCAGACTCATTATGCATGTGGGGATGTGATTCTTATTGACTGTATCTATGATGTTGATGGTACGTCTAACCCCTCGGGGCCTATCTGGTTGCTATGAAGCCTGTTTGGTCTGAGTGAATCAGTTCTGTGAGAATGGGCTTTGTCTGGACGCAGTTATTGCCGTGAATATTTTATAGTCTACGTTTAGGAGGATATTGGTCTGTACAAGGCACATTCCTCGGATCTTTCCCTCTTTAGGAATCAGGGAAATGGTGCTGTAATTCCAAGAGGGTGGGACTCTGGCTCCCTCTGCTACACCTGATTGTAGGTATTTTTAGGTAAGGTGTCATTTCGGTAATGAAGGTTTTATATAGTTCAGAACTGAGCCCATCAGGGCCTGGACACTTGCCCACTTTAAGATTTTTAATGATCCTAATTATTTTGGCCTGTGAAATTGGGGCTACTAGTCCCAAGTCGCTGATGCTGTGGTAGTTGGGTCAGATTTAGCCTATCTAAAAGTGCCTCAGCTCTCCGGGTGGGGTTCCTCTTGTACCTGGTATAATTGTTTATAATAAGTCACCATGGACTCTACAACCCCGTCCCACTTCATGTGAGATCCACCCGTGACTGGATGTTTAATAGTTGTGATGTGGGCTCTGGCTGCCCTCTGCCTTAACCGTATGCTAATAGTCTAGTGGCCCTAGGTCCCCTCGTAGTAATTTTGCTTTAAGCAATATAAGGCCTTTTTATTTCGATTTTCTGTATTGTTTGTATCTTATTTTTAACCTCCTTAATCTCCTTTGCTCTGTTGTGACGTATCCTGAACTTCTGTTGGTCCTCTAGCGTTCTAAGTTGTTTTGTAAGTATTTCTAATTGTTTAACCCTTTCTCTCTTTTTATATGTTGCTATCAAAATTAATTTTCAGTGTCATCTTTACTGTATCCCACAATATTTGGGGGTAATTTCTGGGTCATTATTGAGCTGGATTATTTGTTCTATTGTTTTCCTGATTTCCTCTCACCTCTTCACTTCTCAGTAAGCTTGTGTTCAGTCTCCGGTGATGGTTTTCTCGAGTCGCAGATCTTGGTTTACTATTAGTGGCTGATGATGTGATAGGACAGAGACTCCCACCCACACAGAACCGAACACCACAGATCCTTGGAGAAAGTGAAAACATGTCCAGCCTCGAGTAGATCTTATGCCTTGGAGAATGATAAGTGAAATCCTTTGCTGTCTGTTATTTCTCCGCCAGAAATCCACTGAAGCCTATATCTGCCATCAATTTCCTATTAACTTAGCTATTCTATTGTTCAGCTGCGGAATCTGGGACATGGAGTCTAACATTCTGTTTAATGTAATGTTCCAATCGCCTGCCGCTATCAGGACCCCTTTTGCTGTTATGATTTTAAAATTTCTGTGAAGAGGAGATAGGTGAACCCAGTGGGGCATACACATTCACTAAGGTGACCGTCCAGCTCTTGTATTAATCCCACCACCAGTACATATCTGCCCCCAGCATCCGCCACTACCTCCTCCTCCTCAAATGGAGAGAGTCCGACAGCAGGATGGCCACCCCCTCTTCCTACCCCTCTCCAGGGAAGCTTGAAAGAGCTTTGGGAATCTCTTATTCTTTAACTTTTGACTTTCTGTTGGGGACTAGTGTGTTTCTTGAATAAAGTTAATTTCACAGTTCTGGTCTTTCAAAATGTTTGTATTTGTTTTCATTTTATGGGATGATTAATCCCATTAACAGAACTTGCATTTGTGAGTCTTTATCATCGGCATGCAGGCTTGCCTTCCATGTGTTTTCACTTGTTTTACAAAATGAAAGACACACAGAAGGCATGCCTTACAAACCCAGAATCAATTTGGCCCTGTAACAGAATTCTTGGAAGTAGCCAGCCCAGCACCAGGCCCAGCCATAGTCCACACCCTCTGAGTTGGCTCACCCACAAGAAAGAATGCTGTTGAACTTGTGTGTCTACTGATTCTCTGTTATGTTTTCCTTCTCAGGAGAATGGCATTCACCCCACAGGGCAGAGTCCATTAGTCTGTTTTTACTACAGGTGAACATTCATCCCTCCATAGGATAGTTTAACAGAGAACACAACACAGTCTCAAATTGTGCAGGGTTGAACTACAACTTAACCCTTAGGCTGCCAACATAATTACAACATTTAGAATTTGGGACTGATGCATCAGTCCTTGGCTTCTGCAAGGGTTAAGTTAGAGGCTTATACTTTCATTTTAAGCAGTTTGACAGTCTTCAGCAGTGGTAGAATTCCTCTGGGACCCCTAAGGTGCATTGTCATTTTAGACATTCCCTAAAGCTTCCCACACAGACAGAACACCCCCACCCACCACCACCACCACCAGATACGTCTGGACTGCACTTGCAAAAGAACTATTAGGTTCAGCCCTTGCCTTAGCCGACAGGTGCTCATGGGCTGGGGCTACCAGCCCTCTGATGCCACTCCCCCATAGAAGTCTGAAGTTGGGGGCCAATTACCTGAGCTCCACTGGCATTGGAGGCTAAGGGTCAATACACACTACCTCCCTGTGGATGTTACCTGGGGCTATGCATACTAGAAATGTGGGATGTCCTCCCTAAATCCTGCTGGGAGGTGGAAAGCTTAGATTAAAACAATCTGTCAAACACCTATACTTTCCCTCCCCAGTTAAGTACTTTACTTTTTCTGCCACATAAAGTTGTTCTTTTCCTCTTAAGAAACATCCTCAGCTGAAAGAAGGCAAATCCAAAATCCAAATTAACTTTTCCCAGGCATAAAAACCTCTAAGCGCTGGTGAGCTCTTCACACACACACACACCCACACCAGTTTAGGGTGAAACAGTCTCATTTTCTTTCATTATAGATCGAGCGGCGCTGTGAATTATAGCAGTATTTATAATTGGGATTAAAAAGGATCCTGTAGAATTAAAACAAGCTTTCCATGTTTCTTAGCTCATTTTCAGACTGGTGTATTACTGAGATTAACTAACCACAGATGGAACTGCCTATAAACCACTAATCATCTTGCCGTTTTTCTTCTGTCTTTCACCAAACAGGCCAGTCAACAGATTACATCAATCACATACTTTTTATGAGAGGAAATGGAGAAAGTAGACTATCAGGAATACACTCTGTGTACCACAAGTAATATAAGTAAATTAAATTAAATAACTAGTAATTATGTCAGCCACACTAGTTCACTAATACCAGGAACCATAAGTTAATCAAGGGTTTGCTCCTGCAACAAAACCTGTTAACTACTTAAGGAAAGATCACTGGACTTGACTATCTGGCCAAGCGTACTAACTCACTAGGAGAATTTGGGGTCTTATTTTAAGAAGGCATTGCTAACTTTATTTCTTTAAGTGCACTACCACTGGCCAGTCATGTACAACAAAACAGACCTACACTGATTCCATGGCTGGGTTCCCAGTAATACTCCAGGAGCTACTGTTAATTTTTAAAGTGCAAGTCACTGGATGGAGGGTAGTGCCCCAGTACAGAAAGACATGCATCAAAACTGTACTATGCTTGTGTGGTTTGTTGGCAGGCAGAGTTTGAGGGCTGAGCCAGAGAATGTACCTTACACCAGCTTCAGGTAAGTATTATTTTGCTGCACTTTGACACTTCAGAAGAACTGCCCTGTTGTTTAAACCATATGGGCATAGGAGGACAAAGACCACCAGCCAACTGCACACTCCTTTCTCCATTTAGCATGGCCTTCCCTAAATAAATCTGCTTTTTTTTTTCTTTAAATTCATTGTCTTGCTATTTATTTTAGAACTGTTAAGTACATAATGTGTATAATTTGCTATTGCATTGGGGATGTCTATGGGAGGAGTGCCCTGGGGAGGTGGGAGGTACTACATCCCAGGGATTGTACTGTACTTTCTCCAGGCCCACTAAAACCTTTATCTCTAGGTGGAGGCAACTGTGTTAACTTTCTGTCTTAAACTGCTGGATATAAACCACATAACCAGGAGTGTAATAACACAGGCTCCTCAGACTTGTGCAACCATAAGACAAGGGTAATGTGTATTAATGTTGACACAGTGACATTTAAATCTTTGTATGCTGCTTAGTGATTCAGTGCATATTCCTGCAGCTCTTATTTATGCCCCTCAGAGCTACAATCCGTCTGTTTTGTCCTCGCTGCCTGTTGTGGTATGGTTAAAAACTGGACCTCCAGACTAGAGTGGTAAAATCTGGACTGGTCAGTCTGGCTGAACTGGGTGCAGGTTGTGCTAATATTGCTGGTCCAGCCACTCAGAATAGATTATCCAGTTTTACCTATATGGCTCAGTCCTGTCCGGTGGTCTGGGTTTCATATACCAATCTGGTCTGGTCTAGTCCTGATAATCTGGGTTCCATCCCTACATAGAATGGGTTGAAAACCAGAACACTGGGATCTAACTGGACCAGATAGGTGGTTAAAACCCAGACTGCCTGGACTGGACCAGACCACATAGTTAAAGAAGGACCAGTCCATCCATTCAGAGGTGCGACTTGTGTCGGTTCCAACTAAACCTGCCTATTTGGGTTTTACCAATCTGGTCCAGTCTGGGGTCCAGTTTTTACCAAGTCCCATGAGGTTGGTACTGGTGCTGGAGCAGCAGCTACTCTGCCAATTTACAACTAGAGCACTTAGCTCTGGTTTAGGGGCTCCTGCACGTGTTGATGGCAAAATGGTGTTAAGCACCGAGTTCTCTCTGCTCTCAGCTCCACTGCCTGTCTTGGGGCAAGGAAGCATTTAATTGATCCCATGTCCAGTATTGGCTGTGCTGCCTACCCTGGAGCCTGGGACCCAGTAATATTGCAGACTGCCATACTTCACTTCATACTGAGCTAAATCTTCCTGGACTAAGTCTCCATCACTCCATTCACACTAGTGGGATAGCGCTGGAGATGCCAGGACCAAGCGAGGAGCCTAAAAGTTTTCAGTGGGTCGGCGCTGAGAGGATTACACATGCGCAGCACCACGAGACTCAGCTCGCGCCTGTGTAGGCTATCTCGGCGCCGACCCTCCAACCACCTCAGTTCCTTTTCTCCCACCGTCGAGTGCACTTGGATGTCGACGTCATCTGCCAGAGTCAAAGTTTTTGTCTATACGACAACAGCTCTTAATGTTTTAATATTTTAAAGTAGTAATTTATTATTTTACTAACAAGAAGATGATTATGAAGAAGAAGAAAAGAAATCTTTTCCTGCCATCAACGGACTCATCCTTAGACGGTAGCGGTGATGGTAGGAGGACTCTTTAAAAGTTTTTATGGCAGAGGCTGTGTCCAGTCCGCCACCCTTAATTAACGGGGGTGGGTCTGACTCAGGACAGTTCTGTGCTCGGGGGACAGTCCGACGAAGCACAAATCTAATAGTTCGTGATCTGGCTCCTCTTGACCTCCGAGCTCTTCTTCCTCGTTCGGAGAAGAAGAATCGGTGTGCGCTCAAGGTTGCCCTTTGGTATGTCTGCACAAAAATGTTAACGTGAGGGAGGCGATGGGCCTGAACCGACTTTGATGGGTTCCTCTTGGCCCCGCCTCTAACGGCTGCTTTCTCAACTCTGAGCTCCATCTCTGTCCTTGCTGGAGCTCCCGTGGGCAGTTTCACCTCTGGGTGGCTCTATGGAGCAGAGGTTCGACTTTCCAGTTTTCCTGGCTCTGTTCCTGAATTCAGGACCTCTGGGCCTCAGGCCATTGGACCGGGCGGGTTGATTGGATCACGTATGGCGAGTGCCCTCTGGGTGCCTTTGCCCATCGTGTCCACCCCCCTCTCCCTTTTCCATGCAGGGGCCGCCATAGGCACCACCCTTTTCCTTCTCCCTTCTCAGGATTTCCACTGGCATTTTCCTTCGGTGCCGTGGTTCAGCAGCCTTGGTTGGCACCATGCTTTGGAGCCATAGCTGGGTGCCTTGGTCAGCGCCGAGCCTCGGGAGCCCTGGTCAGCGCCGTGGTTGGGGCCAGGTGGCGCCGTGAGTTGGCACCATCACTCTATCGTGGTGCTGTGGGTGCTGTCTTCGCTGCCACTGGTTGTCGGCACCGTCAGTGGTGCCGTGCTCCCCGGGCAGTGCTGGGCATCCAGGTGCCAGGGTGGCACCGGGGAGCACACGTGGGTGCTGCGGGTGACTCTGTGGGTGCCATGGGTTCCATGGATGCTGTGGGTCCACTGGTGCCTTGGGTACCGGGGTGACACCGTGGGTGGCTCCGCGAGGGACCCATGAATGCCACTGGTGCCCCCAGATACCACTGGTGCCCTTGGTGCCATGGGTGTTGGAGGTGCCCTCGAGTGCCATTGCTCATGGGTGCCGGAGTACCTGCGGATACTGCCGTGGCTGCCCTCGGTATCGCCCAGGTTGGTATAGGTACTGCTTGGTGCCCTCCTTGCCACGAGTGGTGCTGATGCCACACGGTGCTAGTGGGTGCTGTATGGCAGAATTAGTGACACATTTTTCCTTTCGGACTCCTTTCCACAGAACTTGTGGTGGGATGTTGATCGAGAATGAACTCCTGTTCTGTGGATTATTTTTCCACACATTTTAGTGAGTGGTGGTCTATGTGGGATCTTGTATCATCCAGCGGTTTTCTGCTATGGAACTCTGCTGTACCGTTCTGCCAGTGGAATCTCATTCTGCTCAGCGCTTTCTTTGCTCCTCGTGGTACCAAGCTCTTAGCCATCCTTCCTGATGGCGGAGTCTCTAGTGGCTCCAACCTAGACCTCTCTTGGAGGTCCTTCTGGGGTAGAAGTGCATCTAGATGGGTCTTTCCTGTCCTTCTGGTCAGTAACACAGCGGACGGCTCATTTTATATACTGGAGGGCACGTCCTCTCTATCATCAGAGTCGGTGATGAAAAATCCTTTCAGTAGTTCCTCAGTAATGGGGTCCACTATAGTATTTCACACTGCGTCCGTGGACCATACTCTTCTGCGTCTAGACTTTTTCAATCGTCAAGACAGTTACACTCTGTGGAACGTTTTAATTTAATGGTTGGAGCCGCCACTCTTCAGCTCCTTTGATGGGGTATATAGCCCCTTGTGATACTGCCTCTTGATGGCTTCTTCGGCACAGGTGGTTAACTTCTCTCCAGCTGCGATTGTTAGTCCAGTCATGATTTCAGTATGGACACTCAGGCTCTTTCCACACTCAGATGGAGAACATCTTTGTCTTTTGTATCAAGACAATCCTCAAAATAGCAGCCTGAAGGCTTTGTTAGGCTTGGACTAAAAAATATATATATATATATCAATATAGTTTTTATCACAGCACAGGGCCTAGCCAAAATTACTGCACCCCCTTTTTTTGGGGGATCTGGTCAGATTCCTCTCAGTCCTCTGAGGCGCCATCTCCGGATACAGTAAAGAGTACCTGATTTCTTCTTCCCCACAGGAGTCTGATCCAGCGACAATATGGGTCATCTCTTTCTCTGAGATTTCTCTCATTCAGAGACATTTCCTAGACCTAGGCGACTGCCTGGTTTATTAATTCCTTTTCTTTTATTAGGCTTTCTTCTCTTGAACAGAGTCTTACAGCAGTAGTAGCGACTCTCCACTGAGTCAGAACTCAGGTTCCTGCTTCCTTAATTTAACAGGCGATTTTCTCCTTCTTGATGGATGGTCAAGTAGGTCCCTTTTCTGAGGAAGTTTCTCAAATATTCACACCTTCGGCTCCTGCACTCTGGTCCATGCCAGTCACTCACTGAAGCTATCCTCTTCAAGTGCGAGAGGGAGTGGTGATGTTTCTTTTCAGCAAACTAGAATCCTTTCAGGAAAGCCAGAATGGATATGCCTCACCGCATTGAGTCACTGCCTCTTTCAGTCACTTCAACAAATGGGTTAGCCCTAACTTGGTCCTGCTGTGTCCCTCCTTGATGCACATCTGCCTCTATTGACCTTAGAAACCAGCCCGTTTTTTCTGTCTGAATGTTTTTTTTCGCAGTGGACACATCCTCCTGTACACCTTTTTCCTTTCTTCCCTGAGTTCAGAGACTGCTGCTACAGTTGTACACACAGGGCAGGATTATTCCTCTTGGAATATGCAGTGGGTAGGACCTGGTTTTACTAGACCACCACGAGGCTTCTATGTCATGCTTGGCCTTCCATCAGGAAGATCCTGTGACTAAGTGGAGACCATTCTCCTTGATGGACTAACCCCACCTGGACCCCTTGCTCACCAGGTAAGGGGTTCAGTGCTTCTGGACCTGTTGTTTACAGGTCAACCATTCTGATAGTGGGGTTTCATCTGCACTTTCCAGTCTACCCTGAACCAGTAGACTTTACCTCCGACTCTTTCAGTTCCTGAGGTCCCTTACGTTACATTAGTACATGTCTTTGACACTATTAATTTTGGTCCTAGATCAAATTGTGAGGCCAGGTTCTTGCCGCTCTCCTAGAGTGCATTGCTGCTGCCTGCTAAGACTTATTGTTCCCATTGCAGTCGCCAGCAAGGTGACAAGTTACAACTAGAGTGCTTATCTTGTAGGCACTATGTTCTAGATGCTCTTACAAGACAGTTCTTTTATTAACAGGACAGTCCTTGGTGTCCTTTCTGAGTGAACCCTATCTCCTACCACTCTACTCAGGGTTGTTGGTTTTAGCTTGGTACTTCTCTCATTAGTGTGAATGAGTTATGGAGACTTAGTCCAGGAAGATATGGAAATTATGTACTTACTGTAATTATTGATCTTCTTGGACAGTCTCCATCACTCATTCACACACCCACCCACCATCCCCTGGGTTCACTAGTTTTCTTTCCTGGTCTCTCACGGTCCTATGATTAAGACTATGAGGACATTATTCTTGGCCTTTCTTGTAAGGCATCTGGGCCCTCTCAGGCCCAGAAACTCAGGATGAGTTATTCTCATTAGTTATGCTGCACCTCCTCGGTCCGAAAGGTACTGAGGGTGGTTGGAGGGTCGGCCTTGAGATAGCTCACAGGCGCGAGCTAGTCTCGGCGCCGCATGTGGTCCTCTCTCTGCGCCGAATTCTTCTGAACACTTAAGGTCTTACTTTGTCCCAGCGCCTCTGGCGCTGTCCCACTAGTGTGAATGAGTGATGGAGACTGTCCAAGAAGATCAATAATTACGGTAAGTACGTACTTCCATTTCCATGCTGCTCTGTATGCATGGTGTAGCAATGGCACTGGTGCCCATGACTTCTCCTTTCTTGGCCCTGCTGCTAGCTCTTAGGGATCAGGAAGATCCAATCCAGGTTTTTGCCTTTTCCTGACCATCTTGGCCGACTAGATCCCATCTGGGGTAGGGGAGGTCACTCATGATGCCCTGCCCTCTGGCTTGGGAGGCTCCGTGTTAACTTTCTGTCTTAAACTGCTGGATATAAACCCCGTGTGGGCCCCAGTGTTGGGTAGAGGAGCTTACACAGGGTTGTAAACTGCAATCCAGTTCGCAAGAGACATTCTGTATATTACAGGTTGCAAAGAAATTATGGCGCTCTTAACTGAAATCCCTGGTTATAGGTAAATGACGCCCCTGGACCTGTTCAAAACACCTATACATCTCAATCTCAGCATTAAGTCATAGCACTGGCCTCCAAACTTCCTAGCAAATGGCCAGAATGTGTAGTACTTTATTATTTTAAAGAATACTATATCTACAAATAGTGGGCCCCTATATATTAGTGCTAAGGAATGTTTCTATCAGGATAGTTCAATTACTTACTAGTCTGTGTGTTCAGTATAGCTCTAACATTATTAATAACATTCATTGCATATACAAAAATGGAGCAAAAGGATAATTGGTGATGCTGAATAGCTTCAAACATGATTTAGATAATAGCACACCAACAGCAAACAGATGCAATGGTTCAAATATTTTAACTATTTATTATAAAGCAGTACAAAAATACATTTTATATGTGAGAAAAGAATTAATGTTTGCAAAGACAATGCCCTGATGAAGCAGGTCATTGTCCTTGCAAACGGTAGTTCTTTTTCTCACATATAAATGTATTTTGTACTGCTTTTTATAATAAATGGTTAAAAGTATTTGAACCATTGGTATCTGTTTATGCTTGTGGGTGCTATTATCTAAACTGATATATTAATAATATTCATACCTCTCAACTGTCCCTGATTACGAGGGTCATCCTCATTTTACCCTTAAAATTGCTCTGTCCCTCATGGAATATCTGCTGTCCATTAAGAGAATGTGCTGTAAATTCAGGCTTTAAAGCAGAAATTCATGATGTTTAAGATGATAAATCAAAATAACCTTTTTACAAATAAACATAATGGTTTCCACAAAGTTCTGAGCTTGTATCTTCATGTTTGGGGATGTCCCTTATTCTAAGAGTGTGTGTCCCTCACCATCCATCATGTTGAGCATCCTAAAATATCCATGTCCTCATTTCAGTGAAATAAGGTTGAGAGTCATGATAGCATTATTAAGCCTTGTGAGGCAAGGGTAAATTTGAGTGTTACAAATCATCACGCTTATTCGAAATTCATAGCAGATTGAGAGGTACGAAAACACCACAGCACTGTATAAAATAGAATTGTGTAACTACAGAGAAAGTAGTGCATTACTTTATTCACTCATTTGAACTTTGATGCAAAACTTAGTTGGCTTACCTCCTGCTATCTCAAAAAGTTTATAATATACTAACCTGCAGGGGCTCTTTACAATAAGTGCCTTCTCTGCCTTCATTATTGGGGAGCTTGTTGCCGCTATTCTTACAGTACAAATGATCAGTAAACAGAATAACTCTGAGCTCTAGGTTGGCATTGGCCTTTTATCCGGTGCATAAATGGCAGTCGAAACCAAGTGTCTGGGAGTTGCTCCACTCCTCCTCAGCCATCTGCTGCTGATCCACGCAACTGCTGTCTGTCTGCAGACCTTGTCACATTCGCTATGGGTCGGTGCTCACTTTGCCCGAAACCTTCAAGTGCAACACCTGTTGCTGATGATTCTTGAAATCCTGACGGACACTAAGCAGTCAGCCCCACGCCTTCTCAACCGTAACAGGTTTCTATACAGGGTGGCATGCGTGCATGTGTGTTGGATGGAAATTAATGACAAACCGCCATAATCTGCTCATGGGAGTAGCTGCTCCCTCACTTCTGTCCTAAAGGAATCCATGGCCATGTTTTCCACGAGGTGTGACACACGGCGGGGGGCAAGGTCTGTACCCCCACTTGGTCATACAGGCAGGAGGACTCATCGGGAGAGGCTGGCCACAGAAAATAACTTTTCAAAAGAAATCAGGAAACTAACTAAACTAAGCAAAGGGGCCAGGTGAGAGATCCCGAGCTTAGGCGAGTGATGGTGTTACGGCTGCCCGCCTGGCCTGGTTCAGCAGCAGTAATTCTCCATACAGGAGGTGGGGGCGGGATGGAATGCCAATGGTGAAAACTGAAACTGCTTCCTAGCCTTGCTTCCTTCCCCAACTGCTGCTCGCCTCGGCAGTATACTGATCTTTTTTTTCAAACCAGGAAGCAGCCACGCCAGGAACTAACTTATTTGTCGCCTTCTTGTGTTCTGGAGGAACACACCGCACTCTCTCAGTGCCGACTGAGTAACGGAATGAATGACCAACTGTCAGGTCTAATTATTATTGCTTAAATGAACAATGCCAATGACGATGAGAACGAGCCAGTTTGCTGCGTGAGCTATTTTTTCGTGCCTCGGCTGTGATTGGCTGCTGGCTGCCTGGCAGCTACCATCAATCAACTGTTGTGTGTCTGCCTCTGTTTGTTCTTACAGGCACTCAGCTCAGACAGTCCTGAAGCCAGTCGCCAGCCCAGTGGGAGCAAGTACATTTTTTAAAACTGCGGTGGCTCTCAGTTGTCTAACCACACCAATCAATTCAGAACTCCCACCCCACCAAAATACCTTGACAAAACTTTTTTTCCCAACCATCCGGAGAATAAAAATGCTTTTTAATAGCCTACACAACAATATTGGGAACACATGCCCCTCGAGGCCTTATAGGGCATGACGCCACTGCCTGACACCACCAGTGTAACCCTCTTTGAGACCCTTTCACAAGCAGTATGGGACAGACTAGCACTTATTCCTTACATGGTTAAGTCTATAGACAGAAAGTATGTCCTCCTAAAGACAGGCCAATCCTTGCCTCACAACCCTTCACAGATACCCTGGTGGTACTGGCGAAAGACGAAGCCATGCTCCCCAGGACTCTACAGCACATCCTGTGAATAAAGAGTCCCGTAAGATCGACACTCTAGGGAAGCGGATGTTTGCAGCAGCAACTCTGGTCATGCACATGCACATAGCTAGCTACTAGGGCCATTTCTCTCAGTATGAGTATACTCTTTGGCACTCGTTCAGATCAACGGTTGAGAACTTCCTGGAGTCTGACATCAACGCAGAGCATTTGCAGTCCATTTCCAGGGCATAGAGTCCATAATCAGCAGCTAAAAGCTGCCATGGATGCTTTGATGCTGCCTCTAGGCAGTGGCAGCCAGGATTTTACCTAACAGCATTCCTGGCTCAGTACTTCTGGCTTCACAAATGATGCTCAGCAGAGAGTTATGAATTTCCCCTTTGGTGTTTATCTGTTTGGCCCTCAGGTGGAGCAGGCACTGAGGCCACTCAGAAAACCAGGACTGCCATTAAAACCACCAGGTCACCTCCTGCCGCCCCTCAGAGAGGTGTGAACCACCAGCAGTTTCATAACAGGCAGTCCTTTTGAGGTAAGGGCCAAGAGCCTTTAACAGGAACCAAATCCTCAGCAAAAGAAAACATAGCAAAAGGCACATGCCCGAAAGCGCCAAATGCCACCCTCAACCCAGGTCCCACTTTAGCTGCCCGAGGTGGATACTTCTATGGCAGTAGGAGGTCATCTAACTCAGTTTTACAACCAGTGTAAAGCCATTACAGTGGACAAATGGGTCCTCAGGATTACTCGAGGGATACTTAATTTCAAGAGATCCCTCCAGGTCTTCCACCCAAGCGGCAGCCCAACCTGTCTACTACTCAGTCAGACCTTCTTACTTCCGAGATTCAGGGCCTTCTGAAAAATAGGGCAGTAGAAATTGTTCTGCAGGCAGAACGGAACACGGGTTCTAATCCCATTACTTCCTAGTTCCAAAGAAAAGCAGCATGCATCTAATTTCGATCTGAGGAAGTTTAACAAATATCTGTTCAAAGAGAAGTTCAGGATGATCCTCTGGGAACATTACTGCGTTAATTCATCAGTATGACTGGTTGGCATCCTAGGCATGCAGGATGCCTACAAGCATGTTCGGTGCACCCAGCCACAAGTATCTCCTCTTTGTGGCTCCTGGGTCAACACTACAAGTTCAGAGTCCTGCCCTTTGGGCTCTTCTTCGTACTACCTAATCTTTACAAAGTGCTCCACAGTACTTGTGGTGCATTCCAGAAAACTCAGCATTCAAGTGTACCTGTACCTGAACAATTGGCTCTAGCGAGTCCATCCAGACAGGAGACACAGGAAGCAGTCTCCACAGCTTCAAGTTCCTCACCTCTGTGGGGGTGCTTCTGAACCTGTAAAATTGCATCTTCCGCCCTCTCAACAGTTTCTCTGCATAGGAGCCCTTCTGGACACCTCCAGGACAAGGGCCTTCCATCCAGAAGACAGGAGAAATGATATGCCCAGATGGCTCACTTCATTAGGGAGCACAACTCAGGTCAAGCTCTCTCGATGCAGCAGACGCTGGGTCTCATGGTATCGCCTGTATTCCACGATGCCTCTAGCCCGCCTACATGAGAACCCCACAGTAGATGCGAGTGGTCACTGACCACACCCACAATCCTTCCACATCAAGGTGACAGAGCCTCTGACAAAATCACTTGCATGGTGGAGTCAGGAAGACAGGCTTTTCCAGGGTCTACCTTTGCCCACTAGAACCCCAGATCACCATCACCATGGATGCATCCTTGCGGTTAGGAAGCTCACTGCCACACCTCCACACTCCAAGAAGTGTGGAGCCCAGAGGAGTCCCATATACACATAAATGTCTTGGAGATGAGAGCTGTCTTATATGCTGTCTGAGCTCTGAAGGATGTCTTCCATTGCAAAGTAATCCTCCTTCAGATGGACAAGGCTGTGATGTATCAACAAGCGGGTGGGGCGCACGCTACCTTCTGTGCAGAGAAGCCATGAGAGTGCGGGAGTGGTGCCTTTAGCATGATGTTCTGATCCAGGCAGTCTACCTGCCAGAGTCAAGAATGATCTGGTGGATCGCCTCAGCAGAACACAGGCGGATCCGCATGAATGGTCGCCGCCCCAGACATTGTGCAATCGCTATTCGACAAGTGGGGCAATCCGACCTGGATCTTTTTTGTGTCACCACTCAACGAAAACTTTTATTTATTTATTGTAGTCATTGGAATTACAACCCTTTGAGTCAGGACTCTTTCCAAAGGCTCCACGTCAGAGTTACAAAGAAGTACAGTCAATTACACGTGTGCATTCCTTATAAACATAAAGAGTACAGGGTACAAATATAGTAGGAACACAGCAGGATTTTAAGAACTGTTACAAACTGTATACAGGTCTAGTTACGGGCCTATATATTGAAGTAGCTATGACACTTTCAAACTTGCCAGTTGACCAATTTTGAGACTGAGGGCAGGTTAAGAAGGCTAGGAAGCCACTGTCATGAACTCTGAGTCATGATGGAGGAGGGGCCTCTATTCTGCTCCAGAAGTCCAGAACCTAGCATTTTCTGTCAGGATGCATTCAGGCTGCGATGGACAAGATGCTTTCTGTCACGCATTCGTCCTCTTCCATTAATTCAAAGGGTGCTGCTCAAGTTGGAGGCACAGGGGTCAGGATGATTCTCATTGCCCCATATTGGCCTCGACAGATATGGTTCCCACTGATCAACAGATTGTCGGAAGTCCCTCTGAGGCAACTGCCTCTACAAATGAACCTCTTAACGCAAGGGACCTGTGGTCCATCCCAGCCTGCACTCCCTTCATCTCCATGCCTGGCTCCTGAGGAGACAGAAGTGGTAGGTTTAACGTCTCAAATAATTTCAGAAATTTTAGCAGTGTGTAAACCATCCACGAGGAAGACTTACATGGCAAAGTGGAAGTATTTTCCATTTGGTGTGCAAAGTCCGCTCCTGGACCGCTTTGTTTGCCCACCGAGTAAAGTGTTGGACTACCTCCTAGATCTGTCAAATGCAGGACTGCAATACCTCGACAGTGAAGGTACACCTTCCCTACCATGAGCCAGTGCAGAATATGTCACTGGCTCAGTTACCGCTTAGTCAGGAGATTTCTTAAGGCATCCTGCACACTAGGGCCCTGATCAGGAGGCCGGTGGCTCGTGGGATATCAACCTCATGCTGGGCATGTCCACCGTAAGCCCTTTGAGCCTCTAACAACCTGCAACTTGAAGTTTTGACCTGGAAGGCTGCCTTCCAGGCTGGTCCATTACCTCTGCTTGCAGAGTCTCTGAAATACATGCCTTTGTCACAGACCCCCCCACACACACACGGTGTTTCAGAGAGGACAAGGTGGTTCTCAGAACTCACCTAAATTCTTGCCAAGGTGGTCTCAGAGTTTCACATAACCAGCCCTTGGTCCTGCCGACCTATTTTGCCAATCTCTAGAATGAAAGGAACACACCTTCACTCCCTGGATGTCAGGAGGGTTTTACGATTTTACATAGACAGAACAAGATTCACAAATCCAAACAACTCTGTATCTTTCAGCATGGCCCAGCTTGTTGCCTTCAGATGCATTTCAGCATGGTTGGTGGCATGCCTTTGCCATTCTACTCGATGGCGCAGGTCAAGTTGGAAAGCCGGGTTTATGCCCACTCTGCTAGAGTGGTTGCAACATCCTAGCAGAGATTCAGAACGTGCCCATCGCAGACATTTGTAATGCAGCCACTTGGAGCTCTGTGCACACTTTTGTGAAGCACTACGCCTGGATGTCCATGCCAGACAACACCCTTCTTTGGTAGAACAATCTTTAATGGACTTCTGTCCTGAGCGAGCTCCTTTCCTGTCGCCTACTCGAGGGATTGATTTTGTCTCGTACTCTCCATTAGTGTGAATGAGTGGTGAGACTTTTAGTCAAGGAAAATATGAAAATTCGTACCTACCGTAATTCTTGATGATCTTGGATGACGTCTCCACCACTCATTCACACACCCACCCACCATCCCCTGACCTCACTCACTTCTGTTCTGGTCTTACCCTCATTGGCATAGGCTGTGAAGACACTGTTGTGTTGATCCTTCTTACATGGGTCATGCGGACTATCTTATATCCGGATTAGATTAGTTTACTCTGCACCTCCTCGGTCAAAAAGGAACTGAGGCGTTTGGAGGGTCGACGCCAAGATAGCCTATACAGGCACGAGCCAGCCTCGTGGTGCGTGCATGCACAGCCCTACTTGTGCTTGTGCTGCTGAAGATTTCTGACTCCCACTGGGTCTTAGCGCCTCCAGTTTAGTCCCATTAGTGTGAATGAGTGGTGGAGACTTCATTCAAAAGATCAAGAATTACGGTAGGTACGTAATTTTCATCGTTAAACTTTTCTTGGAGAGGTTTGGTGTCCAAGATGGCGTCCACCTCAAGGCTGCATATTACATGGCGCTCACGGGTTGGCCAGTAACCAACGCCGGTCCCCAACCTCTTCAGTTTTTCTTTTCCCACCGTTGAGGTTGGATCGCCGTGGGAGCTGAAGCCTGATCAACATTTACAGCTGCGTCAGTTCTACCACCGCAGTTTCACTTGACGTCGATCTTCAGTGAAAGCAGATAAAACCACTTTTTGTTTGTTTGTTTTCTATGTTCTGTCAGTTTAGTGTGGCGCAAGTTCAGTGCTTTGTTTTTTATTTTATCCATGCGGTCATGTCCGGTTTGGGACCTACTTCAAAATCCAAGGTGGGGGTGCCCTGTGGCAAGTCTATCACTGTAACAGACTGCCACGACCACTGTCTTACCTGCCTGGGTCCATCACACTATATGGACATTTGCGGCACCAGCTTTCCATGGACCACGGGTTCCCGAGTGCGTGTGTTGAAGGTGGATCATAAACCTCCCTCCTCCTTCGGAGGGCAGCGTTGGTCCTGGGATGCCAAGGCCAGGTCGTTCGGCCCTTGTCCTGGGTCTCCTCTGGTACTCTATGTACCAAGGGGCAGGCCTCTGCCAGTTCTAGTCTCGCTGAGACAGGAGGTCTGTATGAGGGATCATTGGAACAGTTAGCCTCCTCCTGGGGGTCGGCTGAGCACCCCTTGCAGTCTGTTGCCTCTCAAAGCATGGACGCCCTGGTGTTGTGGTCGCAGCTACTACGCTGGGCCCAAGATGGTGGAGCCTTGGTATCACCTGTTGGTGCCGTGTCAGCACTGGGTCCTTTTCTGGCACCATTCGCTGTGTTGGGAGAGAGTGTCAGGGTGGCTTCTCTGGAGATCTCCTTGATCTCTTCCTCTTTTTGAGGAGGAGGATCAGGATGATCCCGCTTAGCTGCCTGGCTCCTGGAGTGCTCCTCTGGCCAGTCCTGGGGTGTCCAGTACTTTACAGTCTGCCGCCACCCTTCCTGGGGCTGCCTCTCTGCGTCCTTCAGTGCTGGGTCTGATTCTAGTGCCATTCGTGGTGCCAGATCAGACTACGGTGCTGGAGCAGGTTCTGGTGCTCTGGCTATCTTGGAACCCCAAACTTCCAGTACTAGAGGCCCTCCATAGGGCAAGTCTCCATCTGGTGAGGTGGGAGGTCAAGTCTGCACTGAGGCCCTTTTCCAGGGCAGCTGATGACTCTGGGAGTAGCAGAAGTGCTGACCAGAGTTCTCCTCCCCAGAATCAATAGCTTCTGCAGTTCGTGGGGTCAGGGACAACTCATAAGGGCCAGACCGCTCCAGTCACCCCATCTTGGGGTTCTCCCCAAGGACACCACCCTAGCTGCCCCTGTTTGGGGCATCTTTTGTATGAAGTTACGTGAGCCCCCAAGGAAGAGTCCCTGTGCAATCTCCCAACCCTAGCAGAGGTCTTACTCTGGCTCACTAGAGCTCTTCTCCTCTTCTGCTTCCTCCTCCTACCTCCCAGGCCTCTATGGCCTTCAGGCCCATGACCTGGGAAAGTTCAGGCAGCTGCATTCCCTCACTATCTTAAGAGTCCTGGAAGAGGTCATTTTTAGACCTGACCTCCAGCCACACTGGACTCTGCACCGACTTCTCAGCCTCCTCATCTTCCTCCTCTGAGGAATAGGATCCCTTCATCCACCTGTCTTCTAACACCGATTTCAGCAGGTATCAGCGGTTTCCTATCGGGATGCTGGAAGCTCCATCATTCCCATTTTGCAAGCAGCATCCTGCCCATGCGGTGCATGCTTTCCTATGGGAGTTTAGCTCCGATGGTCTTGTCATCCCTCCGTTCCTGACCCTTCACAGAAGCGTTGCATAGGGTCTGGCATTGTCCCTGTGTTCTCTCTCCAGTCCCGAGACTGTCAGCAGGTATTGCACACCCCTGGTGTCTACAGATGCTATGCACCACCCTCTTGGGAGTGGAGCTCCTGGCCAATCCTCTGGGCATCATCACCCAAGGCACGACTGCCCCCGGAGTCCGACTCTGCTGAGTTTGACCGCTGAGGTAGAAAGGTCTCGGTGGCACACCTTCTCTGCATCTCGGCACACCAAGCTACCTATGCTAGGCACCTGTGGACAATGCTGGATCAAATCCAGGCATCCTTGCCTGACTCTGAGGTGACTAGGCAGGCCATTAGCCCTTCTGCACATGATCTGGAGCTAGCGAGGCACCAAGCAAGGGCATCTTACAATGCCAGCGAAGTAGCTTCCAGACTGGCAGGAACTGCAGTCTGCATTAAGCAGACGGCATGGCTTCACCTTTCCAGGTTACCACCCCTGGCCAGACATAAGGTGTGCCTCTCCTTCCAGGGGCCCATTGCTTCTCTAGCAGGGTGAGGCGCGAGTTAGCAGGGTGCCTTCCATCTCCCTGACAGCAGGAGTCTACACCTTATCCTGACCAGTATTGAGCCTTGCCTGGCCCATGAGGGGCACCCTCTTCTCTATGTTGTCCCCACAGGAGGCTGAGGGAAACTTCCACCCTCAGGAAGGTGCCAGTGCCACTGTCATGGTGCTTGGTGCTCTCCCACAGTAATGAATGGTGAAGACAGATCTTGGGAAGATATGAAAATTGTGTACTTGCCATAATTCTTGATCTTCCTAGATATCTTCACCATCTGCTTCCTCCCACCATCCTCTCATGGAAAGACCACTGGGTGGTGCCACTCTCTGCTAGCCTTCTCCTCCGGGAGACCCTTTTAGCACCTCCTGGCTCCCCAAGCACTGCTTTAGGGCATCTGAGGAGAAGGCAAGCAGAGATACTGTGCCTTCTTTGTGGGCTCCCAGGGCTCTGAGCGGCCTTGATGAGGAACTCTGCCTCCTGGGGCAGTGGCATGGGCCAGGAATTTTCTCCCATTTTGTAGATGGGTGTCCATCGCTACTCCCATGTACTCCTTAGCATTTCAGAGATTGTCAATGGTGCCCTTGAGTCCCTGTCTTTGGCTTAGTGAGTCCTGGGGATCCTCATGCTCTGTCCTCTCCTGTAGTGGAGCCATTTGTCCTACCCTCCTTTCTTTTCCTTTTGCAGAAACCCAGCTCCGGGTTACCCACAGGCGTAAGGTCCCCATGGACTCCCATGTACAAGGATTCCTTGCTCCCTTCTCTTTGGGGAATAAGATCTTGAGGTCTATCTCAGGTTACACCATAGTAACTTCACCGTCAGTGAATGGGGAATCCATTGGAAGATTTTCAGCAGTATAACTGGGCCCACCCATACTGTGGACATCGTCACCAATCCTATAAAGGTGCAGGTGGGCCCGTGCCCTCCTCAGTTCTTTCCTGCTGTCGACTTGCTAGCAAAGTCTCCATGGAAGAGCCATCATAGTGTTTGTGCTTTTGCGCTCACGCCATTTTCTCCACAACCCTCACTAATCTCTTTTCAGAGTGTTATTCTATTTTTCTTTTATGTTGAGAATTAAACCTTGAGATTCTCTCTTCTGTTGCTGTGGAAAGAAGATTGCCTCCAGCGACTAACACTCTGAGTCTGTTTTCTGTCTTGTGCCTGATCACGACACCCTGGACTGTGAGCTCTGCCAGTTTAACCAAACCATTCTTAGGCAGCACAGAAAGGCCCTCCATACCTTCATGGAACAGCAGGTAGCCAGCTTGAGCTGCTGTCCTCCGTGTGCCGCCAGCCAGTCGCCCTCCGGGTCCAAGAGCTCCAAGACCTCCCAGGCAAAGACGGGTCCTTGGGGGGTCATCAAAAGTCCAGGATTGTGACGACCCCCAGCAGCTCATCACGCTTCAGTCTGCCTCTCCTCGGGTGACTCTTTGTCAGCAGCGGCAATCCCTAACAAAGACCTGCTGTCTAGGTCCTAGTTCACTCCAGACCCATACTGACAGCCTCCACCCGACTCAGGGCACTCAGCCGTCGACCTCCGGGTTATTGGCCCCGTTCCGTCACCAGCCTCCTTGAGATCCGACCCTTCCCAGTTGAAGGCTATGGGCCAGTTGCAACAGCGTCCGTGCCATCAAACTCTCCTCCGACAATCATGGACTTGAGCGAAGTTCTAGTCCACTTCGTGTGTGTTTGTCGAGCAGTTTGCTGCCTTTAACAGGCCTTCGCCACCGACGCCTTTGTTGTTGACTCCTGTTTGTCGGCCCCAGGAGCCAGCCCAGGATCTTCAACAGCGCATCCGATGCCAGACCCAGATGAAGAGGTCAGCATCGGGAGGACTACACCTGATCTCATACTTCCTAATGAGGTAGAGGAGGTAGGCGAGGAAGAACAGTATTACACTTCAGATAGGTCCACTGCCTCCTCTGTCAGTGAAGAATCTATTACGCATACCCCCAGGTCACTGCCTGAGGATGCTTCATTCTTCAACATTATGAGGCAACTGTCTTCCACTGTGGGGTTTCAGACAGAGAAGGAGAATGCCACCAGGAAAGACCTGGTGGACTACCTGGAGATCCCTGAATCTCCCCAAGATTATTCCTCCCATGCTTCCAGCCCTCAGGAATGCTACCATAGCAGCCTGGCACAGACCAGATATGGAGCCAGCTATGCCCGCAGAGATGATAAGCTCCATAATGCCTCTCAGGGCATTCTTTGCATTGCTGCCCAGGCTGAAACTGACTCCATGGTCATCGAGGCAGCACATGACAGATTTAAGGTGCCCAAGCATCTTAGATCCTTGGTCCTGGACAATGAATCCCACAGGATAGATATTTGGGGCAAAGGACATATGCTTCCTCTACCCTTGGCCTGAGGATAGCAAATTACCTGTCTCACATGGTGAAATTCCAGAACACCAATGCTAGAAAGGGCAAGACGGCTGCCCAAGCACTTCCTGATGGTGCCCAGAAACAGGAATTGCTCCAGTGCTTTCAAACCACAGAGGATGTTGGGAGGCATCTTCTAAAAGCCATCTATGATTTATCTGATACTATTGCCAGGGCGGTGGCCAGTGGCATCTGCCATGTAGGCATTCATGGCTCAGGGTTTCTGGGTTTGCTGCTGATGTGCAGAACTTGCTGAGCGCCCCTTTTAATGGCATTAAACTCTTTGGTCCGGATGTCCAGGACATCATTAGCGATCTGCAGGCCTCAGGTATGGCCATTAAGTCCATTCATTCCCTCTACCACACTCAACAGCGTGGTGGGGCACCCTGCTTTCATAAGCAGTTAACAGACCAGGCTCCGGCTCCCATCCTTGGCAAATGCAGAGCCAGCCCTCCTTGCCTGCCTCCTCCCATACTGGAGTGGCAACCAAGTGTCCCAGGACTGAGGGTCCAGCCTCCTCCACTGGCCTTAGCTGGACTCCTTGCTGGACCCCTCTACTCTAGTCCAGGCTTAGGAGGTGGAGGTCGGATCTCCCTCCAGTTGAATCAATGGAGAACCATAACATCAGACACCTGGACCCTGCAGATCATGGAGTGTGGTCATACTCTGTAGCTCATCCAGCAGCCTCCAGATCCCCCAAAAAAAAACAGCTCATCTGTCTGTTCTCCAGGAGGAAGTGCAGTCACTCCTGCACAAGCAGGCGATTGAACTGATGCCAAAGAGGCAGAGAAACCAGGATTCTATTCAGGATTCTTCCTGGTTCCCGAAAAGACCAGCAATTTGAGGCCAATCTTATCATAGAATCATAGAAACTTGATGGCAGAAAAGGACTGTACCGGCCCATCTAGTCTGCCCTTTTTTCTCTCCTACATCTTCCCTCCTGCCAGCTCATGCTCTCCCCTGATACTCAGCCTCATATGGTTGTCCCATGCCCTCTTGAATTCTTCCACCTATCTAGCCCCACCACTCCATCTGGTAATCTGTTCCAGGGCTCCACCACCCTCTCTGTGAAGAAACGCCTTTCATGTGGCCCCTGTATCTTTTCCTTGCAGTCTGAGGCTGTGCCCTCTAGTTTTGACCCCTCCTTCCTCTTAAGTAAACCATCTTCTCCCACTTTATTGAGCCCCTTACATATTTAAAAGTTTCAATCATGTCTCCTTTTCCCTTCTTGTCTTCAGTGTGTACAGATCCAGCTCCTTACACCTCTGCTCGTATGACTTTCCCTGCATACCCTGCATCATCTTGGTTGCCCTTCTCTGAACCCTTTCAACACATCTATATCCTTGCAGAGATGTGGCCTCAGAACTGAACCCCATACTCCAGGTGCGGCTTCACCATGGCTTTGTAAAGTGGCATTATTACCTTCCTCTTCTGCTAGTAATGCCCTTGGCTATGCATGTCAACATTCCATTGATCTTTCCCACCACTCTGCTACATTGGATTCCTGCCTTAAGGTTCGAGGAGACTATGATCCCTAAATCCCTGTCCTGTTACTTTAATTTCTCCCACATAGTGTACACCTGCTGTTCTGTTCCTACTCCCAGTTGCATCACAGCACATTTATTGGCATTAAATTTCAGCAGCCACATCCCAGACCATTTTTCAGGCGCCTTTAATCCTCCCTCATGTTCTCCACCCAGTGCATATTTTGTATCATCAGCAAATAGGCACATCCTCCCTCAAACCCTCGGCAATATCACTGATGTAGATGTTGAAGAGAAGTGGACCCAAACTAACCCCTGTGGCACTCCACTCTTCACCCTTGCTGTCCCGGAGAGCACCCCATTTAGCACCACACTTTTGAGTTCTTCCTGACAGCCAGACCTCCACCCAGCTTGTTATTTTCCCACCAGACCCCAGGCTTTCCATCTTGCACACTGGCCTCCTATGGGGATGGTGTCAAAGGCCTTACTGAAATCTAGATAGGTCACGCCCATGGCCCCCCTCTGGTCAATTACCTGAGTCACCCAATCAAAGAACTGAATTGCGCTTGTCTGGCAAAACTTACTCTTTGTGAGCCATGCTGTCTGCTGTCCTGCAAGCCACTATCCTCCAGGTAATCCACCACCCTCTCCTTGATTAATGCCTCCATTACTTTCCCACCACTGACATGAGGCTCAGGTCAGTAGTTCCTCTTCACCTCCTTACTACCTCCCTTGTGTAAAGGCACTACGCCTGCCCTCTTCCAGTCCTCCGGTACTCTCCCTGTATCCAGGGACAAATTGAAGAGCCTTGTCAAGAGTACGACCAACTCCACCTTCAATTCGCGGATCACCCTAGGGTGTATCTTGGATCTGAAAGACATCAATCTTTATGTCCAGTACAAAAGTTCTGAATGGTAACCTTACCAGGCCTGTTTCCCTCCTCAAGTCTGGAGACTGGCTCTGCTCACTGGACATACAGGACACCTACCTGCACATCATGGTCTTCCTCCTCACTGGAGATTTCTCTGCCTCACCTTTCAGGGAGAACGTTACCATTTCAAGGTATTGCCCTTTGGCTTATCTTCTGTGCTGCGTGTCTTACCAAGTGCTTAGCATTTGCAGCAGCCCTCAGCAGAGAGGAACTGTATGGCTTTCCATACCTGGACAACTGGCTTCTCAAGGCCCCGTCAAGGAGCAGCTGTTGTCCACTCTGGAGCATACTCTTCAGTTTTTTCAGTCTCTGGGCATAACAGTCATTCTGCCCAAATCTGTGCTAGTTCTGTCCCAAATACCATGGTACATTGGGGCGGTCCTGGACTCTGGGGGAAGGCCTTCCCACCCAGGCGGGGCAGAATGCCTCATATCCTAAGCGCAGGAGGTCGCCAGAGTCGGGTACATCCCTGTCAGGCTATCATCTGTAGCTCCTAGGACTCATGACTGCAGCTGTTCTTACAGTTCCACTAGCCGGACTCCACATGCGCACCTGCAGTGGACCCTCAGGGTGCAGTGGACCAGTGAACGGACAAGTTGGACTAGCTAATCCTGGTCTCCTCCCCAGTATGCAAGGTACTTAAGGGGTGGATGGTCCCCTCCAACCTCCTTCAAGGGGTCCTTTCAAGCTGTCCTCCCAAGTCAGATCCTAACCACGAATGCCTCGGGTCTGGGCTGGGGAGCCCACCTGGGTCCCTTCCAGACTCAGAGATCCTGGTCCCACTGGGAAGCCACCTGCATATCAATGTCCTGGAGATGAAAGCGGTGCTTTATGCCCTGCAGGCTTTCAGGATCATCTGGCCCCAGGCCAGCTGTTGGTCAGTCAGACAATCCAGAGTGTTATCTACTATATCAACAAGCAGGGTGGGACTCGCTCATACTCCCTTTGGAGGAAGGCCATGAGTGTGTAGTATTAGGCACTGGGCCACAGTCTGACACTATCTGCCATAAACGTACAACCATTCTAAACACTTGGTGGACAGCCTCAGCAGGATTCAGTCCAGCATGCACAAATTGGAGCTTCTCTCATCCATAGCAGATCTGTTCAACAGATAGGGTCATCCAGAGTTGGAACTTTTGCATCCCCACACAATGCAAAACTGCCCAGTTTCTGCTCGCTGATCCAGGGCCTGGAGTTTTCTGGCTAGATGTGTTGTCCCTCTCTTGGAGCGGGAGATTTCTGTATGCATTCCTCTGTTCCCACTAATACAGAGGGTGTTGATCAAATTGTAGATGGAAGGGTCCAGCATGATTCTGGTAGCTCCATTCTGGCCTCACTAGATATGGTTTCCTCTGCTTCAGCAGCTGGCAGAGAAACCTCTGGTCCTCTGCCCCTTTGCAGGAATCTCCTGACCCAGGATCGGGGACCCTGGTCCATACCAATCTGAGGTCCCTCCATCTGCATGTGTGGCTCTGAGGACGTAGCATTACCAGGTTTGCATCGCCAGCAGGATGGCAGACATCCTAGTGGCTGCTCGCAAGTCCTCCACTCATGCTACTTATGCCATGAAGTGGAAACGGCTTTCCATCTTGGCTGTCAAATGTCCTTTGACTCCTTCACCTGCCTGGTGATGTCCTGACTACCTGATCTCTTTGTCTGACCCAGGCCTCAAGTATTCCTCTCTCAAGGTCCACCTTTCAACTATTTCTGCCTTCCACGAGCCTGGGTGACCACACTGTTGCTCAGCTGGATGTCTCTCGTACCTTCCTCCAGGGCATCCTACATCTGAAACCCCCAATCCCGCTTTTCCTGTCCTGGGACTTAAATTTTATTTTGGAAAAGTTGACCCTGTCTCCTTTGAGCCAATCGAGATTTGCGTTTTCTCTTGAAAGCACTCTTTTAGTTGCAATTACTTCTACTCAAAGAATTTCAGAGCATCAGGCCCTCTGGTGCGAGGAACCTTATTTGATTTTTCACAAAGACAAGGTGTCTGTTAACAAATCCAAAGTTTCTTCCTAAGGAGGTTTCTGAGTTTACACTCAATCAGTTAATCCACCTTCCTGTTTATTTTTGGAGCGTCCAATCCAGGGAAACACTGCTCCATACTTTAGATGTGTGCAGAACTTTGAAGTACTACCTGCTCAGGACCAAGGAGTCCAGAAAGTCTCAAGCAGTGTGACAGGGTGGAATAGGACCCGTCCCAGTTGTTATGGAAAGAGTTTGGATGCAGGATATGTTTTATTCTCCCCTTTCCTGTCTGTCTGGTTGCAACCAGATTTTTCTGAGATTTGATCTCCCCGACAATCTCTCATTTCTTTGCCTCTCACTGTCATAGAATGCAAAAGTTCAGGATGGTGACTGCAGGGCCTGTTAATCATTGAGTACTGGGTCTGTTCCCTGAAATATTTAAGGCTCCTGTTTCAGGGGAACACTTCCAGTTCAGAGTATTGCCCTTTAGCTTGTCAGTCTGTCCCGCAGGTCTTTACAAATGCTTTTGTTGTGGTAGCGGCAGTTCTTCGCTGGGAAGCCACCTGATGACTGGCTTCAGAAAGCTCACACTCCAGCGAGCAACTCACACTCTGGCTGAACCAGAGAACAGTTTGATGCTCTGGGGATCACTGCCAATGTGCCAAAGTCTATTCTGACTCCTGCTAGTGCCCACAATATATAAGGGTGTCTTGATATCGCCATAGGCTGAGCATTTCTGCCTCTGGACAGAGCTGAACATCTGATGGCACAGCATACCTCTCAACCTTTGTCACTGAAATGAGAGACATTGACATTTTTGGACACTCAAAATGAGGGACACAGACCCTCAAAATGAGGGACCCATCCTCAAACTTGGAGATACAGGCTCAAAACACTGTGAAAACCGTAGGTTTTACTTGTATATTGTTAATGTTTATTTTAATATTTTAGAATATTAAGAATCTGTGCTTTAAAGTCTGAATTTACAGCACATTCTCTGTGTGGGCAGCACCTTTTCCATGAGGGACAGAGCCATTTATGGGTAAAATGAGGATGTCCTCATAATAAGAGACACTGAGAGGTATGTGGCACAGGCCCAAATAGTTTAAGCAACAGCCGGTATGTCACAGCTGAATGATTCTCCTGAGCCTCCTCCCCACCCAGGGACCACTAAATCTGCCTCCATTACCTCAGAGGATGCTGAGGAGGAGTGGCTATTACTACGGTGGGTTCTCTGAGGTTGGGGAATCAGAGGAACATTCCCCATTTGGTTCCACTACACAATTCCTATGCTGCTCTGGTGTGGGCGGGACTGTCCATGGAGGCACCTGTGGTGGCTAGGAGGATGCAGGGGGTCTCTATAGTGGAGACCCCAAGGAGGGTGGCAGAGGAAGCAGCTCCTGGTAGGAACTCGGTTGTGAGAGGGATAGAATTGAGAAGGGAGAGGGAGGAGGGAGGTTAGTGCCTAGCAGCACCACAGCTCAGGGATGGAAAGCAGATCCTGAGGATCACTAGGGCAGCAGGAAGGGAGGAGAACTGGATGTCATTGCCACCTGGGGACTAATAACCTGACTAGGGACGAGGCTGGAATAGTGCAGGAGGAATTGGGGAAGGGTCTTAGACAGGTAGCATGCTCAGTGGCTTTTTCTGAGGTGCTGCCTGTCTACGTGAGGAAAGGATAGGGTACTCCATACCAGGAGCTTCAACTCACGGTTGAAGGAGTGGTGCAGAGAGAAGGGCTCGGCTACATTGGGGACTGGGGTTCCATCTGGAGATAGGGCATATATAGAGGATATGGCCTGCATCCATCCAGGGGAATGCAGTCCTCAGAATGGTTTAAATATTACTTTGGTGAACATTTAAAGTAGCCAAGGGGGTGGCGAGAAGCAGGGAGGCATTAACAGACACCCCCGAAGTAGTCAAGGAGAACCCTAAGGAGAAAAATCCCCAAGGGTGCCTATTAATAAGAGAAACAAAATGGCAGTAATGAGAGCAGAGGGAGCAAAGAAGGAAAAATGGGGGTTGACGAGCAGGTAGTAGCAAAATCTGGAAGGCCATGTGTGGAAATGCTCAAGTCTGGGACATTAAATTCAACCTAGAGACCATTATGGCAGAGGCTGAACTAGATATTGTTGCCATTACAAAGTCATGGTGCACTGAGAACCATGATGAGTGGGATGAATCCATACCAGGCTACACCCTGTTCAGGAAGGACAGGGTGGGAAAGCAAGGTGAAGGGAGTGGTACTTTGTGAGGGGAAAACATAGCACCCATATACAGGAGGGTGGAGGTACTGTGGGTCACCCTAGAGACAGGGAATGGAGACGTTATTTGCACTGGCATGATCTACAGACCTCCAAACACAGGAGGGGAGTTGGATATGATCTGGTGGAAGCCATCCAAAAGATGGCACATAAGGCGGAGGTACTGCTGGTGGGGACTTCAGTCTGCCGGATGTAGATTAGAGCCTCCCAGCTTCAGCTAGGAGCAGGGCATCCTGAACTCCTGCAGGGACATTCAGGAAAGTAGTAAGGAGCCCACTCATGATGGGGCAGTACTGGACCTTGTACTCACTAACGGTGACTGGGTTGCAGATGTCATGGTAGGAGGCCACCTGGGGACCAGTGATAACTGTAAAGTGTGAGGGTCCTGGACTTCAGGATGGCCAATTTTAAAAAGATGGGTGAATGCCTCGGATGCTGGGGGGTGGGGGAGACTTGGGTGGAGTGGAGGAGAAGTGGCAAAGCTAAAAGGTGGCATAATGAAAGTAACAAATCTTTGCATCAGACAAGTGAGCAAGAAGAAAAAGGATATCACTATGGTTCTCAAAAGAGGTGGCTGGGAAAGTAAGGGCAAAAAAGTTACATTCAGGAGGTATAACCAGACACAGAGGGAGGGAGGAAGATAGGAGGTGTATCAGGAGAAACGGGAGGCAGGGAAAGCAGTAAGGCACAAACGTAGGAGAGAATAGCCCGGCAGTAATGAACGGGGACAAGATATTTTTCAGGTATGTACGTGAAGAAAGGAAGACCAGGGAGGAACTGTAAGGCTAAGAACGGAAGGGGGATTGGGGAAGGGGCCAGGACAAAGACATCTTGAACAATTTTGACTGGCACAGAAAAGTAATGGAAGCATCAAGGAAGGGAGGTGGACATTAGTCCATTTCACAGGAGAGTGTCCTGAAGGAACTCTCAAATCTGAAAGTGGACAAGGCAATGGTGCCACATGGTGTGCATCCAAGGATATTGAGGAGCTCTGGGAGGTACTGGCTGCTGCTCTGACAATCCTGTTCAGCCACTTACTGGAGACAGAAGCAACCCCAGAGGACTGGAGGAGGGCGATGTAGTCCTACTACAAAAGTAGCAGGAGGAGGCTGGTAACTACTGCCCAGTCAGCCTGATTTAGATGATGGGGAATGGAATCACTACTCAAGGAAAGAATTGTGGAATATCTTTAATCCAGTGACTTACAGGATCCAAGGTAGCATTGATTCACAAGGGAAGGTCATGTCAAATGAATCTGATAGATTTCTTTGGCTGAGTGACCAGGAATTGGATTAGGGTGGAGTGGATGTGGCCTACCTAGATTTCAGTAAGGCCTTCAACACCATTCCACGGGAGACTCATAAGCAAGCTGAACAGCCTAGACATGGGTTCAGAGGTGGTAAACTGGGTAAGAAATTGGTTAGAGGATAGGTGGCAGAGGATGATGGTAAACAGAGTTCACTCCAAGGAAGGGGGGTGGTGACCAGCGAGGTGCCACAGGGATCAGTACTGGGACCAGTCCTCTTTAATGGTGATATTGCGGGAGGGCTGGATGGGAAGGTCTGCCTTTTTGCAGATGACACTAAAATCTACAATAGGTAGACACTCCAGGAAGGTGGGAAAAAAATATGAAGTAATCTGAGAAAGAGGAGTGGTCAAGGGTATGGCGATCAAGTTTCAGTGTAAAAGTGCAAAATCATGCACTTAGGGCACAGAAACCCTGGGGTGGGTACACAATGGTAGTGGTATTGACCGCAAAACAGGAAAGAGACCTGGGGTAATAATGTCTGATGGCCTAAAGGTGGCCAGGCTGTGTAACAAGGCACTTAGGAGAGATAGTGGGATGCTGAGGTGCATAGGGAGGGTATCACCAGCAGAAAGAGGAAAGTGGTGTTACCTCTGTATAGATCAGTGCAGGGTGGGACAAATCAGGTAGCAAGGTGGCCAATGGCTACTTAGAAAGTTGGTTTGGCTACCAAATTTTCAAATTATTAGCCAACAGCACCTGCCTACAAAGTGATTTTTGAGCCCTTAAAAGGATGGCCATTACAAATATTGGTTTGGCTACCACATTTTGAAAGCTAGTAGCCAAACTGACCACCAGCTCACAAACTGATTTGTCCCACGCTGTATCATTGATGAGACCTCACCTAGAGTACTTTGTCCAGTTCTGGAGATCTAATCTCTGAAAGGACATAGAGTGGAGGCGGTCCAGAGGAGGGCAATTAAAACTGTGCAGGGTCTGCATAATAAGCCCTATGAGGAGAGACTGAAGGACCTCAGTATGTACACCTGGAAGAAAGTGGGAATATGATGGACACTTTCAGATACTAACACAAATGGAGTGCGCACGGACTGTGGTGCTTAAGGAACCACACAAAATATACCTGCAATAAGTTCCAAGCACACACATACACACAGCCTCTCAGAAGGACACCATACTTAAATAGAAAATTACATTTATTACTAACGATACAACAAAACGCCTGACATGTTTTGGACGTATTTTATTTATTTATTTTCATTATTATATTATTAGATTTATTTAAATCTTTGGTAACCAGGCAAGTGCACTGATCCAGGGGACCGTTTGCAGCCACTTACCTGGGCCACAAGGGCAGCACACGATAGTGCCACAAATACAAGCAGTAAATATACAGACATCAGTGATGTACAAAATGAAATACACAGGAGCAGCAACTGAGAGGCGCTACAGGTTACATAGTAGCAAGCATATAGAGACAAAAGTTAAAATAACAAGTGCAAAATCGGGTTGAAACAGGATACTCCAGAAACTAGCTGTACATCAAGTATAGCAGAAATAGTGATGAGTAATAAATAGGTGCTGGACTTTAGAAACACAAACAGTTGGATAGGCGAGCATGTATGGACAGGGACGGATACCATAGGATAGAGGAAAAGGAAGAGGGGATTACCCAGTTGAGCAAAGGCATTTGGCCTCATCAGACAGCCATGATTTGAGACTAACCTTGAAAGTAGCATGAGTTTCCTGAAAGTGGATGGACTGAGGAAGACTGTTCCAAAGTCTAGGAACAGCTATGGATAATGCTTTTGCCCCATAGTGGTGGAGACTTTAGGATCTCCCAAAGGGTGGACCGTGGATGCATGCAGACATCTCGAGGCTGCTCTGTACTCGAGGATGGACATGTATGGGGAGGCTTCACCATGTCTGATGGCGTTGTCTAGGATGCAGCCAAGTGCATAGTCAAACCTGTGGTGGAGTGGTAGCCAGCCTAGGGATTGGTAAAGGTGACAGTGGTGGGTAGAATAAGGGGCTAGGATGGCAAAACGACAGATATTGTTGTACATTGAGGAGAGTCGCAGCATAGTTGAGGATGCTTGTAAGAAAATGGAGCAGTAGTCCAGGATAGGTAGTAAATTGCCTTAGGCAATGGCTGCACAGGCTTTCCTAGTCAGGAACAGCCTGACCCGTAAGCTGCCCCAGGTTTCTGGTTAACACGTTGGATAACAGAGGTGATATGATCGTTATAAGATAGTGACAGGTCAAGGATTACCCCAGGTATTTGAAAGTTTCTACATTGTCAAGTATAGTGCCATCCCATGCAGTAATTGAAAAAGAGCACCCTGTCTTGACAACCTTAGAGAGGAAGGATTTAGATGCAAACAGCATGGATTTAGTTTTTTTGCATTTACAAGTAGGCGGTGAGATTAGAACCAGATGTCGACAGCAGTGTAGTTACTGGATAAGGACATGGATAAGTTTTCAAGAGCCTTGTCACTGGAGAAAAGGACAAGGTCATCCGCATATAGCAGAGCGTCGACGTAAGGTAGTCAGAGGGTAGGGAGTTAATAAATGGAGAAAAGTAAAGGTCCAAGGATGGAGCCCTGAGGCACACCAGTGGTGACTGGGAGTGAGGAGGAGGAAGACCCTATACTTACAGACTGTGACCTGTTGAGGAGGTAACTTTGGAACCACCGTGTTACCCCAGAAGAGAGTCCAAGGTTATGGAGGAAGGAAAGCAGGAGGGTATAGTTGACCAAGTCGAAACCTTTGGACAGGTTCGACAAAGATGGCACCTGTTGCTTTCCGAGGTCCATATTCTGGTGTATGTGGTTGGTGAACAGGGCCAAAGCAGATGTGGTTGAGTGATATTACGGAAACCATGTCGAGTCCAGACATTAGGATGTAGGTGTTGATGTGATCAGCCAGTTGTCTGTGAATATTCTCTCCTGGAGCTTACTGAGGTGTGGGAGCAAGGATATCGGCCGATAGTTGTCAGTGGATAGAGGGACACAAGTTTTGAAAATCGGGACAAACTTGGTGTGTTTCCAGGTATTGAGGAGGTGGCCAAGACTTAAGTTAAAGAGGTGAGTGGTTTTAGAAACATAGAAACAGAAACATAGAAGCTGATGGCAGATAAGGACTGAGGCCAATCCAGTCTGCCCATTTCTTTTATACCTTATAAATGTGCCATCGGCCTTTACTCTGTCAATGACCTATCTAGTCATACTCATCTGTATTGCTCACATGCCTATCCCATGCCTGTTTGAAGCCCTGCACTGTATTCATATCCACCACCCTTTCTGTGAAAAGAACTTCCTTACATTACCCTTAATCGGCCTCCCTCTAATCTCATGCTGTGTCCTCTTGTCCTGCTATTTTTCTTTTATTGAAACATGTTTGACTCTTTTACCTTGTTAATGCCCTTAAGGTGTTTGAATGTTTCGATCATATCACCTCTCTCCTCCTTTGTTCTAGGGTATACATATTGAGCTCCGTTAATCTGTCCTCATGTTTTCTGATGCAGTCCCTGCACCATTTTGGTTGCCCTTCTCTGGACTGCCTCAATTTGGTTAATGTCCTTGTGAAGGTGTGGCCTCCAGTACTGCACACAGTACTCCAGATGGGGCCTTACCAGTGTCTTGTAAAGAGGGTTATTACTTCCTCTTCCGACTTGTGATACCCCTACTAATACACTCCAACATCCCCAGCCTTACCTACTGCTTTAGTGGTCTGCTTGGATGATTTAAGGTCATCACTGATGATGATGCCCAAGTCTCTTTCTTCCCTTGTGACTGCCAGCAACTCCCTCCCAGCCTATAGGTGGCTTCAGGTTTCTCTTCCTATGTGCATGATCTTACACTTCTTTGCATTAAACCCCAGTTGCCACTCTTCCAACCATTTTGCTAGTTTATCCAGATCTCTTCATTCTGCCCACCCCATCTGGCTCATCTACTCTTGCAGATCTTGGTGTCATCTGCAAACAGACAAACCTTGCCCTCCGGTCCATCTGCAATGTCACTGATGAAGATATTGAAGAGGACTGGCCCCAGGACTGATCTCTGAGTTACCCCACTTGTGAGTTGCATCTCTTCTGACTGTATACTATTTACCACCACTCTCTGTTTTCTGCCTGTCAACCAGTTTGCCACCAAGCGGACCAACTTCTGACCCACCCTGAGCCTACCCAGCTTATTAATCAATCTTCTGTGTGGAACAGTATCAAAACTTTGCTGAAGTCAAGGTAGGCAACACCAACTGCTCCCCTTGGTCCACCAGTCTGGTTACCCAGTCAAATAAATCTATGAGATTAGTTTGACAGGACCTTCCTTTGTAAACCCATGCTGTCTTGGATCCTGTGCTCCTATGGATTCCAGATGTTGCACTATCCTTTCCTTAAGGAGTGCCTCCATAATCTTGCCCACTACTGAGGTAAGACTGACTGGTCTTTAATATCCTGGGATGTATGCCATCAGGTCCCATTGCCTTGTCCACCCTGAGCTTATCGAGCTCTTGTAGGACCTTTCTTTGTGAAGGGACAGTGCACTCTCCTCCCTGTGTCTATGATGCTGAGCTGTGGGCCCTACCTACCTTATTTTCAATAAATACTGAGCAGAAGTATATATTTAGGATATATGCTTTTACATGGTCCTCCTCCTCAGGCACCCCTTAGCTCCTTTGATCTTAGCAATACCCCTTCCGACTTTCTTTTCACTAATGTATCTATAGAAAGTCTTGTCACCTTCTTTTACTGTTTGTGCTAGTGTTTCCTCAGTTTGGGCCTTTGCCTGCCTTACTGCCTTCCTGAGGGAAGTTTGGTATGCCTCCCTATCTTCATCCCACTGCGTTCCGTTATATTTCCTGAAGGCCAGCCTTTTGGCTCTGACCTTTTCTGCTGTTTTTGAGAACCAAAGTGGTTTTTCTTCTTTGCACTTCCTTTCTCTAACACAGTGGGCTGTTGCTTCAAGTATTGCATCCTAATGCCTGCCCACTTTGCCTGTACCCCTCACCTGTATTTCTTTTGCCAGGGCTAGCTTAACTCTGTTGGCCATCTTTTCAAAGTCAGCTCCTCTGAAGTCCCATATTTTGCCTTGGAATGGGATGATTTAGTTCTAGTGGCCACATTGAACCATACCATGTGATGGTCACTGGCCCTCAGGTGACCTTCCTCCTGGAGATCTGTGATCCTTTCCTGTTAGTCTGTACTAGATCTAGGATAGCTCTGTCTCTTGTGGGTTGTTGTACCAGTTGTTTGAGGCCCTCCCCTACAGGGAATCCATCATGTGTCTAGTTCTGGCAGATGTTCCTGTGGTATTGACCAATCTGTATCTGGCATGTTGAAGTCTCCCATAATCAGAACCTCCCTTTAGCTGTCATGTTTTGTATATCTTCTAACAGTAATGTGTCTATGTCCTCCCCTGGTCTGGGGGCCTATAGAGAACCCCAGTTCGTATGGCTGTCCCATTTCCTGTTTCCAGGGTGACCCACACTTCTTCTGGCTCCTCATGTGTATTCTGAATTTCTGTAGCTTTGATATTTTCATTGACATACAGGGTCACTCCACTCTCCCTTTTGCACCTCGGTCTCTGAACAGTACATAGCCAGGTACTAAAGTCTCCCAAGTGTGGTTACTGGTAAACCACATCTCACTAATTGCTACTATGTCCAGTTTAGCCTCTTTCATTATTGCCTGCAGGTCTGGGATCTTGTTTCCCAGACTGCAAGCATTTGTGTACATGATTTTCCATTGGCCAGATTTGGTGTGTTGTTGGGTGAGATCTGGCATTTCCCTGTGTGTCGAGTGGGAGCCAAACCTTTTTCCTTACCTGGTGATGCAAATGAACTGCAAACATGCTGAACTCCTGTTTGACCACTAGCTGAGGGGAGGGTGTTCTTCCCAGTCGACGTGAGGTGCTGCACCCTCTCCCATTTGCTAGTTTAAATATTCTGCAAAGACGTCAAACTTCTGCCCCAATGCACTGACTCCATCCTTAGTCAGATGCAGTCCATCAAATTTAAAGAACTTTACTCCCAAAACTGTTGCCAGCTCCTACAAATTTGTGTCCTTTTTTCCTCCCTTGAGCCACATGTTTAGCTCCCCATTGCCCTTTCTCTGACCTTCTGTCCATCTTCCCCTCTCCCAGATTTGCAGGATCCCAGACAAAATGGATGATAGTTTGTCACACAGCCTGGTCAGGTGTTCCTTGGTCTCCACAACTGACCGGCTGGTGAGATCATTAGTCCCCATGTGTACCAGGATGTCAATGTTTTCTCCTGCTTCTTGAACAATTTTAGCAATGTGGTTAGTGTCTCTTCATGCTGATGTTCCTGGAGACATCTGACCTTACCCCTGGCTGGAGATAGGTATCAACTTCCGAATCATGGAGTCTCCTATGATCAGAAGTGTTTTAATTTCCTTTTGCTTTTTTGTTTTGGGTGAGTTTTGTTGTGCTAGCTCATGTGCTGTAGTGTCCTGTGCCCTTTGTTTGATTTCAGAGATAGAGGCAGATACCTGTTTGTTTTTTTTTTTTTTTTGAAATAGCAGTTTTTCTCCTTGTCCTGCCAGCCCCGACCCTTCGGGCTACCAGGAGACCTTCTCCTGTCTCCCACTCTACCCACCATATCCACCTCCGTGTCTCCCATGGAGCCTCAGATTACACCCCAAGCGGACGAGGTGTGGCCCCAACACCCCAAACTACTCACAGTTTCGTTGGTCCAGTGGCAGCAGGAGGTGGGGGCACATCAGAGGCAGCTCGGGTAGCCCGTCTTCCTGGTTCTGGCAGGCGTTATCCTCCATTTTTCTCCCCCGCGGTAGCAGACCTTGGACGCCAAGGCACACGTGTTGACGCCCACAGAGTGATCCGACCGCCTTCCCCATGGAGCTTATAGTGCCCTGAGCCTCCGCCGATCAGACAAGTTATGGGCATTGGTCCCCCTTCCTCCGAGAGGGGTGAGCTGTCATTGGATGCCCAAGCCACTCTTCCCCGGCCGCCCTCCAATGACCTGTGTCCAGTCCCAACCCGGTCACAGTCATCTCAAGCAGAAATCCCACCACTGTGCCAGTGGGCCAGCTTTGTTGGTAGTTTTATATGGTTTGTGGAGGTAATATGTTGGAGAGCACTGAGTGATGGGGCACCTGATTTGCCCCTCCTAACCATCTGCCAACCTCCGGGACCAACTACCCTCTGTGGTTGAGGTGCTTCTGTTGGATGGTGGGTGGTTCTTATAATAAAATATCCATATCCATCCTCCCACCCTCTCCAAAGCTCTAGAAAGAATAGTCTCTGAACAACTTACTGACTTCCTGGACAGTCACCAACTACTCTGCAGCAATCAGCATGGTTTCCATAAAAACACTCTACCATCACCGCACTGCAGGACTATACACCACTCAGCTGTACAACACCTTTGACCTAGGGATGGCGGTGGGGTCAGTCCATACTGACCTTACAAAAGCGTTTGACTCAGTTAATCACCAACTACTACTAAACACACTGCTGTCCATGGGACTGGCACCCTGATACAGTCACCTGGTTTTGTAGCTATCTGATGCAAAGAACTCAACGTGTTAGAATTGATGACTCACTCTCTGACCCTAAGGTAGTGGTCCTTGAGTACCACAAGGTCTATACTTGGACCGCCTCCTTTCAGCCTGTTCATTAACCGCCTCCTGAAGCCTGCCCGGCTAGCATAGTTTTATATGTAGATGATGCCATTTTATCAATCCCAGGTAGGGACCACTTGACCATCGAGGAAGGCCTACTCAATAGTTTCCACAAACTTGAAACCTGGTTCTGTCAACAAAAACTGCTACTAAACCATAAAAAAACAAAGCATGCTGTTCTCGGTCCCACAGAACAAAAGAAATTTTGGCCCCTCTGAATTCTGAACCAAAAGGGTGTCACATTGAACAAGTCTCCTCGTTTAAATATCTGGGTTTTACCTTGATGACCCTCTCAATTTCTCCCACCACGTTGATTAAGTTGTCAAAACCACCAACATGAAACTGGGCATCCTCTACAGAAATAAGCACTCAATGACACCTGCGGCCCTCAAATTAGCCACAGGCTATACATCGCAGGATCAGACACCGCCCTAAACAAGATACAAAACTCATGAATAGGGCTTGTCGTCTGACACTTGGGGCAGATTGATGGACTTACACCTGTGCACTCTACTCTGAGATGGGCTGGCTCCCAATGTACCTAAGAGCCCAATACCAAACATGCCTGATCATAAAAAAGCTTAACTAGACCCTCATGCCAAATCCATAAGCAGCCTGTTCAAGAAGGCTGTGCACACTATACAAACAAGAAATGCGACAAAAGGAGAACTACAAGTCCTTTCAATGTACATCACTGGCCCAAAAATCCATTACTTTTAAGGGCCCCAAATGGTTTAATGAACTGCCCAAAACACAAAGCTGAGTCTGTTCAGAAGGGGCTAAGGTCCCACCTAAGAATGTAACCACCTGTAACTGTGCAAGAAAATAATTCAACATATTCCTCCTGCCTTATCCCCCCACCTCCTCACCGCTTCCCTCCCCTCCCCTCTTGACTTACAACCCTCCTCCACCACCTTTCCCTTTACTCCTGTCCCACACCACCTCTAGCTACTTTGACAATGCCAATCTGGCTGCTTACCTTTTCCCCATCATCCCCAAAGCTTAACACAGACCTATTATTGACACGTCTCATTATTCCCAGTGTATCCCTACCTGCAACAACTTGATGTAATATAATTAACTCTACTTTAGATGTACCTGAAACTAGCAAGTCTTGTACCGCATGTGCCATTTTAATGATGTTTATCATACCTACTATGTTTTTCTTTTCACTGTTCTCTTAATTTGTATTTATTGTATTTGTATGGCTCTGTTTTGTCCCTGACTTGGAACCTTTGAAAATGAGTCTTTGACTCAAAGGTATTAATCAATCGAAATAAATATATTTCCTTTAGAATATGCAATTTGAGGCACACAATCTCTGCCCATGCTGCCTGAGCTGAGCCCTTAGATCTCCAATGGCCCAGCATGTAGTACAGTGTCCTAAATCCTGTAAAACTGCCCTTCTGAAAAGTGTTCCACAGTACCTGCAGTTAATGATACTGTATCCATTCCAGATAAGTTGCTGGGTTTATAACCTGGTCAGAGTTATTAGAAGGAAGAAAATGAAAGCAAAAGTTTGATTTTGTGTTTTGTTTGGTTTTGTATAACTTGTAGAGATGGGCAAGTGGCCCAATTTGCTCCATGAAGTAGAGCATGAGTGAAAGCGAATCATGGAGTGCACCACAACGCCAAGCGGAAGTACTTCATGTTATTAATGAGTAACGAAGTCCATTGAAAACAATGACTTCGTGTTACTCCGCCTTCCCAAACCACTACTCTACTAATCTCAAGGTGAAGTACATTGAAAACAATGTACTTCCCTTGTTTTAAGCTCCAAAGGTGAATTTTGCAGTGATTCATGGGATTTGGTCACATGGGCTCTAGATTGTTCTGCACAGCCTCAGTTTGGGGTAGTGTGTGTAGGAAACTGTAGGAGACAATCTGCTTTGAGAGCTCTCGGTGATTCAAATCTTCAAAAGCTGTTAAAAAAGCCTTTTTGAGTCATTTTTTTGCTGAAACTTTAGTTCATCGATTATAGGAAACCCTCCTGTGTTCATATCATCGGCGTTTATTGTTTCTGTGTGTATTTTGAATGTTAATGTACAACATTCAGTCTGTACTGAGAGACAGTGGAAGTGTGCTTTGGGGAGGGGGATCTGTGGTGTAGGTAGATTAACTTGGAGAAAAGACAGTGCTTTCTGTTTTGGTGATATTTTTTTGTATAACTGTGTTAATGTACACACAGTAATATTTTCAATAATTCTTGTCATTTTTTGCTGATTGTTGTGGTGCAGCAGTGCATATTTTACTTTGTTTAAAATATGTGGTTATATTACTGAAGTTTTCAATTTGCTATGCATTACTTAGTGTGTGTGACACGTGTCATCAAATCAGATACCTTTTATTGTGCCACATAATTTCAGCAATGTGAACCTGCTATCCACTGCAGCTGTGTAATTTTTGTACTTTTGTGGTATCTTTACTGGTACTCATACTAGTGACTCTTACTGCAGCAGTGCAGTACACTGCGGCTGCCAAGGCCAGCTTTGGGTTTGGGGGCCCCAGCAAGATGAGTAGTCATGGGGCCCCTCTACTTGGCCCACCTTTAGCCCATGTGTTTTACAGTAGCCCATAAGTGCAAGATTTTATTTGTGGTGATACTATAGGCAGAGAAAAATGGACAGACTAGGTGGGCCAAGCAGTAGTTATCTGACAGCAAATTTTATATTTCTTTGTTTCTATGTATAGCTTTAGTATAACCAGTAGTATTTTAAAATATGTAGGAGGACACAGCAGTTGTTCTTGGGGCTGTTCTTCCCATCCCATCCATTGCTGCCTGTCAACCTCCTATTGACTGGATCATAGTTTGTTGAGGTATTTCATGACAGAACCAGAAGGATCTGCACAGTCCTTTACTGATGTTTTAAAAATATATTAAGATAAAAAAATGTTTAAAATTAATAAGGTAAACTTCTCTGGTTGGGGGCCCCAGGAGGAGGGCTCCAGCAACCCAGGGTTCGCTGGTGCCTAAAACCGCTATGCTCCGCCCGCCCCAACCGCAAAGATATTCTTTTCCAGATTTGAATTTCTGATGGTGAGCACTGGTTAGGTGTTATGCCTTTGCATCTCTTCAGTGCGCAGGGCAATCTTAATCTGTCTTTACATTTGCATCTCTTTAGGGCCCAATTTCAGCTCTAACTTAAGTCACAGTTGTTTCTTTGGCTTCCTTTCAGAGTACTGGACAGGTGTGGTGCATAATTCAGCATGAACACTGTACTCATTAATATGCGTTTTAAGTCAGGACCATCATCAGGAGTCACTCGTGTGATACAAATCATGTTCTTCATCATCACGGTCACAAATGCAGTCACAAATTACGTATTTACTATCACGTCACGAATCACAACAGTAACTTTTTTTACTAGTTACTTGGATGTATTGTAAGCCTGTTTTGTAGAATCTCTCCAGGGCTTCACTGCCCCACCATTGTACTCATTAGTAAGTGTTTTAAGTCAGGAGTTGGACAGTGTCTGCAGTACACACAGACTGGAAAGAAAACTGCACCCATGCAGTTTAGCACAGTATACTTTCACTGCTCAGAATACATACGGAAGACAACAGAAAAGGGCATAATTACACACAAGGGTCGGGGATGGTGGAGGAATACATTTTATAACACAGCAAGGAAGGTGTGGGAGGGCACATGGTTGAGGAAAAAACTAATGTGGGAACCCATGGTGATCCAGCAGCAGTTCCAGTATTAACATAATTTGCAACTGATGTCCTCTATGTAAGAAAAATAAAATTTACAGAAAGAACAAATTAAGTAAAAAGAGTACAGACAGAAAAGACAAAAAATGTAGCTTTTAAAAAGCTGTTGGGTCTAAATCAAAGTTTAAATCTCCTCCTCATTCTGATCTCAAAGTATCAGCAGTCACAAAACACACTCTCTCTCTCTCTCTCTTTCCGTCTGCACAGGAAAAAGTAAATGTGTCTGCTTGCATGATTCACTTTCTTCCTACCTAGCTAAAGCATGTGACTTACAGTACTGTAAGCTATGTGATGTGTTGGGGGCTGCCAAATCTGAAACACCAAGTGGATCACTTAGAATCATAATGAGGATCGTAAAGTCCTTCGTGATTGCCATTCCGCCTAACGAAAGTGGTAGTGATAAGGCTAGTGCCCACTTTATGCTGAGTGGGCAATGCTACATGCCACTCGCCGGCAGAATTTAAATTGTTGCATCTCTAATAACTTGTTATAACAAGTTAAATTACTAGTGCCCCTGTAAATGAGGTCACCGTGGTGGATACCCCACTGATCTGCCCTTTATGCTTTGCCACAGGAAATGTTACAACTGTGCTACCCTATAAAAGGAGTGTAGTGTGGGGTGGTTGGGGATGGGGGTGGGTGGCTGGGCCCTTCCCCGCCGATAAAGAAGAACCACTGATGAAAGAAACAAGGAAGCAAGAGCAGAAACAATCAGCCAGCAACAAGTGCAGTAGACCTGAAAACTTATCTTAATGATAGATAAAACTGTAAAACCTGTAAAGCACCACCTGTAATAATTTCACAGAAGATATACCCTGTAAGAAACACTTTGCCACAGAGAAAAATAAAGCAGTAACAAGATATACCTTGCAAAAACAATTTGAATCAGAAGATTACAGCAGTAATCTGTTAGCACACACCTGTAGGCACACCCTGTAATAAGGCAGCAAGGTATACCCAGCAACAACAATTTGAATTGGAGAAAATAAAGCAATAAATGTTAGCAACAAACAGTAACAATCCTGTGAGTACAAAATAAAAGAACACACAGTAAATCTGCCTAACCAAAAGAAGCCTTAATCCTTTCCCTTGCTCTGGTAAGGTTCTTTGCTCTGTCCTTTCAAGCAACCTAGAAGGAAAGAGCTCAGGTGAAGCTAGGTGCCTTGGCCAGCAAACCTAGTCTAGAATGGCAGGGGATACAAGTTTGAGCAGAGTAGGGAAGAGACCATCACTGTCTGGGCTACCACGGTTGGGCAAGCTCTTCAGTAGCTTAGCAGTGTCCTTAGGGGTGATGGCCTGGAAGTAGAAAAAGGTACTGATGGTTGGAGCAGTGGTATCAGGTCCAGGGCTAGTGGTCTGCAGAGGTGGCATCTTGTTTAGGAGGGCAGACAGGTCTGTGAACTTTTCATTGATGGTCTCGGCAACTTCATTGGGCTCAGTCAAATGGCCAGAGAGAGTATCCAGGTGGATAGTAAGGTTGCAAGCTAGAGGGTTAAGCAAGGAGGTGATCTTGACCCCAGAAATGACAAGGATTATCGAAACTGTCCCTTTGTTTGCCCTGGAGGAAGGCACACTTTAGAGTGAAGACAGCTTGTTTACATTTGTTCCAAGGCACCTATATAAGTTCCAGCCGGCAGGGAGGGGGCCTTTGTAAGCTGACCATAAATTATCCCTCTTCCTCATCATGGCTAGGAGGTCTTTAGTGACCCAGCGATTGCAGCCTCCCTAACTCTTCGGGTAGTCAGGGAAAATGCCAGTTTTGTATAAGGAGGAGGGCGGTGGTGAAATAAAACTCTACTTCTGACACATTTGAGGTAGTGTATAAGGTAGACCAATTTATTGTCTGTACATCATCAAGGGAGGGCATGTCAGGGTGGTTGAAATTCAGGAAGGAGAGTAGTTTGGGGAGGCACTTGGTCTTTGTGGCTCAGATTATACAGGTGGGCGAGTGGTCACTCAGAGCATCTGTTAGGGTCCCTGCTAGGAGAATCTTATCTTCCCTATTTGTGATCACCCAGTCAAGTAGTGTATGGTGTTGAGTACGGGAGTTTTGTCTAGTGAGAATAGTTATCATTTGCACTAGGTTTTGGAGTTTTAGTAGATTAGTCAGGCTTCTGAGCACTAAGCCAGTCCAGGTAGAAATCCCAAGGAGAATGTTGTCCCTTGTGGGGCCCCACACCCTCAAGGAGGGTAGAGAGACCAGCAGTTTGTCCTGGAGGAGGGTTATAGCAGCATCCCACATAGATCCTTTTTGCTGCGCTAATGGTAAGCTCCACTAGGAGCCATTCACTGAGGGAGCTAGGGTCGGAGTGGAGTATGGGGCTGCGGGAGAGAGGCTCACTGATATAGAGAGCCACCCTCCACCTCTTTTCCTGACAGGCCTGTCATGCTGCAGCAGTGAGTACCTGGAAGATGATAGGCAGCGTCTGGGAGATGGGGTTTCAGCCACAAGATAAAGGACTTGCGTCCAAAACATGTCAGGCATTTTGTTGTGTCATGGCAATAAATGTAATTTTTCTGTTTAAGTATCATGTCCTTCTGAGAGGCTTTGTGTGTGCTTGAAATTTATTGCAGGTGTGCTTTCAGAAGCCTCATGGGTATAAATGAGGTATAAGAAGGAAGCATTTTCAGAAAAAAGCTCAAGAACAAGGGGTCATGCTATGAAACTGGAGGAGGTAGACTTGGGGAGATATGCAGAAGTACTTCTTCACAGAAAGAGTGGTGGATGCCTGGAGCAGCCTCCCAGCAGAGGTGGTGAGGGCAAAAGTAACAGGGTTCAAGAATGCATGGGATAGGCATAAGGAACCTTAGTGATAAGACAAGGGTGGGGTAGAGCCGGAGATAAAGTAGGGTTTGCAGTAGTACAGTAGGTAGGGAAAATGGGCAGACTTAGTGGGCCTAGCAGTCCTCATCTGCCATCAGATTCTATGATTCTTCGCTTGGCCTAATGGCAGTGGCCATATTTATAGTACCTCTGACTAGGCTCCATATGAGGATTCTCTCAGTGAACCTTGAGAGTGCAGTAGGATCAACTCACAATCTAAAACAGAAAGTTCTAGTAACCTCTTCTGTACACAAGGTGCTCAAGTGGTGGTGGTGGAACCCAGCAACCTGCTGAAGGGGGTTCCTTTTCTGATTCCTTCCCTCGCCAGATTGTAACAACAGATTTATCAGGGACGGACTGGGAGGCACATTTAGGTCCCCATCAGACACAGGGTGTATGGACCAAAGTGGAGATCACACCGCATATAAATGTTCTAGAGAGGAGAGCTGTTCTGTATGTCAACAGGCCTTCCAGGCTCACCTGTCCCTAGGTCCTCAGAACAGATGAGACAGCATCCGTCTGATGCATTACATCAACAAGCAAGGGGAAGCTCAATTCTTACTCCCAATGCAGGGAGACAATGAGAGTGTGGTACTGAGCTCTAGAACACAGTCTAGAACTGTCAGCAGTACATGTTCCAGGTGTCCAAAATGTCTTAGCAGACAGACTAAGCAGGTCACAGTCCAGAATGCACGAGTGGGTACTACTAACCTCTGGTTCGTTGGCCCTTCCGCCGATGACCATCCCTCAAGACTTGACCTTCTCCTTCCAGGGCTACAGGCTTGTTGGGTTCCCAGGACACAGACAGAGGTCATCAGCACCTGTGCAGTCAAACTCCGTCAACGTCCTCCATTGACCTGAACAAAGTACTTGCAAAGTTCACAAACGCATTTGTTCAGCAGCTAGATGCCTTGAATAGTCCCACTTCAATGACGCCTGTTCGTTGGACCGACCCTGGGAGACTCCTCTGCAGGACCTCACAGGCAAATCCGATGCCAGACCCAGATGAAGAGGTCGACGTTGAGAAGGAGTACCACCCTGATCTCATTCTCCTGATGATGTGGAGGATAAAGAGGAGGAGCTCCATATCTCGGACAAGTCCACTGCCTCCTCAGTCATTGAGGACTCTGTGGAGCATACTCCAAGGTCCACTCTCGAGGATGCCACATTTTGTAATGTGATGAAGTAGTAGTCTTCCACCATGGGCTTCCAGACTGAGGAAGATGATGTCACCAGGAAAGACCTGGTGGATTTCCTGGAGATCCCTGAATCTCCCAAGATCATGCCACCAATGCTTCTAGCGTTGAAGAATGCAACCACAGCAGCCTGGCACAGGCCTGACATGGTGCCAGCCATGCCACCAAGGCGGACAAACTTTACAACGCCTCAGGGTCTTCCTTACTTTGCTGCCCAGGCCAAAACTGACTCAGTGGTCATCAAGGCAGTTCATAACAGATCTAAAGTGCCTAAACACCTTAGATCTTACTCGAGAGTAAGCTCTGCAGCAGGTAACACTTGTAGGACTGACGCCACCTGGCGGCAGATCTTGGCAATTCTTTTCTCCAGCAGTACCAATGTGGGAGCACCTTCCCAACATCGGCTCCACTGCTGTCACCCAGTATAAAGGCAGGAGGTGGTCCCCACATGCTCCAGTTCTTTCCTGTCATGGAACACGTTAGTTATCTCTTGGCTCTCTGGCTTGTCCTGTCCACTCTTTAGAACTTCTCCACCATTTATTTGTTCACGATTTATGATGCATGTCAGCCTCATCAACAGATCCCTCCAAAACGGCCACTCCGCCGCCTTTACTGCTTGGGCCCAGACCACGACTCCGCGCCTGTTCCCACTGCCAGGCCTTCAACAGCAGGACCCGTGATCAGGAGTCAGGAAATCTCTTCAGGCTCATCTTGCCCAGCAGTGGTTAGCCCAAATGCAGCAGGAGTCTTTGTCCAGGAGGAATCCCATTCCTCTTCTCCCACCAAAAGAAGCACAGGAAGGAGAAGCACCAATACTGGACCAGGATAGGTCCTGCTCCAGGCCCAGGTCATCCAGCTCACACTCCACCGGTCATTCTGGCTCATCTGGGCATGAGGCTTGGCTTACCTCCTTCAAGCCTCCCACCAGCTTCTCTCTACGGGCTCCACCCTTCAGCCCATCAAAATCAGGCCCATGGACTCTGGATCTGTAAGCCTGCAAGTCATCTTCCCACTCAGCCTCCATCTCCTCAGCTGACCTCAGGAAACCAAGAAGGCCCCAGGGCACTCTTCAGGCAGGGCCTCATCCCTCCTGCCTAAGTCAAAGTCTGATTGATGTCAGCTTCCGACTGGCGCCACTCAGACAAACCCTCCAGGAAATCTGCTGAAAAGCAGGCCAAATCACATAAACACTCCGACAGTCCTCAGCCCTCGATGGCAGAGGGACGCCCATCAGATTCGTGCCAGCCCAACGCTGGAGAAGCAGCCTGCCATTACCCCTCCAGCATCGGCTGAACCACCTCCGCCCGTAGGCCCCACTGCTCAGGCTGATGCCAGTCCCGATGTCACACCACCCAAAGACCTGATGCTGGTTCACCTGACGTTAGACCCTGATGACGGTACTGGGGAAATACCACCTTTGTCACCTGTCAGACCCACGCTGGATCAGCCCGACACTGGTACGGGCAAAGGCCTACCAGCGCCTCCTCCCAAGCTGGATTCTCCTAAACTGGGCATGTCCCAGGTCAAGGAGTTGTTTTGTTACTGGTGGATACAGTGAAACAGGATCTGGCACCCACTCCTGCTACTCCTCAGCCTCCCACATCGAACCAAACCCGGACGTCGAGAGCAGGTCCCTGTCTCATCCAGGAAGATGCGGGAAAAAATACCCACCAGTCCTAGGAAGCATAGAGAAATCCAAACGCAGGAGGTCTAGATCTTCCAGTTCCTCCTGCTCTTCTTTCCTAAGAGACTCAAGAGACGAAGAGGAGACATCATTCTTCTTCCTCCTCTTCACTCCTGATGATTATGTTGAGTCAGATCCCACCTCTCCTGACTCCAACCTTGATCCGCTTCCTGGGGATAGAGGATCAGCCTAAATGTCCTCCCAATGACCCCAGTTTCATGGAGGTCATAAGGCATATTCAGGAGAACATGGTTTTGGATTCGGAGGCCCTGGACCCTGAACACTTTGTGCCTGGCAAAATATCTGTGCCAGAAGGATCCCAAGCTGGTGGTTATCCCTCTCTAGGTGGACACCTTCAGGATGTCACATATGCCACTTGGAGGCATCCACATGCATTCTCTGCAGTGCCTAAGAAGGTACACAGATTATATTGGGCCCCAAGGACCATTCTTTCTTAGCCGAGCACCCCATTGCTGACTCAGGTCATCTCGCTGTGCACGATCATTCAAGAGAGGCCAAAACATTTGAGCAACCAGCCGCCTGACAGGAATCTAAGCAGTTGGATTCCTTAGGCCATAAGGTGTACTCATCTGCCAATTTTTGATGCATGTGGTCCAGTTCCAAAATGCCCTTTGGGACTAAGGTCTGGACATTCTGCAAGGCATGCCTGACTGCCCACAAAGGTAGAGCTTGCTAAGCTTTTACAAACTGGCTCAGACTGGTATGCACATCCTGAGGGCAGCCTGGGACACTGCGGCAAGGGCAGCAGCAACTGGTATTTGTCTTCAGTGCCACTCCTGGCTCCGGTCTTGGGGTTCACCCAGATGTTCAGATGAACCTTCTGGATGCTCCATTCAAGGGCTCTGTACTCTTCGGTGAAGACACGGAGAAGGTCATTGCTAGACTGCAGGACTCGGTAAGGCTATCCGCACGTGCAGTCCATGTACCACACGAAGTGGAAGCGCTAGGCCTTATTTTTGTGGTCGAGGGGTCAACAGCCTCAGCAGCCCCAGCCTCAGCCTCGCAGGGAGCTTTAGTCATAGAGGTGGAGCCATAGGTTCTGCCTCCGCCACCTCTAGACAGGCTAGACCTACTGCCACCCTCCCATCCCCTCCTACAGCTTGACTATCCAGGTGACCCCTCTCCCAGACTTGTCAGGAAAGCCAGTGGAGGCCACTTTTCTTGCTACGCCAAGGCTTGGAGATAAGTGACCTCCAACCAATGGGTCCTCAATCTCATGGAGTGTGGGTACGCATAGAGATAGATTCCTTACCTCCGGCATACCTCCACCCCTGTTCCATTACCCAAGAGACCACAGAGCTCCTATCTGGCAGGAGATTCAGTCTCTTCTTGCAAAGGATGCCATAGAAAGTGTTCCAGCGGCAAAGATAGACTCTGGGTTTTACGCCCACATCTTTCTGGTTCTAAAGAAGATGGGGACTTAAGACCCATCCTGGATCTCAGTGAGCTGAACCAGTGGGTCTCCTACAGGAGATTCTGCATGGTCTCCTCCCAGTCTCCTTTCACTCATTTCGGTCAGAGGCTGGATGGCTTCCTGGACATGCAGGACGCTTATCTGCACAGCCCTATCTCCAAAACCATCGGATGTTCCTGAGATTCAAGTTCAAGGGTCAGTCCTTCCAGTTCAGTGTCCTTCCCTTCTGTCTTTCCTCTGTCCCCAGGGTCTTCACAAAGTGCTGCGGTTGTCGCCGTGGTCTTCGCAGAGAGGGTGACTTCCTGTTCCCTTATCTGGACGATTGACTTGTGTTGGCTCTCGGTCTAGCCTCTGGGAGACAATCCTTGATACTCTGTCGGCATCTGGGGGATCATTGTGAACCCAGAGAAATCACAGCTCTCTCCTTCCCAGAAGCTCCAATTCATAGGAGCTCTATTGAATACCTCGGTAGGAAGAACTTTTCTTCCCTCTGACAGAGTGGTGCGTCTCAAGCCTCTGGCTGCTCAAATCTGTTCAGCATCTGCTGTTCGGTCAGGTCTATTCTTTGGCTGCTGGGACACATGGCCACGCCATTATTTTGGTACCCTTCACCCAGCTATGCTCACACTATCCAATGGACGCTCAGATCCAATGGGATCAGACCCGGGATGATCTGGACTTGCTCATAGGGATCACAGAGCCAATTCATTAGGAGCTTCGCTGGTGGGGTCTCCACAGAACTGCCTTAGAGGTCTCCCTTTCTGACTCGATCCACCCATCCAGACTCTTTCTACACATGCATCAGGAACGGGATGGGTGCACATTTGGGGACCCACAAGACTCAAGAGCTGTGGTCCCTTTCAGAGGAGAACCTGCACATTAATGCACTAGAGCTGAGAGCAGTCCTGTACTTGCTACAAGCACTGGGCCCATTTTAATACCCGGCCATCTCAAGTGCAAGCGGACAACACCTCTGTGGTGTTTTACTTCAACAAACAGGGAGGTACAGACTCTTATCCTCTGTGTTGGGAGACTATGAGAGTGGGACTGGGCGATGGAGCATCAGCTCAGTCTTTCAGCAGTCCACGTTCGGGGTCTCTGAATTTGATTGCGGATAATCTCAGCTGAGCAAGGCCTATTACTCACAGTGGGCATTGCTACAAAGTGTGGTGGACAGCTTGTTTGCCATGTGGGGACACAGAATTAGATCTGTTTGCATCTCTATCCAACGCAAACTGCTCAATTTCTGCTCACTCAATCAGAGCCTGGAGCTTTTTGGCAAGACGCATTGTCCCCATCTTGGAGGGAAGGTCTTCTCATGCCTTCCACCCTTCCCCTCATACAGCGGGTACTCCTCAAAGCCCAATCAGAGAGGGTAGTCATGATCCTGATAGCCCTCTGTGGCCCAGGCAGATTTGGTTCCCCTTAATCAGATGTTTGACAGTGGAGCCTCCTGTTCCTCTTCCAGTCTCAGCTCAGCTACTTTCTCAGGACAACGGAAACTTGGTTCATCCCTACCTGCACTCCCTTCACCTGCATGCTTGGCTCCTCAGGACCTAGCGAAGCTCAGATTCGGAGTTTCAGATAAGTAGCATAAATCCTGGTTGAGGTGCGGAAACCCACCACCAGGGCCTCTTTCGCCATGAAGTGGAAAAGTTTGTGTCTTTGGGCTGCAGCCAGGAGATTGGATCTTCTGGTCCATCTGGTGAATACCGTCTTGGAATACCTGCTATCCCTGTTAGAGTTAGGTTTGAGTTAATCCTCCATTAAGGTACACCTGTCCGCTGTTTCTGCCTATCACCAGCTCATCCAGAGCAGGACAGTGGATCAATTGGAGATAGTCAAAGCCTTCCTTAAAGGAATTGTTCATATCTGTCCCTCCTTAGGATTTGCTTTTTGTTCTGGAGAGTCTTACGCTTTCTCCCTTGAACCAGCTATGAGCTGTGAGTCTGCTTTTCCTGGAAAACGCCCTTTGGTTGCAGTCACTTCGCAAGATGCATCTCTCAGCTCCATGCCTTGATGTGCAGGGAACTCTATCTTATTTTTTATAGGAATAGGGTAGACCTTCGTACCAATCCAAAATTTCTGCCAAAAGTGGTTTCAGAGCTTACGCTAATCAGTCTGTTCACCTCCTGGTTTACTATCCGAGTATTCCAGTAAGGGTGAAGCACTTTGGATGTACACAGAGCCCTGCATTGCTACCTGTCCAGAACCAAGGAGGTCAGGCAATCAGATCAACTTTCGTGTCCTTTGCAGACAGATCCTTGGAGTGCCCAGTTACCAAGCAGACACTTGCGTTGGTTGGTAGACTGCATTTCTTCTGTTACCAGAAGGGTGGCAAACCCTTCCGGTGCTGTCAGGGCACATTCCAATAGGGCTGTTGCCTACCTTGCAGCCTTGAAAAGGGTGTCAGCGCAGACATCTGCGCCTGCCGCCACCTGGCATTCTGTTCATACTTTCGTCCAGGCACTATAGCTTGATATTATTTCCAGGCCAAGCAGGATGTGGCCTTGCAGTCCTACAGGGCTTGATCTTTTAGAGATCTTTCTATTCCCGGTGTGTCTGCCTTGCCTTCCCTCCCAAGGGTTGTCTTTAGTTTTATACTGCTTGGGTATCAGTCCTACAAGTGTTACCTGCTGCAAGAGCTTACTCTTGAAGTAAGATAGTACAGTTACGTAAGAACTTACTGTAACAATAGATCTTCGAAAGAAGCTCTTGCAGCAGATATGATTTTCCTCCTCCTTCCCCGGGACCAGGTCTCTCCTGCTTGGGCCATGTATTCCTTGCTGCAAGGCATAGATTTGCCTTTTGTTGTGGATGCCTTTTTATCCGCAGATAACCTTCATCGGGTCAGCCTTGGGGTACAAGAACTGGAGCACATGGGGACTGCCTCCCCTTACTTTATACTGGGTGGCGTCGGGGTGGAGCTGCTCAGGTGGGCAGTCCCACGTTGGTACTGCTGGAGAAAAGAATTGCCGAGATCTGCTGCCAGGTGGCGTCAGTCCTACAAGTGTTACCTGCTGCAAGAGCTTCTCTTGAAAACCTACTGTTTTACGGTAAGTTCTTCTGTAACTGTACTTTCCATTCCCCAGACAAGGAATCCTGAGGATTGACCTCTGGGGGATAAGGGTTTATGCCTCCTCCTTAGGTCTGCGGATTGCAAATTATCTGTCACACATGGTTAAATACCAAAATGCCAACTGGAAAAGAGCAAAGCTGCAGTTCAGGCTCTTCCTGATGGCTCTCAGAAGCAGGAATCACTTCAGTGTTTGCAGGCTACTGAGGATGTTAGCAAACACCTCCTCAAGGCATTGTACAACATGGCCAATACTGTTGCCAAGGCAGCTGCCATGGGCATATGCCTCAGTAGGCACTCCTGGCTAAGAGTATCTGGATTTGCAACCAATGTACAGAACAAGGTGCTTAATGTCCCTTTCAGTGGCACTAAGCTGTTTGGTCCTGATGTTCAGGACCTCATTAATGATCTGCAGGCCTTGGGCATGGTCATTAAGTCGATCAATTCCTCTACCACACTCAGCCAAGGGGCAAGGTGGCCTACTTTTTGTAGACAGACCAGTAGGCCTGGATCAGCTCCCGTACCCAAGGAAGCGTGGCCCTAGGCTCCCTTGCCCGACCCCTCCAATGCTGGGCGGCGGCAAGTGCTCCAGAAGTGATGGACCAGCCTCTGTGGTGGACTCCACCTCAGCTTCATCTTGCAGACCCCCACCCCGTGCAGACCCAGTAGGTGGTGGTTGGTCGGTTCTCACTCCATCTGAATCAATGGAGGATCATAACTTCAGACACATGGATTTTGCAGATCATAGAAAAGGTAACACCCTGGAGCTTATCCAGCAGCCTCCAGACCCCCCCACAACTATCCTCCGGCTCATCTGTCTGTTCTCTGCGGAAGTACAGTCTCTTCTGCGCAAGCAGGCCATCGATTACTGCCCAGGTGTCAGAGAAACTGGGGGTTTTACTGGTCCCCAAAAGACCAGAGATCTGAGACCCATCCTAGAGCAAAAGGAACTCAATCTCTTTGTCCAGTACAAAAGTTCCAGATGGTAACTTTGCCAGGCCTGATGCCCTCCTCAAGACTGGGGACTGGCTCTATTCACTGGACATGCAGAATACTTACCTGCACGCCTTGGTCTTTCCTCCTCATAAAAGGTTTCTCCATTTTGCCTTTCATGGTGAGCATTATCAATTCAAAGTGCTTCCCTTGGCTTATCCTCTGAGCTGCAAGTCTTTACCAAGTGCTTGGCAGCAGTTGCAGTAGCTCTCAGAAGAGAGGGACTGTATGTCTTCCTTATCTGGATGACTGGCTCTCAAGGCCCTGTCCAGGGAGCAGCTTTTGCTGACTCTAGAGCATACCCTCCAGCTTTTCCACTCCTGGGCATTACTGTTAACCTGCCCAAGTCAGTTCTAGTACCATCCCAAAGAATGCAGTACATAGGGCGGTTCTGGATTCCGGCAGGGAAGGCCTTCCTACCCCAAAACAGGGTGGACTGCCTCATCACCCAAGATCAGGAGTTTGCTCAGAGTTAGTACATCCCCAACAGGGTATGTCTCAAATTGTTGGGCCTGATGGCGTGATCATTCGCACCATTCCGCTGCCAGGCTTCATATGCATGCCCTCCAGTGGACCCTCAAGGCACGATGAGACCAGCACACAGATGAGTTGGATCAACCAGTCCTGGTTTCTTCTCCAGTAAGCAAGGTACTGCAATGGTGGCTGGAGACTCTTGAATCTGCTTCAAGGTGTTCCTTCCAGATTTCTTCCCACATTAGATCCTAACTACAGATGCTTCATGTCTTGACTGGGGAGCACACTTGGGTCCTTTCCAAACCCAGGGCTCCTGGTCTCGTGGGAAGCTGCCCTGCATATCAGTGTCCTGGAGATGAGAACAGTGCTTTATGCCATGAAGACTTTTCAGGAGCACCTCACTCCAGTCCAACTGTTGGTGGAGTTGGACAATTTGAGTGTAGTCTATTACATCAACAAGCAGGGCAGGATTCACTCATACCCCTTTGCAGGAGGCCGTGAGAGTGTGGTACTGGGCACCAGAGCACAGTCTCACACTCTGTACAGTCCACATGCCAGGTGTCCTAAACACGCTGATGGACAGTTTCAGCAGGACCCAGTCCAGCATGCACGAATGGGAGCTTCTCTCATCTGTTGCAGAAGACTTGTTTGACAGATGGGGTCATCCAGAGTTGGACCTTTTGTGTCCCCATTCAATGCAAAATTGCCCAATTTCTGCTTGCTAGATTCAGGGCCTGAGTTTTCTGGTGAGACACATTGTGTCTCTCTCTTTGAGCGGAGGTTTCTGTGCACATTCTCTCAGTTTACTCTGATCCAGAGGGGCTAATCAAGTTGTAGATGGAGGGGCCAGCACGAGTCTGGTGGCTCCATTCTGGCCTCTCAGATATGGTTCCCTCTCCTTCAGCAGCTGGCAGAGGAACCTCCGGTCCTGCTTCACCTTTGCAGGAATCTGCTGGCCCAGGACCAGGGAACCTGGTCCATCCCAACCTCAGGGCCCTTCATCTGCATGCCTGGCTCCTGAGAATGTAGCCATCGCCAGGCTCTGAGTCTCTAACAGGGTAGAGGACATCCTGGTGGCCACCCGTAGCCTTCCACTTGTGCTACATATGCCATGAAGTGGAAACAGTTTGCCATCTGGCTGCCAAACATACCCTGGACCCTTTCACCTGTACAGTGAATCATATCCTGGACTACCTGATCGCTTTGTCTGATTCAGGCCTTCAGTATTCCTCACTCAAGGTCCACCTTTCGCTATTTCTGCCTTTCATGAGTCTGTGGGTGACCACACAATTGCTCAGCTAGATGTCTCCCATACCTTTCATAGGGGCATCCTGCACCTGAACCCCAAATCTGTTCCCCTGTCCTGGCTTGGGACTTAAATTTTATTTTGGAGAAGTTGACCCTGTCTCCTTTTGAGCCAATCTTGACTTGTGATTTGTGATTTCTCTCTCTGGAAAGTGCTCTTTTAGTTGTAATTACTTCTGCTCAAAGAATTTCAGAGCTTCACGCCCTCTGGTGTGAGGGAGCCTTATTTGATTTTTCACAAAGACAGGGTATCTTTAGCACAAATCTCAAGTTTTTACCCAAGATGGTTTCTGAGTTTACACTAAATCAGTCTATCCACCTTCCTGTTTATTTTCCTGAGCATGCCAATCAGGGAAGCACTGCTCCATACATCAGATGTGCACAGAACTTTGAAGTACTATCTGCTTTGGACTAAAGAGTCCAGAAGGTCAAAGCAGTTTTTGTTTCTTGCGGGGTAGAGTAGGTGCTTCAGTTTCTAAGCAATGTTTATCCAAATGGTTGGCAAATTGCATTGTGTTCCGCTACAAGTACAGCAAAGAATTGCTTGATGCTGTCCAAGCTTATTCCACCAGAGGCATGGCTACCTCTGTGGCTTGTTTCAAGGGGTCTCAGCTGTTGACATTTGTGCAGCTGTCACCTGAAGTACTGTGCACACTTTCACCAAGCATTACTGTCTGTACATTGCCTCTAGAGCCCGTGCAGAATTTGGCAGGGCTGTGTTGCAGAGACTCCTTTCCTAAGTTTATGAAGATCCAGCCTCCCAAACTATATATTTACACTTGTCACTGGTTGGTACTAATTCCACGGTGTAACCTGATGACTGAGAGACCCAAGAAGATGGGATAGTTACATAAGAACTTACCATAACAGTAGATCTTTGAGGGATCTCAGTCATCAGATATATTTCCTCCCACCATCCCCCTTTTTGGAACTCCTGTCTAGGAACTGGCTATCTGGTGTATCCAGCTTTTACTTGGGTCTGGTATTTTTTCTCTCCTCAGTTTCCCAGGGCGAAAGCCTTGCTTCCTTAGTCTCTGGGGAAAGAACTGAGGAGGGAGGCCCACGCCTGTCTAAGGTTGGTGACGCCAGCGGACATCTATGGCATGGGCAGCCCCAGTTGTACTGCTGAAAATTTTCTGTGGATTCCCTTCACTGACGGCGCAGATTCCTATAGTGTAAGCAGAGAATAAGGAACCGGCACCAATCAAAGCACAATAATATAGTGTATTTTCACACTGTTTGTCCCAAACGGCATTCAACATGGAAAAGCACTCACCATGGAAATTGTGCTTGTTCCAAAATGTTCCTTTAATCCATGAATATCAGATAAAACAGGATTTCAATCCTCAGCTGTATAAAAAACAAAGAGACAAACAGCTCCCCAAACTCATAAAGACATTAAACCCGCCACAGTCAGCTCGACTACACACAACCTGACATGTTTTGCTGCACTGAGCTTTCTCAAAGTGTGCATAAAGGCAGTTACCCATCAGCTAAATGTATTTACCCTTAAAGTGTCACAAACCCATTTCAGATACAAATCGGGTTCAGAGCCCACCACTTATTAAAATACAAATGTATACATTTATGAGAGGTATCATAGCCTATTACTTAATAATACAATAACAGCATGTATAGTGCTACCAATAACAGGAAAAATTATATAAGCACTTATACAGGGCTTACAAAACCTGATTAAATCAGTCCATTGCTATATTCAAAAATCCATAAAGACAGTCAACCTAAAAACAAAACAAAGGAAAATAATTTCAAAACAGCATAATATATACAGCAATCACACATACATTATTTTAAGATCTCATCTATTTTTCAAAACGGTTTATTTTCAATTTTTCCATTTAAACCATTACCCTCCATACCACAAAAGCATAAATCCAGTACTGCTCTCGTCTGAGCAGGAGAGTATCATACTCCCACCCCTACGAGACAGCACTGGTTTCTATACCTTGAAACAGAAAGCCATGATCTGAGCCTGCATTTACTTTTAAAATATGCAACGCCAATGCATTTTAATATCTTTATTTTCAATAGCTCGAACGTGTTCACCTATGTGGGTTTTAAACCGCTTTGTCTTTCCAATGGAAAAAGCACCACATCTACATAATGCTAAATATACAAGGCCACATGTAGAACAAGTGTTATACAATGGCAAGAAAATTCCTGGACTCTGATTGGTCAGTGTGTGCCTTAGACAGTGATGATATTACACAATAACATCACTGTGTGGATTTGGCATTGAACTATACTCATCTTCTCTTAAGAAACAAAGATATATTGCCATACTAAAATCTACTAAAACATTGTTTTAAATGTTTTTTATTTTGTATAAGAATGAGCCATTGTATAATAGTGATAAGGCACTCCAGTGTGTGTGTGTTATTGTGTATAATATATTCCTGGGTGGTGGAAGCACTCAGCTTCACTTTGTGCTTCAGCCCACCCCAGGAGTGACATTATTACAATAACACACACCCTGTCGTGCCTTATTGCTTAAATAAATCCTCTAACTGGAAATTATTTCTTGGTCAATGGATTTGTAAATGTTCTTGTATTGTGTATCATCACACAGAATTTATAATTACCACACCAGTGGCTACCATAAGATTTACTAGGTAGCCACATACGTAGCGCTCAGATGATGACTGAACAGAATGAACTAAACGGTCTTTTAAACTGATCCCTTTCTATAGACTATCTTAGGTCCATTCTCTACAAGATCACATAAACCTGGGTCCTGAGACAAAATATTGCTGTTTTACTATGGTGGAAATTTCATTAGACTGCGCATTAAAAGTACTCAGAAAAAGTCTGAACGTCATTCATAATTGGCATATTGTTAACTTCCTTCCCTTTAATAGAGAACCTCTATCCATAGCATCTACTTCATTTCTCACTTTATTAACAATACTGTAGGAATATCCTCTCTCTCTGTCTGTTCTCTAAATCATCAGTTCTAAGTCTATATGAATCAAGTGTGTTACAATTTTTGTTCTAACGAACTGACCCTTAGGGATAGCTTGTACCACATGTTGTGGGTGGTTACTACTGGCTAGTAAAAGAGTGTTTCGATCAGTAGTTTTACAAAACAAATCAGTAGATAGTCCACCCATTCCATCCTTAAAAATAACTAGATCCAAAAATTAATACTGCCAGCACTATAAGACATACTGAACTTCAAATTAGGGTTACCGTGTTCAAGATATTCCACAATGTGTATAACTCAGCCACTGAACCATTCCAAATTAACAATGCATCGTCAATATAACGCTCCATAAATCTATTTGATGTAAAAAGGGATTGATAGATGGTCTAATCATTAGAGGATTTATTACTTGTTCTACATGTGGCCTTGTATATTTAGCATTATGTAGATGTGGTGTTTTTTTACATCGGAAAACGAAGCGGGCATTTAAAACCCACATAGGTGAACACATTTGAGATATTGAAAATAAAGATATTAAAATGCATTGGCGTTGCATATTTTAAAAGTAAATCCAGGCTCAGATCATGGCTTTCTGTTCCAAGGTCTAGAGAAACCAGTGCTGTCTTGTAGGAGTGGGATTTTGATAATCTCCTGCTCAGACAAGAGCAGTACTGAATTTATGCTTTTCGTGGTATGGAGGGTAACAGTTTAAATGAAAAAACTGAAGTCAAACCATTTTTGAAAAATAGACAAGATCATAAAATAATGTATGTGTGATTGCTGTATATATTATGCTGTTCTGAAATAATTTTTCTTTTTGTTTTAGCTTGCACTGTCTTTATGGATATTTTGAGTATAGCAATGGACTGATTTAATCAGGTTTTTAAGTTCTGTGTATGTGCCTATATGATATTTTTTATTATCAGTAGCACTATACATGCTGTTATTGTATTATTTAGAGTAATAGGTTATGATACCTCTCATAAATTTATACATATGCATTTTAATAAGTGGTGAGCTCTGAACCTGATTTGTATCTGAAATGGGTTTGTGACACTTTAAGGGTAAATACATTTAGCTGATGGGTAACTGCCTTTATGCACACCTTTGAGAAAGCTCAGTGCAGCGAAACATGTCAGGTGGTGCGAGTCGAGCTGACTGTGGAGCGGGGTTAATGTCTTTATGAGTTTGGGGAGCTATTTGTCTCTTGTATTTTATATGGCTGAGGACTGAAATCCTATTTTATCTGATATTCATGGATTAAAGGAACATTTTGTAACAAGCACAATTTCCGTGGTGAGTAACTTTTCCATGTTGAATGGCCGTTTGGGACAAACAGTGTGAAAATACACTATATTATTGTGCTTTGATTGGTGCCGGTTCCCATTCTCTGCTTGTACTGTTTTTACCTGGTACGATCATTCCTTGGTGCTGTATAACTTCCTCTTATGGCTTCCTATAGTGTGAACCTGATGACTGAGCTCCCTGCTGAAGATCTAATGTTATGGTAAGTTCTTACATAACTGTTCTGTTTTGAAGAGAATCTCTTTCATTAGGCCATCCCGTCCCCACCCGCCAACCCCTGTCAGAGACTAAGAATCTGAGGAATGCTGTCCCTCTCCATCAGGGTCTATCTGCTGCTATCTGCCTCTCCAGGTTGGCAGAGTCCTAGATTCTCTCCTGGTTCCCTACAGGGAGGTCCTCCAAACATGAACTTTGTGGGAAACTGAGGAGGGAAGGGGCCACTCACATTTATATGGAGAGGCGACGCCTGATGTTGTTGGGGACCCCTGGTGGACTGCTTGCAAAATGTTTCTGTGCAGTCGTAGTGCTGGGTTGGTTTATAGTTCCATAGGTGTGGCCTGATGAGAGACTCAAGATCTGCTTTACGTAAGTATATAACTGTTCTTTTGCCAGACAAGTCTGTCAAGTACTATATACACAAGCAAGGAGTTAGTGAAAGTGTGGAATGGTGCCTGAGCAGGAAACCCTGCTACAAGCAATCTGCCTGCCAGGAATCTATAACAGTCTGGCAGACGAGCTTGGTCAAACAGAGGCCAATCCTCAAGAGTGGTCACTAGCTCCAGATGTCATATGATCACTATTCAACAAGTGGGTAGCTCCAGACATGGACCTTTTGCATTCCCACTCAATGCCAAACTACTTCAGTTCTGCTCCAGAAATCCAGGACATGGTGTTTTCTCTTAGGATGCACTCAGATTGGCATGGCAGAATCTGTTTCTATATGCATTCCCTCCTATCCCTCTCATGTAGAGAATATTGTCCAAACTGCAGGCACATGGGGCAAGATTATCTTAGTGATGCCCTGCTGGCCTCAGCAGATATATTTTTTCTGTTGAATCAACTTTCTGTCAGTAAAAATGGGCCTGCCATGACTGACAGCTTATTGACTCAGTGTCAGCCTATAGTGGTGGATCCAGGAATTGACAGAAAGGGGGCGTCTTTGCTCTGAAATCCAAACCTTTCTTGGGGGTCTGTGGGCATGCTCCCCGGAACTTTGAAAATATAGGTGTAAACGGTGCATTTTAGGCCCAGTTTCAGGAGCAAACTGTTGAGTAGCCCATCAGAAAATCTCCTAGTTTCCTTTCCATCACAGAGCAGCTGCAAACAGTGATGGCTGCCTCAGATGGAGATATCTAATCTGAGGGAGATGTCTGGTTGTTCTTCTAGAAAAACCGAACATGTCATCATCTTCCTTCTCATCCCCAGTGAGGCAGCTTGGGAACAAACATTAATATAGGAAATGATACTATCCTAGCCTGTGTGTGTCCATCTGGTGTCCACTGGCTCTCAGCATCTGTAGTCTGGACTACAGGACGCTGGTACTTGTGGACACCAGCAGGTTCAGCACTGTGGATGTGAATGCAGTGTTTGGGGCATGAACTCTACAAAAAATGTGGTGTTCATCCACAAAACTCTGCATTCTCATCCACAGTGCTGGTCCAGACTACAGATGCTGAGATCTTGTGGACAACAGATGGACACACTTAGGCTAGGATGACTGATGCCCTGTGGTATTGAATGACCAAACCATCACCCCACTGACTGCAGCATCACTGAACCTTCACAACACAATGGTTGAATCAAAAGGACAAATGAGGTTGTAGCACTGGAAAAGTTGGGTTGCATCTAGCCAAGAAGCACAGAGATTTAAACCAGGAAAACTACATAATGTATTTCAGTGTTTAATTTGCTTGGCAATGTAAGACTGATGAAAGAAAGATTTTTGTCAGGCATAAAACTAATTATGATATAGTGTAGACCCACACATCCGAAAGAGAATGATTCTGCAAACACAAACCACTAACTTAGTGGCTTATTTCTGCAAAATCGTTGTCTTTCAGAATCTCATAATGCCTTTGTTTCTTTTTAATTAAATGTCCCCATACAATAATTAAGTAATATATAATGGGATAGTGTCCATAACATGCTGTCAGCACAACTCAGTGAATCCTGGTATTTGAGAAGCAAAGGGACCAAACACAAGATAGATTTCTAGCAGTAATCAAATTTAAGATCAAGTTAGGATACCAAATCTACAGCATGTGTCTGTGTGTAACATCTTAATTTTCATTTCATACAAAGTCTAATGAAATTTGCACTCCTGTATGATAAATGCAGATTATTCCATAGCCCTTATTGTACCAGAAATACCCCCACACACACACACACACTCTGAAGCAAAGAAAACTCTTCATTCATTATACAGGAGCAACAATTTCATTTGACTGTGATTGTATTAAATGAAAAATATGGTGTTATACAGAAAACATGTAGATTGTGGAACCTAACATGATTTTGAAATTCATCTGCTGCAGTAAAACAAATGCAGTTTTTCCATTTGCCGATCAAACCCTGGTTCACCCAGTTGTCCTGACCTCATTATTTTTAAAAGAAAATCAAATATTAACCAGTGATGGCCAGTAACTTTGGTTAAGGTGCTTTGGCAATGTGGTTTGGGGGCCTAAGTCTGTGCACAAGTCAAACAAGCAAGTTAAAAAAAAAAAAAAAACAGAGATTGAAGATTACCAGCCATGCCTGTAATCATTACATGCACTCAGTCACCACCGGCCTTTACATAGTGGGCTGGGATCCAGGTCTATGGGCGAAATAATGAAGCAGAATAATCACAAGCAGTCAGGTAGTACCTGTAGAGGGGCCTAGTGAACCTGAGGCCACATAAATTTAAATATCCACACATATAAAAATATCCACCTGAAGTCCTAAGAGGCTCAATATAACATCAGCTTTAAAGCTCACCAAGGATTCACCGAGTTTTGAAACTGAGATCAAGTTTCTGAGACTACCAGCCTGCCAATGAATGAGCAGGTTCAGTTAAAGCTGGCAAGCTATTAGACCTAAAATAGCAGTTGACCGAAAAGGATTTTGTTTACAGCATTTTTCCATTCCAGCATTCATGGCACTGAGAACACATCAAGTGTTTGCAATCAGTCAAGGCATGCTATACCCCAAAATAAAACAAAATATGTGTTTTTTACCTACAGTCACCTTCTCCATAGACTTTGCTAATTGCAATGGGGAGGGAGTTTCATGCCATTTCTACTGGAGTTTATTTAAACACAACGTGGGCAATTAATTCTTTTAAATAAGCACATGTAGACATAGCATTGGCAAATTAGTTTAAAATAGCTCCTGTAGAAATAGCATGATTTAACTGCATTAGGTTGCCCTCATGGGGAATGAATGAATATATTGGAAACCAGGGCATATCACATAGGGTTACACAAAACTGTGACAGAATGCCATCACAATATGGAACAACATACTTCACCAGGCAGATAGTCTGAGCCAGGCCCACATTGCTTTGCCATAAAGCCGACTCACTGGAGCAGGTCTAGGGACAGCAGAGCAGTAAGTAATCCTGGTGTGAATGAACAAGAAGCTGTGTTTCAAATACTAGCCTATATATATATATATATGTATACACACACACACACACACAAAGAACCTTAGTGTGTGTAACACTGCAGCAAGGGTTAACGCAAACAGCATTGGCTAGGAAGCCAAGTTTCAAAGAAATCTAAAATCACACATACCATATATATAAAGCATCATGGGCTGTATATGCAAATCACCACAAAATATTATGCTGGTTCTGTTGGCCCTTTACTTACTGTGTGAGAGGCCTTTTGGCACCATGCATGTTTGCTTAAAGTCGAATATTTGTGGTGATTTGTATATGCAGCTCATGATGCTTTGTATCATGGGGTATGTCTGAGTTTTTTTATACATATGGGTTTACCTTATGTTTCCGTTAATAAGTAGCACATAACTAGCCTGAATCAGAATTCCTCTAATTTTTTGGTAGCAAACAGCTTAGATAGGGGCATACATTGCTGCACTGCTTGTTGCAAAATTGTAATTAATTCCAGGCAGCACTGCTTGAGGTAGCTAAAAGTAAAATTGTCCCTCATAAAGCCCCCACCCAGGAACAGGGACTGCAGTTAGTGTCTCTTTTGATGGTCAGCTTTTATGTCAGGGCTTTGGAATTGGTTAAAGAAAAGCTGTAGCTGGGAGTATTGTAATTTAAACAGGATAATCCTGTTTAAATTACAATCTACTCAGATACCTCCTTGTAAGCCAGTTGCCTTACCCTCACCCTGCTCCATGCCTTTCTTCACAGAGCAGTTGACTTCATAGCCTGAATATCCACCGAAATTGCAGTGAAAATTATATGTATTGCCAGCTCAAGTGTTGACAGGATTTAGAAATGCAGCATCCTCTTGCAAGGTTTATTTTTTGTCCCACTGAGTAAATTGTGAACTCAGAATCAATAGATTTTCTGAAAATAACGGATTGAATAAGGTTAGGAATAACTTGACAGTTAGTCCTAACAGTATTCAATCAGTTATTTTCCAAAATCTGTGTTGCAGGAAAATGTCTGTTTTAACAACTGTTAACTAGTAATTGAGCTAGATTTCAAGACATCATGGTACCAAGTCTCGAGTCACTTTACCTTTGCAAGTCTGCAGCACTGCGGTCTCGGATCGGATTCTGACAAGTTACAGCGCAGTTAACATGAACGGGTCTGGAGCAGGCAAGATGCAGTCATGAAAGGACTGTGACTCACTAAAGGCCACGTGGAGCTCTGGTCCCACGGGCACTGTTTTGGGGAGTTAATGCAGCAGCAGCAGTATGATCCAGCAGTCCTGTGGCAATTTTGTACACCTCAGGACTGCTAAGCATGCTGGCAGTAATTTAAAAAAAAAATTTGTCAAGCAAGAATCGATATGGATTGCTCCAGTCTCCAGTGTCCACGCTGTGCATGTGAACACACAGGGTGGAGTACTGGATGAATCCATGACAGAACTATGGCTGGTTGTAAATTTTGACTATCAGATGAAGCCCAGAACTGACACTGACCAGCGCCAAAAACCCTGCTTCATTTACAACAACTGGTCCTGCAGCTGGTATGTGTCTTCCTGCGTAAGTGTCTGCTGCTTCTCTTTTAATTATGCAGGGAAGATTGAGACACATACCAGGCAGCCAGCATTTGGCATTCTGCATTCCTTTAAAAAGACTGCCGAGGATAGTAGTGAGCTGAGTGGCACGCTCTGCTCATGAAAAGGAAGGATAATGTCGCGCCACTGCCTGAATCCGCCACTGGCCTGTCATTCCAGCCTGGGCCCTTCACCTCCAGGCTGGCTCATAAAGAGATGGAAGTGAACAGGTACAAGGTATAGAGGGTCTCTGAAATACTTTTGGCTATGCATAAACCTTCCACGAGGAGGACATACACTGCTAAGTTGAAAAGATTTTCCATCTGCTGTTCCAAAACCTCAGTGAAACCCTTCAGGTGTCCACCTGACAAGGTTCTGGAGTACTTGCAGGACCTTTTGATGCTGGCCTACAGTATTCCACAAATCTTAAGATATCTCTTTTATCAGGCCACACCTTTGGAACAATACCTGTGTCAGGCTAGGACTACGGAAACTTTGCTAGCCAGGGACTGCGCCCATGGCATCAGGTGCCAGTGTCTATAAAATGGGCGGCCCCTCCTCTCCTCAGCTCTTTTCCCGCTGATCTTGCTTGTTGGTCCCGCCATAGGAAATGCCGCTAATAACCACTGTTTTTTCTTTTAAGTAATCACTTTTATAGTGATTTTCGTGACTCGAAAGAACCATTGAAGCATTTCCAACACTGTGACTGCAGAGAAATCTACTAGGACAATGTCCACGAGGTGTGTGTTTGATGCCTCAAGCCTCTTTCACAGTGTAAAAGCTGGTGAGGTCTGCTGGGGATTCAACTCTACCACCAGGTGACGCAGAAACATTGGAAGAATTCCTCCTTCAGAAAACTCTAGCAGCAATGGAACAGCAGCTAAAGGGTAAATCCGTGTCACTGACCCGTCAACCAAATCATGGTCATTAAAATTATCGGACAAATCCTCGGGGAGCTACAAACACTGGGGTAATGAGAGGGCTTCCCGGCAAGGTCCAAGTTGCCACCCTGGTGTGCAGGTACATCCCAGACTACAATGCCATAAGCCAGTGGCGGCTTGACTTCCCTGACCATCAACCAGACACCAAGGTTGTGGCTTGGTATAGGCACCGCTGGGCTTACGACGGGCTGGTATGCTCAAAGAATCTACATCTGCTGTCAACTAGTACGCCACTACCTCAAATGGCATTGACACACAGGCAGTACTATCTTTCTCAGACATGACATGATATGGTATGGTATTTACTGCCATGCCTACCACTACATTGAGCATGTCAATGGGGACCACTGTTATTACATTGGCCCTTGACTGACACTGCAGTCTAACATACTGCAGAATAAACTTTCTTAGATGCTGCCAGCACAGTCATACATTCCTGTCAATGAGCGATACGACAGTGATTGTGAATGGAATCCTGACCTCATAATGGAGGAGGAAGAGGAAGACTGCTGAGGATAGCCAGCACACATGGCACCAGCTCATCAGTCTCCTTCCTATAGTGAGGCTTCTGTAGTGTATACACAAAGGTCACCTCCAGAGGAACCCTCACTTTTGCCATGAAGCAGCAAATGCAAACTGCCATGAGCTTTGCTTTGGAAGAGCAGGACTCTACTAAGAAGAACCTGCTGCAGTTTCTGGAGATGCCAGACTCTTCCTCTACTATTGTTCCTCCCATTTCCAGCATTGAGGATGCCATTTATGCAGCCTGGTGTAGGCCAAACAACATACCAGCTGTTTGCAGGAAGACTGACACAATGTATTCTGTCTCTTCTGAGAGCCTTGTGCTAACCAGTCTGACTGATTAAGTTGTGATCACAAATTTATTTATTTTAAAATATCGGATTTACAAAGGCACCTCATCGATAAAAGACAACAGTAGTACAGATACACAGGTTATACACAGACAATTATTATAGTCATCCATGGAAATACATGGTTGGCAGCAGTAAAATACAATATAACACAGATTAGGCACACAGGTACCACGTCAGTAAAACAGCAAGCATTGTGTAGGCACACAGGCAACACGTCCGGGAGTTCAGAATAGTTCTAAGAAATACAATATACTGTATGTATAAAGCAGTGTATTAGCAGAGAAATCACAGATCGTTCAACATGAGGGCTTGCGTAGTAAGTGACCTATCACAGTGTATCAACAGACTAATATTGACACACATAGTGAGACAGTAGGTACAGATTAAACAAATGGTACATTCTACGCAAGCATTTAGGCAAAATCAGGCCATGCAAGACCGGTACAAAACTTTCAGAACTATAGTATTCGCAAAATGAATTAAAGGGTAGAGGGAGAGGGTGGGTAGGAAGGGATGCAGAGAGAGATGGGTGGGCTGATTAATATATAATAAATGCCCATTCTACATCAAGGGAACCTAGACACCTGAGCTCCCTACCACCAGATAAGGAATGCAGGAGGTTGAATGTATTGGACAAACATACTTGTGCTTATGCCTGTCAGGGCCGGTGCATTGCCAGTTACCAGCAACACCCTATGGAGGAAGGCTAAGGCTGCAGCACAGGCCTTGCCTAATGGTTCAGCCAAACAGGAGTTAATAAAACCTAACTGCTGGTGCTAATTTGGGTAAGAATTTGTTCCGCACAGCATACGATGCCTGTGGAGTAGCTGCAGCCTCTGGCATCTGTCTTGGGCACTGCTCCTAGCACAGGGTGGCAGCTGCCACTGATGTGCAACAAAGAGTTCTCAGTGCCCCATTCAGGGATAGAAACTGTATGGTCATGATGTTGAAGAAGCTTTGAAAATCTTCAAACATCTGGCAAGAATCTGAAGTTAGTGAAGTATCTGTACTATACCCAAGGAAGGAGTACAAGCAGGGTCACTTTGCCAATCTGCAAAGACATCTGTCAGGCCTATAAACCACAGGTTAGAGGTGCGGGGCCTTGCCAGTCCCCTCCCCTCAGGTGCCCACTCAGAAGCACCTAGAGCTGGTGGAGCCAGGGCTCACCTACCCCCAGCTCAACATGACTGCTTGTACACCCCATTATTACCTCCAGGGTGGCTGTAGGGGTCGCCATCCTCCATTTGGATCAGCGGAGGCAGTGACCACAGACTAATGGGTACTGAGATTATAGAGAAGGGTCATGCTCTGGAGCTTCTGGAAAACCCTCCAGATCATCCATCAGTTGAGACAACATACTTACCAGGGCACAAACCTGTTGAAAGAGGAAGTACAGACTGTACTTCACTGAGTCATAGAAACTGTACCTCCCAGACAGAGACACAAAGGGTTTTATTCCAGATACTTTCTGGTCCCAAAGTGAACAGGAGATCTGAGACCTATTCTGGATCTTAGGGACCTTAGCTTCTTCATAGAATACAAGATGTTTGCTGTGGTCTCTCTTTCAGGGGAGCATTACCAGTTCAGATTGTTGCCCTTTGTCTTGTCTTCTGCATCATGGGTCTTGACCAAGTGCTTGGTAGTAGCAGCAGCAGTCCTTTGCAGGAAGGCCTGTATATTTTTCCTTACCTGGATGACTGGCCATTAAAGGTCCACCCAGGGACAGATTATTGTTGGTCACTGTCTTCACGATCTTGGACACAAAAAGTACATTGCACCCCTTTAGATGCGCTTTGCCATGGATGTATAGACTATGGTACAAGGGATCCCAGAAGGCTGGCCTCTCTGGGCACCTGATTCTGAGACACCGCACCACCATCTAGGTCACCGTATTGGAACCATTTGGTCCGGTACCAGGTTCCAACACAATTGCTAACTTCATGCACACACCCAGTGCCCAAGATGCCCCACTATCTAGGTCACCATTATTCGAATCTTTCTGTACCATCAAGTATCGAGACACCTCCTTAGCCCATCTTTAAGGACTCTACCATGGCTAAAAGGGTACCACCAGGCCATGAAGCTGCAGATCCAGACTTGGCATTTTTGCCACAAAGTATCAACTCTAAACCAAGTCTGCAATCACCTGACAATACCCCCAGAGAGCAAGCCCAGGATTGAGCCCTGTCCCCTGATCCAGAGTGCCCCCAGAAGCCCCTGTCCATCTCCATAGGGACTTTAGTCTCTGGACGACTTCCCCAACTTAGTCTCTCACTCCCAATAATCTGTCAGCACCTGCCTACCAGACTTGTGCCCCAAACCCCTTCACCCTTTCAGAGGTTAGAAGGGCCACCCTGAACCCGACCTCCTGGAACTCTAGTCAGCTCGACAGGCAGGGAACCCGACCTCCTGAAACTCAAGTCGGCTTGACCATGCAGATTTGAGCTCTTACAGACTTCCATAGCTCCGGTTCAAGCCTTTCCTGGGGGCAGAGCCCCAAACTCTCAGGAATGTTACCTCCTGACCTGATGCTGCCCCTGGGGATAGACTTCCATAGGCCTGGTTATTACCGGGGACCGGGCACTGGGCCAAGTAGAGCTGCTGGCCTGTACCCTTCTGGACTTCCATAGCTCTGGTTCAAGCCTTTATTTTAATTGACATTTTTACCCTGATTCTCTGGGCCAGTCCTCTGCTGAGGAGCCACTGGGCCATCCACGGTCTTCTGTCTGACCCACTGTAGTCCATCACTGAGCCTTAGTTTGCCCTCCAAATAGGGGTAGGGGTGGTCAGCTACACCCCAGTCATGCATATCTTTGGCACCTGGGCGGTGGCAACAATGTCTGTCCAGGATTTACTGGGGTCCGCTGGAAGCAGGGCCAAGCTTTTCATTCCTGGTTCTCAACGTCACATCCTCCTGATGTGGCATTCTTGCTGCACTGCCACGCATGCGGTCACCCAGGTGGCAGTATTGCAGTGGGAAATAGCAGCCCTCCTCCCCGGAGAAGGAGAGTCCACGGATGCTCACTCCTTCTCTCCTGGCTGGCCCTCCAACAGCCTAGATTCATTCCCGAACCCGGTCCATCAATGTTGAGGCAGTAGCTCTACCACTGTGCCAGCAGGTTCAAGCCTTTCTCAGAGAGCAAGGAGCCCCAAACTTGCAGGGATGCTGACCTCACTCTCCTGATGCTGCCCCGGGAGGGGATATTTCCATGTGCATGCTTGTACCCAGGGACCAGAACACTGGGCTTACCCAGGATTTGGTGCACTCAGGCTGGGTAGAGCCACCGGCCTGAGTCCATCAGGACTTCCAGAGGGCAGCATTTCACCCTCTGGCCACCACTTCTGGTGGACAAGGCCCAGGAAGACACTTTGTTCCTGGGACCAGACAGCCCCAGGAGTCCCTGTCCACCTTCATAAGGACTTTATCTCTGGATGACTTGTAGGGACTTTGTCTCTGGATGCCTCAAACTTAGTCTCTTGCTCCTAATAATCAGCCGGCACCTGCCTACTGGAGTCCCACATAGTCCCTTCACCTCTTCGGGTTGACAAAGGTGCACCGTCAACCTGACCTCCTGGAACCTCGGTTGGCCTGGGCTATGCAGATTCAAACCCATCCAGTCTTCCGGAGGGCAGGCTCTAACCCATCACCGTAGTCTCCAGTGGATGAGGCCCAGGGAAGGCACCTCATCCCTCGCCCAGACAGCCCCCAGAAGTCCTTGTCCACCTTCATAGGGATGACTTGTAGGCACTTAGCCTCTGAACACCTTGGAACTTTGTCTCTGGACACCTCAAACTTAATCTGTAGCTCCTAATCTGCCAGCACGTGCTACCGGAGTCATGCCCAAAGTTCCCTTCACCCTTTCGGTGGGAGGTAGAGCCACTTCAACCCGACCTCGTGGAACTCTGTTCAGCCTGAGGCAGGCAGATTTGATCCCTTTCAGACTTCCAGAGGGCCATTGGTCTGCAAAGGTACTAGGCTTACCCGGCTTCAGTGCACCCAAGCCAGGTAGGGCTGCTGGCCTGCCCTGCTGGACTTCCGCAGCTCAGTTTGAGCCCTTCCGGGGCTAAGAGACCCAAACTCACAGGGATGCTTGCCCTGATCCCTGAGGACCCCTCAGGTGGAGAGCTCTCCCAGAAGGCCCAGCTGCCAAGCCCAGGATCAAGGGGTTGGGAGACCCACACCCACAGGGTAGCTTCCCAACAGTGACCCGGTGCTGGTGGGACAGCTCCCTGCCTGGTCCAGACTTGTATTTGAGATGGTCGTCTGCCTGTTGTTTGGCTTCCTCAGGGCTGGGAGGCCCAAACTCACAGGGCAGCTTCCCCACACACCCCAGGTGTCTGGTGGGATGGCTCCCTTCCTGGGTTTGAGTGCCTGTCCCAGGACCGCCCCTTGCCTCCACCCCTGGGACTTGGAAAGGACCCTCCAGCTAGGGGGCATCTTCTCATGCCACCTCCACAGACTCCACCATCACTCACACCACTTACCTGGCTCTGGGCTCACAAACTTGGGCTTACCACTCACCTCCAAGCCTGAAAGGGTGACCCACCCCTCCATCAAAACCATGCCTGCCAACCTCGCACCCAGGCCTGGCTGCACTTCAGAGGAACACCCGCCCAGTGACTATTATGCACAACCCCCATTATTTTAGAGACATGCTGGCCCTGCAGGAGATGTTCTAGTCAGCCTCCACGGGGGTGAGTGATCACAGGGCCAGTTCCAACTGGGGCTATCTGGTAGAAATCTCAGGGGCTCAGGCAAGAAGCTCAACAGTGGTATTCTCCTGCAAGGAGAATCCATCTGCTGGCATCCCAAGCACTCTGCCGAGGGCTGATATTTAGTAGATTGCAGCTTGTTGCTGCCTGCTACATACGAATACCTGACCTAGAATCAGGTCGCCTGCAAACAATTTAGCACCCAGTTCCCCATGAACATGCAGTGCACTGCTGGAGAGCGGTGGCCCCCTTCTGTCCGCCTGACCCAGTAATGAATGGCTCCCCACACCAACCTTGCAGCTGGCTGTCCTTGGCCAACTGGAGATCCACGGTGCTACAGTATCATTATGTTTAGGCAAGATTCTGACTTAGAGGTGTTCAGTCATAATCCTACAGATGATAGCTTCACCATTGGCTCCTCAGCCAAGTACATTCACCAAATGTCTGAACTTGCAGTTCCTCTCGTACTGAGCAGGATTACTGTAAAACTTATCATCTGTAGGGTAAAACTAACCTGCCTCACAATGGTCTAAACCCAGCTCACATTCCCTATTAGTGGGTGAACAATCCAACGCTTGTGAATTCTGCCTCAAAGTGATAAGAAGAGCAGACATCAAAGGATCAAAAAGTGACTTTGTTATGAATGCTTGGCCACCAAGCCAGTTTTCCCTGCAGCAACTTTTCTGACACCTGCTTAAAACCCAAAAAGCCAGAAGGATTGTGAGGCCCCGCTTCACGGTCTGTATTCATACTGAAGATCAAGCGAGTTTTGCCCTTGTGCTCTACAGGAGGTTTCTGTCCTTCCTGAGCTTGCCTTAGGACACCTGTGTTACTCTGACAGGTGTACCACCCCAAACTCCTTACCTGACATTGTCCCTGGAGCAGGTTGTGCCCAGAGGCCCAGGCAATTGAGCCAGCAGTGAGAGCCCTGGTGGGGTCACCTTCCGCCTCATCAGGTAAATAAAAAACAATAACAGTAGTGGTATTTCACTGGCAGCTGAGGCCTCCATTTACTCTACACCTCTCACGTCTCTTCACAGTGTCAGACTAGAGTCAAGCTCAACAGGGTCTTCTTTTCCCACTGATTCTGCCAAGCTTGTTCCCTTGGCTGTGGTTTTGCTAGATGGTAGATAGGGACAGTGGGAATCTCATTAATTTATTCATGCACATCACTAATTAGATGACGAGGCATTTGGCTACCTTAAAAGAGTCATAGTTGCTCCCACCATTTACCCATGCTTCATTGAATTACTGTTTTGCAGTGTTATAACTAGCTACTAATTGCAGTGCTATTTAAATTAAGGTGATATGGAATCTTATTGAAACTGATTCACAGTATTGGTAGTTTACTCACCTGGTAAAGGTGATTGTGGGGAATACATCTCTAAGGCACTCAGACAATCATGACATCATGGGTTGTGTGTGCACCTGATAGGTTGCTTGATGCACATGTGACTTGAAGAAAGTCCATCCCCACCTGAGAGAGGGGTCTGCTCTCCTATGGTCAGTTGATGTAGTCCAAAGCTGTATCTGTAACAATAATCTGTTAATACCTTTTGCTGTTAATGAGTGTAGATATATAGTGACCACTTAGCAGTAGAAAATTGTTGTGTAACTTTATTTTGTTATTGCACTATACATATAGATGTTGGTGATGTCCGAACCTGCTAATTTGTAATAGCAGTATCATACATTCATACAATGTATGAAAACTTGTTGAGTCTTTCACGTCTGTTGGGTGGAATGTGGAGTGCCTCAGAGATATATTCCCCACAATCACCTTTACCAGGTGAGTAAACTACCATTGTGGGGATAATTTCTGAGGCGCTCCACAGTCATGACATCATGGGTCATGAAAAGGCAGTAATCCTCTTGCTAGGGTGGGTCAGACGTGTTGTCTTGTACCTAGTCCTTACATACTGCTAAAGATTTCCTGCAGTATTCCCATTTTCTCTGCCCAGGAAGTTTCGATTGCTGTGGTAGAGTGAGCCTTCAGATCTCTTGGTGCAGTCGAGTTATTCACTCTGTATGGTGCTGTGATCGCTGTTTTAAGGTACATGGCAATCAGTGATTTTGAATCTGGTTTTCCTTTTCCATGCAGCATTATGAACAGTCTGTTTTGTATATTTCCTCTGTCCTTGATAGGTATGTGCTAAGTACCCTTTTCATACCCTGCATTTCAAGCTGAGGGTTGTTTGTGTTCCCCTTAGGGGTTCTGCAGATATTTCAATAGTCTGGTTGATGTGGACTGTCAATGATACTATTGGTCAGAATGACATTATAGGTCTAAGGGATATTCTGTCAGTGTAGAATGTTAGGAGTGGGGGTCTGCATGAGTGTGCCTGTAGTTCTCCTCCACGCCTGGCAAATGTTAGCGCCATCAGGGAGGGTGAAAGTGTTAATGTCTGTGCCAAGCCTATGTCATGCTCTGGGCCCTGTTTGCTCAAGAATGGTACGAGAGGTCTCATGTTGCACTTGGCCAATGGCACTATGTCTAACAATGATGACATTGCTCCCAGTACTTGTGAAACTGCTTGAAGTTCTGGATTTCTGTGTTTCTGTAATTGGGTATTCTGTGCAATAATTAAGCGGACTTGGCATTTACTGGGTCGCCGAGACCCGGATTTGTGTCGAACAGTGAGCCTAGACTATCTGTAGACTGGCTAGGGATGATAGGTAGCTTTTTGATAGATTATTACAGAGCTGTGATTTTGTAGGCAGTATACTACTGCATTTGTTCTCAAACGGACTGTTGTACAGTTCTGGTCTTGATCTGGTCAATAGGGTATTACTTGTATGCCCTTAACTTTTTTTTTTTTTTTATCATGAATGCTATTGTTACCATCGTGAACACATTTGAGGTTGATGGTAGGTTGAATGGTAGCACTTGTATTGGTATCATTTTCCAAAATGTGACATAAACGGAATTTGTAGTGATGTAAGTCGCCACAAATGTAGTGACATTAGGTAATCTTCTGAGCTTATAACAGTGGGGTGGACCTGATTGTTTCCATTTCTAGGGTGTGAATTGTACAGAATTGTTTAGGTCCGAACTGGGCAGAGCCCTCTGGTCCCTTTTGGGTACCTTGTCAAATATGGAGTATCTTCCTTTCCTTTTTTGTAATGTGTTACCCTGTCTATAGTCTTGTTGTGCAGCAAGTCTGTCAGTACTGTTTGGACTTGTGTCGGGTAACGTGTTTTTTGGCACAGGAAATAGGACTAGAAGGTTCTTTGTTGGTATGCGAGAAAGTTGTATCACATATCCTAGTCTTATTACTTGTAGGACCCACCTGTCTTATGTGGCTTGCCCCACGCTTGTGTGAAGAGTAGCAGTCAGTCACCGACTGGAATATTTTAGTATTGCTTGTAGCAATAGTAGTTGTTGTTTCAATTGGGTTCTCATGGGGAGTAGTTTTCTACCTTGGATGGGAACCCTTCTAGTGTGATATCTGATGCAATGTTTTTGTGGGTATGGCTGCCTGTAGTTGTAATTGCCCTGTCTTGTCTTGAAAGGAATGAGAATGGTATGTTTGTCTAGCTGGCAGATAAGTGGATCTGTTTGACTGGTCTTTGGTATCTTTTCCTTGAGGTATCTTTCTAGACCTTAACCGCACAGTCTGTTTGTCTCCTGTTTTTGAAATGTTGCTGTATGCAGCGTGTTGGGGCATAGGCAGTAGTTATCACGGGATCTCTGTGATGGCAAGAGTCTGCTGTTTGTCCCTCAGAAGATGGTGCCTGAGGTCTCACAAGCGTTGGGAGCCAATCAAAGGGCTGCTCCCACACTGAGCGAGATCTCAGACCGGAAGAGACAAGGGGAGAGGAGTGAGTCATTTGGGCATTTCTATGGACCTGGGGCTATAAAACAAACATTTTGGTTGGCTCCATGTTGGTCCGCAGCCTAAATACCCTGTATGGGGTACAACGGTAGTGTGGAAGTTGCAGAAAGCCGCTGCTTCAGTCGGGTTCCACCATGGAGCTAGAGGCTGTTTGAATGGTGACCTGCCACAGAAACTGGGATACCTGTAATGAAGGTTGGGCCACTGTCCTGCACTCAGACACCGCTGTAAGGGTGCCAGGTTGAGATTTGCCTTGCTTTTCTTGTACAGTTAATTTGATGAGCCTTGTTTTTTTTCTTGGTTTTATTTTTTCCTGAGGAAGCATTTGCTCCTGTAACTGCTAGCAGGGGTATCCAGGTAGTCAAATCTCCTTACATTATAAGGCCCAGTGGATACTTTATGGATGTTTGCTCCTGGAACCGCAAGCAGGGGTATCCAGGTAGTCAAATCTCCTACATTATAAGGCTGAGTGGATACTTTATGGACGTTTGCTCTGGAACCCCTAACAGGGGTATCCAAGTAGTCAATTTCCTTACATTATAAGGGCCAGTGTATACTTTATGGTCATTTGCTCTAGAACTGCTAACAGGGGCTTCCAAATAGTCAGTCTCCTTACTTGTAATTTGCTCTGTTCTACTAAAAGTCTTATAAACCAATGTTGTGATATATGCAGAACTATACATCACGCATTAGTTTTCTGTACTTTTGCCTGGTATATTGTAGTTGTACAAGCACAAACTGATAACCAGAATGCGGATTTTGATAGCATCCTGTATTTAGTGGCAATCGTCTTACAATTTTTGTATATATGACTTATACTGAAATATTATGAGTCTTACCTTTGCCTCTAGATTTAGTTAAATATGCTGGACATGTAGGGTGTGTTGCAACTTTGGTTCAGCTGCAGCTCTTTGTTTTGGCCATTGCAGTAAGCAGAGAGAAGGTACATAGAAACAGTGTTTTTTTGGGGAGGAATTAGATACTGTATATTGTTTTACTTATTTATTATTTCCTTAATTCTTCCCTGCACAGTAATCAATAATGTTCTCCACTGTACAGGCTATTGCTGTGCCTGTGCATTAAAGTGTGCACTGTCCCTTTAAATATGGTTAGAGTGAGCGAGAAACTCAGTGTTATGCTGCCTTGTCCACAGCTGTGGTAATAGTCCTGCCCCCAATGTATTTTCCCCATTGTTAATTGATTTTCAAATCGTTGCCCTTATATTTAATTATTCACATTGTGGTCTGCTGTTGCAGATCGGTTGGTGCTTTAACAAACGCCCTTTGTGCTGGTTGAACGTTTATGAGCATATTTATGTTCTTCACAAGATGGCAGCAGCGACTGTCAGTCAATCTCTGTTTGGCAACCACCTACACCCTAATCCCGCATGGGTAAGGGGTGAGTGGAGAGCTTTTCCGAGATCACAGCAGCAAGTCTCGATATTCTTTCTGTGGCTGCCGATCTGATAGGCAAGTTAGGTTACTCTCTCAATGCCCTCATGAGACCTACTTGTTTATGGTGTTTTGGTCAGGTAGATGATAAAGGAGTTTCTCTACCTTTTGATAGAAGAAGGCAGTGAGTTTAAAAGACATAATGTGCCATAAAAAGTCTAGAGAACATGTCATTTTGAGGTGAGGCACAGAGGGACTGAGAAAATGCTTCAGAGACTGTTGTGTAGTGATGTCTTGAGTGAGCACTTCAGGTGCTACTATGCTTGTAATGGGGAACTGTGGCACATTACTTAGTATTTTAGAAGTCTGGGATGCTGCAGGGTACTCCAGACGTTCTAAGGTGGCCACTTTCAAATTTAACAATGTATAGACTCTGGAGCTGCTGGAAGGGCTCCAGGTCAGGCATCTTAGTAAGGTGGTATGCTTATTCTGAACAGCACGTAGGGAAACTCAGAGTATATGCCCAAGTAAGGAATGAGAGCCTTTAATTATGTAGTAGCCCCTGATGTACTGAGCTCCTGGGACTGCTGGTAGGGGTTCAAGTAACTGTGGCTGTGGAATCTGTTTGGTCATCTGTGACAGACCTCAGACAATACATGGCTGTGTTAGCATCCTTTAAATTTCAAAAATGTGATGAATTAGCTTGTTCAAACCCTTTTTTTTAAATTAAATTAATAGGGCCAAGCCATGCATTCACATTGGTATGCATTAGATGAGGAGACACTTTTTTTACAGAGAGGGTGGTGGCTGGGTGGAATGTGTTACTTGCAGAAGTGGTATCCAGTAGAACAGTGGACTGCTTCAAAAGGTGATGGGACAGGACAAGGAGAGGTCAATGAAGGAAGGGTGAGCAGCTGCAGAATAGGTGCTAGCTGCACATTCGAAAGCAGACTTGATAGACCCTATAGGCCTTTATCTGCTGGCAAATTAGATAGTTCATGATACTTTGTCACACACAGTACATAGAAGCAGCCCTTAATTAATATGTGATTGTGCCTTTAAGAGAAAAAACAACTGAATATTAGTGAAAGAAATGACTATTAAAGTTCACTATTTCCCAAATAGTTATTTTAATTAAACCTCCTTGTGTGCTGACCCAATATAGTACAGTGCTGTGTATCATTTTGGCCCTTTTGTATGCTTTGGTTATCTCTGGGTTAATGAAGGCATGTGTCTTGGGGGCAGGATGCTTTAGTTAATCCTTGGCTTGGCTGTGGTAAACTGAGGAGGAATCATCTGCATTGCTGCTTGTATAATAGGACACAGTCTGGGGCAGAAGCATTTTTGTTCTGTAAAACGCTTCTTCAGTTCTCTCTATGGTCAGTGTTAAATGTTAGGAGACTTTGCCTTGAGAAGCTATAGCAATTGCTAGCTCCATTCTCCACTGCAAGATATGTTGGATTCAGTCAAATCTTGTTTGTTTATCCTCATCTAAGATGGTGGCGAAATCTCATGAGAGCTGAGAGCCAGTCAGCTTGCAGCTGTCATGTAGCAGGAGATTTGGAAACAAGAAAGAAGTAGGGGATGTGATGCTGCTAGGAGTTGTTTGAGAACTTGGGCCCATAAAATAACATTTGGTGGCTCCATTTTGGTCCACAGAGTTTCCTTTTCTCTGTGGGACTGTTTTTGTAGAAAATAGCACAAAGTGGTTGTGGTGCTTTGATTTAGTGCCACAGAATTCCAGTAATGTCTGAATCCAGCTCAGGCATTTTAAGCATTTTCTAATGCAAGGAAACGTTTTGGGTCAGTTTGAGAGTACCTTTTGCAAGTGGGGGCTGTAGGATTCAAACCCAGGTCTCCAGATTTGCAGCTCAGAGCCTTAAACCGCTGTGCTATGCTGCATCCCTTGTGTTCAATTATGTGGGTCAGACATTATTTTAGTTCCTGGCACTGCTAGCAGGGGTGTTCAGGTAGTAGTTAATCTCTATACTTGCACAATGCAATAATGTTCATAATTTGAATACTGTGCTGGCAATTTTCAGCTAACATTTTCCTAGACAACCGATGCTAGTTGAAGGCACAGTGCTAACATTTCTAAGACTGCCAGTTTTGCAATTTTAAACAGTTGCATATCTGCAGAAACATACTCTTGTGGTCTTTTTTTGAGCTTTGTTGTAGGATATTAATAAATGGCATAGCCAGGTGGCTTCTTACCTTAGTAATGAAGTTGTTCTTTATAATAAACATTTGTTCTTTACAAGAAGCACACTGGAGCTCTAGAGTGTGCTGCAACCTGTTTTGATGCACATAAGAACTGACCATAGAGAGCAGACCCCTCTCAGGTGGGGGATAGACTATCTTCAAGTCACATGTGCATCAAGCAACCCATCAGGTGTACACACAATCCATGATGTCATGACTGTGAAGTGCCTCAGAGATTATCCCCACAATTAAATTACAACTAGGCTACTAGTTGCTATCTAGACAAACGTGATATTGAATCTAATGGCAGGTGCTGTTTAGAGTAGGAATATAATGCACCGCTTAGTTTAACAGGTAGTTACTGTTTAGTTTAGGGGATTTGCAGCTAAGTATTGGCACTAAAATACAGTTAAGCAAAATTAAATTGTAGGGACTGTTTAGACTAAGTAGATAGTGCATTTAACATGTAGTAACTTTTAGTTGAAGGAGTTATTGCAACTAAGTGTTGGTACTGTTTAGACTAGGAATATGCTGCATTTAAAATACGATTGCAGTTAAGCCAGATGAAACTGTAGAGACTGTTTGGACTAGGAGGATAGTGCATTTAATGTACAGCGCAATTAATGCACTCATTTGTACTTTTAGATTAGGAAGGTACCAATTTAAGTACAGTTGCAATTAAGCCAGACGAAAGGGGAAGGACTGTTTAGGAAGAAAGTGATGTCAACATATAATTGTAGTTAAACAAAATTGGAGGGTATAGTGTGGTTAAAGGACTGAGTAATTTCAGAACTTCAGGAGTACTTATAGCCAGAACAGTGGAGGGTAAAATGGGGTGGGGCAGGGTTAGGGGACGAAGCACTGGACAGGGCAGCCAGGAAGGATTGTAGGTTGTCTACTGTGTAGGAACGTAAGAGAACTAAAATGGAAATAGGATGCCCCACTAAAGCTTTACAAGAAATGAAAGGGGAAAGCTAGACATGGAGCAGACATACAGGGACCAAAGAACAGCAGCAATGGGGAGAGACAGGAAGAAGTCAGGCAAGGGATAAGTCAGCAGAATATGCAATACCTATATGAAGGGACAGAGGGAGAGGTGGATGAGGGTAGGAAAAGGGGGACATAAAACAAGGAATTTAGGGCAGGAGCTGGAGAGCTCAGGAAACCGCCTCGGGTGACTACATACAATAGATACACTGGTAGAGGGACTCAATGAACAAAGACAAGGTGAAGAAGAGGTTGTAGCAGGATGCCGGAAAGGTAGTGGGGAACAAAGTCAGGAGGTAGCTCTAGAGGGCAGAAACCATATGTCTTGATGGAAGGAGACAGAGAGATGACAAAAACAAAGGACAGACAGGAATGGAGAAGAAAGAAAAAGTAAACTGAGGGTAGACAATACAGGGGCAAGAATCACGAGAGGAATGGTCCACACAGGAATCAGGTGGAGGATGGAGGTGAAGGAACAAATGTAGAAATAATGGCTCGAGACACGGAGCAGCCGGAGATAAAGGGTAATCTTGATACGGGGGAGGTGGGTAGAGAATATGACCAGTCTGGAAAGAATAGAATAATAGTCTACAGGGACTGGATAATAAGAGGTATACAATGGAAAGAGGTGAGGACACATATGAGGACAACAGTGGTGTGCGACCTGGGGTGGAGGCAGGTAAAGCAACTCAAGAAATAACTGAGGTAATAAGCGTGGCAGGGAAAAACAGACTTGATACAGCACATGGGGACAAATTATTTAGCGGGAAGAGATTGTGTGGTGCAGCAGATTTATGGACTTAGCTGTGGCAGGTAGGCAATCCAGAAATCATTAACCTTTCTGAGATAATTCCAGTATCAAGGGCAAGCACAGCTAGGAAGAAGAGGATATTGGAATTTAATGGTTGGCTGGGCCACTGGTGTAAGGAGGAGGATACAATCTTATAGGCACATGGGGAGACACATGGTTAGACAAGAGACTCTATAGTGGTGACAGACTAGATCTGACCTGGGAGGGGAGAAAGAAAATTAAGGCTAAATGAGGGAATATATGGCAAGAGAACTGGGTTTAAACTGCTAAGGGGAGGCAGAACTGGGGAGGCCAGAGCACCTCCCCACATCAGTAGAACCAAGGAAAAGGGAGCAAGGATGGATATCAGATCTGAAAATAGGATGGAAGTAGGTTAAATTGGATTAAATCAGAAAAAGGCAGAGGCACAACTAAGACAAAGTGGAGGTGGCATGAATACGCACAGTCTGGGGAACAAGATGGCAGAACTGCAGGTGCTCTTAGCAGACAGCAGGATGGACATTGCCACCATTAAAGAGACCTGGGCAACAGCACACATGACTGGGACCTATCGATCCTAGGTTACTGGCTATGTAGAAAGGACAGGGAGACAGGAAAAGGGGTGGGGTGGTGGCATACATAAGGGATGGTATTGGGTGCAAGGGAGGAAGAATTTGAAAGAGGGAACATGGTGGTGATGTAGCTCCAGCTTCAGATGAACAAAGGAAAGAAGATATGATGGGGGTGGTAACAGACCACCCAGTCAGGAGAGGACAAGGACAGAGAGTTATGCACTCATTTAACTAATGAAGAGGGGGAGATAGTAGTGGTAGGCAACTTTAACTTGCCCAAAATTGATGGGTAGACCAGCCACATCCTCGCCAGAGCCAAGCAATCCTGGACGCAATCTAGGATGACTTCATGACGCAGTATGTGACCAGTCCCACCAGGGGGGAAGCAATTCTGGACCTAGTGCCTTCAATGGTGAACATGTGCAAGACAAAGACATTGGGGATCCCATGGGTGGAAGCGACCACAACACAGTGTGGTTCAGCCTAGACATGGGTAGGGGAAGAAACACACAAAGACAAAAGTGCTAGACTTCAGGAAAGCTAACTTCAGGAGAATGAGGGAAATGATTAAAGAAGACATAGTGAACTTAGAGGAAGGCTTGGGTGTTGAGGAAATATGGGATACAATCAGAGGCCATACAGAAGGCTACAAACAGCTGCATAAAGACGAGGGAAAGAAGGCAGGGACTCTACCACCTAGCTGGTTTAGCAAGGAGGTGGTTAAGGTAGTGAAAGACAAAAGGGCTGCATACAGGGAAAGTAGAAAGACAGTGAGGGTGCAGGATGAAGAGGAGGAGGAGCCAAAGGCTGGCTAAACTGGCAAAATGGATGTAATACAGGCAAAAGCAAAAAGGAACTCCAGATAGCAGAAGGGATAAAGAAGAGAGATAAGGTCGCTTTTCGCTACATCAGAGAAAAAGAGACAAAAGGATGGCATAGTCAGGGGAGAGCATAGTGGTGGAAGACGGGATGAAAGCGGAGGTATTAAACAAATACTTCTGCTCAGTTTTACAAAAGAAAAGGGGCCCAATACCGCACAGTAGGAAGAACAGGGAGGGGGCTGGCGAGGACCCAATAGGGGCCATAAGGACTGAACGGGGAAGGAGGGCTCATGAATGTGAAGGTCGATAAATCCGGGCCTGATGGATTACACCCCAGGATACTAAAAGAGATGGCAGAGGAACTAGCAGGCCCACTGAGAATACTGTTCAATAGATCTCTTGTTATGGGGTGATGTAAGGGGAATGAAGAACAATGCATGTCGTACACTCCATAAGAGTGGCCCAAGGAGGACCCTGGTAACTAAAGGCCCATCAGCCTGACTTCGATTGTGTGTAAACTAATGGAGACAATACTGAAGGAGGGCCTGGTCAAGTTCTTAGAGGAAAAGGGCCCACAGGACAATAAACAACACAGGTTCATGGCAAGCAGTTCATGTCAAATGAACTTGATTGACTTCTTTGATTGGGTCACCTGGACAGTGGACAAAGGCCAGGCAGTGGATATCATATCTGGACTTGAGTAAGGCCTTTGACTCTGTGTCGCACAAAAGGTTGATAATAAAGCTGAAAGACTTAGGGGTGGGGGAAAGGTTAGTTAGATGGTTGATACTGGCCGAGTGGCAGGACACAGATGGTAGTAGTGGGGGAGGAAGATGTCCAGTACAAGGGAAGTTACCAGTGGATTCCTCAAGGGTCGGTGTTGGGCCAGTGTTGTTTAACATCTTTATTAGTGACATAAGGGAAGGCATTTGGGGAAAAATGTGCATCTTCACAGACGACACCAAGCTTTGTGGGAGGGTGAACACCCAGGAAAGGATACGGGAGATGAGGGAGGACCTAACCAGGCTAGAGAGATGGTCGGGTTATGGCAACTAGGGTTCAACGCCAAAAGTGCAAGGTGATGCACACAGGGCAAAGAACCCGAGAACAGAGTACTACATTGGAAACGCTCAGGTTACGCCATCGGAGGAAGAAAAGGATCTTGGAGTGATAATTTCTAATGACCTAAAACACTCAACTCAATGCAAAAGGCAGCAGCAAAGGCAAATAGGATGCTGGGGTGTATTGCAAGGAGATTTAGCAGTAGGAAGAGTGAGGTTATTCTGCCACTGTACAGATCATTGGTGAGGCCTCACTTGGAATACGGAGTAAGATAATTAGCATCAACACCTGAAGAAAGACAAACATGCTGGAAAGGGTACAAAGGAGAGCGATTAAATGATAAGAGGGACAGCAGGATAGATCATATACATGTAACCCCCTTGTTCCAGGGTTACTAGAATCCTATTACAATCAGTGGCAGGCAGCGACAGGCAGCTAGTGAAATGCCAGTTAAATGGATTTCACAGTGTGTCACTCTGTTTTTCAGTTTCAGCTGAGCTGGAGTGATGATGTCACTTTGGAACTGTCACAGCAGCATAAGCCACATTGGAAGTTGGCTGCAGGGGTTAGCTTTAGAATGTTGAGTTAGAGTGTAGTTAGTCTGCAGTTGGAGTCAGTGGAGGAGGTTGCAGGTAGTGCAGCCGCCTCTTTAGTTCTGTCAGAGAGCTACCAGTAGTGTTTTGTTTGTTTCTCACCCTAGTGTGAGCCAGTACAGCCTAGTGGTGAAGTGGTGGAAACCAAGCCAAGTGGTTTACAGTACCCCATCCCAGGAGGAATGGGGTGGATTCCAGGATTCAGGGGCAATCCACTGATCCAGTCTGGACTGTGTTGAAGCTGCCTGAGATTCAACTGCTCTGTGAGTACCTGTGACTTTTTGTGGAAAAGCCCTGAGGCACCTGCATTCTTTTGGTGAATTTTTTCTGACAAAGGGACTCTGTCACCTAGACTGTTTTCTGTTTAAACATGTCTGCTCAAGTTGGGGTCTAGTGTAGAGACAGTGCCAATTACAGAACTTTTAACTTTCTGACACCTCAGAGGTGTGCAATGTAGTATAAGTGTGAAAGACATTTCAAGATGGCATCTACAAGTTTTCTGTGAGGGTGTTATTAACCAGATGAATGGCCAAGTATAAATTTGGAAGCAAAGGTGGAGACCCATCTAGAGTAACCACGCTTACCTCTCTGGGTTCAGTTTGGGCACCTGTGTTTTCTTTCAGTGCATTTGGCCAGGCCTGAAGAAAATAGTTTACCCAGATGTGAGTTGGATTCTTTGTGAGCCTGTATGTGCTCTTTGGTGGTTGCGGGTGCCACCAGTAATTCCTCATGAAATATGGGAAAGTCTCCTAGTACTGGCCGTGTGTGCCTAGTCAAGGGAAGTGTACCAGTAACTGGCGCGTGTGTGCCAATCTTCCATTTCAGAACCAGAGAGTTTGCTGTGTAATTCAGAACCAGTGTTCACTGTTCAAGTCAGAACATGAGGGTTCACTGTGTGTGTTCTCTATACCTCAGTAATCTGCATTACCAGTAGGAGTAGCCCTGTGGGGGTCCATCTTGGCTTTGTGATTATGCTCTGTGTACACTCTAGAATCCCAACCTGGTTTGGACAGTACTGTTATTGCTTCCACTGTGTCTAGATTTACTTGGGTGCCCCTGACCAGAAGTGCAAACCTAGCATAATTGAGCAAACATTTTCTCCCAGGAACCCAGGTTGATAGCCATGGTAAATGGTCCCACCAGGTGCTCATGAGTAGTTGCCACACTTGGTTTGCCTGTCTGTGTATGGCAGGCTGAGAAGTAGATGTACTAGTAAACTGAACTGTGTGACAACCCCATCCCTCTCTTTGGTGCCATGTGGTGAGAGGAGCAGCCCTGCTAGTTAGACAAGGGGTGCCGTGGGGTGGATTACATACAGAGAGGTTGGGGACCTGGGGATGTACACTCTGGAGGAGAGGAGGCAGAGAGGGATATGACTGAGATGTTCAAGTACTTGAGGGAATTAGAGTGGACTGTGGGGGCCTATTCAATTTAAGGCCAACACCACCTCCAGAGGGCACAACCTAAAACTGATGAGGGTAGATTCAAGAGGATGTGAGGAAGCACTTTTTACAGAAAGTGGTGAGAGCATAGAATGAGCTGCCATGGGAAGTAGTGGAGACAAAATCAGTGGGTGCCTTCAAGAAAGCCTGGGACAAGCATAAAGGAATGTCAGGTGGCCTTGTAAGTGGAAGGTCAGTGGGGAGGAGGAGGTCGGGGCACAGAGGTAAACATAAGGCCAGAAACTATCCTTGTATTCGAGCAGACCCGATAGACTGAGAGGTCTCCTTCTGCTGGCGTCTTTCTTATGTTCAGTTTGACATTCAGAGCACTGACAGAAATCACGTTGCATCAACATCCATCTTAAACCTTCACAATGCTTTGTTTTAATTAAACAGCCAGATTCCCTGGTCCGCACCAGTTCTAAGTCAACTGCTAGCTGCTGGACAATGTGGGACACCAGTGCCAACTGTGGCAGCGTTGCCCCCGAACCAAAGTGTACCCCAGGACAAATCCTCTTCTCTTTCCTGCTTATTAGTCTACTGCAGTAGCATCTTACTTTCCTATGGGTCTCTCTTGACCTATTTCCCATATGGTAGGGTGGCCTCCATCGTAATTTCTTTATCTATCCTTACCCTCTGCTCATTTCATTTTTCACGTCCTTGGTGGTGATTTTGATTGTGAGGTGGCTCGAATATGCCTCCTGGGGTATAGATGGTCCTAGTCTAAAATGTTTATGTTTTAATTAAATTCCTTTGGTACCTGAAGTTAAGGATCATAAACCACAACCCCCTCTTTTTTATACAAGTAAAAAGGAGCAGAGTCTCGCCATATAAAGACAATAGATATCTGCAGGGACGCCTGTACATTATGTGTCTGGACTTATAAAATCAATAGGTACTGCAAAATTCAGGTACAGGTTGCAGTAGCAGTATACAGAAAAGACTGGGCCCTCGACATTTCCTGTAGGGAAACAGTGAACTCATGTGTCCATTATCATAATACCTGGGATTCCCTAAAAGAAAAGTCCTAAAAGCTTAACATCTCAAGTATGCAGCAATTGTATGCCCTAGACAAATGGTTTAGAGAGGGTTAGAGTCTTCCATTTAATGCCCATTAGCTCTTAGCTTCACCGTGTGGCTATACATTTGCAGGAGAATGCACCTAGCTAGTGAGCGAGAAAAGTGATGAAGAAGCATAAGCAGTGTACCACCCATGCGATTGGAGCGGCAGAAAAGGCTCAAACGACGCTGTTGCATGAGGTGCACTGCTTGGTCTCTGATGGAAAATGGGGATCCACACTTTGCACCATAAAGAAAATGCCTAACAGTGTACTTTAGACTTGAGCAAAAGAAAAAAGGGCACAATAAAATAAACCGTTCTTTTTCCTTTTGGTGGGTCTCTATATATACGCAAGGTGAAACCTGCAGAACAAATAAGAGGCCCAAAGGAAAAAGTCGCCATCGGCTGCTGAATGTCAAAACAAACAAAAGAATGTTCACTTGCACAGTTATAAGCGTCTATAGGACCTTAGTGGGTTTAAAAGAGTTTATGGTAGTTAATGCTGAAAAGCTTAAGGAAACTACCTGTACAGGGAAGTTACTCTGTTAAGTTCTTACCTGTGTTTCCTTCTAGTCCAATATGCCTTAGGAAGCAGCGGCCCAAGATGAGGCTTATTTCTAGGGACATGAAAGGTCATGGACAGTTCATAATACTGTCCTGAGGGCGGAGCTATGATACTCAGATGCCTTATGCAATTATATCGTTAAACCTTGGTTAATAAAGGTACACAAATGCTGGGAATAAGATGTATGCCTTCTGTATAAATGTTTGCATGATTTGGTCCAGCTGATCCCCAATTGCCTGTATTAGAATAGTTTTATTTCTGTCAAATAAAACAGGGTGGATCAACTGACCTGATGACATCAGAGGCTGCTAGTATATAAGCTCCTCAGATGCTCGGTTAGATAGATGAGTCTTAGACAGCAGTAGGGCATAAAGTACTGCAGAAGTAGCACCGAAGATAGAGGAGAAACTGTTCTGAAGTTTAGATATTCCACTCTGTGGCCTGAGGCAGAGCAGTGCTAAAGTTTGAATTTGATTTATTTTCTGAATTTTATGTATTTTTCTTGCTTTATTAGCTTATTCTAATTCTGAAGAAAGAATTAAGAGCAAAATAAAATTCACACTGAAGTAAAGTGTGTTTTAAATCCAAAATACCTGTGCCTGGCTTGTTGTACTCCCCACACCTTCCACACCCACCCTAGCCAGAGTGATTCACAGGAATGGCCCAGTTCTCGTCAAAGTCACTGTCGCCCAGGGGTGTTGCCTCGTCCAGCCAGGGCGTGTGCCCAGCCCCACTACACACCCAAGCCCGACCGACCCAGCCCTTGGAGCAAATCCTTTTATATTATTTATTTTTCATGAAAACCATACATAACAGCATGATCAGTGGAAGATACATTCATAAACATTCAAGCTGTATCATAAAAAGATTAAATGAGAGCCACTTCCTAGCATTACATCATTGGGGATATACCTAGTACTGGTAAATGTAAACCATTTTACCAAATGCTATAAGACACAAGGAACTCAAATTATCTCTGAGGTTACAAATCTGACTTGCAGACTTCCCTATACCTACATTGTTCTAATGTGTCACAGGCTGAGAAACACGGACTACAAATGTTTTACGTTAGTATTGGCAAACCAGCTAAACTGGATTTTACTCACACTGATTGCATTAGACCGGAGAGGGTTGTGCATTTGTGGCAGACTATAGATAACATGCTATACACTACATCTGTTATATGGGGTTAGGAGGAATGGGCTTCAGGCAGCAGTTGTAAGTTTAGATGCCGAGAATGCTTTTGGCTTGGTCTCCCAGCCCTTCTTGTATGAGCTGCTAGGGTGGGGTAAGGCTAGGATTCCCTGAGCCCTCTGTAAAGTGTTTAAAACCATGGTATAAGCTAATGGGCACCACTCCCAGTATTTTTCCCCTACACAGCGGCATGTGTCATGGTGCCCTGTGTCACCCTTTTATCTGCTGTATGTACTGTACAGATCCCTGCACAGGTAATCTGGCAAGCAGATGTCATACATAGGATAGTAATGGGGATAGGATAATCTTATAACACTGCATGCAGACAATGTCCTCTTTCACTTAGCGGAACCTGAAATATCCATACTGGCTGCCTTTGACATGCCAGGAATTCAATGCAGTAGCAGGTTATAGGCAGACCTTACAATATAGATATCCCTAAATCAGGATCTTCAGGTCCTGTGCAGATTCACCAAATGGGAGGAAGATCTCCACTTGGCAAACAATGCCTACCAATGGACCAAGTGGTCCAATATCAAGAGCTATGGGCATCTATCCACATTGATTCTGTATGAATGGTGAGGTTATCATGCTTTCTGTCTCTCTCTTTCAAAATTTACCGCCAGTCATTTCCTCTGAGACATGGTAACATTGGCAAAAATTGGTCTCCCAATTTATCTGGTCAGGGAATGACCACATTTTAAATTTATGCTGCTTCAGATGCCAAAGGCACGAGAGGAATGGCTCCACCAGATCTTCATAGTTATTACTTGTGTACACCTCCATATTATCTGGCAGCAGCATAGGACAACACTATCCACAATCTGGCTGCAGATTAAGAGGGATCTGCCCTTCACAGAAGTGGTGGGGCTTTTCTTCAGTTTACAGAGACAGCCAGAGAATGTGAAGAGGCTTTGCCCACTTACACAGCTGATGGTATGGACATGGGGTACTATTATGAAATCCTTACATTCGTCTGCCTCTGTGGCACTGATGTGTCCTCTAAGTTTATGGAGGGATTTCTCCCAGCCATGCAGGATATGGGATAGAGGGCATACCATTTACCAATTCTTCAACAGATGTCACTAGGACTCCTTTAAGGGTCTCAACACAGATACAGTTTACCACACAGGGATTTTACAGAAACATCTAGGCTAGACATTATATCCAGTCCTTGCCCAGGGCAGATAGGGACATGAAGGCTCTGCCAAGTTGTGTGCCACTCAACAGAATATAACAAATCAGGAAATACACTTAATCTCTAGATTATACCGAAATCCAAGCCTGTAAGGATTTAAAATCACATGCAATTTGGTTGAAATTGAATGAAGATCTAAATTCAAATACAGAATGTGCTGACTGGGAAAGGAATTGTAGGAAGGCACACAGGTGACTAGCTCATGGGCATGGAAGGAATATGTGGAAGCACGTGGTGCAGTAAGGTGAACACAGACAACAGTACATCATTAACTAATCAGACAGCAGAGTGCCAGAGAAAGATGTGGGCGCAATGAGCAGGACATGCACGTCATGTGGGACTGCATGAAAATTAGACCCATTCACAACAGAATTAGGGATACAGTTAGCAGAAATTATGTCCCAGCAGGAAGTACTAACACAAAATCTCTTCCTCCTTTTAATGTTCTGGGAGAGATGCAGGACCATCGCAACAAGTCTCTCTTAGATATTTTAATAGCAATTGTTATGACATGCATTAACAGAAAAATGGTTTATCCAACAGCAGAGGCATGGAGGACACAGTATCTACCCATTTACAGGATGGAGGAGATTACTTTTAATTAAATGATAGGGAACAGTTCACCTCAAGGTGGAATAAATGGGTTATGTACATAATGAATAAGGATGAACTGACCAAGAATGTAACACCTGGCAGGGTGGGGAAGGGTTGGGAAGAAGACAGAAGAGTCTAGACAGTTGAGGACTCATTCTAAAGGGGTGGGAGGGTGGCATGCTTGGGGGAGAGACAAGGGAGGTTGATTAGATGTCTACCAGGTGCATCGATCATTCAGAATATGGTCAAGAGGATGGCGGAGGAAATAGGTGTTCTGGTACACTTGGGTACCAATGATATAACAAATCAGTAACTAGAAAGAATTAACACAGAACTTCTAGAAGCTAGGAGACAGCTTAAAGAGTAAGGCAGCTGCATTGGCCTTATCGAAGGTCCTTCCTGTGTAGGGCAAGAGAGGAAAGGGTGACAAGGGAGGGAATAGAGGTTTTAACAAATAGTTGAAGGGTAGCATCAGCAGGAGAGATACAACTTTGTGGAGACTGGTGGAGACTTCTGGGACAGAAGGCTCTTCAAAGGAGATGACCTTCACCAGATGAGGGATGGAACTAGTGCACTTGGGCAAAAACTGGATGTTTATGTAGCTGGACATTTAAACCAAGTAGGGGAGTGGGATGTGAGAGACTAGGAATGGTCCTGTTGAGGGCTGAAATGTATCCAGGAATGGTGCTAATGAGAGATGTCACAGTAAACCAGCAAGGAAAAGGAGAAATAGGAGTGTAAGAAGTGGGTGGGAGAAGTCACTGGCATAGGTAGAAAAGGGTGGCATCAAGTGGGTGCTTGAAGGTTGTCAGCCTGAATGCCAGGAGCCGGGGTAATAACATTTGATAATTATAGGTGATGGTGGCAACTGCCAAATTACACCTGGTGGCCATTACTGAGCCCTGGGGCTCTGGAAATAATGACTGGGACCTAGCTGACCCAGGGAACAACCTGTATAGGAGGGATGGGGTTAAGGGAAGGAGTAACCCTCTGCCCAGGGAATGATGTAGAGACCACAGAGGATGGTTCGATCAAAAGATGAGGATGTGGAATTGATTGAGCTGGGTTTAGCTAAAACAGCTTCAGGGAAAAGATAATATGGGTGGTCTACAGACCATTGGGATAGGGACAGAGGAAGATGAGTAATGAGAGGAAGAAATTAGAATGGAGTAGCAAAGGGAGGTAGTGGTTGTGGGGATCTGAACCTACCAGAGAAAAATAGGATATCCAGCAGCAAAAGCGCTCCAGAAGTCAGGTCCTGCTTGACACAATGCAGGACTGTCTACTGTGCAACTGGTCAGGAATGCACAATATAAGAATGTACCATAACAGTATATTATTTATTTTTTTTTTAGAGAATCTCTTGCAGCAGGTCACACCACGATCTACAGCTGTCAGGCACCAGGACCACACAAACTTTTTGCCAGCTGACCGGTGGCATGGAGGGTTGAGGTGCTGGATGCTACACCTGCGCCATGCCAGTGACCGGGTTTGGGAATGAGCCTGGAGTGTGGGGGGCCAGGAGATGATCGAGCAGCCATAAGGCAGCTCTCCCTTCAAGTGGGCACCCAACGCACTTTCGCCCTAAGGCTGCCAAGGTGGAGGCTCAGAGGTAGTACAATCAGGAGCAACTCTAATAGAGAGGTGTCATGGGTTGCTGCAGCGCAGTGCCTCCACACGCTGCAAACTACCGTGGCAAGGGGTGGGGAGAAATAAGGAAAATGGAGCTCAGAGGCTCCATGACAGCCCTGCAGCACCCACACCAGTCCCCTGGAGTCTAGATATTGGTCTCTGGGGAGGGAAAGTCAACGCCTTCACCTCGGCCCTGCCACGGGGGTAACCAGTGGGGGATTGCTGGGACGGTCAGATGCAGGGATGCAGTGGACCAGAGACCAAGCCCCTGTGAGGGGCCCAGAGCCACCTACCAGCTCTGTCCATGTATCCCGTTGCCAAGTAGGCGGGAGGTGTTGACGGGGATCAAAGACCTATATATAACAAAAATAAATTTGCCAGCAGTCTAACTGGGGCCACCATGGCGACATCATCATGTCGACATCCTCCTTCTAATTGCCATGGGTGGATCCACACCCTCAGTTCCCTGCAAGAGACCATCCACCAAGGGACATGCTCCCTAGGGAACCAAAGGAGAGCCAGAGACCCGCCTGAAGGAGCATGGAAGACAAAAGGCTGACCATCTTGGAAAAGAACTCAGAAGCAAGGGATGAGGAGGGTGGGACAGTATGACCTGCTGCAAGAGATCCTCTCAAAGATCTACTGTTATGGTAAGTTCTTACGCAACTCTTGCAGCAGATCACACCTTAGGAATGAGTTGCAAGCAGTACTGCAGAGGAGAACAGTCTGGGTGGCTGGAAGGCAATGGCTATGAAAGGAGACCCAGTAACACTGCTAGGCAAAACCTGCCCTCCTTCTAGCAGAGACATCTAGACTGTAGAGCCTTGTGAAAGCATGGACAGTACTCCAAGTGGTAGCAGCACAAATCTCCACTGCTGAAACCCTCAGTAACAGGCAATGGAAGTGGCCATACCTCTGGTAGGGTGGCCCTTGACAGCCCAGGAAGTTCCTTACTATACTTCCTATAACAGAAACAAATACAGTTGACCAACCACTTTGATGGACACTGTTTAAGAAACTGGAATGCCCTCCTCCAGGGGTGAAAGAAACAAACAGCTGTCAGGACTTCCTGCAGTCCTTCGTGCATTGAACATAATATCGAGTATTCTATGTACATCTAAAGTAGGGAGCAATGCTTCTCCTGGATTGGCATGCTCCGGATAATAAAAGGTAAGTGGATGGCCTGATTCAAAGTAAATTCAGACACTACCTTCAGCAAAAACTTAGGGTTAGTACAAAAGACACCCTGTCTTTGTGGAAATCAAATAAGGCTGCTCACATGAGCACCTAAAGCTTAGAAATCCTACTGAGCAGAGATAATAGCAACTAAAAATAATGCTTTTCACGATAGAAAGCATTGCTTGCAAGTTGCAACAGGCTCAAAGGAGCCAAAGTAAGTTTCTTCAAAACAAAATTCAAGTCTCAGGCCGGGACTGGGTTATATATAGGAAGCTTTGAGTGTAGGATGCCTCTGAGAAAGGTAGAGGCCACGTCCAACTGGTTACCGTGACAAATGTCAATGAGCACATGGAAGGCTGGTATGGCTGACAAGTACCCCTTTGTGAAGAGTATTTCAGTCCAGCATCTGACAAGGACAACAAGTACTCTAGAATCTGGTTCATGGGGCAGGTGAAGGGGTCTAGGTGATAGGATGCCACCCACAAAGCAAAGCGCTTCCATTTCAAGCAATAAATCACCCTGTTGAGGCTTTCTGGTGGCCACCAGGACATCGGCCACTTTAGGGAGACACCAAATCTGGCAATGGCTACATCTTCAGAAGCCAGGCATGCAGGTGAAGAGACCAGAGGTTTGGAAGGACAAGCATTCCCTGCTCCTGTGACAGCAAGCCTGGCACAGGAAGGGCACTGGAGGTTCCACTGTCAACTGCTGTGACAGTGGAAACCAAATCTGCTGAGGCCAGGGGCAACTAGAATCAGGTGCTGCTCTCCATTTGGAGCTTGATTAGCAGCCTCTGAATCAGAGGAAAGGAGGGAAGGTGTAAAGAAACCCTCCTTTCCAAGAGAGGGACAATGCATCTCGCCAGAAAACTCTAGACCCTGGATCGAGCAAGCAGAAAATGGCAGTTTTGCATTGAGTGCGGATGCAAAAGGTCCAACTCAGGGTGACCCCACCTGTCGAAACAGGTCTTCTGCCACTGAGGTGAGCAGTTCCCATTTGTGCATCCTGGACTGTGACTTGCTTAGCTTTTCTGCAAGGATGTTTTGGACACCTGGAACATGGACAGGCGATAGTTTGAGGCCGAGTTCAGAGCCCAGTATCAAACCCTTATCGCCTCCCAGCACAGAGGGTAAGAATGGGTGCCCTCTTGCTTGTTGATGTAGTGCACCATACTGATACTGTCCATCTGCACTAGCAGATGGCCCGGGACAAGTGGCACTGACAGGGCTGCAGGCTGTACAGGACAGATCTCATCTCAAGAACACTGACATGGAGCAAAGCCTTGAGCAGAGTCCACATTCTCCGAGTCTGGTAAGGACCCAGATGAGCACCCCAGCCTATCCCCAAGGCATCTGTGGTGAGGAAGAGTGAGGAAAGGAACCTCTTGAGCAAATGGCTGGGTTCCTTCCACCGCAAGAGAACCTTTTACTGGTGAAGAGACCAGAACCAGCTGCTCCAGATCATCAGTTCTCTAATCCCACTGTATCCTCCAAAGTCCACTGAGGGATGCATATTTGCAGCCTTGCCAGGGGAACCGTGCCTCAACAGTCTAAGATATGTCCTGCCCGTGACATACTGGCTCTGATAGAGTTCCTGGGCCTGTGCTATCAGGCATTACTCCCTGTCTGGTGGCAAAAGGCGGAGCCCTGGGCCGTGTTCAGTATAGCTCCTATTTACTGGAGATGCTGGCCTAGAGTCAGCACCAACTTGGACAAGTTGACTGTGATCCCCAACTGGCTGAATAGTTGCAGGATATGTGCCAGGGTCAAAGACAGTTGCTCTTTGGACTGAGCTTTGAGTAACTAGTCTTATAGACAGGAAGCGTAAGTCCCTCCCTCCCTCTTCAGGGCCGCTGCCACTACAGCTAGGCACTTGGTGAAGACCGAAGGTGCCAAGACAAGCCAAAAGGGAGGACTCTGAACTGATAGTGCTCCCTTGAAACAAGAACCTGAGGTACTTCCTGTGGGGAGGCAAATCTTAATGTGCAGGTATGTGTCCTGCATATCCCAGGAACAGATCCAGTCTCCCTCCTGGAACAGGGGCAACAGGCCTGGAGCAGGGGTGTAGCCAGGCATTTCAGATTTGTACACCAAGCTGCCACACTGCTACCCCTCCCCCACTCGAGTCCAAGGTTCCTGGCCCAAATCAGATGATTCCCACACTAGACCTGCTGTCTTGTCTGCACTGCTAGTGTGATGTTTTAGTCCTGCTGCCAGCTGATAAATGCCACTAGCACGTACGAGTTCAGGACCACAGAAATTTCTTCTCTCTCCCCACAGGTAGGCAGACTTGCTCCGCTTGCCACTTCACATTGTCTTCATTCTTTTAGTTGGCTCGAATCTGTTTTCCGTCTGCTGCTGCTCAGTTCTTCTACTGCTCCTCTCGCTCCCAGTCCAATTGCACTAATAGTATGGCTTCTAACCTTCTGGGGCATTTAAACTCGCTGCCCCAGACTTGCCACACCCCTACCAGAAGCCGCAGCCAATCACTATGCAGGTGGACCATGAGGACTTGAGACCTTCAGCTTCAATGTCCGTGGTCCACTCAGCCAGCCACCCTCCCAAAACAAAGCTGAGAGAGAAAAAAACCCACAAAGCCAAACAAAGGAATTTAAAAGCAATGGACTAGAGAGGGCAGAGCAATGCTGGCCAGCTTGTTTGCTACCCCTGCTACTAAACTTAGTACGCCATGGCTTACTTGGTTTATCAGTAGCTACACCCTTGGCCTGGAGGGTGACCATCCTGAACTTTTGTACGGATACAGTAGTTCAGGTTCCAAAATAAAGAAAATGGTCTCCCAATGCAGAATGTCTGTTCTGTTCAGTGCTGAATCCCATGTTGTAATGGCTTTAATAAATGAATGGTGACATATTTGTCTCTAGTAAAACCTGACTGGTGTAAAATCACTATTCAGAAGCACTAATCATTTATTTTGCCATTACCAGACAGGAGTTGCCACTGAACAGAGAAAATGCTCTGCACTGGGGACCATTTTCTTTATTTGCAAGCCTGTTATACTGTATTTTGTGAGGAGGCTGGTTGGGACCAGAGGGTGGTTGAGTGGGTGTTTTTTCTTTAAATAAAGACAGTGGGTCTTGGTGGGGAGGGTGGGTGATGTGTATTTGGCATGTGGGTGTGGGAAGGATTAAGTTTGTAACTGCAGCCACCAACTGCAGCAGTGTGATGTTTGTCAAGGGGAGAGGAGGGTGCCAGCAGGAAAGAAACAATTATAGTATCTATGTTCTTGGGTGGGGGAGGGCTGGTTTCATAGCACAGTGGGTAGGTTTTTGTTTGTTTTTAAATTAAAACAAATCTGCCAGTGAAATTGACAGTTCTGCCTCTTAATTCACGAATATGGCATATTTGCACCAACTCCGTCAGCGAACTAAAAGCTGCAGCATCTCTACTGCCATCCTTGGTGGAAATTGATGTCCTGTTTCTTGCACAATGTGTAATACCTGTTCTCATGATAGCCTTAACTCACTGTAGTTTCTATCATCTCTGCACCAGAAATGTTCTTTGGATCAATGCAATCCTTTTTTTTTTTTTAATTCCTGCCTGACGTATTGTGTTTTCGGTGTGCAATAGTCTAAACAAAGTATGTATACCTAATTTGTGTGTTACTGCTGCTCCACAAATGTTTTCTAGTGCAATATTTCTTACTGTCATATACTGTATGTAACTAATTCCAGGTATACTATTGTAATCTTTTAGCTTATGTATGGTAGTCTCCATGTGAAATAGCCTACATCATTCATGTACAATTATTCTGTGATAATGTCTCCTTGCCACTGATGTTTTTGTGCAGTATTGCCTACTGTATATATCTGAATATAATGTGACCAATTCTGGGTTGTCCCTGAAAAAGGGGCATGCTGTCTCAGTGGGCCTACCCGTTATCCAAATTCAAATGAATGAATAAATACATAAAACTATGACAGTTAAAATTCAGTGCCAAAAGTGCCAGGTAATACACATAGGAAGAGGAACCCCAGAAGAGAGGATTGGTAGGGGTTAGGATCCACTACGACTGAGGAATGCATCTGGGAGTCACAGTAAGTGACTCCCTGGCATAAACCAGTCAGTGTAACAAAGTAAGGCAAAAGAATGCTGGGTACACTGCATGCTTCTGCCCCCCAGCCCTGCATACCTCAGAGGACCCCCAGGAATTGCGTAGGGGTGGGGTGGCTTCATCTAGGGATGTTACGGTATCACGGTTTTCGGTATAGCGTGGCATCAGAAGTCACTGATATTGATACGTGGGCAGTTTCAGATACTACGATAACCACGGTTCATGGTATACCACAGTATTCAGACCTTTTAACTAATTTTGTTTGTACTTTTAGGGACAACTGACACCTCCAGGCCAACTCTCCTGATGCAAGAGTTTGAGGGCTTCTTTTGTACAAAATGACTTTTTCTGTAATACCACAGTATAACGGTAATTGCAGTATCACATATGATCGTTACCATACTGGCAGAATTTCATACCATGACATCCCTAGCTTTGTCTGCCTGGGCTGCTGGGGTATGTATTTCTACAAAGCCCTCCATGTCCCTCTGGAGTGGTCATGATGATTGACCTGGCTGAGCAGCTGTCAGGATCATTGGAAGGTGGGTGAACTCCACCCTACCTTTGAAACTCCTTCTAGCCTCACTGCGGGTGTGTGATGCTTCTGTGTCACTCATTAGGTGAGCAGGTGTTTGCCAACATAAGGCTGCTCTAAAGGGACTATTTTTTTCGTCCCCGTATGATGCACCCTCTCTCTGGGCCAGCTGGGGCAGTAGTGCAGTGGCAGAAGGTGCCCTCCCCATAGGCGAGGCATGTGAGACAGATGCAAAACCATTCCTCGCTGATCAGTACTAGATGTCCTGGTTCGGATGTGAAACTGGGTTGTCTGGATGACAAATGGTAGCACTACTGCAGTGCTAGTGGGCCAGTTATTGGTGTTATTAAACATATAAAGTTGTAAACTTTACCCCCACCCTCAGCAACTTGGCAAATAGTGGTAGGATGTTGTGCCAATATGTGAGGGACCTTAGTTTGCATCCTGTGCCCAACTCTAGCACTGAGCTGGTAGTGTCTGTGATGTGCTTCAGAGACTGTGTGTTTAGACTTCAGGGCCGGCCGGGAGGGAGGGATGGATGGAGGTGCCTGCTGCATCTCGCCTCCTATAGGAGTTGGTTTCATAGCAGTTATGGTCACATCGCATTGGTCAGGCCATAGAGTGATGATTGTGACCAGGCTAGGCGTGCTTGGAGTTAGTTAGGCATTAGTGAATGCTTTTTTTTTTTTAACCAGGAGAGACTCACTAAGCTGAAGCTTGTTTACAGGTGTGACCTAGGAGCACAAGAAAGTTAAGTGACTTGCTCAGGGTTACACAGTATGCAAGTGGAGACTATGGGATTCAAACCCAGGTCTCCAGCTCAGAGCCTTAAACCACTGCACTATACTGCCTCCTTTCTGTAGTGCTTTCTAGTACAGCAAGTCAGGGACACACTAAAGATAGGGCCATCCTAGACCTGGTACTCTCGAACCATGCTTTTAGTGAAGAAGTATGGGTCAAGGCCCCCTGAGGATGAGTGATCACAGCAATGTGGTTTAACATAATCATCTGGGTCCGACATCACAGGACCATACTACCGATAATGGATTTCAAGAGGGTATATTTGGGAGAATGGAGAGACTACTACAGGTTAAGCTCGATTAGATAAGGCAGCTGGATGGGGTGGATGCAATATGGGAGGCCATTAAAGGAATATTATTGGACATTTCCAAATGTGGCATGAAAACAAGGAGAAGGCAAAAAACAGGAAACATTTTTGGTTTGCCAAAAGGTGAGGAGGCTTTAAGGCCAAGGGGGCAATCTATAAATATTGCAAGCGGGATCAGACAGCAGAGTAGGGAAATTTACACGAACATCCTGAGGGCAGCAGGAGCAGTGGTAAAAAGTCAAAAGCTAAGGCAGAGTTCAGGATAGTAGAGGGTAAAGGAAAGTGAGAAGGCTCACGTCACCTGAGCGAATGTGCTGGGACCTAGATGTCTTGATTATTAAGTTACCTGAAGTTGTAGGCACTTTCATATCTTGTTGATCCACAACTCACCTGCCTATCATGCCGATTCACTATATCTCCCAGGGACCTCCACGGCTGTGCTTCTGATGACACAGCGAGCGCCACTATGAGGGTCTTTCAAGTATCTGTGTATGTCTTTTGGGGTTTGTGGTTGGTGTTGCGGGGCATTTCCGCGTGGACACTGTTGGTGCCAGTTTCACTCCCCTACATCGAGGCGTGATTGGTTCCGGCAGTGTCCATGTGAGATGTGCAGCAGTGCTGACTGCAAGTTTTAGGGACGTGTGCAGGTACTCTAGGGACCCTGTGTTTGAATCTCTTACTTGCGTTATCAGAGGCAGCTGGGTGGGTTGGGGAGGTCACAGGATCAACCAGATATTAAAGTGTATACAACTCAAAGTAAGTTAAAGAAAAAAATATATTAAATTGGGAGAATTTCTTAATCAGGACCTCTAGGTAAAAGCAAATTTTGTAAATATTTTTCTTAAAGTTACCCAGAGTACTCTCACCCTCTTTGAATTGGATGGCTGAGTCGCTGCACAAATACCTACTATGGTAGCATGGGTTAAATTTTTGTGGCTGGCTCGTGGGTAGGGAGTTAGCATGCTCACTGCGAGATGCATCCACCCACACTTTATACATCCCACTCTGGGAGGGTGTAAATGAAACATAGAAATATAAAATCTGACAGCAGATATGGGCCATTTGTAGGAAAAAGCATGCAAGATGCAGAATGATCACAACATCATGTGGGCTCTGCTCCAACTGTGGATTTGGTCACTGCCAAGAAATCCCTGCCTCTTGGCCTCACCATGGAGGGTACCATGGGGCATCTGGAGCAGGTGAGTCCTGGGTATGGTGGGCTGATGGGTCTGGAGTGCTAGATGATGGCGACACTGGGGGAAAAAGGGGAGGCGATGGTAATCTAGTCTTTCCCCATTGAAGTTTTTCCGCAGCCATGCCTGTTGTATTAGGGATATGCCCTGGTCCCAGATATGTACCCTGTTCAGGCCTGAGACCTTGATCTCCTGGCTTCTGCCAACCCTGCTGGACACCCTCATGGTTGGCTTGTCCTCGGGACGCCATCCTCTCTACTCTCAGACAGTCTACTGTGTGGACTAGTTTTTAGTGTGCTTGTCAGATATGTACTACCCTGCTATGTAGCCTATTATATATGCTGTTGTCAGTGTCGCTCATTGTTGCTGTACTGCTTGTTGTTTACTGACCTTTGACTCTATGTAATCTCCGAGGTCGTGCCTGAAAATAGTAGTTTAATTGTCTAGTGCACTTACCTGGTCAACAAAAACTAAATAAATAAAAAATAAATACAGGTCAAGGTTGGATGATTGGTCTGGATCGATCCTAGCCACATTAGAAAATTGCTAATAATTGAAAAACAAAGATTAAGAAGAAGAAGAAAAGAAAAATATACTAAGGAAAAAACCTATATCACACACAGGAAAAAGGGTGTGGGTGTTGGGATGGGTTGTGTTGCAGTAGAGGAGTGCTGTTACATGGAAGTAAAAGGATATGGAATTTACAAAACACAAATTTCACTGGAGAAAGTGGTAGAGGAGGATTGTGTTGGCCACCTTTGAGGAGTCAGAGAGAGGAAAAGGTGCTGTTTTTGTAAAAATAAATAAATAAAAAGGAAGAATTAGGATGTGGTCATTTTGTCAGGGCAGCACATCTGAGAACTAAACGCTTAAAAATACTGTACTTATTTTAAAAATTGTGATTGAGGACTCATGACTGTTGTATGCTTGGTGTCATACAGATAAACAACATACATTAGGGATTTAAGTCCTGCAAAGCTCTCTCATCCTAACTTGTGGAATTTACTTGTTTGACTGCTTTGTTACTAGTCGCATAGTGGCAGCAGCAGCAGCACCTCAAGAAGAAAAATAATATACCTAAGAAATTGGCTGAGGGCTGTGCTGCTACCATATTTTACAGACAGCACACATTAAGGGATTTTAAGTCCTAAGCGCTCTCCATCCACCTCCACCTATCTTGTGGAAGTTACTACTAAACTCGCTTGTCTCCTAGCCCAAGTTGTGGAATTTACTTGCTGGCTATTTTGTTCCTAGTCTCGAGTGGCAGCAGCACATCTGAGAAATAAATAAGTAATATACTTAAACTTTCGAGTATCTCAAGGGAATCAACAAAGTCCAAGAGGGTAGCATCTTTCAGAAAAAGAGATGTGCAAGAACAAGGGGTACAATCTGAAGATAGAGAGAATGACTCGGGCAATGTGAGAAGTATTTTTCACAGAGAGGGTGGTGGGCCATGATGGAACAGCTTCTGAGGAGGTACTGGGGTCAAAAACAGTGGGGAATTCAGGAATGTATGGGACATAAGGCAATTCTGGTGGGGGTAGAAAGAAGTAGGCTGTTGGGTAACTAGTATCTGCAGCTTATCCAATAGGTAGGGCAATGGGCAGACTAGGTGGGCCAAGCGGTCCTTATCTGCCATCAAAGTCTATGTTTCTATGAGGAGTTCAACATTAGGAGAAAGGAGGTGATATTGCTCCTGTATAAGTCACTGTTCATGCCTCATCTGGAATACACTGCCTAGTAATGGAATCTGCACTTGAGAAGTACAGAGATAGCCTAGAATCAGTGCATTGAATGGCTAAGAAGATTTTTTGAACTTGTTCAAGTTTATTTGGGATACCATCATCCAGTTTATACAGCATTGACAATTGCCACAATTATATAAAAAGATCTAAAATAAATTCCAGACTGAAGACATCCTCTGTTTATACTTAATTATCGTTGTGTTTAAAAGCTCACTCCTCTCTTATCTCTCTATTCTTGACTTATTACAATGATCCCGTCTATATAGCCTTCAGCATTTCCTTGTGGATTTTATTTTGTATCCCTTGTTTTCATTTCTCTTAAGTAACCCCTAACTTAAAACTGCCTGTCTGCTTTTATAAACCATATGATTAGGAAAACAAATATTTACTACTAGTTAATCCTCCGAAGAACTCCCATCTATCCAAATCCCTCTACCTCAAGCCCTTAGCTGTTGCTCGAGGATAGGAATTCCTCTGTTCCTCCAAATAGTTAAAGATTTAAGAAGATGATTTAGAGCCAGCAGGACAGATCTTATGAGGAGCACCTAAAGGCCCTGAACATGTACTCATTGGAAGTCAGAAGAGAGGCGTGGCATTACAGAGACTACAAGTTCCTAAGACAAATAAAGAATGAACAGTGAGGATCTATTCAACAAAATGGGGTGGTAGTAACGATGGGGACATGAATGGAAGCTGGTATCAGCAAAGTTCAGGAGAGATGTGAAGAAGCATTACTTCATGGAAAAGGTGGTTGAGCCATGAATCAGTCTACCAGCAGAGGTGGTGGTGGCAGGGAGTATAAATGGGTTCAGGTACAACTGGGATATGGTATGGGGCAGACAATCCATCAAGGGGTACTAGGAGGTGGCGATTCAAGGAGAGGGGTTGGGTAGAAACCCTGTTGGGAGATTAGATCAGGGTGAGGTACAGGATACCCTTTTGGGTACACTGGATGTACCACTGGTTTTTATCTGCCAACAATGTCTATGTTTTATATGTACCAGTACCACAGGAAGTAATCAAGCACAGCACCATTTGATGTCCCAGAAACAGACTCCCTTGCTGATGTCAGCCATAGGGGCATACGTGATAGCCCTTAAATCAGAAGCGGGGTGTGTGTTTGGGACATAATTTTTTAATCAAGACATTCTGGTCCCACTGTAGAGATTTTACTGCAACAAGCATTCTCCTTCAAACTGCTTCACCCTTTACAGGCTACAAGTAGGCAGACAGGAAAACACACAGCTGAAATGGAATGTTTTCTTATTCTAAACTGTATTTGCATAAACAAGCATAACAGTGTTCATTTGTTTCTGCATTACAAACATCTGTGTTGTATGTTGTAACACTAATGAACAAAACACATCCCCAAAGGCATTAATAAGCAATGTTGGTGTCAAGTTAGAAATTTAAAACAGGCGAAATGTATTATTATAAATGTGATATAAAAATCTGAGACATGCTCAGTTCCTCCTATTTCTTCACATTTACATGAGTCAGAGCCCAAAAATATGTTATTCTTATGACCCTGTTGTTATTATTCATTACTACAATAATTTAAAAATGACTTTTACATGAAATAAGCATTAAGAATATGTACATAAAAATACAATTTATGTAGAAAAATAATTACAGGAAAAAGATTGTACTGTACATTTACAAATATTTGTTTAGCATTTTAACTTATTTGTACCAAGACTTATTTATTTATCACAAATACAGCGATGTAACAAGTCAAAACTTCACACATGGTATTTGCAGTTGAAAACTAATTTTCTATAAGACAAGGTGGTGTCCAATATATATTATATAGATTCAACTTTTACATTGTCCATTGCAATTTACAAGCAGTGCTCTCTGTGGTAGATCTCGAAGAATGTCAACGAGATGCTTTAGCTAATTAATTGTTCTGCTGACAGCAGTGGCTATGTGACAGTCTACTAAATGCCATCATTTTGTTACTACTACCAACCAAACCTACCGAAGGCTCAAAGAATTCTTTAATGATACAAGCAAGGACTCAAGAACAAAAAAGAGCAGAAATTCAGATTGCCTCTCTGAGCATAATAAAATCCCCATAAAGGTTGTTTTACAGACAAGACCAGATGGACATACAGCATAATGCAAACTCAGTCTCAGGAATACCCTTACCACTGTGTCAGCTAATATTAAAATATGATTTTAAAAACACGGTAGCAAAATGTGAACAAAAATACGTACGTGCGCACAAGACAGGCAGCACCACAAACACACACACAGCTCTTAAAAATTATTTTGTTCTGTATGACTATTAATGGAATCCATTGACTAGGCCATTTTTTATCTAGGCACTTCTTGATATCCAGAAACTCATAACATACCATGATTAACTGCCCTCTCAAACATTCTTTATGATAGACAATCAAAATAGTCAATTTATTCAAGATTCCTTTAAAATTCTGAAGTTAAGTGTATATAGATTTTGACTGCTTTGGTCTCAGTGTGATCCATGTTTCACAAAGATAAATTACTGCAGTTTATTTGGGATTTTATTCTAGGTTGTTACTTCCTTAAAAAACAAGAAGTTACGGGTTGGAATACTTCAAGCAAAAATTCAGACTGCTTACCAAGCATAATTATAACATGGGTTGGGAAAATTCTGCTTCCTGATTGGTGGAGAAGGTTCCAAAGCAGCATGTTTCATAAATAGCAATCACACAGCTAACCTTATTTTTTTTTGGCGTGGACCTTTTTTTTTTTTTAGCACAATAAGGCACATCAGGGTGGTTAAAAGCACTTGGTGCAAGTACCTGCTGCCTCACAACACACTTGGGCGTGCTGCTCAGGAATACTAACCACACCCTCTTGTGTCTTATTGCTTACACAGGCCATTCTAAACCCAACAGCAGCAATGTGCAGGGTAGTCATTTAAAGATTTCTGGCTGGTACTGTATCAAACTAAGTAGGATACTATGCCACCCTATGAAATTTTGCCCTTGGCATTGTTCTTTTTTAATTTTTTTATTAGAAGATCATTATAGAGTCACACTTTTCAGTCAGTAGAAATGATCCATGGACTGGTGTGTGGCACTACTGTAATAACCAACAACCTGGGTGGGTTGTGAGGCCAGAGTACATTGAAGGGCCTGCAGCCACACAGGAAGTGAGGTTATTACAGCAGTGACATGCACCCAGAGTGGAATATTGCACTATAATAAATGGTTAGTGATATTTATTAACTGTGGGCAGTGACTGGCAAACTGTGTTATACACGGCTGTGTATAACGTAGTTTGATTAACCATGTTTCCCAAAACTTCTAAAATCAAACTTTTAAAACCCTTATCTCTTAGTCTAGCCTCAGGCTGTCACTTCGACTCCACAGCTTGCACTCTGTACTGCTTCTCAGTGTCTTGACAGAAATGGCTGACTGGCAATCTGACTTATGGGCACACTCAAAGACAAAAATTCATCGAATAGCAGAAAATAGAAACATAAAGAGGAAAATTAATACCAACAGTACAAGCTGACACTACGACCTGAGTGCAAAAGGTGAGACTGTAAGCTGTGAGTGCGAGGTAACAACCGAGCCAAGTCCAAGAGGATTTAGGATTCTAAAGCTAAAAAAACAAATTCAGCAGAACAAATTTCCACCTTTTAGAACATTCTGTAAAATCGTGCTTGCTTTAAATAAAATAAAACCAGTCTGGGCTTTAAATACTTTGAAATACAGCATAAAATTCCTTCAGACTGACATTCTATTCACATTGTCTTTACTATGTATTTAAGTCAAAAGGAATAAAGGGACCATTTATTATAAAAATAAAACATGGAGAAGTGTGGTAAACTCAGATTTTATGCACACCATCGGTATGCAATGCCTTAATAAACCCTCGAGCTTTGCACTCGGGGTTTATCACTGCCATACCTCTCAACCTTTTGTCACTGAAATGAGGCGTGGACATTTTGGACAATCAAAATGAGGACACAGACCCTCTGAATAAGGACACATCCTCAAACATGGAGATACAAGCTCAGAACACTGAAAACCAGTGTTTACTTGTACAAAGTTTATTTTGGATTTAGTATTTTAGAACATTAAGAGTTTTGCTTTAAAGTCTGAATTAACAGCACCTTCTCTGTGTGGGCAGCACCTTTTCCATGAGGGACAGATGAGGACAGAGCAATTTTAAGGGCATAATGAGGGACACTTGAGAGGTATGATCATCCACATCTTGGGTGTGCATAAAATCCTAGTTACACACACTTCCCCATGCATTATTCTATATTTTAACATTTATAAAATGGTCAAAAGTGTTATAAAGGTTTTATTTCATGTATCTGTGTATATAATTCTGTAGATTTTTCACTGATGTACTCCTAGCTGTTACACCATGCATAAATCAAGCACCAGAAAATATGTTCTGATCTTTACAATCACTGGCATAAGCATAACCAAAGTATGTTCTCTGCTGCTAACAACTAACATTTTACAACGCCCCACTCCAACAGAAAATGTAGCATCCTTGAAATGTCTGCAGCATGTAAAGTGACTGGCAATGAAAATGAACACCTATGTTCCTTATTTATTCCAAAATTACATCTGTAATCAATCCCGTTTTCATTTTAACTGCCATTAATTATGCATTATGTATTCTTCAAATGATGAAACTACAGCTATCAAAGGCATGTGCTGCATTCTTCTCTGCCACCAGAAGGTAGTTACATGGGACTTCACTGCCACCATATACACAGCCTTCTTTGTGCGGTAGTGTTGCCATCAACTGCCTTACTATTAACAGATTGAAATGCAGTTTATGTATTTTCGTATTCACACTTTTGTCATTTATGTGCAATTTTCAAACAAAAACATTTTAAAGAACACATTTTTGCCAAAATAAAAGTTTAAAACAATTGTATTTATAACAATTCTCTAACTTTAGTGTTTTCTAGGTTTGTTTTACTTTTTCTGTTACAGGTCTATAATATTTCAGGTAATGCTGCATTTGTTTCATTGTGCCTTTCAAAAGACTCTGACTACTCCTATCTACATCACAACTACGGTTTGTGACATTGCAGCCTGTTAATATGGTGGCACATAGGTACTATGATACCAGTAGAAGGCTGTCACATACTTTTAGACAGACTACCAAGATGTGGTACAAACCCTGACAAGGAAAACTTAGGACTAAAATGCTTTCTCCAGTGAATCGTAAGAGCTTAAACATTATGTGTATGAAACGACATGCTGAAATGCAGAGCTGCTCTTTAAATTCAGAAACCAGGAAAAATGAACCAGGAAATGAATAAATACTTTTGGAATAAATAACACAAGAAATAAGACTTTCCATTTTCAGTGCTGGTCACCTTTAAGTATCCATTTGCCAAACTATCTTTTGGTGTGCATTTTGTATTTTGATGGTACATCCTGCAGTTTAAATAACTACTGCAGTATGACTTGACTGGCAAGTTATTTTATTTGAATGACCTGGCTTTGAGTGTTATCATTTGGCTAGAATATTTTGGTGGTAATTAGTCAATACACTGTAAAAACACGAAAAGATTTTTATTCCAGCTGAAAATCTGCTATGACCATGTGCCCTTTACTGCAATGTCATAGCTGTATCAAAACAGTAGTGTCTCCCACCTTCCCCAATTTTTAAGCACACTTGCCTGACACCCACCTCTGTTCCGGGTATGAACTTTTTCCAATGGCTTGCCAACTAAGTCAAGTTAAATCATTAAAGCAACTGTGGTGCTGTGCCAACAGCTGTAAGTCAGTCAAGTGAGTTGGTGAATTTAGCAGCCAATTCCAAATGTCCCCATTTTAAAATTCAGCAATGTCTGATCCTTTGATCTTTCAACAAAGGTGTAAAGTATGCTCTAGAATAGGGTTACCACCTGTCCTGATTTGGGCTGTTGTATCCTGCAAAAACATAGAAAAATACTGCATCTCCTGACATTACAGCAGAAAAAATATTTTCTGACTTTCCTCTAAATATTGCAAAAACTATAATACTTTAAGTGAAATACCTTAAAATGATGAGAAACACTAGAAATAACTGAAAAACAACACCACCTCATCTTAATTCTGATTAGAGGAAATGAGTCTGTTGCATTGATCGAGGGTTACATATTGTCCTCAGAAGAATCATGTTTCAGTAAGAAATGTTCCACTTTGTGCTTCTTAAAGCGTGGTAACCCTACTCTAGAATCCATCTGACACATCTTATTTGAAAACCAGCTCGTCCAGTGTTATGCCTGATTAAAGGCCCTGTCTTTCACAATATATTCTTAAGATTACATAGCTTCCTTCAAAAGACTTCCTAAGCTACATGGGAAGGCAAAATACTGCATCCTTTGACAGGAAACCATTTTAATTGCTGAAATACTCATTTCTTCCTATTAAGATTGTCTCTTTTGGTAAGGTTTGGCTTTTTTGTTTATTAACAAAATCATCTCAATTACAGTGTTTACTGCCATTGTGCCTGACTAGAGCCTCCCTCATCATTTTACTGCTCTCCGTTTTAGGTTTTCTGAGTACATGTGACTAGTCCACCAGTCAGTGCTACTCACTTGGCAGTGCAGAACTGTGCAGTGGACAACAGACTGTCAGTGAATAATAAAAGTGAAAAGCAGTAAACAATTAACACAATCTGAAAAACAGTAGCACAGTAATGAGTAATTCATTTCTTAAAAATGAAATCAGGCATAGCACATTGCAATAGAGGACACCAAAACTGAGAGGCAGAACAAGAGTATTTTTATGTACATGTATTTAAAATAATTTCCTATCACACAAATACCAATTCAAATGGGAATCCCTCACTTAAGTTTAACAGCAGCAATCATTCCCTGGAATGAGCAGCCCTGGAACTTTATAATTTATGTAAATTATGGAATTCAGAGCAACATTCTAACTCTCTCTGGTGGTCACACTCACCCCAGCATGCTAACGTTAGATTTATTTGTCTGCCTGAAAGAGCAGTCACCCCAAAGTCTTCTCTACACTTCCGGACAGTTTATGAATTTATTATTTTGTATTTCTTTTAAATAATATTATATTTACTTAGTTTTAATACTCTGCATTAAATAGGATGTTATTTGCCATTTCTTGTCCCCAGTTCCCGATCGGTTCCCAGGAACTAGAAGTCAGTTTTCAAGGTGGTTCCTGCTTTTGGAACAGGGCGGCTTCAGAGTTTAGGGGACCCCAGCAGGACTAGTGAAGTCATGGATCCCCTTCTTGGCCCACCTTCACGCTACGTGTTTGACAGTACCCTATGCATGAATCATTTTGTTTAATGTTCAGCACAACCAGTGGTTTATTTCAATTTTTAGGGAAGACAGCAGTGTTAGTACCTGGGACTGTTCTTTCCTCCCATCCATTGCTGCCCATATACCTACTGACTGGGTCACAGCTTGGTAAGGCATTTCAAAACATAATGAGGCCACATCAGGAGGAGCTGCACAGCTCTTTATTGCTCTTTTAAGAAGATAAGATTAGAAAATGTAAAATTAACAACATAAACTGCTCTGGTTAGGGGCCCCAGAGACTGCACGGCTCCCTGCTGTCTAAAGCTGACTATGGAACTGCTATATTTACAACTTTTAAATCACTAAAACTTATTTTAAAATACTGTTTTGACTAACCACTTTATAGTTTTAGTCTCGTTTATTGTTGGTTCCATTTTTTGGGAACCGAGATGAGCTTTGTGACTTGTACACATAAACAAAAAAAAAAACAAACACTTGAGATAAAATTACAATCATGAGTTTAATTTTCCAAGGAACCAAACTGCATTTGTTATTTAGAAGTCTCTTTTATAACTACTTGGGCTGTTTACAGTTTGGTATGTTTTCTATTTGGAAACTGAATACGTTTAGGATCTTCAGTGTTCGAAATGACAGACAGGCCCAAAATGAAAACAGGCTATAAAGGCTTTAAAACTGTACAGTGTGTTTTCAGCTCCTGGCAAAGGCAGACTGCCAGAAGCTATGTCTAAGGTACCTGGGTCCAGACCATGATTCTGCAAATTGTGATCACAGTATAAAATTCTGCCCTAAAGCAAAAGAAAAGGCTACAAAAATTAGATTTTATAGCTTCTCAATCTTCCTCGATGTTACCAAAAGCTCAGAGGAGGGTCCAGTCCCTCAGAATAAGCAGCATTCCCTATCAAAGGCAAGGAAAGGAAAAAGATAAAGCTGCTAAAGATGGTTCAGAACTCAGGGTGTCCAACAGGGGAATCCTGGACCCAGTAAAAATAAAAAGCCTCTGAGCAGACAAGAAAAGGCAAAAGTAAAACATGTTACTGTCCCTCCTCCTGAAGAAGGAAAGGAGCCATCAGTGGACACAAATAAAATGCCCTCAGCAGGAACATGACAAAGCCATGACAACTCCTCCAGGCAATCCTGGCTATGGAGAAGTTTATGGATATGCCAACCCCCATACTCTGGTTCCATTCCCACTGCCTGTGGAGGAGGAGGCTGAAATGTACTATGAGATGAAAAGAAAGTAGAACTCATACAACTGGATGGTTCTGAGCAAGAATCTGGCTTCTCCCTAGGCCTTCAGAGGACCACACTTCCCACTATACCTTTGTAAGGCATATGGTAAATACCCCATCTCCTCCCATGAGACTGAGGAAGATGAAGAGGTAGAGTTCATGGATATGATGGGCTTAGCATCCACATGAAGGTTGATGCCCATCCACAAATCCCTCAGGAAAGCAACGTACAAACTTCTGTCAGTACCAATCTCAGCTGCTGGCATAAACAAGAAAAAATATCAGGTGGACAAACAGGACACCGAGTACCTGTACTCTCACCAAGATCATGAGGAGTGGTACAGACTGCCTCCTGTGATAAGGCCAAAGTGCCCTTTCCTCCCACCTCCCAAGAAGATTCCAGGAAACTGGTGATGCAGGCAAAAATGTTTGTACTTCAGTTTCCCTGGGGCTAAAGGCAGACAGCTTACTTGGCTTACACAGCCCAGTACCAGAAAGCCTCATGGAGTTCTATATTGGACCTGAGTGAAAAGGCTACTGGACACTTGGCACAGGATATGGTTGACACAGCATGATGAACCAAGATGCCACAAAGTACCAGTTTCATATGGCAGTGGACACAAATGACACTGCATCTAGCATCACTGTCCATGCAGTGTCCTTAAAGTTTGCCTGGCTTAGAACTACTAATCTATCCCAGGACACACAAACAAAGTGATGGATTTCCCTTGTGAGGGAAATTCTCTGGTGATAAGACAGATACCTAGATGACAAAGAAATGAATGAAAGATGCCCACTTTCACATACTAAAACACTTATACATAGCTAGGCCAAGTCACAGGAAGTACCTCAGGATCAGGTTGGGGAACTACCAGTACCAGTTCACAGCCCTTGCCTTCAGCCTCACCTCAGCTCCAGGAGTTTGTTACACAAAGTGCCTAGCTGTGGTGGCGCACATTTGAGAAGGCCAAGGGTGGTGGTTTTCCCTACTGGGACAACTGGCTGATCTCATGGAAACATACTAGATGCCAGCAGAGTAGGCATATTGGTCTATCAAGTCTGCTTGTGCTTCAGCACCCGATTGGGTACCACAGCCCTCTATCTGTCTCCTTCCACTGTTACTCCATCCCCCAGTCCTGCCCCCTTGGGTAAACCAGCCTCTGCTTCACCCCTTGCCTATACCTGTCCCACCTCTCTTGAATCCTTCCACTGTAGCCGCCTGTACCAACTCCCCGGCAGCGCATTCCATGGTTCCATCACCCTCTATGTGCAGTACCTCCTCATCCTTTCCCCTAATCCTACCACCTCAATCTTCCAGCTGTGTCCTCTGGTGATTCCACCCTCCTTCAGTCGAAAGACCCTATCTTGGCTTACCTTATTTACTCCCCTGAGGTACCTGAAGACCTCAATCATGTCCCCCAGTCCCTCCTCTCCTCCAGCAAGAACAGGTTGACTTCCCTAGTCGTTCCTCATGTCATATCCCCAGGCCCCAGATCATTCTGGTTGCTCTCCTCTGAACCCTCTCCAGCAGCTGGATGTCCCTCCTTAGGTGCGGCCTCCAGAACTGCACACAGTACTCAAGATGTGGTCTAACCAGGCTGTTATATGGTGGCAAAAACACCTCCCTGTTCCTTGAGGTAATCCCCTAATGATGCATCCCAGCATCCTATTTGCCCTGACCGCAGCCCTCCTGCACTGCTCTGAATTATTTATGTTGACATCCATCAAGATTCCTAGGTCTGTTTCCCCTGCTGTGGCCTGCAACTCACCCCCAGGGTGTACACATAGTTGAGGTTTTCCCACCCTAGGTGTAGCACCTTGCACGTGGAGGAGTTAAATTTCAATTTCCAGGTGCAGGACCAGGACCAAAGCAGGAAGCAAAGTCTTCCATACTGCTGACACAGGACACATTGAAGGGCCTGGGCTTCCTGATAACCCTTCAAAATCACAAACAGAACCAGGTCAAATTCTGATTTTAATGGTGCACAGCTAGAGACCATGCAGGGAAGGCATTCCTTCCTCTAGTAAGGGTAGCAAATCTGATTTCAATCACAGAATCCTTCAAAGCAGGTCAGTCAAGGCCCTGCGAGGGATTTCTATGGACTGGGGCACATGGCTTGTACACTGCAGTGGTACCAGGGGCCAGGTTCAAATAAGAGACATTCAGTATCACCATTGGACCACTGGTCTCAGGCGGTAGGACCTTCTGTCAAAATTTGTGCCTGTCACAAAATCCTTACAAAAGGCACTGGGTGGTGGAAGAAGAATGCAACCTCAGAGAGGGCATTACCTTCCTTCGACAATCCCCAACAGCTATACTCACAACAGATGCTTTCCTCCTGGGTTGCAGTGCCCACCTTGATGACCTCACTGTGAGTAGCACACGTAGCACACAGGAGACCCAAGAGCACATAAACCTCCTGAAACTCAGGGCAAAGTACCTGGCAATGCAGGTTTTTCCTCCTAATTAGTGGCCAATCTGTCCAGATTAGAATAGACAACACAATATATTACACAAACAAGCAGGAAGGAACAAGATCTTCAAACCTGTCACAGAAGCCATGAAGATCTTGAACCTAGCCTACTCCTGGAAGTCTGGCTATCTGCAGTACACCTGCCAGGGAGAGACAACGTAATGGCAGGGTCTCTGAGCAGGATCAGTCAGGAAAGTCATGAATGGACTCTGAACCAGCAGGTGCTGGCATCAGTGCTCAGATGGTGAGGTACACAGAAATAGATCTGTTTGCTTCCTGGAAAACAACCAGCTCACACTTTTTGTTGCAGCGCCCCAAGTAAGTGGGTTCAGTCCTAGAGGATGCTGTAGTCCCCAGCTGGTTGGGGAAGGTCCTCTATACCCCCCATTCCCACTTCTGTTAAGGGTACTTATAAAACTGAGGAAGGTGTCAACAACAATGAGTCTCACAACTTCAGACTGGGCGTGGCAGATCTGGTACTCCATGCTCCTGTCCCTCTCAAACAAGCCTCCTATCCATCTGCCCCTGAGTGCAATCTGCTGACACTGTGCAGAGCAGGATAACATTTCCAGATCTGAGCACTCTATGTCTCAGAGCACAGTTCTTGAAGAGCTACAGTTCTCTGGGCTAAATCTTTCTGAAAAGTAATGGAGGTGCTGAAAGCTTCCAGTAAACCAGCAACAAGGAAAACTTATGCTTCAGAATGGAAAAGATTTTCCTTCTGGTGGTACTCCTTGACAGGTTAATCCTATCCAGGCAGGTCTGTCTGCAATCCTGGACTACCTAGTTTACCTCCAGTCTCTGGGCCTAAGACCTTTAACAATGACGGTACATTTGGCAACAGTGTCCAATTACATGTCAGCTGGTACACAGATCTATGGCTTCATAGCCCATTTTAGAAAGTTTTCAAAGGCCTTAATCACCTGTATCCTCTAGTGAGAAGCCCATCCCACCCTGCCCAGCTGACGGAGGCTCCTTCGAGCCCATTGCAAATGCTGCACTGAAGTATGTCATCTAGAAAGCAGTCTTCCTGGTGGCAGTATCATCTGACAGACGGGCAAGCAAGCTAAAAGCCCTCTGCACAGATCCTAACTACATTATGTTTCATAGGGACATGGTAGTCCTAAGGACAAACAGGAAATTCCTCCCAAAGTGGTGTCTGAATCAGTCAAGTGCCCTTCCAGTCTTCTTGGAGGAAGATCCAACTCTTATGCACTATTCCCATATGCCTGCCCCAGCCCCTTTGAACCCTCCTAATAGTTTAGCCCTAATGACCTACTCTGTAACTTTGTTCCAGTCTGTCACTATTTTTTTTTCTAAAAGTACTTCTTGACATCCTTCGTGACCCTTCCCCAACAATTCCAAGGAGTTAGCTCTGGCACTTGTGTTAGGACTCACTGTAACATAGGAGGCACTAGTATAGCAGCATTCTTTCTCTTTGTCTACAGAAACTGAGCATGACCTAGACTCCATTAGCCTAATGTGCAAGTCAGGCTTGGGATGCAAACTTGGGTCTCCTGCACAGTAACATAATGAGCTACCATCAGCACCACTGGGACAAGCCACACGGAGTTTTTAAAACACAAACTGGCTTAGCCTGGTGGTTTACTGAGTCAGTAAATTTTCTTTCGCATGTAGATCAGCACAGCACTACTGTGTCCTCCTCAGAGGCCACTTTTGATCTTAGTACTGTATATATTAAGGCTGGGCAAAGTTGACTAATGCATTTTAGCCAAGATGTGTTCACAAAATGTAAAACTCACGATATTTTAAAATATAGAGCAAAAATCATTTTCATGCAAAAATTTCAGACCGTGTGTGATAACTGCCATTTTACTTTAGAAACAACCAATTATTTTGCATGAAAATAGCGTGTTTTTCCACACTTAATTTTGGCAGTATGTCTTATACTGGGTGATAGAATGGAAGAAGGCACCATGGCCCATAGTACCATTCCCATAAGCGAGCACACTTTAATTCCTAAAGCAAATTAACTTATTTATTTCTCTTTTAAATTGTTCCAAGCTTTTACTATTTATAATATAATCTGGCAGTGCATTCCACACTCTAGCTGTTCTCTGTACAAAAGAATAATATTTAGAATTCCTTTTACTATCTCTATTTTATTTGATAATTATGATTTCTTAAACCTTCTGGTTTGTCCACTATTTCTATCCCCAAACCTTCCATTAATTCTGGGTCTTTCATGATCTTAAATAATTGTAATAAGTCCCCCTTTTTCTTCTGTCTTCCAATGTAAACATCTTTAACCTATCTAATCTTTCCTCATATCCTCTACCTTTTCTGTTGATATCATCCTAGTATATGTTCTCTGGACTTTTCCAATCTATTTTTTCACCTTTCATATATGGTCTCCATACTGGTGATCCATAATCCAAATAGGCCTTACATATGCCTTGTACAATGATACAAGACATTGTTTAGTTCTATTTATGAAACTTTTTCTTATATTTTCTATCATATAATTCGTTCTCCTAATAACTTCTGACCTTTGTGCCTTAAATGTCATTCCATTATCGACTATTATTCCACAGTCCTTTTCTTTGTCACTTCCATTTTATTTCCATTTAAATAAAACACATGTTTTGGTTATTCTTCCCCACATGCATAACTCTATACTTTTCATACTTAAGGTCATTCCATTGTCTCTCACCATTTCTCTGTTTGTTTTAGATCCTTCTCCATTTGTTTAATTTCTTCCATTGAGCCCACCTGTCCTCCCAGTTTTATATCGTCTGCAAATTTCACCATAAGGTTCTGGATACCATACTGTATATCTCCTATGTATAATGAAAATAATATAGGACCTAACACCGACCCCTGTGGAACTCCACTGGTAACCTCCTCTAGGCCTGACATAAAGCCTCTAATCCTTACTGCTTGTTTTCTATCTCTCAGCCAGCTCTGTACCCATCTAATTAACCTACTGTCCACACCCATTTGTACCATCTTTGTAATATGTTGGTTATGTGGTACTTTATTGAAGGCTTTTTGAAAATCAAGGAAGAAAATATCCATCGACTTATTTTTAGATGTTATTTTATTAATATATTCATAGAATATAAGTTGATTTGATAAACATCACCTATTCTTTTGAACCCATGTTGCTTAGCATCATTCACTTTTAAAACCTTTAGATTTTCCTCTAGTTTGTCTCTCAAAATGCTCTTTACACAGAACTGCTGTTAGGCTTACTGGTCTATAATCTGCCATAGAGGTGTTTGTTCCCCTTTTTTTGTGTAGTCGGTATCACAGTTGCTGTTCTCCAATCAGCAGGTATCTCTAGGGTAATAAATGACCTATTTATTTTATTTCCTACTGGTGGTGCTATCTGTATAGCAATTTCTTTTAACAGCCTGGATGCAATAAATCTGGACCTGCCGATTTGAATGGTTTTAACTCTCAACATTTTTGAATTTCATCTGTTACTCTCATTCTTAGTTATTTATATTAGTATTGACTTTAATCTCTTCCTTTACTTTGTCATCATTTACTGAACAAAATACTGGTTTAGATGTTCTGCCATTTTTTTACTTCAGTAACTTCACTTCCATCTACATGCAAGGATCCTATTTGTCCTGACATTTTCTTATTATTTATATAAGAATACAGCCCCTTCCATTATCCTTCCTATACACTAAGTTTATTTCTAATCTTTTCCTTTCTTCTTTTATTTTGGTTTTTAACTTCTTCAATATTTCTTTATATTCTTTAATAGCATCTCCTGTCCCTAAATTTTTCATGTTATCATAAGCCTTTTTTTGTCTTTACATAACTTTATTATTGCCTTTGTACACCATAGGTTTTTCTCCCTTCTTTGTGTATAATTTCTTTTTGGTACATATTTATCTTCTAACTTTTGTATTTATTTTTAATATCTCCCACCTTTCTTCCACTGTTCTATTCTTATATAATCCGCCCAGTCCCATTTTTCCAACTTTATTTTTATCATCTGAAATTTAGCTTTTTATAATTTCTATGTAACCCCCCTGTTACCCAGGTTACTAGAATCCCAGTAAGACCTAGTGGTAGGCAGGAAGACAGCTTGTGAAACACCAGTTAAATGGATTTCACATTGTCTCACTCTGTTTCAGTCTCGGCCAAGACCGAGGATGACATCATTTTAGAACTGTTGCAGCTGCATAAGCACACTGGAATGTGCAGTTGGAGGTTAGAGTAGAATGTTGGGAATTTGAAGCCAGTCTGTGTGCAGTCTTAGAGAGAGACTGTAGTGCAGAAGAGTGTGTGCAGGCTCTCAGAGCTTTAAGCTCTGTTTAAAACTACTTTGGTAAGGTGTGTGTTTCCACCTGAAGAGGAACACAGGAACTGGCAATTGAAGTGGTGGAGACCGCTTTCAATGGTTCAATAGCCCCATCCCTGAGGATGGGTGGGAAGGTGTTTGCTTGTTTCCAGGGCAACCCCTGGGTCGGCTAAGGAAAAAGCTGCCTGTTCCAGTTGTGCTGAGGCACCAGAAGCTCTGAGAGGGCGATTCCTTGTGGAGGAAATGCCTGTGGGGCACCTGCAACCAAAGGTGAGTTAGCTCTGAAAAGGGCCAGTGTTTTCACCTGAACAGATGGAAACTAAAGGGACTGTTACTGTGGGGTCAGGAAAAGACAGCCAAGTACAGTTGGAAGATGTGGATTGCACTGCTTAACTCAGTGGGGGTCTAGAGTAATGGACAATGCCACTTATAAGTATGTTCAAGGCCAGCACAAAATGGAAAGAAAGAAAGTGGGATTGGACTGCTTAACTTTGTGGGGGTCCAGAGTAATGGACAAAGCCACAGAAGTATTTTCAAGTCCAGTACAAATGGGAAGCAATGCAAGTAGCAGATATGAAATACATTTAGCAAGAATCTACACAGCAAAGTGCTAAAGGATGAGGTATTTACTGTCCAGAGAAATGGCGGGTATGAATTGTGGGAGCGAGAGGTGGAGACCCTCATCAGTAGTAACCAAATTCACCTCTACAGATTTGCTCTGAGACACCTTTTGCTTTCTCTCAGGTACTTGGCCAGTGCCTGAGAAAGCACCGACATGGGATTGAAAAGAACATTCCCTGATGGAGCCGAGTGCTCTTAGGTGGTTTAGGGAGCCACCAGAAAATGTTTCCATGAAGTATGGAAGGCGTCCAAGTGGCTGGCAGGGAGCCAGCCAGGAAATCCCAGAACAGGGTACAAGTTCGGGCTGTGTAACCCAAAGCAGGTGACAAGTCTGGGGCTGTGTGCCCAGTGTGTTGTAGAGCCTGAGCGCTAAAGTGGTGAGGATGTGTTCTGGTCTCTTTTAATCTGCATTACCAGGAGTGCAGCCTGTGAGGGTCCATCTATGCTTTGTTTATTCTGTTTGGATGTGAATAAAGCCACACTTTAGAATTCCACTTCTGGTATTGGACATTACAGTTACTGCTTCCTGTGTTGGAGTTCCTAAGGTGCTCCTGTGCAGAGTAATAAACCCTACCTTGTGCAGAGTGACTATTCTTCCTTGAACCCAGCCCACCTGGTATTGCTGTCAGATACAAATGGCATACCGGACTGAGTTACACTTATTATTGTACTACCTTTTATGGTCAATTTTCTATAACTCTTTATGTAAAACTGAACTACCCCATGGTCGTTATTACTTAAATTTTCTATAACATTTATTTTAGTTATTAATTCTTCACAATTTGTTATAATCCAGTCAAAATACTACCTCCTCTTGTTGGCTTATACACCAATTGACTTAATCCTACTTCCTCCATCATTTCTAAATATCTTCTGTGTACAGCATTTTTGCAGTTTTATTATCCCAATTTATATCCGGTAAATTGAAGTCCCTAAAATAATTACATCTCCTGCATTGCCATCTGCCTGATCTCTTTATTGATATAATCATCGTGTATTCTACTAACATTTGGTGGTCTATAAAATAAACCTAACAATTTATTTTGTGTTTGTACTTGTATTGTTACCCATAATGATTCTATTTCATCTTGTTGATCATATTTGTTGTATAGAGTACTCATAATTCCCTGTCTCACTTAAATAGCAATACTTCCTTCTTATTTCCTCTTTCCTTTGAATACATTTCATATCCTTCTATTTCATGGTTCCACTTTGAATCCTTCTCCACCATGTTTCTGTTATACTATATATGTCTATTGACTCCATCTTGAGTCTTATTTCCAATTCAGCTTTCTTTATTAGATTTAAACTTCTCTCATTCAGAGACCATACCTTCAGGCCATCATATATCATACCATTTATCTTTCTATTTTTACATCTTTCTGTTGATCGTTGTTTTTAGATGTATCCACTTTCACAATCCTCGATTTTCTTTCCCTCTCCCCAGTAGTATTAGTTTAAATGAGTATCCAAAACCTTTTTAATTCCAATCCTAATTTGCTACTTCCTTTTTTGATAAATGCAACCTATCCCTGCAAAAATAGCTTGGTTCATTTAAAATTGTTCCCAATGAGTCGCATAACCTATCCCTCCTTCAGTGTCCATAATCTCATCCAGTTATTTACTTCTCTTATCTTACTCTGAACATCCTGGTTTTCTCTTGGTGAAGTATCTCTGAAAATACACCTTACATCCCAATATTTTTACGCCTCTCTTATTTTCATGAATTCTTGCTTAATACTATTTATGTTTTGTGTTTAATGTTATTTACTCCCAAGTGTAAAATTAATAAATTCTCTCCTGTTTCATTTTCACAATATTTGGTAACATTTCTTGCACATCTCTAATTTTTGCTCCTGAGAAGTAGCTAGTTGTTATATATTCTTTATTCCCATGATGTGTACCTATCTGTATTTGACTACTGAGTCACCTAAAGCGTAAGCATTAATTAATTTATTTGGATCTAACATCATTTCTTCTTCCCTTGTAATTCTGACTCTATCGTTTCTACTACTTGAGATTCTTCTTCCCTCTCTGCTCTGCATTTTCCTTTGATACATTTGTTTGTATATGTTTGCTGAATACTTTCTGTATTTTGCCCATTATAATCTAAATCCCTATTAATCCATTTCCTTATTCTACCCTCATCATCATCATCAGTCCTGTCATTCTCTACTCTTCACTTGTTCTTTCATCATTATTTTCCTGCTCATCAATATTCCTTTTCTTATATCTGTTTGCTTGTATCTTTTCTCTTTTCTCTGTGATTTCTTCCATTGAACCTAAATCAGATTCTGTATGTGTTTCATCAATTTCCTCTTGTGATTGACCATCGTCCAAATTAATCAATTGCTCATATTTATTATTTGTCTCCAATGTAACTCTCATAGCTCTTCTTCCTTTCTTATATTTTCTGTTTTCCATCTCACCCTTCTCCATCAGTATCTCTCACTCTTTTCATATTACCATATTACCTTTTTTGGGAGTTCATTATTTTATGCCCCATTATCCTGCTCATAACACTGTTCTTGTAAGTGTTGTATTATACTCTGCTGTTGTAATGAAACTAATTTCATTTCCAAGTCCAAATAAGTTGTGACAATAACCAAATCCTTCAAATATTAGCAATAATGCATTTCACACACAAACAAGTTTTTTGCCTTATTTTCACCTGTGAAAAAAAAATCCTAATACTATCCCATACTCTCGGGAAGGGCAAATAAAGTTGGTTCCCCACTTTCCAGAAGTTCAAGTGGGACACCCAAGTGCTTGAAATTCTAGATGGGCCTCTGAATACCCAAACTGCACATTTACATTTAAATTAACACATGGGCCTAAACTGGGTGATTTGCATGGGAAAATGAATAAGTTTAGTCTTGAGTATCAGGCATTAAAGAAAGTGGCCTCGACCTTTTATAGTGTATAGTGACTAGTTATTCAACATAGAAATACACTGCTGGCCAAATGCTGTTGTACCACAGTTCAAAGTTCATGGAACGTGGTATTACCATACTGTGTACGACATCATCTTGGCTGTTTTTGAACGCATGAGCCAGCACTTGAACAAAAGGAAACACGCTGCACGCATTTGCAGAAGTCAAACAGCAAACTGATAGGATGGCGGCAGCGTTTTTTCAAAGTGTCAGAGGACCACATTAAATTCACTGAGGACCAACAGATAGCTATTGATTAAATTGCCAACAATGTGAAACTGTTTCTTAATCTCAAGTATTTTTGTTTTCCTTTTGTTGAGAGTCACTATACACTATAACATATACTGGCTGGGCAACTATGTCCTACAGTCTGTGCTGCCACCTTAGGGTTCTGATTCTGTGTGACCATTCAAGCTTCACTCGAGGTCTGATGGAATCAGAACCCCGTGTGTAGCACAGGCTAGTCTTGCACAGCTGACCAGCTAGTATTCTATATTCTGTTTCCTGTGTAGTTTGTAGGTATGCACAATGATTGCCTCCACTGCACCCTCCTAATTTCATCAGGATATAAATGTAAATAAGTCTGGTGTGAAAAGCTCCTTGATTTCATTGCAAAGGTCATGACCTGACTCATGTAAGGCATCCTGGTATTTTATGATGTTTTGGTGCTAAAGCCTGCAGTAGTTACACTGTATTAGTCAGTTCTGTTGCTGTCCTCTGCAGTCCCTATGTTCTTGTCTTATGCTGGTCATGAAGCTTTTAGGCATAGTAAGTGCCCTGCTGTTTTCTGTAGTTTCAAATGTATCCTAGTTGGGAAAAAATACTTTTAGAGAACACAGGGACTTCACAAGGCGTAACAGAAATGAATGAGAGTATAACTTCTGCTGGCTTGTGCATATTCGCATAATCAACTTCCAAGAAGCCTCACTTGAGGGGGGCTATGACCATCGGAATGGAGACAAACTGGTTTTCACATTAGGGCAAAACAGATGAAACAACCTCACTTATATTTAAATTAGGATGACATTGGGGATGCAAAACAGAATCATTGTTCATGCCCACAAACTACACATATATAGGAAATAGGCTGAGAGGAATTTCCCGTTAAGAGCTCCTGACATCTCAGAGAAAACTCACAAAATCATAATTTGTAGCCTCCATTTGCCAGTATTTCATATATTTTCTGTATTTAATGACCCTTTCTCATACGTTAACAGGAAACCAAGATCACTGTCCCTAAGGCTTCATCTGCAGTGGCTGCTTGACTACACCAACATCGCGCTTTGCTTATGACTTCACGATTTGCTGCTATGTAAATGATTCAGGTGTTAACAGAAAATTATATGAGATGCAGACAGTATATATGAAATCTAATGGTCAGTGATCATGTTTTCATCCTAATGTATGCAGTTATAAAGAAGTGCAGAAAACAGATGGCGTAGAAGCGCTGCGTATCTAAATACTGTACAAGTGTCACCTGGCATGTCAGCACCAAGATTTGTTCCCTGGAGACTCAGAGAGCAGTTTTGGTGCCCATCACCTTTCTTCTTTTGTTTCAATAAAAAACTGCTGCTCCCAAAATGGAAGAAGGTGATCAACAACACTGGTGGAAGTGCTCCTCCAGATAGCAATTCCTGTGCAGCACGGTTATCGGAGAGCTGCTTTAGCAACTCTGATGGTCCCAGTGGCCTCTTTCTAGGCACTGTAAGGCCTATATGCTATTCCGCCATCATCAAGGGACCAAGCACTGGAGCGACCAAATGGAGAGCAGGCCCCCACACAGCATGAGCCATCTGCACCAATTCCTAGAGATGCAATGATTTAAAACTCTGCATGCTACAGTAATTTGGGAAGTTTGCAAACTTAACAGACTTTTCATCAACCGCATGGCAAAGTTTCAAACTTCTTTGTTAAAGAAATCCTGCCCCATGCACTCAGTTTACTAAGTACCCAATCCCCTCTGAATATCAACAGCCTTAAAATGATCCCACCACCCTCTGCTGTGCAAAGAAGAAAACCACCCTCCTTCTTATGGTGAACTTTGCTGCCACCGATCAGCTGTTTGTTATAAAATAATATAATCCTTCCTTCACCTGCACGTCAATTCCCCTGCTTCCCCAGCCACCATGAATAACTGAATTCCCTCTCCAAACCCACCTCTGGCCCCACCTTCCCCTACATTTTTCTCCTCCTGTAAAAAGAAAACTGCCCCACACTGCAGGATGTCCCTCCATTTAGTTAAGTATCTGCCTAATGAATGACATCTTTACCTATAGTAAAATCTGATTAGCTGACCTCTCAGCCAGCCAATCAGGTTTACAATAGGCAAATAAGTCATTCATTTATTTATTCATCAATCAGATACCTACCAAATGGAGAGGGCATCTCTCTGTAATGCAGGAGAAAGGATGGCAACATATTTAGTGATCAAATGCAAACATTCTTTAAAGATTTGTAAAAGATTTCACAAAATTCACTTTAAAGGGATTTTTTTTTGTGTGGGCTGCACATTTGATATTTTCAGAGATAAATTCCCATGAAGGCCAGGTTACACTTGCAGGGATAAGTGGACAAATTACATATTTCTTGACTATTACCACTAACTTGTTTTTCCATCAGTGAAAAATTCACATTTAATCCTTTGCAGTTTTTGTGGAGTTTGTAAATTATGCAGCTTAGGGTGAAATGTATAAATCTTGTACATCTCTAGCTAACACATGATTTTCTGAGCTGTGAATTCCATGGCTGGGATATTCAAAGGGTTGCACCCGCATTGCACCCAGCAGGATATTCAAAGGCTGCCAGGCACAAGCACATGTCCCAATGTGCAGGGCGCAATGTAATCCTATGCAGTGCAGATGCAGGGCATGCCCATGCATATGTGGCACATCCCGATATTCAGCTCGGGATGTGTGGCGATATGCTGGTGCAACCCTGCAGTGTGCCACACAGGGGCTCAAAGTTGAGCCCGGGCGTAGGAGCAAGCCCGGCCACCCACAGGCTGCTGTATTGCAAAGCACAACGCAGCAGCTGCCAGCCATGGGTGGCCACCGCCCACAGAACACTGTTCCGGGCACATGCCCCGGTGGTCAGTGGACCCTCCACCCACCCTATGCCCAATCACAGGCTGTAATAATAGATATCTCGGTGGTCTAGCAGTAACATCCTCCCGGTATGCCCGATCGTGGGCTGTAGAAATGCGTCAACATCCCTGGTGGTCTAGCAGTAACCCCGTGGACCATTGTGGAATTAAGTATTACCTGGTGGTCCAGTGGTAACCCCTCCTCACCCACCCAGCACCCCTGTCATCGGCGGGCAGCAGCACCCAGCCGCATTCTGCTCGACGCCCACGCAAATCGTGCATAGTATGATCTGTCGCCTATTGATCTGACAGTGTGGACTATCGGGCTTGCAGACCATACAGAACCAACTAGGAAAAATGTAATGAACACGCTCATTCACATTTCTGGTCTCAGGTAGTACAGTATGGTCTGCAAATGTCCACTGTGAACCAACTATGCAATCAGATCACAGAATGATCGTGCTGCAGCCGGTGGAATGCTGCACAGGAGGGTGCTGGGCAGCCAGGGACCTCTGTGGGTGGGTGAGGGGGTTACCACTGAACCACCAGGTAATACTTCATTGTCACAATGGCCCGCGATCAGGCATAATGGGGTTACCGCTTAGACCACTAGTGATGTTAACGCATTTCTACAGCATGCGATTGGGTGCCCGTGGTGGAGGTTACCGCTTAGCCCACCAGGGATTTAAACTTTACTACAGCCCGCGATCAGGAGTATGGGAGTTACTGCTAGACCACCAGGGATTTCAACTTTTATTACAGCCCGCACTGGGTGTACCGGAGTGGGAGGCTACATTCACCCACTGGGGCAGCCTGGCAGGGCACCAGGCGCACTCACGGGAGCCAGCGCATCACATGGAAATGAGGCTATAATGACATGCAAATGGCCCCATTTGCTGCATACATTATGGGCTCATTTGCATGCCCCGCTGAATATCGCAGGTGATGTGCCCAGTGCAACTGCACTTGTGCTGGCGCAGACCCCTGTTCCCTTTCTGCACCTTTTACTGGTGCAGTGCCACTGTGCCATGTGCAGTGTGTGTGCCCCCTGCCATACCAACGGTGCTAGCCATGGCATCACGGCGACATCGCCCGGTCCTGGCCCCGCGCAGCCAGTTGCGCTTGCACCCAGGCTTGTGCCACTGCCCAGTGCAGTCTGAATATCTGGCCCCATGAATGCAGAGCAAGTGAGTGTGGTGGTAAATGGTATACAGTCAGAAGAGATGCAGTCACAAGTGGGTACCTCAGGAATCAGTCCTGGGGCCAGTAATTCAATATCTTTATTAGTGACATTGCAGATGGACTAGAGGGTAAGGCTTGTCTGTTTGTAGATAACACCAAGATCTGCAACAGAGTAGATGATCCAGATGGGTGGGCAGAAAGAGATCTGGATAAACTAGCAAAATGGTCAGAAGAGTGGCAACTGGGATTTAATGCAAAGAAATGCAAGATCATGCACATAGGGAAGAGAAACCCTGAAGCCACCTATAGGCTGGGAGGAGTTGCTGGAAGAAAGAGACTTGGGCATCATCATCATCAATGACCTGAAATCATCCAAGCAGACCTCTAAAGCAGTAGGTAAGGCTAGGGGATGTCAGGGTGTATTAGTAGGAGTATCACAAGTCGGGAAGAGGTAATAATCCCTCTTTACAAGACACTGGTTAGGCCCCATCTGGAGTACTGCATGCAGTACTGGAGGCCACACCTTCACAAGGACATTAACCAAATTGAGGCAGTCCAGAGAAGGGCAACCAAAATGGTGCAGGAACTGCATCAGAAGACATATGAGGACAGATTAACGGAGCTCAATATGTATACCCTTGAGCAAAGGAGGAGAGAGGTGATATGATCGAGACATTCAAACACCTTAAGGGCATTAACAAGGTGAAAGAGTCTAACATGTTTAAATATAAGAAAAATAGCAGGACAAGAGGACACAGCATGAGATTACAGGGAGGCCGATTAAGGGGAATGTGAGGAAATTCTTTTCGCAGACAGGGTGGTGGATGCATGGAACAGCCTACCGCAGGAAGTGGTGGCTATGAATACAGTGCAGGGCTTCAAACAGGCATGGGATAGGCATAAGGGAGCAATACAGATGAGTATGAATAGATAGGCCACTGACAGAGTAAAGGCGATGGCACATTTATAAGGTAGAAAAGAAATGGGCAGACTGGATGGGGCTATCGGTCCTTATCTGCCGTCAACTTCTGTGTTTCTATGGAAGTGCTCACATTTTCAGTCTCCATTCTGGAAGTGCTTATTTGATTACATATTATCCTCTCCACTTTCCAAAATATACACCAGCAAGTCAGTGCCTTGAAAGCACTGGACATTTCATAGGCTGCCAACTGATAACATCCACAATTCTACGATCTACGTGGGTTGTAGCACTACATTCTATAATATTTTGTGCAGTGGTCACTTCTTAAAAAATTCTATATTCCGGTGTGTGCAATCAATAATGCATCAATCACTAATACTGCATCTTAGATTTCAACAACCTTTCAAATAAGATACTGCATACTTAAAAGTGATAAATAAAATCTATTCATGTCACAAGGAATGAATTTACAGAAAATGAAATCTGTGAGAAATCCCTATTTGAGAGCGTGTTTGCTCAGAAGGAAACCAATCCAAAAACATAAAAGCAGCATCCTGACTAAACCAGATTTGGGGCGTTATATTAGCATCCTCCAAGGAAGTTACTGTGTTCTTTTGGGGAGGGAGGAAACTTACAGAACTGCATTTTTTTTTTTACAGTCAGGTTTCTTTGTAGTCTCTCTTGTGCATTGATTCAGTTCCACTTTTACTGTCTGGGGCTAGCTGTCTGTCTGTGCATGAAGCATTTTTCCTTATGCATGCTGCAGATTGTTTCATGATTACACTAAAAAAGTAAATCAGATCTTGTTTTTCATTTGTGATAAAGTAAGCAACAAATAAAATAAAAGGATCTTACGGTTTCAAACTGCAGTATACTTAAATGTTTGGGAAGTGCAATGTAACTGCCTGAATTGTAAACACCAGAATCTACATGGTATTATTATGTAGAAATGCCCATTATCCTACTCACAGAGTGAGCAGAGCTAATAAAAAGATCACGCTACAATAAGATCTATATTAGTAGCCCTTGATCAGACTGAGATTTTCCCTCTACTTTCTAGCTTGCTGCCACCTTCAGACTGCTTGTTCGACGATTCTTCTGTAAAGGTGATGTATGAATATACCAGGCTTCCAGCAATACTACAAAAACAAACAAACAAAAAAATGTATTTTTAATTATACAGATAATATGCCTAATCTGAAATATGCAAACACAATCTAAAGGTTCTTTTAGCAATTAACATTTAAAATGGCTTTTCCCTAAGGAGACCTGGTGGATAAAAAGGACAGTTGTGTGACTTTTCAGCAGGTGGTACATATAGACTAGAGCAAGATAAAAAAAGGAAATAACATCTGGCAGACCTTCCTTTCAATATGGGCTGGTCATGTGTGGAACTGAGGCACCAACCTTCAACAGAACAGAATTCCCTCTATGGCCTCTAATTCCCTTTGGGAGAAAATATAACTTGGGACATTTTCATTGGTTTGTCTGTTTATACCCCCACAACCACCAACAGCCCATCTGCCAGATCACCTTAGCCCCATCATGCCAGCTGCCTCCAGGACTAATCCTGCACCACCTTGTTCCCCCACAGCTTGCCCTGCTCCCCATGGGTCGACTGAGTTCCCCAACATCACTGTGTAACAGATGGGTCTGGAGTTGGTGCCTAAGTTACTGAGGTGCAGGGCATGTGAGCAACCGGCATCATCAGGCCTGTCATGGTATTTCTGCCATTACATGTCCCAGTACCCCGGCAGATGTCAGTGACAAGGGTGTGTAAGCACAAATGCACATAAGCATACAAGATGCAGCACCAGCCAATGTCCTCTGGCACTTTAAGCCACTCCCAACTGCACTGCTGATCACCCAGGTGGCAACATTTATTTTTTATTTATTTAGTTTTTGTTGACCAGGTTAAGTGCTCTAGACAAGACACTGCCTATTTTCAGGCATGACTGGAGGTTACATAAACAATTAAACAACAGTAGAACAAGCAACAGACAGCAGTAATAATACAATTTTACAGAACATAAGTTCTGAGCAATATATACATTTTCGTGAGGAAGCAGGTAATCAACATGACATTGCTAGCATGGAAAGAAAAAGCTTAGATGAGAGCAGTTTGAGGGCTAAGTGAAAGTACATTGTCAGTAGAGATACTGAGGAGAACACTGAGAAGCAAAGGGGTTTAATGCTGGAGTCAAAGAAAAGACAATGGGGCGAGACACTATATAAAGATGGTTGGTGGTCATTTACAGGTGCAGTTGTCAGAGTTGTTAAGGAAGTTGTAAAGAGCTTGCTTGAAACAGTAATAGGACTGTGCAGCTCTGAAATGGAGTGGGAGGGCATTCCAGATTCTGGGGCAAAGGAAGAAAATGCTTGATCACCCATCTTGGTGGAGTATCTTAGGATTGTGAGGAGAGAATTTTTCAGAGGAATGCAGTGGGTACAAATATTTCATTATGGTTGTAAGGGACATTGGTTTGGCAGATCTAATTATATTGTCTGTTAGACAGCCAATTATCAGTAGGCGGTGAGAGGAGGGATAGGGGATAGCCAACCTAGGTTAGAGTACAGTGAGCAGTGGTGAGTCATTCAGGGGTGAAGAGGGCAAAGCAACAAATGTTGTAGGATATGTTCCATTTGTCCAGGTTGGAGGCACGAGTCTGACAGTATAAAGTGAGACTGTAAGTGAGGCTGGGGAGTAGGATTCCCTGGGCTATAGCAAGTCTGGCAGATGAAGTGAGAGTGTACTTTATTTTATAGGCAAGCCCTATTTTATGTTGACAATCTTATAGGTGTTTGATATACTGTATGTTGGTTAAAGTCAAGGCAGGTTCCAGGGTAATACAAGTATTTGAAGAAGTTTGTGGTGGATACGAGAGAACCACTGGAGCAGTGAATGGTTAGGTCAGTAGGGCAGGACCTGAGCTTAGGGGAGAATCCAAATAACACTGACTGAGTTTGCTGGCATTTAGAATGAGGCTGTTATATATTAGCCAGAATTACAATCTATTAAAATCAGCATTCAGTTGTGAGTTTATCTCTATTATACTGTTGGAGTTGGTGAAGAGTACCATACCGCCTGCATAAAGCAGGGAGTAGTGGTGAGATGAAATGTTTGGAGCATCACTGATGAATGTGGAAAAAAGCAGCGGTCCAAGAATTAAGCCTTGGAGCACACCACTGTTGACAGTGGTGGGTGTGGAGATGTCTTGTTTAATTTGACAAACTATTGCCTGTTTTAATGTAGCTTAAGAACCATCTCAGAGCAGTGCTGGAGATGCCGTGGGAGGATAGTTTGGATTCCAGTTTTGAGTGATTAAAGAGATCAAATGTCTAGGTCAAGTCAATAAAAACTGACCCAGTGAATTTATCGATGTCCACTGCCAATTCGATATCATTTGTTACTTTAGTTAGGGCTGTAGTGGTACTGTGGGCAGGTCTGAAGCCATGTTGAGTAGGTAATTCTTAGTAAGATGGTCTGTGACCTGAAGGCAACAAATGTTCTCAGGATGTTTACTGAGAATGGGCAGGATGGCAATGGGCCAATGGTTTGTTAGACTCTTTGGGTCACATTTTTAAATACTGGAATAATTTGGGCCATTTCCAGTTCTCTGGGACAATACCTGGGGTTTGTGATATAATAAATAGCCTCATTATAGGGGTTGCTAGAGATGGGGCCCCAACATTCATGAAAATACCACCAACAGCTTAATCTGGTTCAAGGTCAGTTGGCATTCATCTGTATCCCCTCCCTGGGTCGTGCCTGAAAATAGGCAGGATTTGTCTAGTGCACTTACCGGTCAACAAAAACTAAAAAAAATAAAAATTAAATAATCTTGGTTCTATACCATCGGACCAGTGCTCCCGCTGGAAGAGACAGACTTAAGAAGTTTTAGAATGTCCCTAGGGACACAGCACGGAGGTAGAAAGGGGATGGAGGGGAAGACTGTGAATGAATATACTCTTGAGATGACAAGGGGTGATCTTTTGGGTGTGGTAGGTTGGAAAAGTGGAAGTTGAAAGCATTGGCTATCACTGACATGCTATTACAGTTGAACCCACTAATAGTAATGTCTAACAGAATTTGTTTGGAATCCTCACCAGAGCCCATGAGGCCTCTGATGTGGCTCCAGAAATGTGTGGGGTCTTTGGTGAAGGCTTGTAATAACCCTCTGTGGTAAGCTCTTTTGTGGTACGTATTTCTTTCTTGCAGGCATTTCTTAGGGTACAGTAGGTGATCCAGTTTGTGTGAAGAGAGGAGGTCTTGTATTTATTCCAAGACTGTCTCATTTTTGAGACAGGCCAGTAGACTGCTGTGTACCCACCTGGTTTTCCCTTTACTCTATGTTTAACCATGAGGACATGTTTGTCTTGGAGATGGAGGAAAGTGGTATTAAAATAGCTCAGGGCAATGTTAATATGATCAGTCCTATTGAGGGAGGGACCAGTCTGTTAGTTCAGGATCACTAATGAAGGCAGAGGGGTTGTGACTGGAAAAGTCACAAAGGATATGTTCCAAGGAGGGTGGCCTCCTCCCCAAGGAGCGTCCTCTGTGGTGCTCATGCCCCTGTCCGGAGCTTATTCACAAACTCAGGTCACCAGGGGCAGTTTTAGCACTAATTTAGGTATGGTAGGAAGGAATGGGCCTTATTTTCAAAATATTTTGCCACAGGCACTGAACAGGAGAGATTCTTTTAAACTAGGGCCCCAGGTCTTTCATCAATACACCCATCTCAGGCTGGACCTTGTATAGTAGGTCTGAGCAAGTGCTTTGTAGGCTGTTACTAATCCCAGAGGAGATACTGTACTAGTTGGGCCAGCCAGTTCACAAACCTTCCCAACTTCAGTGGAAATAATGCAGCATCCAGAAAACATTTTAAAAGAGAATGTTAAGACACAACCTTATCTTAGACAGATGCACCAACTATGTATGATACAAGGAATGAGAACTGTCATGAAGGCAAACCAAGATAACTAATTAACAATCATTTGCAGCATTTTTTTTTTTGGTATCCAGGAAAACATTTTAAATTAGGGTTTACAGACACTATTTTGTGTATATTTAATTAATTTACTGAAGTTATGTCCTTTATGTCATAAACTGAGGATGTCGGCATTGAAACATTATCTTTGTCCCCAGACTTCATCTCATCTTTCAGATGCACCCTGCCTCCCAATAATACCATAATTCTCTTTATGACATCACAGTCTGCTACTGTGGAAATGATTCTGATATCACAAAGAATTATGACTTCAGTGGTGGTGGTGGGGGGATAGCAAGAAGATGTGACGAAGTCTGAGATACAAAGATAATTTTTCATGTAAAAGTCCTCAGTAATATAAGTACGAGGAGAGGTTAAATAAAGAAAATGAATGAAACTTATAAAGTGGTTGGCAATAATCCTGCAATCTGATTAGTTAAGAACTATTGATAAAGACAGTATAAAACAGAGTTTGGAACTTATTTTGCAGCCAAACCCATGTACCACAGAAAATTTCTACCTTCAACCACAACTGCCCAGCTATCAAAAACCCTCCTGTGCTAAATACACGTTTTCTTAAATCTGTTCCCATCTTGCCTTACATTTTCTCCATGAAGATTTTTAGTACTGCATGCTACAGCTGCTGAACTGCTGACTCCTGCGAAGTTTTCTGTCAGTAGCTCTGCTAGGTCACTGTGTGTGTAATGTTACCCTTGTAATGGTCACATGCAGTCCTTGTAAACTCGTGGAGATATGGACTGATAAAAAACTTTGTAGTCATCAGCAGCTCTAGCACACAGTATTAAAAGCTTTGTTGAGAACACCACAGGCAAGATAGTAAGTTATTTAACAGAGGGCACATTTAGCACAGAATGAGGGTTTTGGCAGCTGGATGGTTCATATATCACAGCAATATGTCTTCCTCTTGGAGCAGCAAACACAATCCTCTCGTGTAGGTTTAACCCTCCCCACACACACTTTTGTACAATTTTACAAGCTTCATTTTACACATGCAACAACCCACTCGAGTTTTTGCGCTGTACTGGAAAAAAACACAGTTATGGGTGCTTATAGGTCTCATGGGTAAATACAAGGCCAAGAGACCCGAAGTCCATGACCTGCCATATTAATAACCTGTAATACCTTGTGTAATCAAATTTTGGCAGACTATTCCATATTCTGGTTACCCTTTACTAAACCAATGTTTCCTGCTATTTGTACAATAAGTACTGATCTTAATTTGAAGTGGATGTGCCTAGTATCATTTAGCTGTGTCCTTAACTCGAGGCCTAATTTTGGCCATAAGTCATCATCCAGAAGTGCTCTATACCATGCACATATCTCCACAGGACCTACGGAACTCCAGTGAGTAAAGACTTAGTTCCTGCAATCTCTGCTGGTCACATAGCCCATCTAGGCCTGCCACCTGCCAGCTGCCCTTTTAGTACTTGCTCAAGAGATTATACAGCTAATTTACCCCTGGTGACAAATTGGGCACAGTACTCCAGATATTAGGCGGACCAATGCCTTGTACAGTGGCATCACCACTAATCTATCCTTACTTTTAATGTGCTTATTTATACAATGCAAGAGTCCACTAGCTTTCCTAATAACTTGGTTACAGTGAGTCCTGAAACTAAGATCACTGGTAATATGGGTACCAGATCCTTTCTTCTGTTGTCCTTGTAACTCCACTCCATTTAAGTTATATTTATAATGGCTATTATTTTTCCCCAAATGCATAACCCTACATTTATCAGTATTGAAAGTAGAATTGTTTCTTTTGCCCAATGTTCAAGTTCCTTTAAGGCCGATTGTAAAGTATCCGCATCCTCCTTAGAATTTATCTTAAAACCGATCCTGGTATCATCTGCAAACTTAGATAACCATACTGGTGTTGAAGTTTGCAAAGATGATATATACAAGTTGAAAAGACAAGGGCCCAATACCGAGCCCTGAGGACCCCATTAGTCACCTGAGCCCATCCTGACAAGGACCCCTCACTGAGACTCTCTGTTTCCGATCTGTTAACCAGTTTTCAATCCAGAGGTAATATTTGCATGTATACCATGCACAATTAAAGCCTCGATTAGAAACCATGTGGTACCTTGTCAAATGCCTTTGAATAATCCAAAAGACAATATCCACCGATTTGAGAATCAAGTGCCTGATTTACTCCTGCCACAAAACTCCAACAAATTTGTCTGGCAGGACCTGCCCTCCTGAAACCATGTTGATTTTGGTCAAAATCTCCTGACTTGTTAATATATTAGTAATATAAGTTTTGATAATAGCTTCAAAATTTTCCCCAATATTGATGTCAGGCTAATTGGTCTGTAATTGGAAGCCTCCTGTCTAGACCCTTTTCATATGAGGAATAACTTCCACCTGCCTCCATTCTTCCAAAACATCTGCCTTGTCTATAGAGTATTGGAATAAGTAAGCTACAGGGGCTGCCAATACATGACCAACTCCTTTAACACCCTGGGGTGGAGGCCATCAGGTCCCTGGGCTTTGTTCGATTCAAGGCTTTTAGTCTGTCTCACATCTTTGACCTCAATTTTTAAGTGCTGGACCTACATCCTTAATCTGATGTGTCAAGGTATTATACATTTTGGGTTATACACTGAAGCAAAATATGTATTATAATGGCAGGCCATATCCTTATCATCTAATATTAATTTGCCATTTGGTTGTTTTAGGGGCCCTATTGATTTGTTTACACCCTTTTTATTGTTTATATAGGAAAGAAAGATTTATAATTGTTTTGAACTTTAGTTGCTAATTTATATTCGTAATCTTCTTTTTGCTTCATCTATATAACCTGCATTTTTAAGTTCAAGTCTATATTCTACCCAGCTTTCTAGCTGCCCACTTTTCTTAGCATTACTATATGCCTTATTTTGCATTTAATGTTTTAGCTATAGTTGAAGTAAACCAGGTGGGTTTTGTGGGATTTTGTAGCCTTCTTAAAACTAGGGATAAACTCCTGTACAAGAGATTTAATTTTATTGCTTAATATATCACACATATGTTGTAACTTCTGTCCACTTAGATCTGTCTGCCAATCCCAAGATGCTAAATGTGCACTTATATTGTTAAAATCAGCGCAACTGTAATTATATACCACTGTCATACTAGCCAGCTTAGTTGTAACCTTGCTGATACAAATTCCACCATATTATGATCATTGGAGCCTAGGGTGAGGGCACTTACAATCCTGGATATCAAATTCAAACTGCTAAGGACTAAATCCAAAGTATAAGAACCCCAGTATGGTCCTTAACATACTGTTTTAAACCATTTAATAGAAAAGACTCGAGGAATCTTGCTCGCTGCTTGGTAACTCAGCTTGTGGGGGTTCCAGCTTAACCTGGGAGATTAAAATCACCTACTAACAGGAATTTCCTGCCTAAGATTTTGTATTAATTCAAGTAACTGAAGGTCATCTGACTGTGAGCTAGATGGTGGCCTATATACAGCACCCACATTTATTTTTGCCATATGGGGAGATAACTTAACCCAAATCAATTATGTTGCATCATATTAAAGCGTCTACACTTTCTGATATAATGTTGTCGGCTATATAGGAGCAACACCACTGCCATAAGTGACCTATCTCTATGATAGAGAACAAAACCAGGGATTTGTTTATCCCAGGAGTCATCATGTTTCTGTAATGGCACACAAACTAATATGATAACTATTTAATGTAAACACCAGTTCATCCAGTTTGTTGTTAAGACTTCTTGCATTTACTAACAGACATCTCCATTGTTCTAAAAGTAAAAGTGCTTGATGACACAAGGCGCCCAAAACTGGTAACCGTGGTTTATTCTAGTGCGATCCACACTTTTGTGTGTTGTTGCTAGGTGGTGTTTAAATATTCTATTTAAAAAAAATCCTGGATACTGGAAAACACTTTATGTAATTATTAATCTGTACTCTTCCTTCTCCTTCTACACTTCCTTGCCTTTATCATGCCCTTGGCTGATGCATTGGAATTAACTATGAAACAACTGATTTTTATTTAATGCATCAGTAGTATTGGTCTGTATGGTTTGTATGAATTCCTGATCGTTGTGTTTTCTGTTTTAAAATTACAACAAAAAAATTGAATGTTACACATAAATGCCATGTTTTACTTGGTAACTAATGGAAATGAGCACACTTTGCACCTGTCTATTTGTTAAGCAATAAAACAAACAAACAAAAAACAAAGAGAAGACTTGAGTGCAGAGTGGCTACTTTCCTCAGACACCAAACATTTACTTCTTGTAAATATGCCACTTTATTCACTTGTGTTATTTAAAATGATTAAAGAATATTTTAAATTAAACCAAGAGTGCTTACCTAATATTCAAACCAATAAAGTTTGTCCATGTGAAAATATAGTCTCCACCAAAAACCATTCCAATATAAGTTACTAAAATATTCTGGGGAAAAAAAGATGTTTTGTTTTATTTTGGAACTGTTCACCCTGACTTATGTCACTTTTTAAACAGTAGAATGCAAACTTGGATAGAAGTGTGCTAAACAGGGCCACCCTGATGGCTCAGCATCAGTACACTGCGCTGCTGTGCATGCCACCTCACTTCAGGAGTGAGATATGGATGCTGTGTGGGAGGCAGGCAGACCACAGCAGCTGCCACTCAGCCATGTGCTGCAGTTGGAGGGATGGCACTGGGCAACAGGTGCAGCAGCGACCACAGCAGTGGGCCAAGAGAACCTGTTCCCTCTGCAGGATGTCACTGTGGCTCTGCCCACACAAAGGGAGGAAGGAGAATACCAGGAGAAAAATCTTGGTACCTTTTATAAGACAGCCTGGGTTCATGAACCCCTGGATCCTGGTGCCTGCCAACACTGGATCCGGACTGCTTCGAGGATTGAGGATGACAGCAGCCCCATCCCTAGCCATGAAGGGAAGCCATGGGGAAACTGGGATGGCACTGGATGCCAGTGAGGACGGTGGGTCGACAGGCCAGAACAAGGTGTATATCCCTGAGAGTCTAGCATGGCAGGATGAAAAAAGCACTATAGAACCGAAAGTGAAGACTAAAGAAAATGACACTGAGGCCAGCTCAGCAGCACAGTAACAGTGCAGTTGTATAGCGTGTTAGTGAGCTAGGTTCATGCCCCAAGCCTAAGAATGGGCTTTAGATGCCTCCTGTCTCAATAGGGAGGGTATATCCTCCACTGCATGGCTGCTGCTCCTGGTGGCCCAGGGTGAGGGAAGCCATGCAGAAAGATTTAGGGACTCACAGGGGGAGCTTTACATTGGTGTGCTGCTGTCTGGCTGATTTATGACACAATGGCATTGTGTGTCCACAGCAGGCCTGGAAGATTTATGAATGAGGGGTTGTCACCTTCCTCCCACACTGACATCCCTCATTGTTCTGTTGACTTCCCTACAAGTCACACCCTTGAGTGAGGGGTTAGGGAAGAACACACTGGCAAGTAATTCCAGGACTTATGAAGTCACCTTTCTACCCCACCCCACCGCATTGGTGAAAAGAGGCTCACAAGCCTCCTCCTCTCATCAATGGTTCTTTCCAACTGGCCTCTACAGTCGAATCAAAGTAGTCCGTTGGGAAATGCCATGGGTTACTGTAGAGCCAGGGCCAGAAGAGTGAAGAAAAGGCTGGTTGCATGCAGCATCTTCAAGGGTTCCTTGGATAGGATGAGGAGCTTGGATAGATAGAAGGACATACAGTAGGACTAGCATAGGAAAAACTACACTGACACCTTCTTCAACCAGTACACTGAAGAGTAATACTATTAAAGATGTAAAATAAACAATGTGAGTTGGGTGAATGACAAAATGTCAGTTTAGCTTACCTTAATGCAACCAACTATTGTTGTTGTAAGAGCTGAATTATACTGAGTACAAAGAACTGTGGAATACATGAGAACAAATCTGTGAACATAAAATGGGGAAAACATACCATAAATCACAGCTTATGCATTCTGTTTCATCTTGTCAAATGTCTTTTCCCCTGTGAAAACTAGCATAATGATAAAACAGCACCTTATTTATTGTCACAGTGTCGGTGGTTTAGTTGGTAGCACTTTTGGCCAGGAAGATTGAATGCTCATGGATTCAAGTCGACACCAGGCACTTGAGTTAGTACACTGCACTGCTGCATTCTGAGGTCGCTGAACCACTGGAGCTGCTGTCTATCAGATGAGGCTTTAAACCAAGGTCCCTTCTGCCCATCTCTGGTGGCAGCCATGGTGGAAGTTAAAGATCGTTGCACTTTTTAAGGTCAGGAAGTTATCACTGGTGTCCTCGCCTGTATTAGCATGTAATGACTGCTGCATGTATAATGCATAATGGAGGAGCTTGCAAGGTATATCGCAGCAGGTGGGGCTTTGTCTGGGGCAGGGCGGAGACACCTGAACAGCAGGGACCCAGGTAGGACCGCCCAGAAGGGCCATTGGGGAGAATAGTTCTCGGGGAGGGAGCTGTGGACAGGGAAAGGGATCAGCCAGGTCCCTTAAGAGGGCTGCACAGGAGAATTCTTCCTCATTCCTCCTTGTCCCAGGTAGCATGGGGATCCTTACACGGGCAACCTGGGGAAAGCTGACAGATTGTGGGTCTACTTTAATAGAGTAATGACCATGCACGCTTAGTAGCCAGATGGGGGTGGTTAGAATATGATGAGGAGTATCGGAGGAGAAAACAGATGGACACGGCATGATCGTGGGCAGCCTTGGACCTCCCACTGTGGTGGACAATCGATTTGGGGAGGGGTTCAACACACAGACTATGCTCGGTATAATGCATACAGTGCCTGTACTACCAGCACCAAACTTGCTGTTTTGAAAGTGCTTTGGGGACAGTTTGCATGAAAGTCCCTATACAAAATCAAATTCTATTTTGTTTTTAATTGACATTATCTTCCACCCTCTCATTTCCAGTGCTTGACGCTCTCAGGAGCTCCCATGACAATATACTTTTACCCCTAAACATCCCATTAAGTACCTCATTATTCTTCCAGAGAGCTTTGGTTTGTCTCACAGGGGTCAGGGATGCATCCCCAGCTGTGATCATTAATCAGGTAGTGGTGTGGGTGGAGGTGCACGTGTCTAGATATACTGGGGTATGTTGTTGCAGCTTAGAACCATTTTTGTTGTTTTTTTCTTTGTCCCTCCCATGAGACTTCAGGGCTAGGATGCCAAGCACAAGTTTAACTATGGTGTGTGACACGCACTATTTTTTTTCAATATGGCAGGCTAGATTTGGAGAGATTTGATGCAAGCATCCATGGCAGCCACCAGAAACTACTTGTGGTAAAGGGGCTTTGCCCCTCCACCCGCCATTTAACCCAACACTAACCTTACCCTAACCGATCACCCTTAATATGCTACAACTAAACAGTTATTGCTGAGAAGTAAAGAGTTTTTGTGATGTTACACTAACCCATTACTAGTTAGTGAGTGCTATTTAATGCATTACGGATTACGTTCATGTAAACATAATCACGTAATCTTGTCAGACATCTCGGCACTGAGCAGCGTGTTGGACAATATAATCAACCCCAAGCACATGCACACATGCAAAGCATAATAAGTTACAGGAGGGAAGTATTTTTCAGAAGAAAAGGTGCTCAAGAACAAGGGCACATGCTATGTATCTGGAGGGAGGGTAGATTCAGGAGAGATATGAGAAGTACTTCTTCATAGAAAGAGCGGTGGATCTCTGGAACAGCCTTCCATTGGAGAAGGTGGAGGTGAAAACAGTGGTGGGTTAAAGAATGCATGGGAGAGGCACAAGGAAATCATAATGGAAAGAAAGGGGAGGGAGAAAGAGCTGTAGATCAAGTATGGTCTGTGGTAATAATGTAGGTAGGAAAAAATGGGCAGATTAGGTGGGCCAAGCAGTCCATATCTGCTATCAAATTCTATGTTTCTATTTATGGAAGCATGGGCACTAGCCAGCATCTCCCTGTTCCTAAAGTGCACCAACTAACAGCTCCTGCTATGGTCACCCAGGAGTTGATTATGTGGCTACAGTCTGCCTCCCTCCCAAGAAAGACAACATCCCTGGAATGGTCAGTCTTTCCTAGGATATCCCCAAATGACCTAAACTTGTTCCCAAATCCGGTCTCCAGCATCAGGAGTGGTAGCCCTACCACTGTGCCAGCCACCAAATTCTAATTTAACTGTAAATCTTAATGTACTAAAGCAATTCCACAGTATAGGTGTGTGGGGCTAATCAGTGGTACTGGTGGTAGCATGCTGCTCTAACACACAGGAGACCCAGATTAACATTTTGAACTAAGGAGTTCCTTGATGGGGTGGGATATGACAATTGAGTGGATGCTCTCTATCTAAGGTAGGTGACTCTGGCAGGGTGAGTGATTGCCTTTAGGTGGCACAGAGGCAGAACCAGAACTGTTTTGCTTTTAAAGAGGTAACAATTTTATCAAGGAGTAGCACTTTATCCCCCACCCAAAATGTAAAATATTCTTTCCCATACTAAGTACAGGCTTCTAGCTAAACGGAGCAACTGGTGCTGCTTCACTCTACAGTTTAATCTATTACAGCCAGAGGACTAGCAGCAGTTGCACAGAGGTGAACTGGGTGGATGGTTATGTTCAGAGGGACACTAGCAAATGCACTAATCTGCAATGTGCTGACATCCTGGTAAGAGCATGACTCACAGCAATGAATGAACACACTAGACATCTGTGAAAATGGGTTTTGAGCCCACGGACCTTTCAGTATAAAAATAAAATGAAATCTCAGGTCTGTCCTCTACCTCCACAACCAAGCTCTAGGGTGTATGTTCTCTAATCGTGCTGATATCCTGGTATGACCCCACAATAAGGGGAAGATGTCAACTTTCTTGACAGGAGGCAAGCAGCTGATCCAGCTCATGGATGGGCACTCAACAGTAGAAACCAGGAAAATAGTTTTAAGTTTATGTCCGGTGAGAGTACCTCTTACAGTATCAGGGTATCATCTCATGTATAGTTTGGTAGAGGAAATACCATCTGTGGACACCTGCCCCCACTCCAGGAGCAGGTAAGGACAGAGAAAGGCAGTGGTTGGGGCTGGGAGGTTATCTGGCAGAGGAAGAGCTCTATCTAGTACAAGGGAAAACAAAATACAACAAATCCCCCATATAAATCATCACTTAACTTGTGCATCATTTTCACAAATCCACACATTACATGATGATCTGTAAACTGTTCAAAGTAGCCAGACAGATACAGAATGTTTAATTTTAGGGCATGGATACAGTTCACCATCCACACTTTGGGAGTTCCACTGGAAGTGCTGATTCACTGGAAGTCTTTAAGCTAACCAACTCCATGACCCAAGCATGTATATTCTCCGGCTTAGCCCGTGACATTAGATCTTCTTTTTCACTGGAAGAGTCAGGTCTCCTCCTTCCCAGCTCTGCAGAATTGTAGGCTACCATTGCGCATTTAGCCAGTTCCTCCATTTCTTCAAGTTTCTCAGTTTGTTCCTCAACTGCTTCTCCTCTCCTCTGATCTGGCTCTGCCTTTGTCAACGGAAGATGTACTCAGAGGAAGTGAAATCGATCCAAAGCTTCAAGTTCTGCATCACATGCTGGCAGAAAATGTCGACTTGGACCTGCATGTCTTACCTCTACTGTCTAGGGGCAACTCACGATGTTTCTGTCTGTGGCCTTTGTCAGCGATGCTTCCATCCTCTCTGAGAAGACCATGCAGCCCAGCTTCTTCTTGGTCAGCCAGCCGATGAGGGCCAAAACTCTGGCCTAAGGGTCATAAGAAGACCTTGGCTAAGGTAGGGTGTGCTGCTCAACTTGTGGCCTTGGAAGATGCAGCAGCAGTCGCTGCTGTGGGTACTCTTTGGCCTTGGTGCTGTGATTGGGGCCAGCATCAGAGGGTCTGCTTTTGGATGGGTTCAGAGACATGTAGGGCCCTCCAGCCTTCAGGGACAACCTATCTACCATGGTAAGAAGCACAAGCATCACTGTCAACAGTCATGGGATCAGGAAGTGTGTGGTCCTTCCTCCCTGACTGCTCAATGTGTATCGAAGTGCTCCACTCTTGGTCGAGCTGCCCTCAGCTGAGGGGCTGGTTGACAGCTCCATGGTGTCCCCATTGGGCTTGTTGACCTTAACACTTGTCAAGCAAGCTGTTGAGATCTTTCTTGACTCTGCTGACCAGCTGTTGAAGGAGGCTGACCAGAGTCGAACTCCAGGACCCTGGTTCTCCTGATAATCTCCCAGGAGGACATGGACTGGTTAGTGTCCCTGACCAGTTTCACTCAGGACCAACCTCCACATTCAAATAATTTCAGTAGATAGTATACTGACAAACCACTAATCAAACCAAGAACAAAGGGACATTTTTTTTTTTTTTTTTTTTGTGTCATTGCAAATAAACTTCTGCCATAAATTAATCTTAATTTGTGCATAAGACACTGTGCAGGTGTGGCAGATAAATTTAATTAAACAAGTAAATTTCCTGCTACGACTTCCCTCCACAGCAAAGCAATCCTGACTTGATAACAAGAACCACACAGCCTTGCACGTAGCTGCTGGTCATTTACAAGATGACAGCAGCACAAAACAAACCAGATGTGTTAGACTGTCACATTAACAGCCAAACATTATCTGCTCCAGATCAGAGTAAAAACATGACCTGGTGACAGTACTTATGCATATTCTAGATGTGTTCATTTAAACATGTAAGCCCAATAGTATCACGGTGCTTTGTGATCACTCAGACCAGGATAAGAAAATGGGAAAAACATCAGTCAGCTACTGTACATCAGGATGAAGGAAATGCAACAACATTTGACTGAGACATGAAGGTGTGTGTGTGTGTGTGTGTGTGTGTGTGTGTGTGTGTAGGATAAAGGGTTTGAAGAAATTGACAGTTCGCCTGGACTGCAGTGTTACTCTGCAGGAGGGAGTTCAGGACATCGTTATGCAAATAAGCTGGAACACACAGCAGGCCCTGTACTTTCTGAACTGATTCAATGTTCAGAAGTACTCATGGCACTACACCTGGCAAAGCTAATGTATATTGCAAAACTTACAATTTATCACATAAAAATCAAACCAGACACCGATTTAAATACAAACTTTATTTGATTTCCTATCTCCTTTAATAGAGCTCATCTTTAGTTATTTCAATTCTAAAAGAATGCTAAAGCAGTCTCATAAGGAGAACTATCCTGTGAGACAGGAGAGAAAAGAGGCAATCTTAAGAGAAATAAAATCATACAGGCACATCATTTTTACCATAACATAAAGCCTCTTAAACCTTTTAATAAAAGTTGTAGCATGGGAGTAGGTTGTACCCAACCTATATAATACTACATTTCAGGAGGTGGGGCTTGTTGGGACTACATAGTCCCCAAGTAGACAGTACAGATCATGGTGGAACCTGGGAGCCCAGAAGGTTGTGGAGGTAAAGAAGATCAAATTTATTCATGGTTTTATATGTCAAACGAAGAACTTTTAGTCTTAAAGTATAGTGTGATACACATTAACACATTTTTTGTGCTTGTTAATTCCATTTTTCCTCTATGGCCATAGTGTGCCAAGGAATCCCTTTCTGGTCTCACTGACCCCTGGTCCCACATCCGGCTGACATTCCTCACAGGGCCTCTCCCCAAGGCAGTTCACTTATTTGAGCCAGGTTCCAGTGTAAGCAGGCATTAAGACCCAGGGGAGCCAGGAACCCAGGTTATCACATAGGTGGTGCTTCTCTTTTCTCCCTGGCCTCTCTCTTTCCTCGTGCGTGCCTAAAGATCAAATGCAGTACTTTAAAACTGCACTATTTGTACACCATGAGACAACTAGGTCTCATTTGTTGCGCATAACATTCAAAAGTTGCAGTTACTCGTGCTATTTTGTTTGCCTGTCTTATTTGATGGTTTTGCAAAAATCCCTCAGACTATTTTACACTAGGCAGCAGAATCTTGGTGCGTGCTTAAGTCATTCAAGCAACAATTATATAATTCCACCAGGTCCTGTTAGCTTAGTACACAGAGTACATCAGATTGTGAAATGTCAAACATCAGTCTTTGCTACCAATTTTCTGATGTGGGCTTTTATTAATGGACTTATACCAGCAGAACAAGATGGTAACTATCTGATCACAAAAAACTCATACTATTAAAATGTAAATTTTGTATCCTCGTTCCTTTTCCAGTCCCAAATGAATCAACTCCTCCTTATTTATTCTTTTTAGATTAATTCACTCCCTTTGCTGAGGCTCCACAGCACTAACAAAAGTATACTACTACCCCAACACCTCTCCCAAAATGTATAATCCCACAAAATGTGCACTCTACTCTGCCCCTCCCTTGAAATTATCCGAAAACAAGTCCACACCTTCTCCCAGGTTTCCAACTCTACCTTGCACCATACTTATAGCCTATACCCATTTTCCTCCACACCTCCTGAAATATGTATCCTCCGTCTCCCCTAAAATATGTACTTCTGTATCTCTTAAAAACATCTGCATTCCTCCTACATTTGCCCCCTCACCTATTATATTTGTACTCCTACCCTGCATCCATCCTAATATTTGCATGCTAACCCTAATACACCTTCCACAATTTTTATTCCATCCTACCCCCAACCTCTGTACCCCATCTCCACTGACCCAAGATATGTGCCCATCTGTGCATATCCCAGACTGATGCCATATTTCTCTAAAAAGTGTATCCCTACAATATGACTCCTGAGTTTTATACTCTCGCTGTGCAGTCCCTAAACCTGCAACCTTGCAGTTTGTCCTGCTCCCTCACCCAACACAAAATCTATAACTCTCACCTCCCTTCCTAAAATTTGTGCTCCAGACCTCGAAACCTTCTATAGTTCTACCTCATGCCACACTCTGAAAACTATTTACCCACCTCTACTCTCCCCATGAGTTTCTACCCCTTCTCCTGTATCCAACCCCAAATTAATTTTACAATTCAAACACTTTCCCAAATATTTTACCCAATTCCCTACACACACACACACACACACACACACACACAAAATGTGCAAGAGTGCCAAAAATCTACATCCCTTCTCTTGCAGCCCTGCAGACAAATGCTGGAGGGATACCAGTACAAATTTTATGAGGTATGTGGGTACAAGTACAGATTTTGGGAGAGGTACAGGTACACATGTGGATGGATTGTAGGGGTACAAGTTAAAACTGTGAGAGGATATAGGGATACAAGCACACATATTTGGGAGGAGTGCAGGGCTACAGAGTACAAATTTGTGAGAATGCAGGGGTAGCGTTCAATTTTGGGAGGGGTAGGGTACAAGTACAAATTTTGGGAGGGCTGTAGTGCAAGCACACACTTTGGGAGGGTACAAGTTCATATTTGGGAGGGCAAAGGCACAAGACAAGTTTTGGGAGGGGCAAAGGGCATACAAATTATGGGAGGGGTGAAGGAGTACAAGCACAAAGTTTGAAGGTGTGAGGAGTACAAGTACAAATTTTGAGAGGGATATATCATAAGTACAAATTTTGGGGGGTGCATGGGTACAAGTACAAATTTTGGGATGTATACAGGGGTAGAAGTACAAATTTGGGAGTGGGATACAGGGTACAAGTACCAATTTTGGGAGGTGTGCAGAAACATGTACAAATTTGGGGAGGGGTGCAAGTACAAATTTGTGAGGGGTGTGGAGTACAAGTTCAAATTTTGGGAGGGTGAAGGGGCACAAGTACAAATTTTGGGAGGAGTGAAAGAGTACAAGCACACATTTTGGAAGGGTGAAGGAGCACAAGTACAAATTTGGGGAGGGTGTGTAGGAATAGAAGTACAAATTTTGGGACGTGCAGGGGTCTAAGTACAAATTTGGGAGGGTATGCAGGGATACAAGTACAAATTTGGGAGGATACAGGGGTGCAAGTACAAATTTGTGTGGAGTACAAGTACAAATTTGGGAGGGGTGAAGGAGTACAAGCACAAATTCTGGAGCGAGGGGTACAAGGGCAAATTTTGAGAGGGATATGGGGTACAAGTACAAATTTTGGGAAGGGTGCAGGGAAACACGCATCCATTTGGAGAGGGATACAGGGTGCAAGTACAAATTTGTGAGGGTATGGAGTACAAATTTAAATTTTGGGAGGAATGAAAGGGCATAAGTACAAATTCTGGGAAGGGTGAAGGAGTACAAGCACACATTTTGGAAGGTGTAGGGACACAAGTACAAATTTTGGGAGGGTGTGCAGGGATACAAGTACAAATTTGGGGAGGGATACAGGGTGCAAGTACAAATTTGTGAGGTGTGCGGAGTACAAGTACAAATTTGGGGAGGGTGAAGGAGTACAAGCACATTTTGGAAGGGGTGTAGGGGCACAAGTACAAATTTTGGGAGGTGTGTAGGGATAGAAGTACAAATTTTAGGAGGGATTTTGAGGGCAAATAAAATTTTGGGAGAGATGCAGTGGTATAAGTATGAATTTCAGGCCAAGTGCATGGGTATAAGTCTGAATTTGGGGGCAAGTTCAAATTTCAGAAGAGCTGCAGAGGACAAAGGGCAGATTTGGGAGGTGTAACTACAAATTTGGAAAGGGTGCAAGAGGTGTTCATTCTTGAGGAGTACGGGGTAAATGCACACATATATGGCAGTGAAGGCACAAGTACTATTTGTTTTGCTCCACACTCGTCCCTCCTGGCTGGCCATGCCTTCGGGCCACCTGGGCCCCACAGCCACCCTCCTCCGCCGGCGGCGCCATCCTGCTGCTGCCCGCTACCACCAATTGATTCCCTAGGTGACCTGATGTGACCCTTCATCAGATGGCCCCCCTTCTGGGGAGAAGTGCCCATAGGCACAGCTAGTTAGCCCTGGGATCGGTAGTGGGGTGGTCAGCACAGGGTTATCTCAACTTTGTGGCATGCTGGGACTGGTGTCCATCATCCGGTTGTGGGGGCTTTTGCATTGTTCTGGCCACCCATTCAACCCGACTGAGGCTTGCAGGTGGGGGACTCTGAGGCATGTCGAGTAGCACATCTCCATGCCTGTCTCAATCCGCCTCCAAGTGCCAAGGCCTGCCACCTCGGGAGGGAAGAGTACAATGAATGCTCTGGAACCCCTCCTGATGGCCTACGCTCCTGGTACCCGGCTCAGGGCACCAACCCTGGTCGCCAGAGCATGCTGAGTGAATCCTTTGCTCAACGCCTGGTTCGGCTTCAAGTACTAATTCTGAGAGAAGGATGCAGAAGATGGGGTGGGAATGGTGGGATGGGGAAGGATCATAGAGAAACATTAGTTTTGTCAACCCTGAAGGAACAAAAAGTAGCTCTTCCTCCCTCCCAGCTGCTGGTGGTCTGACTCTGAGCAAGGAAGAAGGAGACTACTGAAGAATACAGGAAGTTGCTGTCCCAGAACAGGAAGGGTGAGAGTTGTAAGGAGAGGAGAGGACACAAAATAAGACATGATGGGAGTGTTGCAGTGCAATGGCTGTGGGGCGGCAGTGTTCCGGAGACATTCTGGAGGCTGCGATGCTGCCCTATTGCAGGCACCTCTATGGTTTGAGAAGAGGCTGCCTGCCTCCAGGCTGACTTGGCTAGGATTTGTGAAACTTTCTCCCCAGGGACCACCAGGGCCACTGCCACTACCTCAGAGGTTGCCAAGAAAGAGTAGCGGCTGGACCGTGGTGGGCCCAGGGAGGAAGGGTGGTGGAACAGAGGTGCATCCCTCCAGCTGTGCCTCTCCACAATTCACATGCTGTTCTGGTGGATAGTGGTTCCTCTATGGAGGCACCTGCAGTGGAGACCAAGGAGGATGCTGGGAACCTCCACAAAGGAGGGTGTGCAACGGACCCCACAGGGAAGGAAACAACCCTGGTGGGGACTCCATCATTAGGGGGTAGAAGTGGGGAGGAAGGGAGAAGGAGGTAAGATGCCTGCCTGGCACCATGGCTTGAGGGACAGGAAGCGAATCCTCAGGATCATGGAAGCAGCTGCACGAGGAGGGAGCTGGATGTCACTGTCCACCTAGGGACAAATGACTTGCTAGGAATGGGATAAGAACAGTGTAAAAGGAGTTTGTAGAGTTGGGGAGGGCCTTAGACAAGTAGTGCATATGGTAACCTTCTCGGAGGTGCTGTCTGTCTATGGCAAGAGTGATGCTAGGCACGCCACACCATGGAATTCCAGTGACTGGTTGAAAAACTGGTGTGGAGCTCAGGGTTTTAGCTCATTGGGGACTGGGGAGCCACCTGGAGGGATGCAGGCCTATGCTGGTGCGATTGTCTGCATCTGTCCAGGGGAACCAGGATCCTAGGTGAGGATTTAAATGTTTCATTGGCAAGCATTTAAACTAGCCAAGGGGAGGCACTGAAAAGGAGCAGGAAATCCCAGCCTTCCCCACAAAACATGGTAATCAGTGAGGTAAACACCAAGGTAGAGAAGTCATTAGGAGCAGGACAGAGGTAAATGCAAAAAGGCAAAGGCAGTACTGACAGGGATGGGGCTAAAAGGGTAAGGCCATCAAAAATTGGAGGGTGATGAGTCACCAATGCCTGTAGTCCATGTAATAAGCTCCTGAACTAGTGGCCTTGATGGAAGTGGGATGCCTGGATATTGTGGCAGTCACAGAAACATGGTACAGAGAACCATGATTGGGATGTCAACATACCAGGATACACAATCTACAGGAGGGACAGGGAGGGTAAAAGAGGAGGAGGTAGCGCCTCTATGTAAGGGAAGAGACTCAAGCAACAGAACTGAAGAGTAAACAGGGAGCAGATGAGGCACTCTGGGTCACCCTGGAGACAGGAAATGGCACCACAATCTGCATGGGGTTGTATATAGACCCCATCTCAGGGGAGGAATGGACAAGGAAATGATAGAAGGCATCCTTAGAATGGCAGAAAAAGGGAGATATTGTTGATGGGGATCTGAATATGCCAGATGTTAACTGGAGCACCTTTGCTGCAGGCATCCAAGAGCAGGTCATTCTGATGTCTCAAGGGTATGCCCTCAGACAACTAGTACTGGAACCCACTCAGAAGGGAGCAATCTTAGACCTGTTACTCTCAAACGGGACGGAGAGAGAATCTTGGATTCAGAGTGGGTAGCCAGCTGGGAACAAGCGACCACCCAAACAGTGTGATTCACGATAAACACAGCCATAGAGTCAAGCCATACAAAAGCAAGAGTACTGGACTTTAGGAGGGCTGACTTTGGGAAAATGAGAGAGTGTATCACAAAAGCACTAGCAAACAGGCAATAAGGAGGGTGGAGGAATAATGGGAAGTAATCAAAACAGCCATCACAGAGGCAACAAGCCTTTGTGTGAAGCAATCAACAAAACACAACAAAGAAAAAAAAATGCTATGGTTCTCAAAAGAGGTGGCAGGAAGGTTAAGGAGAAAATGCTAGCATTCAGGAAATATAAGGAAACACAGAAGGAGCAGGACAGAGAACTTTATCAGTTAAAGCAGAAAGAGGCAGTGAAGGCAGTCAGAATAGCAAAGGCCCAAACCAAGGAAAGGATAGCCAACTCTGTTAAGGGGATAAGACCTTTATAGGTACATTAGGAGCCAAGAAAGACCAAGGGAGGGATACTGAGGCTTATAAAGGGGAGGGAATGTGGGCAGAGGGTGACAGTGAAAAGCAGGGATACTGAATGAATGTTTCTGCTCAGTATCTACAAAGGAAGAGGAGGGGAGGTACCAAAACCAAACAAGAGAAACACTCTGGAGACGGGGTCGATACCAGTCCATTTACAGAAGAAAAGTTCTGAAAGAACTAGTAAAATTGAAGGTGGAAAAGCAATGGGGCCTGATGGGATTCACCCAAGAATTCTAAAGAACTAAAGGTACAACTAGTGACACCGCTGACTACTCTCTTTAACAAATCATGGGAGGATGGGGTGGTACCTGAGGACTGGAGGAGGCGGATGTGAATCCTCTTCATGAAAGTGGGAGCAGGGCAGAGGCAGGAAACTACAGACCAGTTAGTTTGACCTCAGTGGTAGGAAAATGATGGAATCACTTCTGAAGGAAAGAACTGTTGATACCTAGAGGCCAGTGGGGCACAAAACCCAAAGCAGCATGGATTCACAGCGGGAAGGTCGTGTCAGACGAATCTAATAGATTTTTTTGACTGGGTGACCAAAGTAGTAGACCAAGGAGGGGCTGTGGACATGGCCTACCTAGATTTTAGCAAGGCATTTGATATAGTCCCACACAAAAGATTAATAAACAAGTTAGCCAGCCTTGGAGTAGGTCCCAAGGTGGTAGCCTGGATAAAAATTGGCTGGACAACAGAGCGCAGGGGTAGTAAACGGAGTCCACAGTGAAGAAAGGAGGGTTACTAGCAGGCACCGCAGGGTTCAGTACTGGGACCGTCCTTTTAATGTCTTTATATGACATTGCAGAGGAACTGGAAGGAAGAGTATGTCTCTTTGCAGATGACACAAAGATCTGCAACAGGGTTGATACATAAGATGGAGTGGAAAGGATGAGAAGGGACTTGGCAAGGTTGGAGGAATGGTCAGATGTATGGCAGCTTAGATTCAATGCAAAGAAGTGCAAGGTAATGCACCTGAAACAAAACCCAGGGAAGAGTACATAATGGGGGTGAGATACTGACAACAATAAAAATTGAAAGGGACCTGGGGTAATTATATCAGATGACCTAAAGGTGGGCAAACAATGTGAGATGGCAGTAAGGAAAGCTGGGGATACTGGGATGCATATGGAAAGGCTACAACAGTAGAAAACAGAAGTTGTTATCCCTCTGTACAGACAGTTGGTGAGACCCCATCTGAGTAGTGTGTGCAGTTCTAGAGACCCCATCTCCAAAGACATGGACAGAGTGGAGGACGCCCAGAGGAGGGCAACAAAAATTGTGCAGGGTCTGCACCAGAAGACATATGAAGAGAGACTAAAGGAGCTTAATATGTATACCCTTGAGGAAAGAAGGGAGAGGATGACATTTGATAGAAACTTTAAGTACCTCAAGGAATCAACAAAGTCCAAAAGGATAGTATCTTTTGGAAAGAGATGCAAGAACAAGGGGCACAATTTGAAGATAGAGGGGGACAGCTCAGAGGTAATGTGAGGAAGTATTTTTTCACAGAGAGGGTTGTGGATGCATGGAGCAGCCTTCCTGAGGAGGTTGTGGAGTCAAGAACAGTGGGGAATTCAAGAATGTATGGGACAGACATAAGGCAGTCCTAAAGGGGGTAGGAGGAAGTAAGCTGATGGTTAACTAGGATCTGCAGCTATCCATTAGGTAGGAAAATGGGCAGACTAGGTGGGGCCAAGCGGTCCTTATCGACCATCAAATTCTGTGTTTCTATGTTTCTATATTTGCACAGGCCCAGGAGTAAAAGCAAATTAGAAAGATGAAGGTGACGATAAAATATTGTGAGGGTACAGTAAAAGAGATGCACAGTTTGGGAAAGAAGAATAAAGGTCTAACTCAGCAGGAGCAGGGTAGAATTACAAATTAGGAAGATGTGCAGGACATAAGGAAATACTTTGGAAGGGCTACAAGGGCAGCAGTACAAATTCTGGGAAGAAGACCCACAACAGAGAAATGCATAAATATGCAGAGTGTGGTAGAACTCAGCAAATGTGGTCACTCAAAACAGAACTGCAACTAGGTTAGTCAGTCAGAAAATGGGAACAAACTGACATGACCTGATGATGTTTGGGCAACCCTTCCCTTGTTTAATATTGTTCCCAAAGTTTTACTGATTAGCCTGTGAATGTTACTAGTTAGAAAATGGGCTTTTAATTTGGAGGCATCTGATTGGCTGGTACCCATCTGACAGGGTGCATTAACTCTCACTAGATGCCAGCTCAAACTTCACATGCCCAGCCAGGTATCCTGTGCCCAGCCCACTACTTCACTGGCTGATGCACTGGGCAAAAATTTCAAACTGCTACCATGTTGTTTTCACTACTTAACGAGACAGAGTGAGCCCTGTCAGAAATCAGTAGCTTCAGAAATGACTCTCAGCTACACAGCACTGGCAAACAGCTATTTATTTTTGTTCAATGTATCAGCACTGCAGCTTCTCTGATGTAAGCTCCTAACTGCTCAATCCTCTTCAAAGCTGCCTGCTCAATCTCCTCCATCTCCACTCTCCTCAGTCGCTGCCCACTACTTCAAAATTATGACTGGACTCACTTGACTGCAAAAAATATCTAAACCAGTATACCAGTGCAGCACTGCCGACATCTTCAACTTCCCCGTGCCAAGTGTTATCTTCTGCTATAAACTTTGCACGTCCATGAAATGTGATGTCAGCCACACAAGTCTGACAAGCTGTTTGATGTCTCGCGCCCCCTCCTTCATGTAGCTGCCTGCTGTCAAGCCCGCGGTGTGAAAAATAAAGAAGAAATTTAAACGAACCTCCTGAGAATGTCTGCTCTGTTGTTGTTGGTAGTGTGTGTGTGTGGGGGAGATGATCAGCAGCACTCTGTCTTTCCTGCATAAATGAGATCCATGGGGGTGGGGCACCACGGCTTATGTCAGGATAATATCCCGCCAGAAAGCATCACAGACTGTATGTCTTTTATGTGTGTCAGTGTGCGTGGTGGCATTCAACTTTCTCCAAACAGGCTGGAATCAATCGGGGTGTATGTGTGTGTGGTAACCATGAGAACCAGCTAAACAGCAAAGGCACATCACTGTAATACAGGTGGAGAAACTATTTTATTACAAAACTCATTTTAAACTAATTTTGTAAAAACATTTTTATTAAACATTATCTTTTCACAGTGCCCATTTTTCTAAGCGCAATAACACCTCCAGGGTGGACAGTATGGGCAATACCAGACCTTCCAGGGGCTATAAGGCCCCGCCTGTGGCATCAGGGCTCATTATACCCATGGCGTCCGTATTGCCCAATCCACCCACCCTGTCGGGTATTATTGTTGCACATTTACCAACTTGCAGTATATTTAATGCTATTTGAAGTGACAACTGATTTTTGCCATTTCATAATATGATGTATTGTGTGTATACTAAGCTGCCAGGACATTAAGGAAAAAGATGGAATTCTTGTTTAAATGAAATTACCACCCATTCAAGATACCGCCAGTTGGTCTAAAAAGTTGGACGGCCTTTCTGTGACACCATCAAAGAGAGGTAATAAAATAGCATTTATACATAAGAAATTTCAATTCCTGCAGGTTATTTCTAATACAGAAGGTCTGGTTGTCCTAATATCAGGATAAAGGGATAATTTTAAAATATATTTGAATTTGATCTTTAAAGTGTACCTCGGCATGCAGCAACATCTCTGCAGAGGAGCAAGTTTCCTTTGCTCATTGTAGAGGTCAACGTGGCACCAGTGGTGCAGTGCCAACCCTCCTGACTGCAGCATACTACCAAGTGGCAGCTGCTGTGTATGCCTGATCCCTGATTTGGCATCCCAAGCTTGCTACTGAACTCTGGTCGCTGGCACATCGTGACACACTGCGGCTGGGCCACTGGGCATTTATTAAACACTGCTGTCTATATTTCACTGCACACACCTGGAAATTAAACAGCCTGGAAAATACTTTGTTCTCTGATAAATCATGAATCTGAAATCTTATGCTGTACATATTTCCACCTCAGGACAACGGTGGCAGCTGCAACATGATTAAAAACAGTAGGCAAAGTTTCTCTCAAGAGAACACCAGTAATAGACGACTACAGTGTATTTACATTCAAAATTAAAACGATTTTGTCCTTGCCTTTAAAAAATAAAATTGTCAATGTGCCATTTTGTAACTCAGCATTTTAAAGTGAACATGCCATTACCAAAGATACTCACCCCATTACACATGAAAGAACATACTGCATTATAAACACAACATCTATCCAGCCTTCAAATTCCATCACCTGAAAAAAGAGCACATTTGTTGTTTAATTAGATGAAAGGGTGTCACATTTTCCAAGTAGTGTTCAACCAAAAGCCAAATTCTCAAAACAAGGTGTAGGTCACATTTTTCAGCCGGAATGTTCACATCTCTAGAGTAGCCAGACAAAAGGTTTCTGTTTGTTTTAGCTTTCAGAAGGAGTGCACATTTGTAACAATTCACTTAAATGACATGTCAAAGCCAAACCGGTTGTGCCAGGTTACATAGAGACTTTAAGCTTGCCTTTGATGGTCATGCTTCCCGGAAAGCAAACTACTTCTAATACCTAATGAACTTAATATTTTCCTTTAAAAGAAAATGATACCCAATCTTAGGCGACAAATGAGCACAGAATCAATTATGACAAAATGTGGTCTAAAGGATGTAGATGCACCCACAGGGAAAAAGGACATGAGGACAAAGACAGAATTGCTTTATGGCGCCATGTAGTGCTTCAAAATCCTTTAAACCTCAGCCTGAATGGCTTATTCCATTTATAAAAGGGCATTTTTGAGACAGCAGATGAATTATATAGAAACACAGAAGTTGACAGCAGATAAGGACTGCAAGGCCCATCCAGTCTGCCCATTTCTTTCTACCTTCTGAATGTGTCATCGGCCCTTGCTCTATCAATGGCTTATCTATTCATACTCATCTGTGTTGCTCCCTTATGCCTATCCCATGCCTGTTTGAAGCCCTGCACTGTACTCATATCTACCACTTCCAGAGGTAGGCCGCTCCATGCATCCACTACCCTTTCTGTAAAAAGAACTTCCTCACATTCCCCTTAATCGGCCTCCCTCTAATCTCATGTTGTGTCCTCTTGTCCTGCTATTTTTCTTATATTGAAACATGTTAGACTCTTTCACCTTGTTAATGCCCATAGGTGCTTGAATGTTTCGATCATATCACCCATCTCCTCCTTTGTTCTAGTATATACATATTGAGCTCTGTTAATCTGTCCTCATATGTTTTCTGATGCAGTCCCTGAACCATTTTGGTTGCCTTCTCTGGACTGCCTCAATCTGATTAATGTCCTTGTGAAGGTGTGGCCTCAGTACTGCACGCAGTACTCCAGATGGGGCCTAACAGTGTCTTGTAAAGAGGATTATTACCTCCTCTTCTGACTTGTGATACCTCTACTAATACACATCAACATCCCCCTAGCTTTACCTACTGCTTTAGTGGTCTCTCTTGGATGATTTCAGGTCATCGGGATGATGATGCCCAAGTCTCTTTCTTCGCTCCAGACTGCCAGCAACTCCCTCCCAGGCTATAGGTGGCTTCAGGGTTCTCTTCCCTATGTGCATGATCTTGCACTTCTTTGCATTAAACCCCAGTTGCCACTCTTCCAACCATTTTGCTAGTTTATCCAGATCTCTTCTCATTCTGCCCACCCCATCTGGATCATCTACTCTGTTGCAGACCTTGGTGTTAAATATATAGAAGCATGGTTGACTGGATGCAGTCAAAGAAGTAATTTTATTTCTAAGAAACAGAATACATTAAATAGTACTCTAAAAGAACTGTTACAGATTCTGGATGAGTGCTGCACACTGCATGCTAAAACCTAGCTGTGTGAGGTCAGCTCTATGAAGTAAGCAATAACCCATGACAGGGTATGTGCTATTGGGATTAATCAACACCCTGGGTGCGCCAGGTGAAACGAGGTCAGAGGGCCAAGTGTCCTCACAGAAACCAGGGTGTTGATTAATCCTCAAAACACCATACCCTGGAATGGGTTATTGCACTTATAACATGGGTTATGTTCAAAACAAGGAGAAAACAAGATGAAGGGGTTTTCTCCCTGTTTAAATCCTAAAAAGTGACTGTATCCTGCCACCTGGAAAAATAGTCCCAACAGTTTCTCCCTATTTCACTGCTTTTATGCACATCAAATGTCAGAAATATAGTACTGACAGGATTTCTTGACGTTCTTCTGCAAAAATACTTTCTTTCACTTACGACAACCTGTACTGTGCCCCCTCCCCCAACACACACACACACACACACACACACACACACACACACACACACACACGCAGGTTAACATGGCATGCACAAATGAAGCTCAGTCGTATTTTATGCTCTTGTTGTGCTCTTCCTGAAGTACAATATGGCTGACACAGACAGCACCTTGTTGCTCAGAGATCAGACTGTGTCACCAACTCAAATGAGTACAAACATAACAAACCTGCACCAGCTATGCCTAACATGGAAAGCAGCCAAAAGAGAGAGGACAGTGCAAGAATTCAGTAATCGCTGACAAGACATCACATTTTGCATGACAGACCATTTCTCTCATGAAAATTCACATCTACCATACTGCTTTCAAACTTTAGTAAAACACACTGTCATCACCTGTCTGTATCTTGCACAGCTTCCGAGGGATCGGACACATACACAAACCAATCACAGTGAAGACTCACTGAGAGGCAGCGAGAGAGACAGCAATGCTGGAATTCCATGAGTACCACTCCCAATGTCGTTGTCACTGTGTCTGTCCCTCCTCTCTTCTCTCTTTCTCTGCACCACGCTTTCCTGGTCGCCCACTGTGACCTTGTACAGCTGGTTCTGATTACTCTATGATTTTGTAATATAAAATGTGTTATTGAGTGTCTTTCAGGAGACATGCTTTAACAGCCTGTGGGATGACCACACCCTCCACCAGGTTTCAACTACACTACACTGTTAATCTAAAAGCCAGGAGATAATTACAGGCTACAGGAGACTTAAATTAAGGATCTTCTGTTTATCTAGCTTAATTGTAGCTGCCAGCTGCTAGGATAGGAAATCATAAACGTTTATGACGTTGGAGGAAGAAACCAGGTTATGTCACTTAGAGCTAAATCATAAATGTTCCTTTGATGTCTGGAAAGAGCAGGATGATGCTCATGGATGAAAGAAAGAACTTGGAAAATTACAGACTTGATTGGGAAGTCACATGGGAAACAAGTGTTTGCTGATGTCACCTATTTAAATTTACCTTCTGAATGATAAGACATCCTGTTTTGTATAATTTTTATATTCTGACAGGAAGGAGCTAGGTGACCTCACTGCAAGAGGTTGGCAAAGCCAGTTTTAAACAGTATTCTGTTTTCCACTTAGATACACACATTTTTGGACTCTGAAGCTACAACATCTACTTTTTAGCACTATTAGAAGAATACATCAGATAGGCAAGTCTAAGTTTATGGTTGGTAGGAAATTGCAAAACCTTATTCTTTTAAGTGAGTGTACGTTTCGTGATATATTGTTCTGTATTTACATTTTTATCTATTTTAAAGTAAACCTCTTATTTTAAGAGACTACATGGTGTGCCTTTGAAATTCTCTTTGACAAGTGAAGCACATATGGTTAAAGCCACTGTGCGTAACCTTACTGGTTTACCAAACTGGGAAAAGGTAAGAGTTTATTCTGAGGTCTTTCGAGAGTTTTTAAGGGTTTATTTTGTACACCTGGTTCGTGCCCTTAGGTGAAAGATATCTGGCCCCAAGAGCAGAATTATGTGAGTCTGTACATTGGTACGCTAGCAGGAGGTTCACAGTTTGAATCCTCCAGAACTTGAGACCAAAGTTTGATTTGAACCCACAAAACAGACAGGAGGGTTACCCTGTTTCTGTTCCTGTTCACAATACTGCGCTCGGAGGTTGGCACTGTGGAGCAGAGGCCTAACCTGCTGAGTGGGGTTGTGACACCACTACAAAACAAAAAGGCACCCATTGGGAAAGTGTGCAAGCGGGACACAGTGAGAGAGCATTCAGTACTGCTTTAATTGACATCCTGCAGCACGTTTTGAACAACTCGCTCCAATGACACTATATGACACAGACACACAGCCCTCACCTCCTTGACCTGTCTCACCGTGGTTATGTACACAAGTAACCTCCATCTCCGAACCGCCTCAGGACATCACTCACATCAAGAAATGAATTTACGACACTGAAAGGACATAGAGTGGGTCGAGAACTGTTCCCAACCATGGACACACACCCTCAGAGCACAGATTTGCACGTCTATCTATATTTCCTCTCACCCTCTGTCACACTCTATCTCTCTCAGGAGAAAATGTCCTCTCTCTCTCTCTTGCGCTATGTAACAATGTTGGGGCACACTGGGGGTGCAAACTCTGCCACTACTTTCTCTCACACAAAACAGACACACAGAGAGGACAGATGTGCAAGATGAGGGACACAGCCACAATGAACAGTGCATGTGGGAGGGGTATCAGGTTTGGGGAGCCATATCACCCACAGGGAACATCTGACAGTCACCCTAAAGTACAGCTATGTAAGAACTTACCGTAACAGTAGATCTTCAAGAGGAGCTCTTGCAGTAGCAACACCATTAGGACTGGGCTGCCAGGTGCCAGGACCACACTGAAAATTTCTAGCTAGGACTCTACATAGGAGGACTGCTCCCTGACATCGGCATGTTGATGTCCGCATTGGTATAAGAAGGGCGATCCCACACCCACCTCCAGTTCCCCCACTGGACCCTGAGATAAGGTTCAACAGGAGAAAAGGATGATTGCTGTAGCCAAGGAAGGCTGAGATGGAAAGAGCAGGGGGATGGAGGGAGGAAAACCTGCCTACGAGAGCTCTTTCGAAGATCTACACGTTCACAGTAAATTCTTATGTAACTGCACTATCTTATTTCGAGGGCTCTTGCAGTAAGCAATACTGTTTGGACTGAGTCCGAAGCAGTGCCACAAGGAAGGTATGGAACCTTGAGAGGAGGAAGGAGCACTGTGGTATGCAGAGGGGGAAAAAAGGGCTCAGGAAGGCCCTTAGCCCAAAAATAGTCTCCAGAAAAGGAGGAGCAGCCAGAACACCCTGTTGGAAGTAAAATGGGGCAAAGCTAAAGGAGTTAAGTGGCTGGATAACCCAAGAGCATCCTGATCCTCAGTGACACAAAATATGCATCCTAGGCACCCCCGAGGAGATGGCCTTACCCAGACCCTATTGAGATACAAATGACAAGAGGAGGAATGAACTAGAACAAGGTGATGTTCCTTGAAAGCAGTCACACACTGGAGCTGAACTGGCTCCTCTCGGGCAGGGCCAACCAAGACCCAAGGATGCCACACGGCCTGCTTCTGAGGGCTGGGAAGCCCAGGAGGAGTCTGTCTTGAAACAGGGAAGAGTCAGGACCTCTGACAGAAATCATCAGGAGATCACCTGAGAAGACATTTTCACTTCTGGAAAGAAGAAATTTTGGCCCAAGCGAGGTACTAACCAGGAAAAAGGAGAACAAAGCTAGAAGGACTTTGTGAGCAGAAAATCAAGGCCCTCCGGGACCTTGAGTCCCGAGGGCAGAAGGGTCTCCAGCTGAGAGGTCCATCCCTCAGATAAAGGTACAATACAAAAAGGGCCTTTCCCAAAGCGAAGCTGGGAGACCCCAGCGGACACCACCTCTCCCACCTAGGAAAGCCCACTTAGAAGCAGAACCTAAGAGATGCTCTAGCTGAGACAGTTGAAGACTCTGGCAGGGATTGGACTAGGTTTCCACCTGTTCTAAAAGAGACGCTGATGTACCAGCATGTGACAGGTAGTTCTGGGCCTGCAAGGCCAGGGTCAAAGAGGCATAGACCCTGCGCCCAGAAGGTCCAAATACTTAAGACTTCCTATCTGAGGAAGTCACCCCAACATTTGGTCTCCCACACTCTGTCTGGATTCCTGACAAAACAGAGGGGTCAGCCTTGGGGTGGGAATCAAATGAGGCCTGCCGTCGGGGCATGGAGAGCAGCCAGTTGGCCTTCCATGGAATGCCTGGGACTGATGCCAGCTGTTGCCAGACTATAGAAGAGACGTCGCCAGTGGTACCACTAAAGGGGGATAACCATCGACTTGACTGTTGGGAGGTGGAGATGCGCGAAACAACGCCTTTGAGGGTCCTGCCCTCAGTACGCCACCCCTGGAAGTCTGGATCATCTTCAGCATAGCCAGGAAAGAGGGTCTTCTGGAGGGACTTAGGAATTTCCTGATCCACACTTCGCCAGGGGTGAGTGAGGGGGATATCGAGGATTCGAGGGAATCTGAGACTACATGCAACAATGCCTCAGAGTCCGAGTGAGACAGAAGTGGTGACAGGCGGGAGGTCATGACCATCCTGACACAAACCGTGCTCCATCGCAGGAGGGAAGCTCTTGTCAGATGAAGGGGAGTCCTCACCAGTGGAGAGGCCGGAGCTGGCATCTGCTGGTAGGGGCCGGGCATTAAGCAGATGCCCACCATGCATTAAGGACAGCACTGTAATCCGCCACATCCAGTAGAGGAGGTCAGTGAAAAGAACAGCCCAGCAGTCAGGAAGTCATAGACAGGGCCTGACACTAGTCCCAAATGACCTGCTGTATGCCCAAAGGTGGAGTCTGGAGCTCCAGGCCCAGGTCGGGTGGGGTGGGGGTCCAAAGGGTGGCCCAATTAGAACAGGTGGTGGTTGCTTATCGGACAATGTTTCTGAGGGTACTGAAATGTTAACCGACTCCTGGGAAACCGAGGAGGTGTCTGGAGGCGGACAGTTGGGGGTGCCTAATCCAGAGAAGGAGGACCAGCAGGCTCCAATGAAGGGCAGCTCGACACCAGGGCCATAGATGGGAAACGGCAGAGGAAGGTCCTGCCGCACCTGCTGGGAAGGACCCTGAGAGGAGACTACCAGCGGCAGCTGGGGGGGAACCACAGGTGCAGGCTGCGGCCCTGAAGGAGGGGCCGACAGTGGGCGCCGGTCCGATGGACCATTGTCGAACCCCAAGCCTGGGTCCGCAAAGACACCAAAGCCAGATGGATGGGTGCAGGTGAAGCATCACACAAAGAGCCGGCCTGGCCACCTGGCTCAGGACCTTGGTGGAGAACTGGTCTGAGCAACAGTGGCAGTGGGACAGAGGAGGAATCCCGATCCCACAGAAGCACTGACCGCCATGAAGATAACTGCAGAAGGCTTGGCCAGAGTCAGCCCAGAAGAAAGGAGGGCTGGCATGGCCATTGAGGTCAACAGGAGAGACCCAGCATCTGCTATGGCCCCAAGGTGACTCATGGGGTCGGAGCTGGACCGCTTCCGTCCCGGGCAAGCTTTATGCTTCTTCTTCAGATGAGGAAGTCTCTGCAGAAACTTCCGCCTGTACCAGGTCTGCAGCTCCTTTTCCAAGGTGGCCAATCTTTGCTGGAGTAAATGGGCCTCCAGAACCTTCTGGCGCTTTGGCGCATGACCTGGTTAAATTTCTGGCATGCCTGGCAGGCTTCAGTATTGTGGTATGGGCCTAAAAATGACACACACAGTGTGGCGCTTTAATCAGGGAGCTGCTTGTGGCAGGCACACTTAGACCAGCGAGAATCTGCAGAAAAGATGCGACAACATAGAGTCGAAGACCAGACTATGCACTTGAGAAAACAAAGTTAGTGAAATGGCGGTCAACTGAAGCAGTGATCCACAAAGGTCCGACAAGTGCAGGTCGACAGCGGAAAAGAACTGAGGTGAGCATGGGGACCACCCTCTTATACTAATGCGACATCGACGTAGCCAATGTCAGGGGTGGTCCCCTGTTGTAGACTGCTAGCTAGAAATTTTCCGCGGTGGTCCTGGCACCTGGCAGCTAAGTCCTAACGGTGCTGCCTACTGCAAGAGCCCCTTGAAGTAAGATCCGACAGTACTCACAGGGCAGAAGACAAATGCTTTGGGAGGGCACGCAGGATGCAACAGAACTGCTCAGTCGGTCACACTCTCCTTGCAGTGCTGGCCAGACTTGCTGGCTGTCTGCTGCTTGCAATGGCTACAGTTCTCTGCATTCCTTTCCTTGCACATAAGGAGATCTGGCAGCAAATCCTCTAAATTGCTCTGCAGAATCCTGGATTAAATGGGTTGCTTAATCCATGGCCACGAGGGCAACTGCACCAGTCAGGTGCCATGCTTGTAAGAACTCATGTTATTAAAGGCATTAATTAAGGGTGGGGGAGAGACGGACAGAAAAGGGAGACTGGTGCTTTGTCTGAGGTACTGATTAAAGAACTAAACTCAGCTGTGCATGCTGCAGATCTATGCAAAGGATTCACTAAGCACAATGAAATGGTAACAGAATGCTGAATCCTGTTATCCCAGCTCAACATCTGACTAAAAGTAACCTCACCAATCAGGATCGTTATATCAGTAATCTGTTTTACTCGGGCCAAAATGACCACAACAAACATGGATGATCTGGTATAGTCTGGATCACAAAAGGGCACCAGGGATGGTCTCCATCACAAAATGACACATTTAACAAAAAAAAGCTTCCTTGCCATAGCTACTAAACATGGCTCAAAGCATGAGCACCTACTCACTGAGCTCCCACTGTGCTACGCCAGCTGCTGCACCTACAACTTCTGCTTGCTCTCTCCCTTCACTTTGTTTTTGATGCAGCATTTCTTATCCCTGAACTTCCTTGTGACTGTGGGCTTTTTACAAGGCCCCAGTAGGCATGACAAAAAGCCGATCTGGTGAGGACCGCAGTCTAGATTGTGCAGCCACTGCTCTCTTCAGACTCTTACTTCTCACCATACTTGCTGTGATTGTGCAGCATAGGCACTGGCAAACTACCAACGCTTACAGGACATTGCACAGGACAAAAGGCACTACTTTTCTCTTTTTTTCCTATTTATTTAGGTTTTATTTTTTTTTACAATTGAAAAACAAACTTTTTTGCATGTATTAATACAGATGGACCCATTTCATTATTGCAGTATGGCACTCCAGTGGGCTGCGTATGGTGGGGCTAACAGCCCCTCCGCAGGGTGGTGGAAGCACTGACCTGGCCTTGTGCTTCAATCCCCACCCTGAGATGGGTCATTATCTCCATAACATACCCCGCCACGCCTTATTGCTTAATAAAAGAAGCCAATTACTAAAAATTGGCTTTCTGATAAACTCCCAACAACTGACCTATGACACAAGTTAATGATTGATATTTACAAAATAGAAAACAAACTACGAGGTTTTCACAAGAACTTTCGCAATTTTAAGTTTTATGGAGAAAATGGGTAATATATAATGAGAATTGTAACAACTTTGTGCCTTGAAATGACTTTTTTGTTGTCCAGTTTTTGAGATTACTGAATTTGATGTTCTGTGATTATGTACCAACAGACACTACATGATACTGTTGTATGAATATTGCAGCATCTGTTGTATGTACTGTTGTATGTTTAGTCCTATGCAAAAATAAAAGAAACTTATATTTAAAAATAAATGAGACATGCCAGGACATGTGCTGTACTGGGATAAAGGTGCATTGTGAGGCACAAGGCTCTAGTGTCTTCAACCAAAGAAGAGAGCGTTATCCCAGCAATACATGCCCTCAAGTACCTTATTTCAGTTATAACATGGACCCACTTTATGTGTTTATGGTGGAGGTAGGCTGTTCTTTTTTTGTATCATATGTTTATTGATATTTCAATAATGACAGAACAAACAAGACAAAAGCCCTAAAACAAGGTCTATACAGCAACAAATAGTCACAGTCACTGTTATAATGCGTTAAAAGTCGATTATGTTAACCATTTTAAAATTAAGTGGTCTATACAGTGAACCAGTGGATTTAAAGCAAGTTTATCCAAAGAACTATAAAATCAAAAGGGGGTCAAGGCCAGAGGAGAACGGGAGAGCTCACACTAGGAGGGAGAGGGTACACATCTGGTGGTGGGAAAGAAAGGCAAGCCACAGCCTTCCACATGCCAGGATATCTATCCCATTCCTCTCTGAGGGCCCAAGCCTCTGATGGTGACAGAGAGCTCAGAAATGGTTCCCAGACCCAAATGAAATGGTCTTCTTTCTCCTTAATGACAAAGGACAGCGCTCCCTGGCCAATGCCTGCATCGCCAAGTTTTTCAAGCCTGGAGGTAGGTACTGTGGCTCGACACCCAGGTATTAAGTATTCAGTGTCTCTAAACACCAACAGTACCCTGGATCCAGCAAGGGTAAAAGTCCCAACCCCTATCCCCACAATCTTCCATCCCAAATAACAGGGCTACTGGTATGACAAGGAGTGGATGTCCCACCATTGTCAATATCTCAGCTGCCACTGCCCTCCAAAATTCTGCAACACCGGCAGGTCCAAAATAATGTCATCGCGTGATCCAACTGCAATTTGACATCTCACATAGGAAGATATTCCTGGATTATACTTGTGTACCATTCATGGGGGCCAGTACAGAAAGTGTATAAACTTAAATTGTGATTCTTTGTATTTATTACAAATCATAATCCCCATATGAGACTGCAGCAGGGCTTATTTATTTTATTTATTGAAATGTTTCACCAGGAGGGCACACTGAACAACAAGTTGCTCATCTCACGGTGCGACCAGGGCGGTGGAGGTTACATAGGGTTGTGAAGGATAATCAGTTACAATAGGTGTGTGGGTAGTACAAACAATACAACATTGTAAGATTGTGCAACAGTTAGAATACAGGTATTGTACAATAAACAGCAGTGGAACATTGGGTAAATTACAATACATGTCCAAATCCCACAAAAGAACATATAAACATACAAAACAGTAATGATGCGATAGAACCATTTATAGTGCATGAGGTACCAGGAGCAGGCTCGAGCTAGTACGCAAGTGCTGTTTGGAGTAAAAAGGATGGGGTTATGCTGTGCACACTGGTGACCCAGAAGGGCAGGTGGAGAAGAGAGGGGAGAGGCAAGAAATGAATATGAGGAGAAGGTACTATTTCCTGATTTCCCCTTCAGGATTTTGAGAACCCTGCTAGGGGGCCTGCAGACACTGGGGATAGGTATTAAGGTGGGTTAAAGCAGGAAACAGCTGAGGGAAAGGTAATTGTGTAGGGCAGAGGTAAGGGAGTAGTTGAGGAGGAGTGTCGATTTCAGGGAGAGGGAATTCCAGATTTTAGGTAAACGATGGGCTTAAACCAGTCTGACCGATGAGGGTGGAATGGTGAGGGACCATCAAGGTGCGGGCGCCATTTGATCTGAGAGAGTGGGGGAGGTGGAGTGAGAGAGTATGAGAGACAGGAGGGAGCCCCAAACCAGAATTTGGAGGTTAGTTTGGCACAGTGAGAGATGCATCTGTGAGATAGTGGAAGGAAGGTTAGCGAGTGATAAAATTCACAGTGGTGGGAGCAGGAAGGCAATAGCAAAGTGGCAGAAGTAGTTAAAGAGAGTGTCCAACTTGGCCAGGGAAGATTTGGGAGCAGCACTATAGACTACATCACAGTAGTCAAAGATGAGGAGTATCATCTTCTGGACGATTTCGACTTCACAGTCAGTAGGATGCAACTCACGATTCCTGTACAGAGCACCAAGCTTGGGGTGCAGTTTCTTCAGGATAGCATCGATATGCACAGAGAAGTTCAGGTGCTGGTCCAGCCAGACCCTCAGATATCTAAATGAGGAGGTGTCCTCCAAGATGGTCCCATCAAGGGTGTGGAAGATGGGTAGGGCGGGAGCCTAGAGAGTCTCTGCCTGGTGCAAAGGTCATTGAGACTGTCTTCCTGGTGTTTAGAAAAAGCTGATGAGAAGCAAACCAGAGCTGAACTTGGTTGAAGTCATGCTGTAAGCTGGTTTGCACAGCAGCTGGTTTTTGCTGAACTGCACAAAACAGTATTGTCAGCGCATATGTGGATAGAAGAGGATGAGCAGGCATTGGAAGATCATTAAGGAAAATGGAGAAGATTAGAGACCAAGCACTGAGCCCTGAGGGACACCAGTGTTGATGGGGAGTGAAGGGAGATGGAATTAAGGATTCTCACTGATTGGGTCCTGCCAATGAGGTAGGATTTAAAACCAGTTGGTGACTGATGGAGCAAGGCCAGCTGAGGAGAGTGAATCAAGAAGCAGGGATGGGAACAGTGTCGAAAGCTTTTGGCTATGTCGACAAAGATGGTTGAGGTGATCAGGCCATCATCCATCCCTAAAAGGATGGAGCCAGTAAGCCTGAGGAGGAGGTGGTTATTGAGTGGTTCTTCCGAAACCAGATTGGAAGGGGTGAAGAAGGAGGAATCAGAGAGGAAGGGTGATAGCTGAGAGAGAACTAAATGTTCTTGAAGTTTGGCAAGGGTAGGAGGGAGGGAAATGGGAGACAGCTGCCAGGAGTGGATGTATCACCACCCTTGGGGAGAGGAAGGACTACAGTGTGTTTCCAGGATGAGGGTACTTGAGCAGAAATAAAGGACAGGTTAAGGATTAGGAAAACAGGATAAGCAATTGCAGGAGCAGAAACGAGAGAAGTTTAGGATTGAGCTCATCTGGTGAGGAGCCTTTAGAGGGGTTGAGGGATAGGAGAGCATTAGGAGCTCCGCCAGAGGAGACAGTAGAAAAGGAAAATGGGGAGGGGTAGGCACTGGCTGAGGTGAAGGGCTGAAGTTAGTAGATGGCAATGGCAAGAGGGAATTAAGAAGAGATATGGCGACAAGGTGTAGTGGGCATTAAATTCATTGGCCACGGAGCCAGGGTTGGAAACTAGGGAGTTATTTATTTTGAGAACTGGAGGAGAGGGGGAGGGGAGAGAATATGACATGAACTACCCTCCAGAATTTAGGTGGAAAGTTAATGTTAGTCAGGAATGAGGAGTTGAAATAAATCGGACTTAACCAGTCTAGTAGCTTTTGTACATGAATTGTGTAATGTTCTGTACTTGGCATAGTCGCTTGTATGTTTAGATTTGTGTTTTCTCCAAGCCCGGTCACGCCCCTGAAGCAGGCCAGTAGTTCAGTGGTGATCCAGTGGAGGTGAAGCCCACAGACTCTGGTCCTTCTGAAAGGAGCAAAGGCATTCCAGGTGGCAATGAATTTATCCTTAAAATAGTCAAACGCTTGGATGACAGAAATGGCAGTGGAGAGGGGTGCTCAGTCAGTGGAAGCAAGTGCAGAACTGATTGGGGTAAGGTCTAAGGATTTAAAGGACCGGAGCTATATGATTTTAGGGGAGGTTTGGGGCATGAACTTACATAAAATGAAATGGGGTTGTGGTCACTAAGAGCATCGGGTTGGAGACCAGATTTAATGACGCGTGCAGGGGGTTGTGAGTGCCCAGTCAGGCAGGGTGTGGTTTTGTGTTTTGGGAGTAGGGCACGTGGGCTCAAGTGTAAGTTGAGGGAGGTTTAGAGCTGTGACGCCATTAGTAGCTTGTTTAACTTGGTAGACAACCAATTTAGATTCACGCCACCCATTATGAAAAGTTCACCAGATTGCGAGATGGAGGTAATATTGGCTAAGAGTTCAGACGTGACAATGGTTGAATGCTTGGGTGGCAATAGATGCCAACCACAAAGATTGGGATTGAGAAAGGAAGGGTAATGCAGGTGACAAGGGCTTCATAGGTAGCTGGGATGGAGGTAGCAAGGGTGGTAGTAAACTGCAGTGAGGACAGGATATACATGGCCACTCCTCTCTGCAACCTGATCAATTTAGTCTGGAGATGGAATACCCAGGATAGCAATGGCACTGTCGGGTGTTTTTTTGAGCCATGTCTCAGTAATAATTAGGATGTAAGGGGTGAGTAAAATCATAAGAGTTTGTAGGAGGTCGAGTTAGGTAGCAGGCTGCAGATGTTCAGGTGGAGGAGCTTCAACCTGTTAGGAGGGTGTAGTGGAAGTGGGTTTGGAGACATGTTATTTGGGTAAGGAGCCAGGGTAGGAGAAGAAATAGGGCCAGGGTTGGGGTGGATATTCCTGACAAAAGAAGGACAAGGATGAAATAGTTAAGTTTAGGACTTTTGTAATTGGAGTAGGAAACACTGAGGAGGGAAGAGGTTGGAGGGTGGAGATAAGGAAACGAAGAAAGGCAAAGTGACTAGGAATGGAAAAAGAGAGGCTGAGGGTAGTAGGGAAAGTGGGGTCTGTTTACAAGGGAGCTGTGGGGTGACTGACAGAATGATGAAGGTATCTGGAAGGAAGGGAGAGAAGTGGCAATAGGTATAGAGGGAGACTGGGATAAGGGTAAGAACCAGGAAGGGTGCGAATAGGAGGCGATGGAAACCATTCTGGGTAGGGTAGCAGAGTCCTCCACTCATAGCAGTACCCAGATCTCCTTCCCACAGTGCCTTGCTCTTCAAGGTAAGGTCCAGTACCAGCTATCTATCCTATTCTCATAATTACCCCTTTAGGTCATCCCACATGGTGTATATCAACTGCTCCACAGGGGCCAGCTCGAGGCTCACTGGGTCACTATTCAGCCTCCTCCGATATGCTCTGACCTGTAAATACCTAAAGAAATGCATATGAGGTAGGTCAGCGATCCTCTGCAGGTTCACAAAAGAACGAATCCTCCCTATTGTACAGGTTTCCCCAGACATCCCACGCCCAAGACTCCCATTCCTTGTATTTCCCATCCAGTAAACTAGGAAGAAGAAAAAAGGGTTACCCACAATCGGTATCAGCAACGCCTCATCGCTCAATATCCTCTCCAGTGCCCGATAGATCACCATGCCTCCAAGACCCATACTACCAGGGTATCGAGCAGACATTTGAATATATGTCTGCTGGCTTCTCACTGATAGGTAAGCCGACAGGTTTACCTATGCCGAATCGACAACACTGTTGTTGATGTCCGCATAGCGAGATCCCGATGTGAGCAGGTGAAATTTAAGCCTGTCCAGACGCCGGTATTTCTATCGGGGCCTAAGCCCCGAACCCCCAATCCTCCACACCCCTCCTTCTTAAAATAACTAACTCCGAGTCAGAGTTGTCGGGGTGGGGAAGAGTCAACGGTAAGGCAAATTACTTGTCCCCACAGTGACAATCTCAAACCCTGTTAAGATGGTCGCTGTGAGATTTTGCAGTCAGGGTTTCGCTGTTCCATTGGTACACCAAGCCAGTAGACACAGAGATTCCATCTCTCCAAACCATCCAGCCTGCTACCTCTGGTCTATTAACCCAGTCTGAAATATATCTATGTTGGATGACGATGTAATAGCTCTTTAAGTCAGGAAACTGAGGCCCCACTTGAGTTGTCCATATGAAGACGCAGCAGACTCATCTGGGGCCGCTTACCCTGCCAAACAAATGTGGAAAAGGTGCTGTCCAGTCTCTTTAGGTCCAGTTTTGTAAGCCTCATTGGGAGCATTTGCATTAAAGTATACTTGCAGGACTAATTTTTTCAAATGTTTTAGTCCTAACCATGAAATAAGCAGCGCCCTCCACCTCTTCAGGTCCCCAGAATCACACTAATCATAGGGTATAGTTTATGCAATAAAGGAAGTGTATACCTCTCCCCCACCTGTATCCCCAAATACTGAAAAGAATTGGACATCATGGAGACTACATTTGGGCTGTTTCCTCTCAAACAAACTGCATTCTGCAGTTTGGTAAGCAGACTAAGGAGAAACTGCCCGACATTCACCCTCCAAGCAAGGGACTACTGTGCCCTTTCAGGCTGTTTCCTCTCAAGCAAACTGCATTCTGCCGCCCACTGCCGCAGCCGTTGGATTTCCACTCTATGCACGCTAGCGATCTGGGTTCGGGAACGAGCCCGGAGCTGGAGGGCTAGCTGGGAGGTGAGGACTTGAGCATCTCAAGGACCGCCGTCTCTCCAGGGGAGGGGGTACCAGAGCTTGGCTTTGTCTGACCCGGGTGGAGACCCAAGGTACGTAAGCCTGATGCTTCAACAGAGGCGGCGTAGGCGGACGTCGGGCGCTTAGCGCCTTGACGCCCAGGGACCTGGCACGCCGAGAGAACATCAGAAAAAGCCTTGCAGCCTCCCGGTAGACAGAGCACCAGGCCCCGACCTTCAATGCCCCTACCTGCCCGGAGACAGTGTGACGAAACACAGAGAAGCGTCGGGGTGAAGCTCCCACCCCATGCCACCGCCTGGGGGTACAACCACGGCTCCATGGGGCAAGGACTGCACCGGTCACCAGGTAGGTGAGCGAGGGCTGATAAGGCCGAGGTGTCTCGAAGATGGAAGAGCTGCGAGAGGGGAGCATAAAGAGAAAGTAAAAAAAAAAAAAAATGCATTCTGCAGTTTGGTAAGCAGACTAAGGAGAAGCTGCCCGATGCTCACCCTCCAAGCAAGCGGACTCACTGTGCCCTTTCGGCTGTTTCCTCTCAAACAAACTGCATTCTTCAGTTTGGTAAGCAGACTAAGGAGAAGCTGCCCGACGCCACCTTACAAAGCAAGTGATTCTGTGTCTTTCGGCTGTTTCTCTCAAACAAACTGCATTCTTCAGTTTGCAAGCAGACTAAGGAGAAGTTGCCTGACGCCACCCTCCAAGCAAGGTACGGTTGGAACTCTGAATTTTGGCATCCACCTCTGGGGAATCTCACTTGGCCTTGTTTGCCGGTGTTTTCACACTATGTGCAGCAATCCAGAAGTCTTCTAGGAACTGCTGCCAAGAAATGAATGCTAGGACTAACCTCTGTTTTTTTTTTTTGCTGACTTTTCCATTAGCAGATTATATTTTTTAGCCACTAGAGGGTCCAGTTATAAGCACACTTACCCAATCCAACACAATACAGTTCCTGTCTCATTTCAATTACTGTGTGGTCAGTCTATCACTATTCATCAGCCTTTGCCCTCTCCTCTTCTACTGATTGATACTGATTTTTCCCCATTTGCAGCTTATACCTTTGCCCGCTAGAGGGTGTTCCCTTAACCGTGCCAAAGCTGCTCTACATCTCCTTACTCTCTACTACTCCTGGACACTCTTCCTTTACTGCTCAGCTGCTATGGGTACCTACAGTCCATTACTAAGTCTGCTCTCCTTCACCCTTTTGTACAGGCCTCACACCGACAAGAGCACCTTTCCTCAACACTAGGCATCTCATCCCCAGACTACCCCACAGTGACTTGGCCCTCCCCACCCCAGACACACCGTGACCCCCCAACACCCCCACCCTGCCAACACCCCCACTCCCTCAGCCCTCCAAGGCTCGACCTGGACCCAGCCTCCTTGCCATTCCCACCCTTCGACTTTATCTATCCCATGCACCCTAATTGTAAAGTCCTCAGCTGGGTGTCACCAAAGGGTCTCCATCGCCACCGCCACTAACCAGAATAGTTACACTGCTATTATTATTATCTGGTAGTGTACACCCAAACCCAGGACCTATGGCTTCCAGCCCTTCTAAACCCTGTACTGCAACTGACTCCACTTTGCATCCTTAAACATTTGCAACTCCCTAAAGAAATTGCTGCCCTCCAGTGCTGGGTCATTCAACATCAACCTGACATAACTGCACTGGTAGAGACTTGGTCTCTAAATCCACCCCTGACTCTGCTATCACCCTCCCTGGATATACAATCTACAAGGAAGACTGAGTAGGCAAACGCGTGGTGGTTGCACACTATCTGCACAGGACTCGCTTATAGGTCAGCGCCCCAGCTCCTAAACTTGATTATGGAGCCCAAGCCCTCACCTTAAAATCACACCTGACCCCGCCCGAGGCCCTCTCTTCCTCACGGTCTCCTCACGCACTCCCAAGGAATTAAAACCAAGCGGTCCAGTCCCATTGAGTACCTCACATCTCTCCCTCACAAAGTGGAGCAAGTCATCCTAAGTGATCTCAATGTTAACTGGCTAGCCTCCACTGCCTCCCATATAAGGGACCTTTGCTGCCCTGGATATGTCCCAGTTAGTCACCCAGCCCACTAGATTCAACCACTCTACTGGCACTAGCACTCCTAGATGTTGTTATATCTAACCGCCTCTACAAAATCCGGGATGTCACTGCCCTCCCGACTCTCTTAGTGATCACTCCCCAGTCCTCTGTCTCTGGTCATCCTCCACTCTGAAGCCAGTGTCCCAGGCCACCCACGCCACCATTTACGCCCGGCATGCTCAGAAAATTAAAACAATACCTAACCCAGCTAGACTGGTCCCCTATCCAGCGTGCCCTGACATTGACTCAGCACTTGATCGCTTCACAAATGCCTTTTGTAAGGCTTGTGACCTTTTGCCCCTCACCAGGATTCGCTCAAAAAATGCAATGCCCCATGGATCACCCCACCCCTCCTCCTCCTCCAGAGACTCAAAACAAAGATAATCTCTGGCACATTGCTGTAGAATCTGGAAAGGTGTCTGATAGACAGGCCTACAATGCAGAACGAATAAGTGCACTTGGGCCATCAGGTGGGCCAAGGCAGAGCACTACCAAACCACCCGCCCACTTGGGGTTCAGCCCGGACCTTCTGGGATAATATGAAAGAGCTAAATGGGAAGTCCCGCCCCCGACCATCTCAGCTCTCCATCAATGGCAACCCCACCACAGATCCACTCATTATAGTCGACTGCCTTAACACTGCCTTCTCTGACCTAAGTTCAGTCCTCCCAGCAGCTTCTTTGACCCAATCCCCACCTCTCTCCTCCGGTCCTGCATCGCCCACATTCTACCTGCGCATCCTATCCCCCAAGAAGCCAGGGCCGCACCTGCTAAAAGCCTTAGGCAGCAATAACCCCAGCAGTGACCCCCGACTCCAGAATCCTCCGTATGGTCTTGGACGAAGTCCTAGTGCCCTGACTGACCTTCTAAACCAGTCTCTATGCCTGGGTCAGTTTCTAAGTGCTTGAAAGCTGCTGAAATCACACCCATACATAAGAGTGGGGACTGGTACACCCCAACAATTACCGCCAATCTCCATCCTCCCCATCTCTAAAGCCCTTTGAAAAGTGGTGTTGCTCCAGCTCTGAATACCCAACCAAGTACGACATTATGTGCCCAGAGCAGCACGGTTTCCACCCAGGACACAGTATAGCTATGGCTCTCCTGGAATTTCTCCCAACACCTGCATGCTGCTCGACTCTGGCAGCTTTGCAGGAGCAGTGTTCATTGACCTCTCCAAGGCCTTGACACTGTCTGTCATCCCCTTCTACTCGACTCTCTCCACCAACTTGGCTTTTCTGGTGGTCCCATTTCCTGGTTCTCTACCTACCTCTGCTAGATCCCAGCATGTCAAGATCAGGGCTCCCTTTCCAGCACTCTTCCCGTTTCATCCGGGTCCCTCAGGGCTCCATCCTGGGTCCAATACTTTTAGTCTCTACCTCAACACCCTCCCAGCTCATGTACCAGTAAAATGCTCCTCACGCTGATGATGCAGTCCTCGTTGCCTCACATCCCAATCCCACCTCCTGCAATTATCCCTCCAGCAAGCTTACAACAAGCCAAAGGTGGTTCGCGACGCAGACTGGTCATTAACCTAAAGAAACCAAATCAATGCTCTTCTCCCACCACCAAAATAAAGATAAAAATACCCCCTCTTGATTATCCCCAGCACTCTGCACCCACTAGAACAAGTGACCACATCACCAGCACCTAGGCACCACATTCAGTACTGCCTCTCTTCCACATCCACAGTAATGCCCTGTCAGCCGCCATTAACTCTCAGATTGGCGCTATACTGGCACAGGGACTGCCTGCCCCAGGCTGACCATCACCTCCTCAGTCTTGTCCTCGTGGACTATGGCTTGCCCATCTACGCCGCAGCTGACAACACTGCCTCCCAAAATCCAACTCTCCATCAATAAGGCCTGTAGGCTCCTGACCAGTGCCCCAGCCAAACTCACACCTGCCTTCTATACTACCACCAATCTGCTCAACTTTGAGGAGCGACTGCTCTACCAGACCTGCCTTCTCACTAAGAAATCACTGCTAGGACTCCCCGGTCTCCACCTCCTACAGCAGTCATCATAGTCCGTCACCACCCATAGCTCTGTGAAGGCCACTTTCAAGGTGCCCAGAACCAAGACCCTCTTGCCCAGAGATCCTTCCTCACGAGCCCCCACCTGGTTCAACTCCCTCCCTAGCTGCATCTCCAACTTGCCAAAATTGGCTCCTTCAAAACAGCCCTTTGGAACCATATCTTTAATACCCCACTGTTGTGGGTGCAACTAACCCCTGTTGTAACCTGTAGTACCTGCCCACCTTGCCCCCAGCTCGACAACGTCCACTGGACAGCCTCTCCTCCCCAGACCCACTCCTTCCCTACTAGGTCTAAACAGGGATGTAACCCGCTGTCTTCTATAGGACCTACTATATCCATGAGTGTAACTCACAATTTTGTAACATTATGTAACCTAAGTAACATACAAACTACTACATTATGTAACCTAAGTGTATCTATGTTAAATGTTCCTTTCCTGCACCTGTAATGTTATCCTCTGTTTTAATCTGCACTGTAATGACTGTCTTGATGTCTGCCCCCCTCATTTAGGTGCTTTTGTAAATGAGTCTCTGACTCAAAGGTTGTAAACTCGATTTGTAATGAATAAATAAATAAATCATCCTAAGACACCAGGACTTTCCCCACTATTACCCCTCCCCAATGTTAACATTTTGGATTTTGTCAGATTGATCTTGTACCCCAAAAGGCAGTGAACTCTAAGACTGCCCACAGCAGCTTGGGCAGACCAATGTGGCTCTGTAATATACAGGAGTAGATCATCCGTGTAACAGGTAATCTTATGCTCATGCCCACTTTTCCTATGAAATACCACAATTCCCCGGAGCAACACGAATACAGATCGTTGGTAGTTCTATGGCCATGGCAAACAGGAGAGGGACAGGGGCAGCCCTGACGATACCCTTGTACAATGAGAACTTATCAGAGGCTGAACCATTAACCAGAATGCGTGCTTTGGGGGCCCTGTAAGACCCGACCATGCCCACAAAGGCATCTCAAAGACCAACCTCCTTAGAACCTCAAAGAGGTATCCTCACTCAGTGTGGTCAAGGCTTTCTTGAGTCCATGGACAGCACAGATGTGTTGCCCAGACTCTGAGAGGCCCTCCACAAGACGTTAAATAATTTACAGATGTTATGATATGACAACGTCCCCAAATTAAGCCAGTCTGGTCTGGGTGCACCAGCATAGGCAAATGTTGGTCCAGGCGATTAGCCAATATCTTAGCAATAATTTTCACATCACTGTTAAGAAGGAGATGGGATGATATGAAGCACAGTTGTGGGGTCCTTGCTTAGTTTCAGCAAAACACAAATAGTGGACTCGCAGCACGTAGCGGGGAAGGATCCCCTCCCACACCTCCTTTAACAGTTCCCAAAGTGGTTCGACCACAGCACCCTTCATAGCTCTACAGTATTCTGCATTGAAACCATCAGGCCACTAGCCTTCCCTTCTACAGCCCTGCAATGGCTCTACCTATTTCTTTGTGGGTAATCTCGGTCCAGCCCCTCCCGCTGCTCATCTGACACATGGGGTATCTCCAATTTATCCAGGAAAGTTCTAGCTATCCTTCCATCCTTTGCATTTTGCCCAATACAGCTGATGGTAAAAAGTGCGAACACATCCTTTATCTCTTTTTTACCTCACACTAATTGTCCCTGTCCGTTCCTGATCACTGGAATATGTGTCAGACCACCCTGCTCAGAATTAAATTAACTAGGAACAGACCCAGTTTATTACCCCACTCGAAAAATTCCTTCTAGATAAGAACCAGGAGGCTTGAGCCTTTCCCACCAATAGCACGCTGAGTGCCTCGACAGCGTGAGTTCCTTTCAGATGTCCTCTGGTGCTCCTGCAGTTATCCCACGCCCAATGCTTTTAACTAGTTTTCTAGGGAAAGTCTCCTATCCCTCTTTTCCTTTTTGTGTCTTGCCACAAAATCTATGATAGCCCCTCATATAAGCCTTACCCGCACCCCAATAAACCCGAGCCTCTCCACTGAGCCATAATTAGCCTCTTTATATACCCGCCACTGTTCCTGCAAGTAATCTCTAAAATCCTGCCATGGCAGCAAGTAAGTGAATTTCCATGGGGCGAGTCAGATTGTTCCTCCTCACCCCTTTAATTTGAGGCCCACCATGGCATGATCAGACAAATAGATAGGTCCCTGCCATACCCGGATCACCCTGTGGTTCTGAGCCCTAGGCATAGATATGTAATCCAAATGGGACCAAGTCTTATGGGGATTAGAACAGAACATATATTCCTGGGCCCCAGGATTCACCGTGTGCCAGCTATCCAGCAGGTCCAGATCACACATCCCTAACTGCCACTGCTTCATTACATTAACATGTCTCCCTCCCTTCCGAGTGGTCTAGCTCAGGACACATCACCAAATTAAAGTCTCCACAAAACCAACCCAGGAACTGCTCCCTTGTCAAGACATCCAGCAAATTCTGATAAAACAGGGATCAAAGACAGCAGCAGATAAACACTGACATAGGTGACCTGCTGCCTCATTATGTCCCTTCCACAAAGACGCAGTGCCCCTCTTTGGGATCATCCATCACCCCATGGACCTGCAGGGGAAATTTCTTATGAATTAACACTGCTACCCTCTTTTTATGAGCGTTGTAGGAGGCTGCATGGCATATCCCACCCAACCATGCAACAATTTACTGTGTTCCTATCAGAAAGGTGAGTTTCCTGCAAGAGGGCAACAGTTGTATTCTGCCTTTTGAGGGCAGTAAGGATGCTAAATCTCTTAGCAGGGGAAGAGAACCACTGACATTCTATGAAATGACTGTAACATTAGGTGGTGACCCATCATAAACATAGTAGTACTGTTTCCATTTTACCATCTTAAGCTCCCGTATAGCATCTCAGCCAACACCACCCCGATCCACCTCATCCAGACCACCATTAGTATGGACCACAGACTGCGATTGTGAACAAAACAATAATAACAACAGTAACAAAACAAACAAGAAATATAAATACAAGTAACACCCTCCCACCATTCAATCAAGTCTAGCCCTCCAAAACCTTTTTGAAGACCTCTAAACATGATCAAATCTCTACTCCTACCAAGTATAGCAGACCAGTCACCCCAGTACGCCATACAATATGCAGAACAACTATAACCCCACAGTAAATGTATTTGCCCTCCCCATCTCCCGTGGAAACCAAACAACAAGACCGACCTGAAAATTACCAGGTCTGGACTGTCACCATGGATCCTGATGATTCCGAGCCCCCACCCCAAAAGTTGAAGGAAAGTTGCTCACCTCATAGCCACTGGCTTTCCAACCCATAGTCTCTTATACTATTCCCTCGCACCCATCCATCCCATCACAATGGAACAGTTTACAAAAGAGCCAAAACCTTTTTCCTATAACATGAGCCCAATAATGAAAGAACAGCAGTTGTGCATGAGCCAGCCTCCCCAAGTGAAGCCATGCTGCAGGCCCTGTTATTAGGAGCACAGTTGGAGTTCCACCCATTTTGGATATGGCTCCAACATGGAGCCCTCCGAGATTCCCAGACCATCTACCCCTTCAAGAGAGGTGTCCGCCACTGCATTCCCAGGCCCCTCACCCCTAATGATGAATACCATGTAGGCATGCTAAAAACATGCCCCATTGTTAAGTCCAGTACATCCCATGACCGCCTCCCTCAGGCCCCCCAGCATACATCCTCCTCTCCTGGAACGCACATGTATCAGGCACACCCAGAACAAGTTTTAATGTCTATGAACGCAAAAAGACTCACTTTGGGTGCCATATATTTCTCCTCAGGTAATAAAGGGAGCTACTCAGCCTACAGCCAGACTCAGAGAGCCGGGCAGGGGCCACGCAAACCCAACCACATACGCAGCACTCCCCTACCTTAATCCACCGGGAAGCTTCAGGAAATCTTCAGTCGACCAAGAGGGTAAGTGAACCATCAACTCTGGACTCAAAGGAGGCTGCGTCTTTTTCCCATCCCACATTATAACCCTCACCCTTACCCACTCAGATCATTTTCCTTTCCCACTTTTGTTTTTCTCCTACTAACCCTATACCTTTTCCTATTTAGGAGCAAGAGCTTCCCAGGGTATCCTCCCACTCGCTGGGATGGAATCCCACACTCATTCAGGTCAGTTGACTGGTCTCAGCCACGGCTCGACTGTACCCGTGACAATGAAAGTCTTCCAAGTTATTCGGTATAGAATATTGTATATAGTTAATGGACACCCAGTTTGGTCCAGTTGGCTCACTTTAGTGTCTATTAGTCCTACTCTCTTATGTTTCAATCTCTCCTTTCCTTTTCTTCTCCTGGATATGGAGCCCCAATTGAAATATTACCTATAGATTTACAATACGGATGTTTGCTGAGCGTGTCTTGGTCCGGGGAGGGGAAATCTGTATGCAATCTAATCGATACAAATGACTGACTTTTAAAATTCTCTCTCATAATGTGAAGGATTTGACTGGCTCCATAAAGAGATACTGCACATTACAAGCTCTCAAAAAATCTCACCAGATGTCCTCCTATTATAGGAAACACACTATCTTCCTCGAGCACCACAAACTACTTAAGTTTGGCTTTTCCCATATGGTGGAATCCTCTTATTTGCAGGCAGAAGAAGGGGATGGCGGTCCTCCTCCCAAAGCATTTTAGGACTCAAGTTATAGATCAATATTCAGATAGGGAGGTAGGCTGTCTTTAATGATAATTGAACTGAAGGTCAGATTCTAACCCTCTGTAGCTTTTATGTACCCCTGGCTCTGATGCCTTCTAGCCAGCATCTGATGGATGCTATCCTAACTAGACTCGCGCAGCATTCTGATTTTGGGAGGGGGGATCTAAATTGCCAACTAAACCCTTCTATGGATTCCTCCTCTGCTAGTTACTCTCCTTAGTCATCAGGTCAAAATACTTCAGACTAATAATAAGAGATGTAGGTCTGACAGATACGTGGAGGCAGTTACACCCTACCCAGAGAAAATCCACATACTTTTCTAATGCCTACAAGCACTACTCCAGACTTGATTACATATGCATAGGTAGAGAGAGAATATGGGGTTGGTTAGTAGCGCATGATATCTTGAATATCAGCCTCTCCGACCATGCACCTACGGTACTAGAACTACAGTGCCTTCAGAAAATATTCACTTTTGGATTTTGTCACATTTTGTGATGTTGCAAACTCAAATTAAAATACATTTATATGGGGTTTTTCATCACATATCTACACAAATTACTCTATAATGTCAAAGTGGAATGAAACTTCTGGAATTTTTGTACATGTAATTTAAAATAAAAACCTGAAATGTCTTGATTTGATAAGTATTCACCCTTTGCTATAACACTCCAAATTGAGCTCAGGTGCATCCAATTTCCTTGTGAGATCACTCTAAAACTTGAATGGAGTCCACCTGTGGTCAGTTCAAATGGTTGACATGATTTCAGAGGAAATGCACCTGTCTATATAAGGTCCCACTGTTGACAGTGCATGTCAGAGCAGAAATTCTGCCATGAAGACCAAGGAACTGTCCGTAGAACTCCGTGATAGAATTGTGAGGAGGCATAGATCTGGGGAGGGTATAAAACATTTCTAGGGTGTTGAAAGTTCCCAGGAGCACAGTCAAGTCCATCATTAGGAAATGGAAAGATTACAGAACCACCCAGACTCTTCCTAGAGCAGGCCAGTCCTCCCAAACTGTGCAACTGGCAAGAAGAACCTTGGTCAGGGAAGTGACCAAGAACCCAATGACCACCCTGACAGAACTACAGACTTCCATGGCTGAGATGGGAGAACCTGTCCAGAGGACAACAATCTCTGCAGCACTTCACAGATGTAGCTCTCTATGGGAGAGTGGCTAGACGGAAGCCACTCCTGAGAAAAGGCCCATAATAGCATGCCTGGAGTTTGCAAGAAGGCACATGGCAGACTCTGAGACCATGTGGCAAAAGATTCTCTGGTCTGATGAAACAAAATTGAACTCTTTGGCCTGAATGCAAAGAGCTATGCCTGGCGCAAACCGAACACAACTCATCACCCATGTAACACTATCCCTACCATGAAGCATGGTGGTGGCAGCATCATGTTATGGGGATGCTTTCAGTGGCAGGGACTGGGGCACTTTTCAGTATAGAGGGAACAATGAATGGAGCCAAATACAGGCACATCCTTGAAGAGAACCTGCATCAGTCTGCAATAGAAATTGGATTGGGGCAAAGATTTACGCTCCAACAGGACAACGACCCCAAGCATACAGCCAAAGCAATACTGGAGTGGCTTCAGAACAAGAAGGTGAATGTCCTTAGTGGCCCAGCCAAAGCCCAGACTTAAATCCCATTGAGAATCGGAAAGACTTCAAGATTGCGGTTCACCGACGCCTCCCATCCAACTTGACAGAGCTTGAGCAAATGTGCAAGGAAGAATGGGCGAAAATCCCCAAATCCAGATGTGCAAAGCTGATACAGACATACCCAAAAAGACTCAAAGCTGTAATTGCTGCCAAAGCGCTTCTACAAAGTATTGACTCAGGGGTGAATACTTAAGTAAACAAGATATTTCAGTTTTTAATGTTTCATATATTTTGTTACATAATATAAATATTTTTGCCCTTTAAATTGTTGAGTATGCTATGTGAATCAAAGGGGAAAAATCATTTCAATGCATTAAAAATCTGGTAGTAACACAACAAAATGTGACAAAATCCAAGGGGGTGAATACTTTTGAAGGCACTGTAGCTTTGAGAAGGGAAATTAAGAGGATGCAGTGGAGGTTTAATCCTTCTCTGCTTAGAGAGCCCGGATTTGAGAACTATTGATAAATGTATCCCAGAGATTATAGGAGATAATTCTTTTCCCCAAATCTCCCCACAACTGTTGTGGGACATGATTAAGGTAGTCCTCCCACGGATACATAATTTCATATGCATCCATAAAAAAGACAATTTTCTTCCCACCTTTCTACTCTGTGTAACCCCTAGGTGGTGCTATCCCAAGGACTACTACCCTGCCTGTTTGACTACGGACAGGTTGATGGGCCTAGGTCCTATGGCGGGTGCCTCCACCCAGAGGTCAGGGTTTGTAGTGGTTAGACTAGCTTGGTCACAGCCCTCTGGGACACTGAGACCCCTTTATTCCCTCTAGTGGCTCACACAGTACACCGGAGTTACAGCCCCAATACCCCATGCATACACACTGTTCACTCAGATACCACTTCCCTCAAGACTGATTCTGCAGCACGCCTCTGAGGACCCCTGTAAAATAAGGTTAAACAACATACACAGCAAAACACAATACTGTTTCCATAAGTACCAACACCACAGACAGTATATAGTATAACAACAACAAATCTGATTTATTTAGGGGGCAGTAACACGGGGGAAATCAGGTTAATTGGTGGCATTAAATCACAGTACTGTGCACACATACAGGGTCTGAAAAGTCACACTCTGGGTACCCAGGTTGGTGGTGGTGGTGGGGGCTAGCCAGGTCCGTTGTCTGGGGTTGGCTGGCAGGTGCAGATGGATAGGACCCTGTAGAAGAAAATATATGCACAACACCCAATTGCAATCCGAGCCGGATGGCTCAGTCCATGAAGCAGGGAACAACAAGAATTAGATGACACACTTGTGATTGAAAACAGACTGCAGGGAATACCCTGATTTGTACTCACAATACCCAAGCTGAGGACCGGATGGAGAATGTCCTCTGGATTGCCAGAAGAGCAGGGCATGAGGAAAAGTCCTTGTGACTGGACCCCACTGCAGTTGATAGTAAACGGATATAGTCCGAATTAAGCTGGGGTTTACTTCAGCTTCAGCACAATTCACTGTACAGGGATTTGAAATAGCGATTCCCCACAAGCACTACACACATTTATATGTGAAAGGAAAGTACTATACCAGGCAGGCTGCCCTTGATCCCGATCGCATTACTGCAAGTACCGGGAGCACACACAGCAGCTTCAGTTCCTGACAGACTGAGCGCGATTCAGCTATTTCTCCAGTCTTCTACAGGGTGAGCCTGGTTTCCACACTTCTAGTGCTTCTTTCTCCTCACAACTCGATTCAGTCCAAACTGGCACTCACAAAGGCTGTAGACTGAAACTCAGGGCCTCACATGCGCTTCCCGTGCAAACTATACACCGAGAAGCATACCAGCTCCTTCTCTCTTCACTGCCACAACTGATCTGATTTTTCCAGTCACAGAGTAGGGCATTTCCTTTAGCTCCACACTATTCTGTTGGCCGATTCAGCTGTCACTCACAATAAGACTCCCTCTGTTGGTAGAAAAGGCGCCAAGGTCAAAACTACATTTCCCAGAGTCACTGCCCATACAGTCTCCTTGTGGCTGGCTCAAAATTAAGAGTCCAAGTTCTGATTCGTTCACAGGCTCCATTTTAGGAACCCTTAACCCAAATGGCCCAGCACACCAGTTTAGGTCCAAATGGAGGGCAACACACACAGAGTCCCAGCTGCAAGAAAGGCAGGTTAGACAAACTGCATTTTACTTAACACTCTAACTGGTTTCAGGCAAACAGTTACGCTCTTTCATTTAGGCTCCCTCTGTGCTCTTAGCGACTGCAGAAATGGAGAGATTTCTCCCAGCTCGGGTGGGATTCGTGATTAAATACACAGTCCCCATACAACTCATCTAAGTCTCACGCACAGCTCTTAAAGAGACAGTACGCCGGAGGCTCAAATAGCACTCACTTGGAACCACATTTAAACAGCTCAGACGCCGAACACCGTCCCAGACTTGGAGCATTCAGGCAAGCTCCTGGAAGACTTTTGGGAACCCCCATTTGCAGGGGTTGCATCTGCATTCACAACTACGAACTCTTCAAGAGGCACATATGCAGGGAATGAGGATGTGGTAACCCAGTTGTCTCAGACCCAAGCAGAAATTCAAAAATTATTATCTATTAAGAAAGAACAGGCTCTTGCATGGCTGAGACAACGATATTATGAGGGAGGGCTAGAGCATCAACACTTTTGGCGTACTATCTCAGACAACAGACCCAACAATCCAATATCCCAAAATAAAAGACCCAAACTCTGGTCATGTGTGTTATATGACACAAAGTATTCTGGGAGCTTTTAAAAAATACTATCAGTCGTTTGTACGAGGTCAGTCAGATCCCTCTCCTGCTCAGCACTCAACTTTCTTCTCGGGTACACTGCCCTCTTTGTCGGAGTTTCAGCAGGCCAAACTGACAACTCCAGTCTCTGAACTGGAAGTACACACTGCCAGCAAAACCTTAAAATGGGAAGAGCCCAGGTCCCGGCGGTTATGGCACATAATTCTACAAAGGTGCCTAGGATTTGATTAGCCATCCACTACTACAAGCAATACAGAAGGGCAACACTTCTATACTTTCCCTTATCATGGCGACAGCAGCTGTCACCGATAATACTTAACCTCAAAAACCCCCCACAACTGTGTGACTCCTACTGCCCCATTTCTGTCCTTAATCAGCACTGTAAGTTATACACTAGTATCTTAGCACATAGATTGGACGATATACTTCCACCCTTACTCACCCAGATCAATTTGGCTTCATCAGGGTCGACACACTACCGACAATATCAAATGGACCCTATACCTTATAGACCATGCCCAAACAACAAAATCCCCTACTTCTCCTTAGTCTAGATGCACAAAAGCATTTGACATGGTCTCCTGGACCTTTCTCCAGGCAGCACTAGCCAAATTAAATTTTCCACACTTTTTAAGAATATAATGACAGGTATATACATGGCCCAGAGGCACAGTCAAGGTTAATGGCTCCCATTTGGATAAATTTAGTTTGCAGCGAGGAACAAGGCAGGGTTGCCCGTCCCTTATTTATTTGCGATTTTGTAGAACTGATTGCACAACTCCTTAGACAGGATGTCCATATTCATGGTTATAGTATACGAGACAGGCAGCATAAAGTCGCATATTATGCAGATGACCTTCTCCTGTATATCACTAAACCAGAAGAATCCCTTCCTCTTTGCTTTCTCTTTGACGGAGGTAGAATCACTGTCTTGCTACACTATTAACCAGAATAAATCAGAGGCCCTGGTCATACGTCCTCCAATACCCCTGAACTGATGACTAGGCTTCCTTTAAATGGGATAAGCCATATATAACATATCTCGGTATTAAGATATCACAAAAATAGATAGCATATATTTGCTAAATTTTAGCACAGTACTCTCACAAATCAAAGGGACCTCAAAGATGGAGCCCTCACTTTCTCTCTAGAGTTCAGTCTATCCAGATGAACTCCTTCCAAAATATTATATATAATGCAAAACATTCCTATCCCCTTGAAGATACAGGGCATACAAACTTGGGAATGCCTTGCTAGAAAATTTATTTGAGGGGTCCAGCTACGAATAGCTTTGAGCAAACTCCAGCTCCCGAAGGAATGTGGTGGTTTAGCTCTACCAAGTATATATGGATATAGTATAGTGGTATTATTAGCCCACATAACCACCTGGTTTTGCAAACAGTCACTGACACCGTTCTGGCTCTCCCTGGAGCGGTAATGGCAGATACTCTGTTAGATGAATATCTGATCTTCCAGCCCAATATCTTAAATCAGCTGAATGACTTCTCATGATCCACCAAAGCTTTGCTGAAAAGCTGGTCCACCTTTCTCTCACTCCCGACAAACAGATTTTTGGCAACATGGATGGGTGTCCAGCTATGGACCACTCATGGGCTCCCTGCTCAGTGAGGATGCCACGTTCTTAAAATGGGACCGACTGGCTTAAAACAGACCCATCATTTTTTTGATAAGGAATATTTAAACCATTTAATCAGTTGAGACAAAAGTATCTCTTACAACACAGCGATTTTTATTGCTACCTTCAAATCATACCACTATATAAGTTCTAAAATAGGCCTAGTTGTCTCGTCTCGGACGGTCCCCCCTTCATCCTCTTACACTACAGGTGGCAGATGGAAACAACCACCAACATCTGGTGTCTAGGTATTATAAAGCTTTACAAAATTCTCTCTCTCCCAGAGCATGGAATACACAGACACATTGGGAAGCCAAATTACAAATAGAGCTAACTCAGAGAGACTGGCTTTTGTATGGAGAGACAGCACACGTGTCTGGCTCTTACTCTGGAGAGAGTTTTCTTGAAGATAGTCTCGCTACTTTTGAACTCCTCAGATAGTAGCTAAATTTAAGACAAATGAGAACTCAGAATGTTGGAGACATTGTGGACACAAGGAGACCACTCATTCGATATATTCTGGATATGCACAATACTGACTCCATTTTGGTCTGGGATAAGAGATATGTTTGCTATTCTTTTCACGGACTTGGGCTTACTCTCTCTCCGAGATTGCCCTTCTTCTGCACTACCCCAAACAATTTAAAACCACACAACAAATATCTCTCCCAATATTCTTTTAAGCACGGCTTAAAAATGTATTACCTAACTCTGGTTACGCCCAGAGCCTCCTAGTATTACTTCCTGGGGAATACTATCTACAACATTTATAAGCTGGACCATATGACAGCTCGCTTCAAAATAAGCTTCCTGAGCTAATGAGCAGATGGACTAAGTGGTTCCTTTCTATAGCTCAAACTAGACCAGACCTAATCCCTTAAATGGAAGGATTTATCTATTGATATTGAATGTGCGGCATCTCAAGGGGGTGAAGTCGTGACTCATTCCTCCTCCCAATAATTAGAGCAAATCTCCCTGAGGAGTCGGGGTTGAATGCCCTTACCTTTATTTAAAAACTGTCAGCATGGGGTTCCTCCGCCTGGGGCCTTCCCTTCTTACCCATGGGATTTTCAAATGAGGATTTTAGTACTACTTAATTTAATAATTGAACGTATGAATATACACTCACCCTAATTATATATATTTCTTTGCTCAATGTTTATTATCTATTGACTGGAATCAACTCAGTGGACTCTGTAATACGTATGAATGTAGAATTACTCAACATTGTAGGAATTATTATCACTATTTATGAGGTGCTCTGTATCCACTACCCTTTCCCTTGCCTGTAAAAGGGACAAAAAGTGAAATAAAGAATTAAAAAAAAAAAAAAAAAAAAAGAGGGTAAGCAAGTTTTCAGCAATCCACCATGCAGACCTCTAGTGCCTTTAAAGTCTCTCTTCGTCCAGTGTGACCCTTCTCGATCAGTCCTAGGATTTCTCAGTCAGCGTGGCCCAGAGAGCAGCAGAGCCATGAGGTCCGTGGTAGGGGACAAATGAGTCAGGAGGGCAAACAGAGGGTACCCCACACGTGGGTCTCATTAAGCCTACAAAAGAATATGAGACGCAGGGGGCCGCCTTCCAGGTCCACAGCAGCAAAACGTCAATCGGTCACGGTAATAGCAGAAGTCTCCAACCATAAGCAGCAGCACATCAAAAATACTCCAGCCACCCATTTAAAGTCATTAGCTTCTTCTGCAGTTCCTGGGTGAATCCCATTGCCTTCTCAGCCTCTCAGAAGGTGTATGAGGCCTCCTCATGTTTGATTTTGAGGAGTGTGGGATAAGAGAAGTAGAATTCCACCTTTAGAACATGCAGCTTATCCATAACAGCCTAGAAAGCCTTCCATTTCTTCTGTAATCCCTGAGAAAAGTCCTGAAAGATGTACAGAGTTCTTTCATCCCCGGTATGCATACGGTACCTCTTGCCGATCCTTGAAATTATGGAATCAGAACAAAACCTGCCTAGATGGCTGGCCAGCTGCTGCCTAAACATGACAGCATGATGTGCCCACTCCAAATGTAGTGACCACCCTTAGCAGGAGTCCCAACAATGCTGGTAAGGTGGAGGAACAATACAGATCAATATCCACGCCTTCCCGCCCTCAGCAGCCCACACAGTCGAGGTTGAGCAGCAAATGATAGTTTTCTTGATAGTCAAACATCTTTAAATTCAGTGAGCTCCTTTTCCAAGTGGGCCATTTTCTGAGGGAGCGGGCCTGTGGCGCCCTCGAGGTTTGAAATGTGGGACTCTGCTTCAGTGAGTCTGGTAGCATGGGAGGTGTTTTGTTCTGTGATTTCTTCTAGTTTGGCCTCCGATTTGTCCAGCCAAGGGTTAAGAGCCTCCAATACCTGCTCGGTCACTGTTCTCCCAAAGCGCAGCCATTTCTGCCACTGACGACATTGGGCCTAAGTTTTCCAATGCAGTGGATGCTAGCGGCCGTTTCTTAGCACTTTTACTAGCCGAGCACTGTGACCTTGTGGGATTTGGCACCAGGAACTCCTCCATGACAGCAGCTAAAATCACCCTGGTCGCAGTAGTCTGGCAAAAGATTGTTTACTTATAGTTTGATGATTTATTTCAGGCTAGAGGGAGCTCAAGCAAAGACATCCTCACACGGTCGTGTTTCATTAGCACTCCGGTAGGCTGTTTTGTAGGCACTAGTTTCATCTGGCAGGTTGTGCTAGGATAACACCATTGGCAAAACTGACTCTTCATAAACTCATTTTATGATCAAAGGACAAAGAGGTGTATAGGTCTGTAACTGGGTTGCAAATACCATGATAACTTTGGCCAGCACTTAGAAAGGAGATTCAACATCTAACTGCACTGATAGTGTGTTAAACTATGATGATGGCATTTAACCAATAAGGTTTCTAGATTCTCTTGCCAATCACTGTTCTCTTGAAGGACTACTACAAAACAACAATATTGAAAATTTGCCATACACTAGAGAGAGTGTATGCAGGGTAAGCAAGATGGCAGCTGAACAGCAATGGCTGTCAATTTTACTCTTTTTTTTTCTCCCTCTTCCCTATAGTCCTCTGGCTCACCAGCTCCTCCATCCCCATCACCTGACATCTCGTGGGCTTGCCTTCAGACTCCAGCCTCCACAGAGTCGTCTCCCTACCCGGGGCTATGGGCTGGGGTGGCAGAGCCTTGCCCTGTGCCAGCCGTACCAGGTCCCACCCGAGAAGTGCCACGCCATCAGTGCGGGGCCAGCGGGAGCCAGTAATCATCTCTGCTGGGCTCTGTCTCTTTTTTCTGTTTTTTTTGTGGGTCCTCCCACACGGCGCTGGCAAGCAAGGTGCACATACAGAACCATGTATGATGTGTGGCCACACAAGTGTCTGTCCCCCGCTAGCTGTTCCTAGCTGCACTACCACCTGTGGGCTCCCAGGTGACAGAGAAACAGCGAAGCCAGCATCCCTTCTCTCCCGAGTAGGAGGGCATCCTCCTGGATGCTTAATTCTCCTCTCCCAGCGTCCCGCATTTGTTCCTGAATGCGGGCAGCCAGTGTTGTGAGTGGTAATCTCACCACTGTGCCAATGGTCTGGCACTATCAATTTTACTCTTAATGTAGGTTGACTCATCAGTGTCCTTCTGCTCATGTGGTTGGGACAAGTTGAGCTCAACCATGACCAAACCCACCACCTGTCCCCTCCTCAAGGGACTGAGTATATTCTATCTTAATGCTCTGAGCCCATCCCTAAATTGGACCAGCTTCGATTACTGCATTACCTGTCTAACAGTCTAGTAAATCACAGAGTTCTGGCTTTTAGCCTTGATCAGCAAAGTGAGTCTCAGGATGTCATGTTATGCAATCCATAGGCAGGATTGTGAGAAACAAGGCACTTGGAATTGCTCAAGATAGTGGTGGGCAGTGATGTATGAAGTCGTCCATTCCCCATGATCCCAGAGGCACTGGATTGCCATTAAACAAGTTATGGGTGCCGGTGAACCAATAATCTATTAGACCTGGTGCCTGGGCCGGGTGCGTGGTCTACCCACCAAATTTATTGCCTTGAGGGGAACTGAAAGGAATGTACAAGTCTAATATTGCAGTTTGAGAGATTCAGGGGTTTGGCTGGGCTTGATACCAGGAGAGGGGGGAGGTGGGTTATCTCCTCCGCCACTGGGGTCTGGGAGCGGGGTCCTGCTGGAGGTGGGATCTGAAGGCCTTTTGTCATGGGGTGTCTTAGGTTTATTCCCCAACTGCTGCCCCTCTCGGCCCCTAACCTGGGAGGGGACACCTCCCAAGACCTCAAGGGCTTCACCACAACAACTGGAACTGATAGACACCAGTCATCTCCTCATTTTAAGGATACATTAGGAGGTGGTATGCTGAGACTGAACACAACTAAAGGCACCAGTGTATGGGTATGTGCTGCCAAACTGGATTTTGAACTTTATTTTTGAGCTTTATAATCTTGGGTTATATGGGCTTCCTGAGTCCCTTCTAAGCAAGATCTCCTATGGTTGCCACATATAAAACTCATAGTGGACCTTCCAATTTACAGACTGAAGATATTCTCACCTCTGGAGTCTAAAGTGACTGAGTAATATAAAATCATAGTGGGATGGAATGTATTGTAATTTACACTTCTTTCATTTGATTGGGATTGATCCTCCCCATTCCCCTACACATTCAGTCACTTCACTACCAGTCTAGCATTGCTTGTAAAGTGCTTTGGGATACACTGTGTAGGAAAAGCGCTTTATAAATACTGATTCTTCTTTTTTATTATCTTTATTCTCTCCCTTGTTTACAGACAGACATTGGAGCCAGTAGTATTGGGAGGGGTTATGGTGGCCTATAGAGAGGACAACCTTTTCTTCCCCACAGCCCCCAGACACTTCCCACACCCATACTCCCTTTTTGGTTTGCTTTCTTTGGCCCATTCTTCTTCCGCCCCAACCTCGACTTCTGGGATAAAGTCCATCTCAGGGTGCCATTCCCAGCAAGGGAAATGTAAGCCTCCCTAAGCAGGTTATTTTCCCGCTTTGGTCGGATCAGCCTTTGGCCGTATTCATGACCATGGAAGTCCTTTTCTTGTGCCAAAACACATACCATCCTTTAGTGGTGAGGGAGTTACACCCTGTACTTTAAGGCCCCATTTTTGGCCCTGTTGACCCACAAGTTTTTCACTTAGCTTACTGCCAGTTGGCAAACAGGTTGTACATAGTTTATCTGTTGATTACTTAACTCAGGTACAGAATACAGAACGTACGTTAAAAACACGCTTGGAATTTCAGCTCTTCATGTTTCTAACTGTAAAATCATGATGGTAACATATGAGAGTGCTGGGGGACAAAGAGATCTTAGAATTGTATTACTTGCTGCAGGGTGCCCTGGTTAGAGATCTATCATTTTCTTCATGCTTAATGGCAACCCCACTTAGGATTACTTCTCATAATGTCAGTGGGTTGACCGACCAATTAAAAGATACCGTACTCTAACAGCCCTAAAAAAATTAAACTCAACATACTGTTGCTGTAGGAGACTCACCTATCAGCCACAGAACATCAAAAACTCTTGAAGTTTGGTTTCTCCCAGCTGGTGGATCCATCATACCGTCATGGCCAACATTGGGGGTGGTGGTTCTGGTTCCCGGGATGACTTTTTGTCATCACTGCCCAATACGTGGATAAGGAGGGTAGGCTGGCTCTGGTGACAGGCACACTTCATGAGCAAGTTATGACAGTATGCATCACATACATTCCCCAGGCAGTGATGCCTCTTGCAGTCAACAGATCATTTATTCTGTTATTACACACAAATGGGGAATCTTGATTGGGGGTAATCTTAACTGTCTCCTGAACCCATCCTTAGATAGATACTTCCACACCTATGCCCTAGCCGCTTTCTGTGGGAGAGAAACATCTGAGGCATCTGCTCCAAGAACTGGGCTTAGTAGATGTGGCATCACCTATACCTCTCAGTGACAATTTTCCTTTATTCACATGCCCACAAGCATTACTCTCAACTAGATTATTTCTGCATAAGTAGGAAACACCTTGAATACCTACACAAAGCTGAAATACACAACATCTACCTTTCTGACCATGACCCCTAACCCTAGAACTGGCCATCTCTCAGAGTGTAAGAACACTTTCTGACTATTCAATCCCTCATTACTAAAAGACCCATTTTTTCCCACCCTATTATTTATTTACCCTGTTTTCAGCCCACCCTCGCATCCTTGGTGTCAACACATGCATGTGGAGTCACACATGCATGCGCTGTGGGACACCCCACCCTACTGGTCACATGTTACCCACCTGTGCCACCACTGACCTCCACCGGAGGTGGCGGGACGCGGGATGGTGACCCACCTCCCTGGGAGGAGAGCTGCCATTAGGCAGCCCAGTCCTGCTCCCACCTCCTCCCCATACTGGCTCCCCAATGACCCAAGATTGTTCCCAAACCCAGGTCACCATCATAGCATGAGGTAAGGTGTCCAGAGCTTCAGCCCTCAGTGCCTCTGGGCCAGCCCAAAGACCAGTTATTTAAAGACATGCTGAAGGAAAAATCCCTGCATCCTTTGAGATAATGTCTCTCCCAAACTTCACCCCAGTAATTATGGGATACTCTAAAATCAGTTCTTCGTGGACACATTATAGCTTTCACTTCTAAGAAAAAGTGTCAAGGTGAGACCCATCTCCAGGGGTTCCAGAAAAACTGAGTTTCCTTCAACAGGCACACAGGCAAGGGGATCAGGCTCTGGGAGATCAAATCTCTCCTGTCCAACAAGAAATACAATGTATCCTAACTAGAAAACAGAACAAGCATTAATCTGGCTCTTCCAAAATTATGAGGGAGGAGCGAGCATCACGGATCCTGGCATATCAGTTACGTAAACAAACCCAGATGATTACAATAACCAAGATCAGAGTCCCTCAAGCTGGTGGCCAGCTTCATACCACTAAGCAGATTCTCTTGGTGTTCTGCCGCTACTATTTGGACCAATACTCTGAACCTCCCCCAAATCCAGACAGGATTGTCACCTTTCTTGAAGATCTTAAACTCCCGTATCTTAGTCAGCAACATTTTGACTTGTTAACAAGCCCGATCACAACACAAGAACTTAATTACATGATTAAAAACCGTAAAATGGGATAAGTCTGGGTGGGGAGTGCTGTGAGCCTGAGCAGCAGATTTCATCAGCTCCATATCAGAATAAATGAATTTCCTTTTTCTACTATTTCTACCCCAAAGACCGCTTAACAATTGCACCAGAGGAAAGAGCGACCTTAAATTATCTAAACTGGCAATCCGAAAAGGATAAGACCACCGTGAATCAAGAAAAGTAAAGGAGTTCCCAAGGCCTCATGACATGAGGACACTATGCAGGCCGATGAATCACCCAGCTAGAGTGAAACTATTGGAACTCTGGGGCACAAACTCCAATTACTAATTGCCTTGGTGGCTTCTTTAAATCAAAAGTTGATGACTTCAACGGTAGAGTCCAGGTGCTTGAAACCACTGTGGATGGCTTAAAGGAAGAAATGAAAGACGACATAAACAAATAAGAGATTTCCATGGGCGCTTCGCCCTCATGGTTAAAGAAAAATCAGTATTTAAGAGCCAGACTGGAAGTTCTAAAATCAGAGCTGTTTGGTGAATGTTCAAATATTGGGATTACCTGAGGGCTCTGAAGGAGACCACTCCATCATGTTTATATCCAACTGGCTCACTAGCAAGTTACTGCCAGAGGCTCGGACCGCAATGGGAGATCCAGAAGGTCTACCGGATTACTCCCAGGGCCATTCACAAAACTCTGAGGAGCCTAGGACACTAGTGTTGATAACCTCCAGGGTAGGGGTGAGGGACATGATCCTGCGCCATGCACGCCTGCAGCTCCTCTGACTCAGGACCTAAAATCTTGTCCATATTTTCCCCGACATAAGTTATGTCACCAGGCAAACGTAAGAAAGAAATTTGATGGTGTTTGAGGGTTCTATGGGACTTGGGAGTGCCACACACTATTATTTTTCCAGCACGGCTCGATTGTTCACAGCAGTAAAACTTAAGTTTTCTGGACCAGTGGAAGCCGGAAATGGGTTGACCATCACAAGTAGCTGAATCCCGCATACATGAAGACGATTCTGAGATGAGGACGAACCTGAATGGCTCTGGAAAGATAAGCCTTTCCTAATACCTAATCAGACATTAAGTTACAGTGCTGAGATTCCATTACGGGCCACGCTTAAATTAATACAATAACTGTGTAATGCCCAGTTGATATGGAA